>OX388155.1:3476869-4165756 GCA_947579745.1 Apocheima hispidaria
TTGTGTAAGAGTAAAATCGAATTTTCTGGTCAAAGCATACATTTGACAGCGACGATTTTATAGCATTTTTTTTAATTCATCAGATTCTGTTTGCGAGATTTTCAAAATTGATATAAGATCTGGCAAACTTTGAAAATGGTTTAAATATTATCTGGAAGTTAAGCCGCCAAAGTGAATTAAATATTACGATACTTGACACTGGCTAAGTACACTACATGCGGAGTCAAAATTAAACAGAAAAAAAATGGTATATCTTTTAAAATGTGAAATTGATTGCAGCTGTCAAGTGTATCCCGCGGGTCTCAGATTAACTGCGGGTTGTAGAATAAGGCCCTTCGTACACAACGCTACACAAGTATTCGATACTAACGTTGTTTATTAATATAGCCAACTGCACGATAAGTTGCCATACTTTGCCAAACAGTAGTAGCGTGCTCACAATGGGTCACCTGAATCCAATGGGAATCCTTTGCCAGCCTACATTGCCGATTGTAGGTCATACCGTTCTTATGCAGTGCTCGAAGCGAGCGTTGTTCGAATTTAATAGGATTTTATAATCTTACCAATTCTTGAAACGGCGGTGTGGCATTCACACCGGCTCACACGGATTGCTCCGCCATCTTGGGAATCTCGGCGTTAACACAGAATCAATAATAGTACAAGTACAGCAGACTCTCCGAGAAGATAATTAAATAGAGATTCGCTACGTCGCAATAAAGTAACAAATAAATTTAACACGCTCAGTAAAGCGTCTACGTACGATAAATGCCTAGAACGCAACGTGCTAAAAGGCGAGAATTATCGCTCTGCCGCTTCTGCACTCGTTAGTTTAGATGTAAAAACGGCACCGCCGGCGGCTTTTAAGGCTAAAAGCTTGGTCTTCGAAGTATAGGCCTGGCGTCGGCGAGGAATAAACAATTTGTTGGCGACGCGTGCTTCTATACAAAATTCAAAGCTCCGTAAAGCATTGCAGTAGTCTTTTATATACGTATAACTAATAAAATCGGCGACCCGTCGTCGTCGTCATCGTCGTCGGAGACTTTATAGCTAAGTGTACGAATGGCCTAATTGTTACAGTACCTTAATGCAAGCCTTGCATGGCCTGTGCCTGAGCATGCTTTCATGTAAATTTTCTAGTCCGCGCCAAACCGTTTGGCCGCTCCGAACGCATATCCAGTATAAGTTGGCGGTGGCAATTTGGGGAACTAAGATAACAGCTGAAATTATAGATACCAATAAAACTGTACTAAAATTGTGGCAACATGCGAATAAAGCCGCCAGGGGTTCCCTGTATCTCCCCGTCTGGACGCTGCGGGCAAAAAAAAGAAACTATAAAATTTAATATCAAGACTTAGAAGGTCCATCAGCCTTCTAAGTCTTGATATTAAATTTCATTCATTTTCGCGACAAAGAGAAAAACGTATCCACATTCTAGCTTTGTCACGTTGGCGCGGAGACAAATCGAGTGGACAAAACTGTATCACAGCGCGCGTGCTGGCCCTGCTGTAACGTTTATTATTACACCCGCCCGCCATCCACTCACGTTGTCGCTAACATTTCTGCGGGTGTAGGGCCTGACTGCTCCAATGCCTCGTTAATAAAACGGTACATAGTGGAGCGGCCAAAAAATTTGGCGTGGACTATTTTGCTGTAGAAATAGAAACACTTTCGTGACTGGTGCGTAGATTTTCAACATTTTTATTTAGATGCCTGTTTCGGAATTTTTTGTATGTAGATGTTTCTATGTTCATAGCTATTTCACTCGCACGTTCAATATTAGGTAAAATACGATAACAAATACAAGAAATGTATATTCCTAAGTATTTATTATTATTATTATTTTATTTAAAAATCTTTATTTATCTTTATCAAACAATGAGATCTCTACACGGAGAAAAAAAAATAGTTCCGACGGACTCGATAGATGGCGCTACTGCTAAGTACGTACGATTGGCTCCAGACGTTTTTTTATATTAGCCTGTATCATGTCCAATTCTTTTTAAAACATTTTAGTCTCAAACGAGTACCAGAAAGCTAATTATTGGAAGGCATGGCAAAAAGGACAAGGCTTCCTGGCTAGTTAAAATAAACAATATTGATACCTGAATTGGGAACGCCATCTAGTGAAGTTTGATGGAACAGCACATGCGTGAAAACGCACTAAACTTGTTATTATCATATTTGAGTATTTTTTGCCTTTTTTTAGATTTGTAATCCCTGTGAGCTAGAGACTTTAAATTTTAAATATTGCTCAGATATATATTTACGAATTGTGCGAGTGGGCGAGCCTTTGATTTTAGAGTTAGTTCGTATTAGAATTATATACTGTTCAGTTATACTAAGGACATATTCTAGGATATAATTGTATTCATCATTATGATCAACTTTTACTTTGGGTCAAACACTGAAATCACGAAAAATAATACTGTAAATCAATTAAATAAACTGTTCCATACAATTCGTCGAGGATAAAAGGTATTTTTACCTGACTACCCAAGGAGAGTAGTGTTTCTTTTTTCGTTTTTTTTTAATGAAAATTTGTGACAAGACGAGCAAGTCGCTCGTCTGATGGTTAGCGTCACACATGGCCATAGCAGCTCAATAGAGATATTGGAAAGAGACATGTATCCAGCTGTCTATTGCTTTATCTGTCTACGGTTGGACCCTTAGTAAAAATGGTTTTTTCGAGAAAAAATCGTGATTTTTTCCGAATACTTTTTCGAGCCCCACGTGATTAATGGACTAAGTACCCCAATTTATGATGAGTGCCTATATCCTTGAATATGTCCGTCAGCTAACCAGAATATAATTATGTAATATGTAGGGTGATTTTGTCGTTTGTTCCTCGTAGCCACAGATCACATCCTAGATTCTGCATTCAGGACGCTCGAAGCGCACCACACATCAGTCTAAATACACTTATAAAAATTACTCTGATAGGTTGATTGTTAGGCGCGAGTAGGCGTAACCTTGAGATAGCCAATGAGAACGCTAGGTCGTACTCCCCGCGACCCGCGCAGCGCCTCAACTTGGGTGACTTTTTGTAGGAACAACGAATCTCTTAATGCGGTATCCAGTGTGATCTGTGCTCGTAGATAACCGAGATTAGATCACTAGTTATCTGTGAGGATTATTTTTTTCCCGGGGTGACTCCTCATCTCACGGATTTTATTTTCCTCCGGGTAACTGATATTTTTAACGGTGTCTGTGCTTATAATTAAACATTATATCAAATTTGTAAATATATTTGATTATTGTATTGGATGGGTTTATGCACGTTTTAAATATTATTTTAACACATAAAAATTGAAAAACATTCCGTCAAGGATCTGAATTAAAGTTGTAGAACTACAGTCAAAATTGTTACTTTTTTTCTTTAGTATTACAAGAGGGAAAAATAAATGCCAAAAAACGGTCAGAGTTATTTTGTGTATGATCTCGCCATACATTATTCAGATTCATGACGGACTGTATTTCCAAAATAAAGAATGTTGCCATCTCCTGAAATGTTACAACTAACTTTGTATAGTATATCTGTAACTGCTAAGTGTTACCAGTATTTAAAATCTTCCCAATTTGTAAGTAAAATGTTGCCATACTAACGACGTATCCTTATTTTAGGTGGAGATCACCCCATGGCATTCCAGTTTGCACAACATGGGCTTCGCCTTCAACAGAACTGTATGGAACAATATCATGGAACTGCAGGTATTTATTTAATGTTAGCGATTGTTTTTTTTTTTTAATATTATTATTTGTATTTAAAAATAATAAATACTTAAGTAGGCTTAGCCTTGAGATAGCCAAAAGGAACGCTTGGTCTCAGTCCTCGCAACCCGCGTTTTTTTCCAACTTGGAGCATTTATGTCGGACATGAATCCATGGTTATAGTTATGTGATTGTGCTGATATTTTTTAGGATCTATTCTGCGCATACGATGACTACAATTGGGACTATTCTTTGCTCCGACTGTCTCAAAACAGGCCGAGCCGGGAGAAGTTCAAGGTCGTGCTGTGTAAGGGACCTCGAGTCTTCCATGTCGGTGAATGGTAAGCGCACAAAAATGAGAAACTTGACAATTTCAAAAAACAAAGACGACAAGACGAAGTCGTGCGCGTGTCACGCTTAGCGTAGTATTTCTTGATAAAGGTCACCTTATGTGATCGCAACTATAGTCGGAATAACCAACTCAATTTATGAGTATTTCTGTATTTCTATAAAAAATTACAACAACAAAAAAGGAAGGGAACAATTGAAATCCTCAACAGCCAGAAGACGTCTACTACTGGACGAATATCCCTTAAGAGGGTGGGGTATACCATAATCCCCACGTTCAGCTGGCGGTTTGGGAATCGCAGCACGCTCATCATTTACTTAGAGGACGCTGCTGCCCATTATCCGTTGATTTAGCTAGCAGTTTAATAAAAATGAAATATACATAAATATTACACTATAATATATATGTATATTTCAATGTGAATATTGTTAAGGGAGGCCTATGTTCAGCAGTGGACGTCTTCCGGCTGATGATGATGATGACTGTTTAGACTTCAGGATCATTCCTAGGTGTGAGTAGGCGTAAGCTTGAGATAGCCAATGACAACGCTTAGTCGCAGTCCCCATTACTCGCGCTTTCCTCAAACTTTGTTAAAATGCATGCGACGAGACCTCACATACAAACAGAGAAATAGAAGTACCGACGTTACAGTTAACAGAACAGACAAACCATCACCACTGGGCGATATGATATGATATCTGATATTCCCTCTTTCAGTGGTTTCCACCATAAGAAGTCCAACTGCAACGCGTCCACAGTCATCAGCAAAGTCCAGAAACTACTTCAAAACGCCAAACAGTACATGTTTCCTTCTCGAGTGTCCGCGACAGTGGTCGCTGGCGGCGCGAAACAGAATAAAAAACTTACAAAGGGCAATGGAGGATGGGGAGATCTAAGGTTAGTACTTTTAACTGTTTATTTTCAGGTTACATCTCCCATTTCTCATAACGTGTCCGATTTTCCATTACCGGTCTCTAATTCCTGATTGCCTGACTCCCTTTTATCATTACGTGTCCGATTTCCCATTAACGGTCTCTAATTTCTCATTACCCGACTCCCTTTTATAATTACGTGTCCGATTTCCCATTACCGGTCTCTAATTTCTGATTACCTGACTCCCTTTTATCATTACGTGCCCGATTTGCCATTACCGGTCTCTAATTTCTGATTACCTGACTCCCTTTTATCATTACGTGCCCGATTTCCCATTACCGGTCTCTAATTTCTGATTACCTGACTCTCTTTTATCATTACGTGCCCGATTTCCCATTAACGGTCTCTAATTTCTCATTACCCGACTCCCTTTTACTTATCTCAATCTTCCTATCTCTTGTATTCTATTTTTCATTACCTATCTTTGCTTTGGGTTTGTTTACCCATGTTATACTCCGTAATACCCGTTTCTCATTACCTGTTTTAAAGTTTTAATTGCCCGTTTTTTAAAATGTCGACATGTAGTCTTCAATCCCCATTACCCAGGCGACTTCATTATCTATCACCGACCTTTAAACTTAATTTTCCAACAAATTATAATGAAATACCAACCAACCAACAGACTTGAACCAACTCCGTAAATCGATGACAAGCAAGGAAAGCTTTTTTTAAAGTATTGGTACAGAATAACATATTAGCAGTACATGGTAGCACATACAGAACTGCCGCTCCCCGCCCCCCACCTATTCAAAATACTTCAACAGCTCCCACACACCTCCGTAGTTCGTTTCTTCTGTTTGCACGATTCAAATGATTGTCAATCGCAAGTCGATTTGAGTAGTCGAGTGTGCCATCTCTGAGAAGCGCGTGGAACCCAGTCCGTATTAGAAACGGAAGCGGGGTATTGGAGGCATCACGTGTGTCTTCATATACAGACGTATGCAGGCGTTGCGTATGTAGGTCTTTGTATTGTCTTATGACGTTATCCATTTCATATCCTCCAAATCCTTTTCCTTCTACCTATTTCTACTTCCTTCTTCAGAGAATACTGCTGCAAACGATATACAAATAACCTCTATATTGGAGCGAGTAATGCAGTAGGCATTAAATTCAAGAAGCCGAAAGTAAACAGATTTCGGAGCAATATACGGTTAGTAGTTTTTTACCCACTTCCCAAGAGGGAGAGTAACGTTTTTGGGGTGTAGTTTATTTATTTACCAAATTTTTAAAACTCCCAAAACTCAATCTGACCCTGAGTCGGATTCAAGTTTACGATAAAAATATGGGCCTTTCGTTTTTCAAGTTCTGATTACATTTTCTCATCTCCTGAGCCCGACTACAGTATCTCCCGTCTCCATTTTATCTCCATTAACTCATCTCCTGGCATCTCGTGACTCCATTTTCCCGTATATTGACACCAACTACTCTCCTGACCCAAACTACCTGTCTCCCGTCTCCATTTTATCTCCTGGTTAACTATCAATCTTCTGAATTCAATTTTCCATTTATTCACTTCAACTACACACCTCATGACTCCATTTTCCTATCTTGAACCACCAGTTTCCTATCTCTTGACTCTATTTTCCCAACTCCTGAGTCCATTTCGCTATCGCCTGTCTACAACTACTCATCTCCTGACTCCTGTTCTCCCATCTCCTGACTCTTGTTCTCCCATCTCCTGACTCCTGTTCTCCCATCTCCTGACTCCTGTTATCCCATCTCTTGATTACTGTTTCCCACCTCCCAACTCCATTTCCCTATCCTCAGGAAGAACTGCTGCAAACACTACCTTGTTAATGGGTGCGCTAAACCCACCATACCGAGGCCGCTGACAGCAAACGATCTGAGTAACCTTCGATGGAAGCTTCCATACAATGGGGGCTGGCTAGACAAGAGGTAAATTACTCACATTTGGTAGCTATCTTAGCTCAGTGTTTAGCGCCTTCGGATCGCACGCAGCAGGGCGTGGGTTCAAACCAACAATGAGCTCGCGCTACCGGTAAAGGTGAACGTGTTGAGGAAACCATAGCTTGAAGTAATTAGCATAGCATAGTACTTTCTGGTACTCGCCTGGGGACGGTACCACACAGTAATCGAGGTAGCTCTGTGAGAACCTGGGCGGACCCGTACCAATGAGCTCTTTTGGAACTTCCGCACATTTATACCACAGGCTTTTCGGTGAAGGAAAAGATCGTGAGGAAACCTGCATATTTCCGGAGAAGAAATTCGATGGCGTATGTGAATCCGCCAACCCGCACTGGGCCTGCGTGGTGGATATGGCCTAATCGCCCTTCGAGGGTAGGCCGATGACCCAGCAGTGGTATGGTTAAAGGCTGATGCAGAGATAGGTATTATTACCCGACTGCCCAAAAAGGGGGGTAATCTTTTGAGGTGTATGTAAGTATGTTTGTGTGTTCCTCCTTTAGCCTAAACGGCTTGACCATTTTTGACAACTGAGATTTCGTTGGATTCCTCGTTACGCCAGGAGTGACATAGTTTACAATATGCAGTCGGGTATTTTGACATTATTTTAATAATATTACTTGTTTTAAAAATTTGGATGTTGGTATTAATTTTAATTCTAAAAACGGTATGGCTCATTTTGGCATTGGTCCTTCAATGCTTGACTTGCTGGCCGCTGCATTAATGTACTCAGCATCGCCCAGAAGAAGACCACAGCTAGACAACGGCGTCCCCCTTAGAAGGAGGGAGTGCCATAATCCCCACGATGGGCAGCCAGCATGGGGGTCGCAGAACACTCACCGTTTACTAAAAGGACGCAGCTGCCCGTCCTCCAATGGTTCTGGTCGCATTCCGTCCTAATTACTTTTTTTTTTCTATTTCAGAGATCAAGAACTGTGCTCCAATATGACTAAAGTGGGCCGGCAACTGCGCAAATATTATTACACATTATAATAACACAAATATGTAATTATCACATACAAAAGTAACTGTTAATGACGTACAAAATGATGAGAAAAAGTTGGTTTATGATCAAAGCGTCTACTAGCAAAACGTCTCAGTTACACAAATGTTCAATTAGCAAAACGTCCTATTATCAAAAAAATATGAAGTGTCCCTTTGAGCTAGTCAGGCTATGGTTGATTTACCTGACGCCGTTCCCTTCCATCCAACAAAGGGGAACTGTAAGATCGTCATTGCTTATATTATTTATATTATTGCATTTTATATTCTCTTCGGCCACCGCATCGTAAGTGACAGCTGTCAAAGTGGCAGGTGTTAAAGATCGAAATGAGTTCGATGTAAATCGCAAAACTTTATGATGAATTTTAAACCAAGTGTACAGTATTTAAAGAAGTAGCTAACAACCATTAATAAAAAAAACGTAACCATCTATCTATATCTATAAAACACTTTAACATATATAAAAATCAATTGCAGTGCGTTAGTCTCGTAACACTCGAAAACGGTTCGAAAGTAAGTTAGGAAAAAATAAATTTCCTCGAGGGTGAAACCGCGGGGCGCAGATAAATAAATAAAAATAAATTAAAAAAATATAGATTTGACCTCGCCGTTTTTACGTATCCTGTAATTATTACTATGATTTTTATTTATACATGTTTTGACAGTTTGACGTTTTGCTCATTGGACTATTTGCTACTCAGAAGTTTTGACCATAAACCGAAAAATGGAGTAAGTACATACATACATTTAAGGTAACCAACTAAAGGGGTGTGCCATATTTGAAATATTGTGTATGGGAGATAAGAATTTAAAAAAAAAAGTTAAAAAAATTAGCAGTTGCATGGAAAAATGTCAATGACACTCCAAAATGTGTGACACGGCTAATTTTTTTTCCGCGGTTTCATGATTTGTCCTATAGTAAAAGTTGTTCACAATCATGAGTACTATGAGCTCCTTTAGCATCCCCTTTCCTTATAACCCTGTATTGAGGTGATAAAATCATGTGAGTAAAATTTTCCACAAGGGGCCATCAGTTGTGTTTGGAAAAAACGGTGGTGGCGCCCCCATTCAACTTGAGTTGTTCGCTCTGTAAGGACCCTGGTAAAGGGATGATTTTTAAGTTTTTTTTTTCACATAAAACATTAGTTTTTAATCACCATATTTTACGCTACCTCACCTAATAATAATATTGTTTTTTTTTTTATTACATAAGGTGATATTTCAAGCCTTGTTTCCGTACAATGTTGTCCTAAATACAATGATATTTTACTTAGGATAGGTTTTACCTTCAAAATTTCGTTTTTAATTCGGCTCCGCTGCAGTTTTACATTCTGGTTGCTAGGTTACAGCTCATTGTAACCTAGCAACCAAGTTTCGCCAAAGTGTGCGAAAGAAGATGCGAAAAGTAAGAGAGTAAAAGAGATAGAGTCATTAAGAGCGCTTAAAGCGTATCTCGGGTAAAATATCATTGCCTAAAGGTTTTTGAAGTAGTTGATTGTTTCAGGCGTAACTTTGCGGAAGTACATTTTTAAACTGTGTCTAAAATAACCAACAAATTGGTTATTTTAGACACAGGTTAAAGGTTTTATTTTTAATGTTTAAAAACTTGAAAGTAAACATAGCCTTTTTAACCCCCCGAAAATACAGGGAGGTGTTATAATGTGTGTTATCACCTTAAATAATTATTATGCATAATTTGTGGACTTCCCGTATTATATGTATTTAATTTGAAATATTTAATGTTTTCTAGTATTTTATGTAACTTTTTAGTATTTTTATTCGTATTAAATGAGTACTTAAACAATTACTATACACAAGTATTGATGTCTATTTCTAAGGACAGACAGAATTAATAATAATAATAATATACTAAAAATATCGCTTTCCTTTTCATTGCAGTCTATTAGACGAGGATAGCAAGTTAGTTTTATTTAGTTTAATTTTGTCATCTCACAGGTAACTCTCTATAGATACCGCATTACATATTTTTTCTAACGAAAGCTAAAGTTGTATGAAAGCGTGGGTTGCGGGGACTCTGGCCTAGTGAACTCTAGGTTACTTGGTGCACTTCGATTGGTCCGAATGCGGGATCTATAAAAGATTAACTGTGCAAAACTAAAACTTTTACAATTGTTAGCATTTTAACATTTTTGTTGTTTATTTGTATATTTTTTTAATCTTAAGCATTTATAATTATGACGTAAACAAAAGTATTATTATTAAAAAAAAAACAGAAAAAACCGACTGCTAAATGTAGCCTATGACACTGCGGACGTAGAGGAATGCAACGACACCTCACTCGGAAGAAGGTACACACAAACATACTTACATACACCCCACAAACATTAGCCTCCTTCTTGGGCAGTCGGGTAACTATACACAAGTATTATAATAAAAATAAACCCTTAATCATATAATCTAGTAACATACAAACATACATACACTCCAAAAACATTACCCTCCTTCTCGGGCAGCCGGGTAAAGATAGTCAAACATTCATTTTGTTGTTCTCGAAAATCGTTTTACAGCGGGAAGGCTATATGCATCTCTTTTCATTTTAATCTGTAAGAAAAGGATAGCAAATCTGTAAAGTTACGTATAAAAATGTAAGAATCGACACCGATTGATGTTGATTTTGAAGACTTGGCAGAAATAAAAATATTGCTGTTTTTTCATTGCAGAATATTAGACAAGGACAGTGGTACAGATCACCCCTAAATACGGGAACCTTGTCCCGATAAAACTTAACAAAGTTAGACGAAAGCGTGAATTGCGGGGACTGCGACTAAGCGTCCTCATATGTTATCTGAAGATTACGCTTACTCGCGCCTAGCAATCCACCATTTTGATATGTGTATTTTGACCGATGTGTGGTGCGCTTCGATCGTCCTGAGCGCGGAATCTAGGTGTGATCTGTGGACAGCAACATTAAAGTCCATCTTCATGAATTTAAACGTTAACATCGAATATTATACATACAAAACTTTGTGAATAAAAATGTATACAATAAAAAAGGTCATTTTTTGAAGTCAAACCGTGCAAAAACGCACAATTGATTAAAAAAAAAAAAATTGGCAGCAGAACTATCCAGGCCAAAGATCTTAAAAATTATAGATTCAATCGACGCATTTGAAAAACTATTCGTGGTATAGCAATATTGTTGTTTTTTCAGAATCGTATAAGTCGTCTCGCTCAGAGCGCCTTATTGATTTTTCTTGCGGTATTTTGTCAATTACAGCTTAATTACTCATCGTTGGTTAGTAAAAACTAATTTAGTGCGAATAAATAGATTGTATCAAGAAATCACACCACCTAAAAAATCGAGATGAAAGATATTATAAGTACATTTATCACTAAACCAAAAACCAAGATAAAAATCGGCTTATTGAGATTCGTAGCTAGACCAATGTTATATAGGTGATCATTTTAGCCGTAGTTAAAATTTCTTGATACAAATGAATTATTGGCGCAAAATTGCTTTTAATAAATCCACGATGAGTAATTACGCAGTAATTGACAAAAAAACGCAAGAAAATTTTAATTTGGCGCGCTGAGCGAAACGTGCACCTTACAGATCGTTGCCACAATTTTAGTACACTTTTGTTCGTAGTTTTGAATCCATAGTTTTATAGATCATTGATTAAAAATGACTTAGTAAGTCCATGTTTTTAAAAGACCTTAAAATCTACTAAGTTTTTTGGGACTGAAAAAATACTTATGTGCCTGTAGTACTGAAGAGTCATGCAACTAACAGCTATCTCACTCGCACATCTTCTCGTTATTAAAGATATAAAATCACAAACATGGGGTTTCTGAAACGTTTGTTAAATTTGACAACAGATTGATTCTAATGCTGCCTTTGTCTGGCACTAAACAAATGACAAAGACAGCAATAGACTTAATCTGTTGTCGAAGTTAACTAACGTTTCAGAAACCCGAGTAAGAGTTATTTTTTAATTTGATTAAAACCCTAAAAACGAGTAAATGCGCGAGTGAAATAGCTGCGACACGACTTTAAGCCTTAAGGGTCAATTTATACCGATACGACACCACACAGCAGCGCTAATGTAACTAAAAATGTGTTTATTAAAACATGTTTAAAATGCTGCACTAAGCTCCCTGCCAAAGCGTTTTGAGTTTTATTTTCATCACACAAGGCTTTAATTATGAAAACCACGTTTATGTTCGCACAAACACGTAATTAAGTTTGAACGTATCGATAACTAGTCAAAATATAGCTAACTTTTTTAACAATTTACGAAACAAGTAATCTATCGATCTATCTGTATGTACAGGGTAACATTTTAAGTAATGCGCAACTTTTGTGTAAAATAAATAATAGATATTTTTTGGTTCTACCCACCTTGGTACAAAATTCTCGAAATGACTTGAAATGAAAGTAAGAGATGTAGTCATGGTCATTATATTCGTGACTGTACTACGAACACCTACGATACATCTCTTCTCTCGCTCACTACAGCGAGAAGTAGGTACATACGTCATTATTCATATTATTTGTCATATTCTGACATTTCATGGTCAATAAATTAATAAAAGCAAAAAAAAATGGCATATTTTATTGGTTAAATATGTTCTATTAACTATATTAATTGCGTGTTAAAATTGTTGCACACTACTTGAAAAGTTGAATATAATTGATACTTAAAAACCCTGTATATAAAAGGCGATATGTTGCAGACTCAAAAACGGCTGGACCGATTATGATGAAATTTTCAGGCAATCTTCAGATTAGCCCAGCGGGTGATCCTGTGACGTTTGGTACCCGTGCGAAGCCGGGGCGGATCGCTAGGAATAAAAAAAATACTTTCATTTCAGGCATAAAAGAATCTATATAATTGTAATTTAACGTATTCTAAAAATAAAATTCGCGTTTTTTTTTTAATTTAAGTAACTAAAATGTATTATCAAAAGAAAAACATTTAACCCAGACTGCAAAATGTAGCCTATGTGACTTTGGACGTAAAGAGGAATCCAAAGATACCTCACTCGTCAAAATCGGTCAAGCCGTTTACAGGCTACAGGGTAATGGGAACGCACAAACATACATCCTTACACTTCATAGCCAATTATAAAAAAAAAACTTGTTTTGTATATTGTTAACATTGTAAGTACCTAACTGAATTCGCTTCTAGAATAATATTGTAAAGATCATTGAGATGTACTACATACTAGAAACGACACCGCAGTACATTGCAACGTCCTATTCATTGTAGTCACTTTGCCAAACTTAAGTCACTCGCTTTACTCGCTTTGGCGGATTTACAAATTTTCCAAGTACAGGCAGTTAAGTTTTGCCGCCCTTAACTCTACAATAATAATTGTCAGTGTAATTGTGTAATTTAGTTGAAATTGTATTAAAAATAGTTGATGTTCGTGTAAAAATAATGCAAAATAGGCTTGCGCTTAGGATGGAAGATTTTAGGGGCGGCAAATTTAGGGATCTTTTTTTTTTAAATATAAACCACAAGGCTCAATACTCAGCCTTCTAGTAAATCCGCCTCTGCACAAATACGCCGAATGTCTCGTAGTACACACAAAAGTTATGCAAATAATACAACACAACACGTCATCACAAAGCGAGCTCTGGCGAGTGACTGAGTGAAGTCGGGCAAGGTGACTACAGTTCAATGGGGCATTGCAACGTAATGCAGTGTCACCTCTAATACATAGTACATTATTTAAAATGGTAGAGCTAAATGTTATGCCGTGTGAAATACAATAGTAAGTAACATATTTGTAACAAAATATAATAGACAAATAAAATATAAACTTTGTTTTAAAATTTTCTTTAATTTAAATCTAAATTAAACTTTAAGATAGATGGTCCATCTCTGGGTTGTCAAGACATGTCGCCACAATCGTTATTTTTTCGTTTTTTTTTTTTTTCATTTGCAATCCAACTTGAACTAAATTACAATTGCGGCCTTACAATGATTTACTACGATAAAAATATAATACCAAAAATAACGACATTGGCGCCATCTCTTGACAGCCTAGAATGGATGGTCCAATTCATGTGCACCCCAACGTGCATGGCAAGACGAGGTCGCGCTTATGCAGCTGTGGTTGTTCAGTGGGAACAAGTTTGCCTCACATTCGTGGGGTCGCGGGTTCGAACCCAGGCCGGCCCGTGCCAACGAATTCTTTGGAACTTTTTTACGGATAATTATACCGCTAGCTTTTCGGTCAAAGAAAACATCGTGAGGAAACCTGCATATTTCTGGAGAAGAAATTCGATGGCGTATGTGAATCCACCGGCCCGCACTGGGCCAGCGTGGGGGATATGGGCCAATCAACCTTCGAGAGTAGGTCGATATCCTAGCAATGGGATGGTTAAAGGCTGATGCAGAAACCAAACCACTAAAGAAATAACAGGAATTCTAAAATCATATATTTGACCGAACGAAGCGAAGGTCTAAAAGTCTACGAGAGGAAATTTGTAGTTTTATGTATGTTTGTGTGTATACAGGGTGACGTCAATCCGTCAATTTTGGTTCCTTATACCAAAGGCTTCACGAAAATACCCCAAGTTTGTATGTTCTACGATTTTTCATAGTTTAGGAGTTATGTTTATTTTTATTTTCTTAGGGATTTTTCATGTGAGCGCCTCAAAAAAATTCTATCTTGTTATGGGTGGATTTTTCGGCGGTTTTTCGGATTCTCCTTCGTCCCTACGCCTACCATCAGGCGAGTGTCCTGCTTAAATCGTCAAAAAGTTCTTTAAAAAAAAACTGCCGGTGTTCTTCCCAAGACTCGTTCGCTCGGTCAATCATCTAATTACTTCCTACGAAATGGTAATAAAAATCAAAGACAAGTATAAACAAACTAATTATAATGTAGAAGTAAAAAAAATACACCTCTGAAATGACTTATACTATTGTAAGGCTAATTCACACCGATGGTGCTCTAAAGGCCTCGCTACATGGCCTGACCTGACACCGTGTGAAAAGGACAGCTAGATTTGAATTTCACGGGAGCAAAAGAAACAAACTTTTAAGGTTATAGCTTCTCCCTTTCGCTCCCCCAGAAACTCATATATGGCCATCTCTTTCACACGATGTCAGATCAGGCCAAGTGTAGACACCCTAATCTAGAAATGAAGATAAAGTTTTAAATGCGTAGGTGCGTGATCCAGCCGCACACACTCATGCGGCTGGATCACGCACCTACGCATTTAAAACTTTATCTTCATTTCTAGATCAGATTCTCAAGTAACACTCAAGAGTCGAGGCGCAGACGCGGATTATCCATCAAAGCAATTTCAAACTTAGTTACCTTATAATAAGATACCATCATCGAGATGTGTCGCGTGACGTCTTAACACGTAACACATTTTTACAGCGTGACTGTAACCACAGATACAAGCGCACACATGACATGTTAAAATATAAGATAGTTTTTGAAAAAGGATACATACAGGGAAAGTAAGTAGTGCGTGTTTTTTATCGTGATATCTGTTTTTTTTTTGCATTTATTAATTGATTGACCACGATATTTCGTAAAACCTATAATACAATAATGACCTACCTACTTCACGCTGTGCGAGCGAGAAGAAGCGATGTGGGTACACACATCACTACAAGTATCGTAGATGTTCTCAGTACAATCACGAATAGAGTGACCATGAACTACAGCTCTTGCTGTAGGTACTTTCATTTCAAGTTATTTCGATAATTTTGTACCAAGGTGGGTAAAACCAAAAAATATGTTTCCTTTATTTTTCAACAATCTTTAAGTACACAAAATTTGCGCACTACTTAAATGTTACCCTGTACAAAAAATACTTGCAAGCGATAGAGAGCGCACGCTGATACAAGGCATTATTAAAAAGTTTCAAAAACGGAACGAAAATATAAAATTTAAAATTAGAAACACACGACAATTTGGGAACAACCAGACACAGAACATGATTTTTCGTGCTGTGTTGGATCTCATTAGCGCTATTGCCATCGTGGACTCCGTTAGCGTATTTCAGACCGCATCCATATTATAATACACTAAATAAGATTTTAAACTGGTAAAAACCTTAAAACGAAAAACCCTTTTTTACAAATCTTAAGACTTCAAAAACGGCGTCGAGTTTACTTAAGGCGCTACATGACCTGACCTGACATCGAGATACAAGATCTAAGATACTCTTAGATACAAGAGTTTACTATATGGAGCCAAAATATAACGGGAAAATACTATATTTTTAGGTGTCAAATTATGTAAACAAAAACGGCTGAAGACAACCACAAATTATGGAGTTAAGAGCTCATTGGTTGAACACGCCATCTTTGTTTAAATACTAAAAAACTTTTTTTTTTGAAATTTATCAATGGTGTCAAACTCCTGTTGTACTATTTTCTAAATTTTATTCGATTGCTATTTTGTTGTCAAAAAACAATTGATCGATCAATTTTTTTTTATTTTATGTTTGACAAGGTTAGGAGTAGAAAGAAGCATATGGCATCCACACAAAAAAGGACTATATTAATTTTCGAAATCCTCTTTTTAAGGATAGGCCAATTTGTGTCGATAACCTTCGACCAACGTAAAATGAATGTACGGGCCCAAGTAAGAGAATTTTGAAGACTTTAAAGTGAGCGCCGGCGCTCATCTTGCTTCATTCGCTCTGTCTGTGAAAAGTGCGAGATAAATTATCTGCAAAAATATGCCTTGATATTATGATATTATATTCGCTATCACTTTTTTGTGACAAAATATGTTACTATACATAGTTTTAATTACGTATTGAAGCCTAAGTTTGATTATTTTGACTTGTTATTTTTAAAGAAGTTGTGGGGTTAGGGCCCGTCCATTCATTTTACTTAAGTCGAAGTCTATGACAACAGAGTCAATAGTCTACTTTCAATCTTCACTAATCTTTTTGTATCCCCTCTTGTCCGACAGACTCGACTCCCATTTCTTAGCAACAGTGCAATAAAGCTGCATTGCCGCTTTTGCGTCTTCCACTGGACTGTGCTCGCCGTGTTGTATGTCTATGCCTAGGATTTCTTTTGCAAGGCGCTTTAGAGACGGGGTGCTGCCCTTAGTAATCTGGAAAAATAATGAAATAGCACATTTTACATATTTTTCACAATAGAGTTCAGCTGCGATCAGACTTCGGACTATGAGCAGTTTTCTTTTAGGCATTTGGTTGTGTATCTTTATGCATAATTTCCATCCAATAAGCAGTTTTCTTGTTTGACACTTCCAGCCGAATACTGAAACGTCACTCAGGCGACCCACTCAAGTGAGGGCTACTTAATTTTTAACGGCATTAAATTAAGGTAGAATCTTCAAACGCTACTCAAGAATTTTAAGATCTTGATCAGCGGAACAGCCTAAAAATTTTCAGATAAATGGCAACATTTACATAACTTTTGTTTGTGTAAAAAACAGATATGCTTACTTTTCTAAATGGCTTATATCTAGACGTATCCCTAATGTTCCTTTTCGGATGCGACAAGAACAACACGCTCATATCGTTCTTCAATGAATGCCCAACTAATATTTTCCCTTTTATTAAGTCTGCAACCTCCTTTTGTACTATAGTAAAATCTTCACCGTTGAGCATATCTTCTTTCCTAACACCACTGATACTAGTTCTATAGTCTTTGACTTCTTCCCGCGCTTTTACGAACTTATCATAGACACAGTCGCCGAATTTATTCACAATAGAAACTCTAGCTAGCATATGATCATTGCCATCATATCCTACACCGACCATCTCACAGTCCATGGCTAGAAATTTCGTTAATTTATTTCTTTTATCATTTCTAGCATCGGTTTTGGCCTGAGTTGTGTTTTGTTCATCGTCTGTAGCTGAATTGCTTTCCTGCGCCAAGTTTAAAGTTTTGACGTTTTGAGCAGCGCTCGAAACTTCGTCTTTCGCTTTTTTCTTCCTAGCCCGGCGAAATGGGGCTGTGAAGACGTCTTTCTTGTCCTCTTGGACAGATTTATCGGTTTTCTTATCCATTAGAAGGCTGCTGGATAGTAATTTTTGCCAGTTCGCGTCTATAGCACCACGGACCGCGACAGTTTGGTTAGGTTGTTCATTTGTGTTTCTCTTCCTTTTCTTCGATGTTTCTATCATGTTTACATCAATAACTTGTTGTAGTAACAGTTTGAGAGTAAACAACACACAATTCGTTGCAGTAAATACGATTTTTAAGATAAATTCAATAAATATCAAAACTAAATAGAGCACATCTTTAACGAAGACATTTGTCATTTTTTGACAAATACAATTCAAAAATGAGTGAAGTGGGTGTCTATATTGTACGGCCCAATAATGTACGACCCGATAATGTACGGCCTGGAATGTACGACCGATAATTGGTGTACTGGTCTGCCTATTATCAAGTCGTAGATTATCACGTGCCAATAAAGCACGACCAGGAATGTACAGTGGATAATCCACGTACCTGAGAAAAGTACACGTTTTATCGTTTACTACTAGGATTAACGTACACTAGTAATTGTACTGATTGTATTTGTAAATTAAACGACTTTTTGAAATTGAAAATTGAGTGCACGAGTGGGATCGCGCATAGCGCGAGTAGGTTGGCACGAGCGGGTTGGCCTGCTCTCGCAATCGGAATCACGAAAGTTTCAAAGTTAGAGAACAAGCCCGCTGGAAAAGAACTCGTTTGAAATAAATAAAATAACTAATAACCTTTTGTATTTATAGGCCCTTAGACAATATGGTTTTTGAATAAAAATTAAGCACTTTATCCTGTGGCTGTTAAGCTGTTTAGTCATATCAGCACCCTCGGTTAAATCGTTTGACCATGCCGCTACTAAAAGATCTAGTTTTCTTCTACTTATAATGTTCATAAATGTTTGGGTTGAATATCGGTAACTATAGGTTGAAAACATTAAATAAATATTTCTTGAAAAAGTATTCGATTTTTAAAAATTAAATTTCATAACAATTCTTTACAACGCTATAAATCATACTTTAACTTGTTTTGAATCCAAAAAACACATAAATCTAATAATTCCTTCAGGGTGACGTCAAGGCAGGGAAGAAGTTCGTCATACTTTCATATTTTAATCAAGTCTTGTATAGTTTTTGAAAAATTAAGAAAAAAGTCTAACCTGTAAAAAGACAAGTTTTGGTTATCCTCACTTTTCTTTGAAACATGGCTCTTAAAACCGTATGCAATGCACGCCATTTGTTCTTGCAAATACTACGCTTGTCACACTCGTGAGTTTAATAAGAAATTCGAAGAAAACATTGTATATTTTGATAAAATGCAAACGTACATCTAGTCCCCAGCTGGAGACCCAATTTTTTAAAATCGGGTTCGTTACCCCGCCTGCATTATTTTCATTCCTCCAAGATGTACAGTATGATATTAAACGTCAAATATTGTACAGCCTGATAATTGATGTATTAGGACATGGAATATCAGGCTGTACATTATTGGCAGTGCATTAAAGGCCTCGCTACATGGCCTGACCTGACATCGTTTGAAAGAGATGGCTATATATAAGTTTCTGGGGGAGCGAAAGGAAGAAGCTATAACCTTAATAGTTTGTTTCTTTTGCTCCCGTGAAATTTAAATCTAGCTGTCCCTTTCGCATGATGTCAGATCAGGCCATGTAGCGAGGTCTTCAATCTACTACAACAAAAAATGCAGAAAAATTCAGTTTTTAAACGCACCGTCAAAGTGTCATTCGGTTACGCGCGAAATTTTAAATATTATTTTTTTGGTTGGAATTTGTTAGTCCACTTTTTCCTAGCGCTGTTCAGCCAGATGCCAACGCTTGCTAGTATACTAAAGCCTACTTATAATGTCAGTTTTTATTCAGGTTCATTTCACAAATGCAGCTTTGATTAGTGTCACTCGACAAATAAAAACAAAATGTAAATAAAACATTGCCAAACATAATTTGCGAGTGTCATGAACTGAAAACTAAAACAGCTATATATAAACGTCAACTTTGCAAAGAAACTAGCGCCGCTTTCAACTGCAAATGAAAAAGTTGTATGTCGCATTGCACAATGTACACAAATGTCTACGAAAAATGTCAAAACTCGTGTTGGTTTCGGCGGCGGCTACGTGTTTTCCATACAGCGATGGTGGGAGAACCAGTAAAATGTTGACAACAGCGCGCGAACCGCGAGCCAGTGTGCACTTTCTAATCGCGTCGATCGGTTCACAATAATTCCGTGATATAGTGTTCGATATGTCGTACGAAAAATTGTACGAGCGTCTCAGCGCTCATGGTCAAGAGCACCTTATCAAATACTGGCCGGAACTGAACGATAAGGAGCGCGAGCAATTGGCGGGAGAGATCGCTAAGTTGGATTTGGAAGAAGTGAACGATATATTCCAGCGAGCCGCCGAGGCTTCCAAAGTGATTCTAGAAAAGTTGGACGATGATTTAAAACCCATTCCTCAGACGCACTACGAGTCGGTGCCTGGACTGAGCAATGAAAAAATCGAGGAATATGAATCTATCGGCTTACAAGAAATTTCTGAAAACAGAGTTGGTGTTTTACTCCTGGCTGGGGGCCAAGCGACTAGACTCGGATTTGGGTACCCCAAAGGTATGTACGATGTTGGTTTACCATCCCACAAAACCCTGTTCCAAATCCAAGCTGAACGCATAGTAAGAGTGCAACAAATGGCTGCACAAAAATATGGAAAACAGGGTAGAATCACTTGGTACATTATGACTTCTGAGCACACAAAGGGACCGACAGCAGACTTCTTCAGAAGCCATTCATTTTTCGGCCTAAACGAAGACGATGTTATATTCTTCAATCAGGGAAGACTTCCGTGCTTCGACTTCGAAGGTAAAATATTTTTAGATGAAAAGTATCATTTATCATCTGCTCCAGATGGCAACGGAGGCCTATACAGGGCTCTAAAAACACAAGGAATATTGCAAGACATCGTTTCGAGAGGAGTTGAGCATTTACACGCCCATTCAGTTGACAATATCTTGATCAAAGTAGCTGATCCGGTGTTCATCGGATACTGTAAAAGTAAGGATGCAGACTGTGCAGCAAAAGTTGTACGAAAGTCATCTCCGAGTGAAGCTGTCGGTGTCGTATGCAGAGTGAACGGACATTACAAGGTTGTTGAATATTCAGAACTGACAGATGAAGCGGCCGAACGTAGAAATCCTGATGGCAGATTGACTTTCTCCGCTGGAAATATCTGCAATCACTATTTTTCAGCTGATTTCTTATCAAAGATCTGCAACTTTGAAACAAAGTTGAAGCTTCACATTGCAAAGAAAAAGATTCCATACGTAGACACTAATGGTGCACGTCAAAAACCAACTGAACCTAACGGTATTAAAATGGAAAAGTTCATTTTTGACGTGTTTGAGTTTGCTGAGAACTTCATTTGTTTGGAAGTTGCAAGAGACGTTGAATTCTCTGCTTTGAAAAATGCTGATTCGGTTAAGAAAGATTGTCCGTCTACCGCAAGGAAAGACTTGCTAACACTCCATAGGAAATACATAAAAGAGGCAGGTGGTATTATTGGGGATAATATTGAAGTGGAAATTTCACCGCTCCTGTCTTACGGAGGAGAAAACCTGACTGATCTGGTGAAGGGAGAAGACTTCACCATAACACCATTCCATTTGAAAAGTATGCAAGAAACTACTACTACAAATGGTGTTAATGGTAAACACTAAAAGCTGTTGGTTAAAAACATATTTTATCAGTTTTTTTATGATTGTTAAACTAAAGTTCCAATTTCATAATCAAAATTAAATTATGAAACAAATATAGAGACTGAAATCAAATAATCATTCTTCATTTTAAAAGCACACTTTGCAAAATGTATTTAATTGTATAATTTTTCATCGGCATCCAAACTACACCATTTGAGTTGAAATTTGACAAGTGTCAGGAAACTTGGCGCGTCTGTCCAATTTGAAAAGTGTCAGGAAACTTGACCTCTCCAATTAGTCAATTTGACAAGTGCCAGGAAATGTGACGTGTCAAATGTGGAACTATAAACAAGTGTTAAATTTAACAATATGACAAGTGTCAAATTTCAACCCAAAGTTTTGTAACTGTAAAAATATGATTATTATTATTTCATAAAAAAAAAAAACAATGAAACATTGTTAAAATATGTTTTCAACTTTTTCTAAATAGTTAACCCATTTCTAATAAGTATTATTTTGTACATGCCAATATTTTTAATGTATATAAACTGTATAATTGCAAAAATTTGTAAAATAGGGCCTATACAAAATTACAAACAACAATCTAAAATTATAGAAATATTTTAAAATAAATATAATGTATTTGTTTTTGTAAAATCTTCTATAAAAGACTGATTATCGAAATCAGCTAATTTCTAAAAATATATAATGTATTGAAATGATTTTTAAACATAGGTACTTGTAAATATACATTAAATGATTTAAAAAAAGGTACCTGAATTTATAATTAATTTAATTTTAAAATTATTATCATCATTTTTTGTTTTGTGACGAAAGAAATTTAAAAAAAAAAAAAATTGAAAATTCGTTTATTTACCCTATAATGCATGACCTTGTTCAATGTAACGATAGCTGCATTTGCAATAAACAATAAACCCGTTATCGGCAAACCAAATCATTTACACAGCTGTTATCTGAAAAATAATTACTTTTCAAGAAATTATCATTTGATAACGCCCGTTTAGTTTTAAAATGTAGGTATACGTTTAGATGTTGCTGTCGATTTTATGTACACTTTTTAATATTAACTAATATAGTGTTGAACTGTACACTATCGATAATAATCTATTGACTATCGATCGCAAGTCTATCGCAACACTAAATTAAGGTGTAACGATTCGCTCAGCGCGCCAAATGCAAATTTGTCATTCATTTGTTTTTGTCAATTACAGCTTTATTACTCAAATGAGGGTTCATAAAATTGTTGTCGCAAAATTGGTTTCAATAAATCCACGATGAGTAATTATAAGCTGTGATAGACAAAAAACGCAAGAAAATTTGATTATGGCGAGCTGAGTGAAACGTTGCGCCTTAAGTTTTAATTATTTTTTATTTTATTTATTAATAGACCAACAGCACAAAATCATAATATAAAAATAATTTAAACAAAAATATAGTACATATTGTTAATTAACTTTGATTAAAACTGTAAGGCTTCGCTACATGGCCTGACCTGACATCGTTTGAAGGAGATGGCTATGTATAAGTTTCTGGGGGAGCGAAAGGGAGAAGCTATAACCTTAATAGTTTCTTTTGCTCTCGTGAAATTCAAATCTAGCCGTCCCTTTCACACGATTTCAGGTCAGGCCACTCTTAGTCGGCAACTAGCATAGATTAAATCTTCCTCATTGGCAACTAGTTTTCTTCGTGGCTTCTGTGGTATTTAAAATTGTTCCGCAATTTTGCCAATGTCTCTCCAAAAATATGTCTTTGATTAAGTTTAGAATATCGTGCAGCAGAATCGACGCAAATCTTGTAGATACATATTTAGTTTTATTCATAGGATTCCCATATTATTGTATTTACATCCTTTATAAATAAATTTTAGTCACTATTTTTAATCTTGTCTTATTTAGATATTTAGTGTTCCGTAGCAAAATGGTAAATAATAATATTTTAATGAGGAATCGACACCTCAGTTGAACAATCTGTCGCTGAGCACCTCGGTATGTTCCGGCAGCCTCTCTTGAGGGCCAGATACCATTCCAGGATAGATGCGTTTACTTGACCATACCGTCGTTTAACATCAGGAGACCCCGCAAATCCTATAACTTTACAACCCCTTTGTCCGATATTGGTCATATCAGAACTTAACAATTGTATTGAAATGAACTACTTGCCTACAAAATTTCACGAAGATTGAAATAACGTTTCTCAAGTTATCGTCCAACAAATGTCTACAATCGCTATTTTGTTCCTATAGACTCTGAGACTCATAGATAGATAAAAAAAATGTACTAGCATTGAGTACACACTATAACTTTACAACCGTTTGACCGATATTGCTCATAATGAACTACTTGCCTACAAAATTTGATGAATATTGAATTAACGGTTCTCAAACAAATTTCTACAAAAGCTGATTTGTTCCTGTAGACTCTGAGACCCATAGATAGATAAAGAAATGTGCTAGTATTGAGACCTTCGCTTCGCTCGGTCAGTTAGAGTAACTTATTATTTCCATTACCATTTCCTAACGATAATGAAAGTTATTTATAAGTTGAAACGTAAAGTTTGCCATCAAAATACAAAGGTTTGTAACATAACCGGTCCAGCGAGTTTCTTAACTAGCGACCTCTTACGAAAACCACGTAACAGATTGCGATTTAAATGCAAATAATAATGCTAAGTGTTCCATATTAGGCTAATTTATTATTTAATCAACAAGTAATATTATTAAGAGAAAAACAAATTACCCGACTGCAAAATGTAGCCTGTCACTCCGGGCGTGAAGAGGAATCCAACGACACCTCAGTCGTCAAAATCGGTCAAACAATTTAGACTGCAGCTTGTGTGTCTATAGGCACACAAACACCTTCCATCTTGGGCAGTTGAGCAATAATATATTTTAAATGTATCGATTTATTTACTACATTTGTAAAACGGAATGATGCATTAATTTGACTGGTACCTTATTCGAAGCTTTATTTATTGAGATAGGCACTACGTTTCCCGCCTTACATTTTAGCTATCTTCCGGTCTTTAGCCCCTCCTATCGTCTGACGTCACTTCTACCTGGCAGTGTGGCGCCCTTTTGGGTCAGCCACTTCGATACTCATTGGCGTTTTGGATTCCCGCCGAGTCGGACGCACTCCAGTAGGTGCTGTCGACTTTAAAATAAGTCTGATTTATAAAGCATAAATAGACTTAATACGTGTAAAGGTTTGAATTACTATTAATTCTATTGTAATAATATGGCTATTTTAATACGTTTATTAAAAGTTTCTAACGGTTTTCCGTTCGTATAAAATGTTTTTATGATAATTATTGGTCAAGCCCATTGTGATCTTTTGTGATTTTCGTCTGTTTTATTTGTCGTCGTCTATACATTTGTGCTTTTGTTCTTTAGTATGGATAAAGAAGTTGAAAATTTACCGGGACCTTCGGTAACACCCAGACAAAGACGAGAACGGAGTTCATCGAGTTCGAGTAGTGATAGCGGAAGCAGTTCGAGTTCCTCTTCATCCGCGGCGCACCGATCATCGCGTAAGAAGCTAGCTGAGGAGGTTCGCGCACTTCGAGAACAAGTTGTCCACCACGCTGGACATCGTCAGGTACCAAATGATGATACTATATCGCTTGTTGCGTCCTCTTTCACGGAAGATTGCGATCAATGTTTTAATTTGGATGAAAAATCTGAACAATCCGGATTCACACTTTCCTTTGAAACCAAACTTAAGGAACCGTCAATTCCTAAAGCGGCAGAAACGCATTTACAAATGCTGCGTGACCATCAGCACTTGGACAAAAGCGATTGGGCGGATGTAAGGTATACTGAAGTTCAGAAAATGTACAATTTTGCACCGGGGTTCACTGACCTTGACATTAATGACGAAATGAAAGGCTACGAAACACCGCGACATCTCACACTTGCGGATAAAGCTTTCGCAGCCTTAACTATGTGCGTCTTTAAGCAAAAGGAGTCTCTGGAAACGGGACTACGTGATTTAATGGCGTGGGCTAGAGATAGTGAATCTCTGGACTACGAGAGCCTTTACCAAAAGATCACCCTCCTGTTTACAACTGGAGACTTCCACAAGACGTCTTCAGACCTACTACAGATTATTTCTGGACATCGAGCCGAGACAATTCAAATGCGTCGAGATAGTATCCTGAAGCACACAAGAGATCCTGCGACTAAGGCGAGTTTGCGCAAGATTCCGCCATCAACAGTCAATATTTTTGAGGCTGAAAAGTTCACCGCAATAGTAGACCGCGCAGGAGGCGTTAAAAAATGCTTTTGGCCAGCACAAAGAGCCAATGTGACTGCCTCGCAGGCAGCTCCGAAAAAGTCACGCGACCCCTCGCAGGGGTCCGCTACACACTTTAAACCCTCGCAGGGTTTTTCTAATGCGTATAATCGCAATTATACGCAGGCGCACTGCTCTCACAGTAACCCACCTCCGCAAGGTGGTTGTCATCGTGACAATCATGTGTCTCATTATAATTCGGCCGCACCGAATTATCATCAGTACCAGAGCACATTTCGGGGAAATGCCTCTCGTTCAAATACAAGGCAGAATCAATCGGGTCGTGGACGGAAGCGCTTTTCCTCGCCATCTCCCCAAAACAAAGACAACAAGCGGCGAAAATTCTGACTCGAAGCCGTTCAAAGCGGGTCGGCTTGCGCAATTTCGAAATTTCTGGGAGCAACTAGGAGCTCCACTGTACATAATAAAAATGATAACAGGGTATCGCATACCGTTTTGCCAAAGACCTCCGCTTGTATATCCCAACATCGGCTTAAATCTACATGTACCAGAGTCGGACAAAATGACGTTAGTCATAAACAAAATGAAACAACAGGGGGTTCTGGAACGTGCTGTGATCTCTCCAAGCTTTCTGTCTTCAATGTTTCTAGTTCCCAAAAGCGACGGCCAGTCACGACCGATTTTCAATTTAAAGAATTTAAATCGGTACATAATAGTGGATCATTTCAGACTAATAAATGTCCAGCGCATACCGGACTTCCTTCAGCCGAAGGACTGGCTGTGCAAAATAGACATTTCACAAGCCTATTTTCATCTTCCCGTGGCTCGCAGCCACAGAAGGTTCCTGCGCCTTGTATATCGCAACGAACTGCTGGAAATGACGTGTTTGCCGTTCGGTCTGAGTTCGGCACCAAAAACATTTGCAGCAGTGACAAGTTGGATAGTTCAAATTCTAAGGCAAAAAGGCATAAGAATAATAGTATTTTTGGACGATTTTTTAATCGTGAGTCAGATCGAATCAGTTCTTCGAAACCATGTAAACACTGTGTGCGAGACTCTCGAGAAACTAGGCTGGTTGATAAATTACGAAAAATCCATCACAACCCCCAAAAAGAGTCTTGTGTTTTTAGGGATACTCTGGAATCCTTGGAAAAACTGCAAAAGTCTGCCCGAAGACAAAATACCTGCTCTTGTAACCAAAACAAACCAGATGTTGGCGGAACAAGTCGCAAATCTCGGAGATTTGCAGAGTCTGGTTGGTCTTTTCAACTTTGCCAGTTTTGTGGTGCCGAGAGGCAGACTCAACTATCGAAGTCTTTTGAGCCTGATAAACAAAATTCTAAAATTACATCCCAGCATGTTTCACCGGCGACATGTTCTACCACCTGCTGCAGTGGACGAGTTAGTGTGGTGGCTGCAAAATTGCAGGCGCTCGACACCCATTCACATGCCGCCCCCCTCACATTTCCTCACAACCGATGCGTCGGATATCGCATGGGGAGCTCGGCTAGACAACATGTCTCTGACGGGTTCATGGGCCGAAGCAGAGAAAGATCTCCACTGCAACCAAAAGGAAATGTTAGCAATATTAAGAGTACTCCAACACCATTCTCAGCTCCTGAGTCGCAGTACGTTACTGATACAGTCCGACAACAAGTCTGTAATAGCTTACCTCCGTCACGAAGGAGGGACCAAATCAAATGCCCTCATGAACCTAACCTACCAGGTTTTCAAGATTCTAGACAGTTACCAAATTCAAATCAAAGTCTTTCACATCCCCGGAATTTACAACAGTCATGCCGATCATTTGTCGAGACTTCGTGCGCCCCCAGAGTGGCATCTATTACAGGATTGCACGAACAAAATTTTCTCCAAGTGGGGAGTTCCGGTGATCGATCTGTTTGCCTCGAGCCGAGCTCATATTGTGAGCAATTATGTGTCACTGGACATTCACGATCGACAAGCGATGTTTCACGATGCGTTTTCCCAACTCTGGAATTTCAAGCTAGCCTGGGTATTTCCTCCCCCATTCCTAATCCCCAGAGTTTTATGCCACCTCAATCAATCTCGGGGAATTTATCTGCTGGTTGTTCCACGATGGAAGCGAGTTTTTTGGCGCCCGGACATCAAAATGAGGGCAATCGCTCCCCCGTTCACGATTCTCCACCTGAAAAAAGTCCTAGTAGACATCACGACGGGACTCCCACCTCCGAATGTGCTCGAGATGACTCTAGAAGTGTGGAAATGTGGGGGTGGTCAGGGACGCTTAGAGGATGGGATAGTAATCAAGTGAAGCTCCTGCAAGAGTCTTGGCGCCCGTCTACACGCAAAGTGTACAGTGTCGCGTGGAAAAGATGGTTGTCTTGGTGTGAAGCACACAAGACTAATTATTCAAATCCTACAGCAAGTGCCGTTGCCAGATTCTTATCGGATCTCCATTTAGTTCACAAACTATCATACAACTCGATTTTGTTGCATAAATCTGTGGTAGCAACCTTATGTGATCCAGATAAATCAGCTTGTCTTAGCTCCCATGTGCTAATCAAGCATATTTTAAAATCTATAGCTTTGCAAAAGCCAGTTGATCATGGCAAGCCCCCGATTTGGAACATAGACACGTTAGCTTCCTATTTAGAAAAATATCGTATTGACAAAAATAATGTTTTTCAAGTTCAGAGGCATACAGCTGTCCTACTACTCCTTTGTTCAGGGAGAAGAATTCACGACCTGACATTACTTAATGTTGACTCTAACAATTGTATAATTGACGATGATTCACTAACATTATGGCCATCGTTTGGCTCCAAGACCGATTCTGTAAATTATAGGCAATCTGGTTGGAGACTTGTAGTCAATAAAGAAAACGAGAAATTAGATATTGTTTATTGGGTCAAACATACTTTGTCTCTCGGCGAAATTCGTAGAAAAGCTGCTAAAACAAATAGCTTATATAAGGGGAGAACCTAGACCTGCGTCTCGTACCTTAATTGCTGGTTGGATCAAGTCTTTGTTAACTGATGCTGGCATATCTGCCACTCCCGGAAGTATTAGGTCAGCTGTTGCCTCTAAAAATTGGTTAGATAACTACCCTCTCGAAGAGATACTTGCTAGGGGCAACTGGCGTTCGCAAAACACTTTTTGTAAATATTATCGTTGTCAGGTCACGCCTGCGAGTAGGACGTCTGTCACTCAGTTCTTTAATCCTGTTGATTAAAAGTATACTAAACAAATAATTGTTGATTAAAAATTATATATTCATGATACTTAATGTTGTTATACTTTGATTTTGGGTATTCAAATAAATAGTACTTATTAAAAAACTAAAATGGTTTTATTGTTCAATCCCTCATTGTAACAATTTTTTATTCATTTCATATTTTATCCCAATCACATTGGCGTTCACGTTATCAACATCACTTCCACCAGGCGATAACAAACACGTCTCAATAAATAAAGCTTCGAATAAGGTACCAGTCAAATTAATAGCAGCGTTTTACCTGAAATAAAACGCATATTAATTTACTTACCTTATTCGAAGCTTACAGTAAATCTCTGCCTGGTGATCAAGCAAAACGCAATGAGTATCGAAGTGGCTGACCCAAAAGGGCGCCACACTGCCAGGTAGAAGTGACGTCAGACGATAGGAGGGGCTAAAGACCGGAAGATAGCTAAAATGTAAGGCGGGAAACGTAGTGCCTATCTCAATAAATAAAGCTTCGAATAAGGTAAGTAAATTAATATGCGTTTTATTTCAGGTAAAACGCTGCTATTTTCATCCAGTTGATATAGTGTACTGGTATGGTGCTTTGACTTATCTAGATAAGTCTTCAGAAGCCCATATATATTTTTTCTACTTAAGGTGCAACGTTTCGCTCGGCGCGCGAAATTCAAATTTTCTTGCGTTTTTTGTCAACTATAGCTTAATTACTCATCGTAGATTCATGAAAACTAATTTTGCGACAATAAATAGATTGTTTCAAGAAATTACATCAACCAAAAATTCAAGTTGAAAGCTAGTATAAGTACATTTCTCACTTAACCAAAAACCGAGATGAAAATCAGCTTATTGAAATTTGTAGCTAAACCAAAGTTATCTAGGTGATCATTTAACCCGTAATTTCTTAAAACAACTTATTTATTGGCGCAAAATTGACTTCAATAAATCCACGACGAGTAACTAATCTGTAATTGACAAAAAACGCAAGAAAATTTGAATTTCGCGCGATGAGCGAAACGTTGCACCTCGAATACTTTATGAATTCTTAAAGAAAACCTCGGCCGAAAAGAGCTCTTTTTGGCAATGTGAACTGGTAGGCACAAAATTCTCCTTATATTATGTCTTTGCTGGTAGGATCTTAATAATTATGTTAGACACTGTTTTAGACATTCGTGGTGGTTTACTACATTACTATTAGTACTCACGGGATATTTACGACGATTCTCACTTTCGTTGAGTTCCCGATATTTCGGCACATTACATGCGCCATGTTCACGGGTAGACTGATAATGCGGGTGGATGATAAAAAGTTACGAAATTTAGGAGCAGACAAACCGATCTACCCCCTTTCTCAGTCTTTTGCTACGGGTACCACTGGTACTAGAACTCGATTGCAAGTCCCAAGTCAATTACAAGATTGCGAGTCAATTACGTAGACCCCTATCACACTATCCTCCATTCCACATGGCATCTTCGTTGTGCTGTTGCATTCAGAAAGTATCATTTGGTGAAGTGGAACTGATGAAGAAGACCACGATGGTCACCTGAACTCCTTAATAATAAGTATTTCAAGAGTGGCACCAAGAACTTCTCGATAGTGCATTTTATCAGATTACTTTGTTGAAGACACTTTTTTTTTGTTAAAATTATACGTGTGTGTGGACTTAGAGCCCAAACTGGAATTCGCAAAATATACAAAGTTTTTAGTAAAAGTCTTAAAGCAACAGTAAAAATTAATCTTGGAATTTGTAAAATTATAGGTAAATAGTTACAGACCTTTCAGAGTGGTTCCTCAATCCTCCTACTTGTGAGATCTCTGAGAGTACTTTAAAATTGTATTTATTGTCATTACATAATAATGATAAGTACTTACTTGTCGACAACAATACATATCCCTCCGCATTAGTGCCCTGACCAGGACCCTAATCGCTGTTCTTGTGGTGGAATGGTAGGTCGTCTCGGTGAGCCACGCCAAGTCATGCGCCAAAAGGGCGGGGCAGATACCGGCACGCTAGCTTGAATGATGTCATCCGTGGGGCCTTTGTCAGTGCCGGCCTTACAGTTTTAGAACCAAATGGGCTAATGCGGGACGACGGCAAGAGAACCCGCGTCCTGAAACGCTACATGTGCTGACACACTAGCACAGTCTCATCATAAAATCATCATCAACAGCCTGAAGACGTTTAGACCGTCATACTGACCGACAATTTGCAGCTTGCATCCACCAGTACCCGCAACCTTCAAAATGTCGTCAGTTCACCTAGTGGAAGGCCTTTTCTTCCCCATCGGTTATCGGTTCTTCAAGCAATGTGGCCTGCCCATTGCTACTTCACCTTGCAAACCCTAAAAGCTACTTTGGCGCAATCATAAAATTGTATAAAATATATACCCAACACCATAAAATACCGCAAAATTGTTCATATCAATCAGAATGACGAACGTGGTCCGCTGGACATACCCGCGGGTCCAATAAGCTTGTTCAATGACTGCCAATGGCAACTTCTAGAACAGACATTAGATACTAACATTATTTCGCAACAAAAACACAACAAGCGTGGAATTGCACTCGGCCTTTACGAAACAGCTATACTGCGTGTTTGGTTAAATACATTTTAAGATATCGTTAGTACTCGTCATTATGAACAACTTTTACTAGGTATCCATAAACTAAAATCGCTAAAAAAAAATGCGGCTTTTCACCACTCCTTTGTTATTCGACCGCCAAGCAGTCGATACTACCCGATTGAAGGGCAATGTTTCCAGCGAAATTATATACTGGCCACAAATGTCTATGGGTTATGCGCAGTGTGTTGCTGCGCATGGTTTTAAACTGTTGAAGTTAAAACTGGCACTGAGCTGTTATGGGCAAGCGTGACGCTTAACATCAGGCGACCTACTTTCTCGGAGCAACTTGCTCGTCTAGTCTCTCAGGATCTTGGAGGAAAAAAATATGGCGTTGGTGCAATTATCTGTTGAATGAAGCTGATTTCAAAAGTTGATTAAACAAATTGGTTACTAGGTGTTCGTTTGCATTTTCTCAAAATATAAGTTGTTTCTTCGAATTTCTTATTAAATTCACACAAGAGTGTGACAAGCGTAGTGTTTACCAGAACAAATGGCGTATGCATATGGTTTTAAGAGCCATGTTTCGAAGAAAAGTGTGTATAACCAAAGCTTATTACGTACAGATATATAGGTCTGAGTTTTTAGTCATTTTTCAAAACTATACAAAACTTGATCAAAATATTAAAATATGCCGAGCTTCTTCCCTGCTTTGACTTGACGCTGAAGAAATTATTAAATTGATGTGTTTTTAGAATTTAATAAGCGAAAGTATGATTTATAGTGTTGTAAAAAATTGTTATGAAAATCAATTTTTAAAAATCGAATAGTTTTTCAAAAAACATTTATGTCCACCTTCTTCTGTCAAAAACAAACTTCTATCCAAACTTAAGTAGAAGAAAACTAGATATGTTGAAAGTTTAATAGCGTCGTGGTCGAAACAATTTAATCGGGGGTTCTGATATGACTAAACAGCCACAGCACACAAGAGCCAAAAGTGCTTAATTTTCTAAACAAACCAACATTATTTAAGGCCCCATTAATACAAAAGCTGTTTAGTTATTTTATTTATTTCAAACGAGTCCTTTTTCAGGTATTTTTTTCTCTATAAAGGATCGAAGTATAAAAGGTGTTACAATACTTCACCAGGTAACCAGTGGTAAAAAAAAATTTTTGGTTTCATAACTAATTATTTACTTTAAAATCAATTTATTGTTTCGTAGTACATCATGGCTACGTCACTAAATTCTACCATTTAAAACCGGCTACAGTCGTATTTGAAGTTGTCGATATTGATATGAGTTATCTCTTTTTGGCACGTTGGTGCGCCTATAAAACAGAAGAGTGCAGACGTACAAAAAAAATGAGATACCATATCCTATAATGTGCCGTATAGCCGAACCATAAAAAAGGCAGTTTTTTTTTCTCTTCTGTGAACCGAACAGTCTGTATACTACCCAGATAATATACAGACTGTCTAATGACCTAAGAATGGTCGGCCTTAACCTTGAATAAGAATGGAAAGTATCGCATGGTGGTTAATGGATTCTTTGAACTGTGAAGGCGAGCCATTGTTGGAAAGTGACTTGGGCTGAACTAGAGTTCAACTAGCTAAATATATTTCTAGTAGTTCGCGCCGAACTGAGACCTCGCAACTTCACCTGTATCTATCCATCATCCCGGAGACTTCCACTGCTGAACAAAGGCCTCCCCCTTAGACCGCCACACTGAACGACAATTTGCAACCTGCATCCACCGGTGCGACCTTCAAAATGTCGTCAGTCCACCTATTGGGAGGCCTACCTACGCTGCGTCTTCCAGCTCGTGGTTGCCAAACCGCATATGATAGAGTCGTGGAGTTTGAACCCAATACTCCTCAATTATTTCTAGGTGGACAATGAGAACGGGTTTTGCTAAATTCCATTTCTAAAAGGGTAAAATGAACCCCCAAAGTTTGTATGGAAACAAAATCTTTGTCATGCTCCAGTGAAACTCGGTTTGAGTAAATAAGCATAACAAATTGAGAAACGCACGTCTCAGGGTTTTTTCGAAAATCAACTCTCAAATATGGGAAATGGGCATAGGCGAGCGAAGTGTTGGCAATCTAGTATTATAACAATTATCCTGTAAGTCCTGTAGCCTAAATTATTTGACCGATTTTGATGCGTACGCTAAATATTGCAGTCGCGTATATTTCCTTTTTCTTTTGATAATATTAACTTTTTAACATCATATTCAACGTAAATAAAATCTACGCGTCTGGTGTCTCAAAATTAAAGTTATTAGCGCCAAGAAGTGAAAGGACTTGAAGGTCAAACTGATATTAGAATTTGTGACGCAATGCGGCACCTAGCGTGCCATTTAAAAATGAATTGCATGATAATTCACAATCCAAACTACACAAAAATATTACCATAGTTTCTTTGATATTATGAATTCAAAAATAACTAAGTACTTAAGTAGTTACTTACACTTTGCAAGTTTAAAAAAAATTTTAAATTTAAACTACATGTTGTTTGGAAGCTTCTATAATAATCACACTAATATTATAAATGCGAAAGTTTGTGTGTAAGTGTGTAAGTTCCCGTTCAACTCTGTAACGGCTGAACGGATTTGTATAAAATTTGGAGGTACGCTTATTCCCTGGAATAACACAGTCTACTTTTTATCCTGAAAAATTTAACCGTTCCTGTATAGCGGGTGAAACCGTGGCGCACAGTTTGTGATCAAATAAATGTTATACACTATGAGTGCATGCCGGTTGGGTCCCAGAAACTTTGCTCAGCATAACAGATGTTCTGCTGACCAAGCCGTCTCTAGTCAATTCAGAGGACGAGAGGATGCATAACGCACTTCCTTCAGATTATGGTTATTGACTAAAAGGTATTTATAACAAAATATAATAAGCAATATAACATTAAAATTAAAATAAATTGGATACTGATAACCAATAACATGTCAACCAACAAAAAAAAAATTGAGTTAATGATACTGCCAAAGAAGCGTTCTGTATCATTAACTAATTATTTTTTTTTGGATTTACATGTTATTGTTTATCAGTATCCAATTTAATCTATTAGATACTGTTTAACTGGAAGACATAGCGTAGGACAACATAGTAAAGGTCGCGGCCAACCGGTGGATGTAAATGTCAAATTGTCGTTCATTATGGCAGTCAAAGGGGGAGGCCTATGTTCAGCAGTGGTCGTCCTCTGGCTGATGATGATGATATTGTTTAAATAAAACAAAAGTTAAGCTTAATTCCGTCTGTCTTGAGCCCTTTTTTTAACCGACTTCCCAAAAAAGAGGAGGAGGTCCTCAAGGCGACTGTTTTTTTTTACCTCAGATCTCCGTTATTTAACGACGGAGACTTTTTTTTATCTCTACAATAAGATAATGATAAAATAATGTTTTTGAGATCTATGTTTTTTTAAATGTAATATTGACGAGACGAGCAAGTCGCTCGCCCGATGGTAAGCGCCACGCTTGCCCGTTACAGTTCAGTGCCAACTAGAATTCAAATCTGTAGCAGCCGTGGCAGCGCTCGTCACTCAGAATGCTCAGTAATTTCGCTGGAAACATTGCCTTTAATCTGGAACATAGTAATGTTTGTACACTACTGCATGGCAGTTGAATAACTAAGGTGTGGCACTTCCCCAGACGGACTCGGCAAGAGTCCTACAGTAGTAGGATACTACCTTATGTGGGTAAATACCACACATTCTATAAATAAGTACTAAACTGCACGACAAGACGTGCTTGGAGTGGGTAATGGTTTTCAACAGCGTCTCCACATCTTTATACGTGTTTGTAGCTAACACACTTGAAAACCGCCGTCCGCAGACCAACGAGAGGAATATAAATTTATCTTTCTTTTGTTTTGATAGACAGCGGTCGGCGGTATCAGTTGTTACGTGGAGTTGAGAAACAATACAGTTTCCCAAACTCCATAGAATCCTTCTAGTAAAGTCTCTACCACTTTACTGAGGACCACTTGACCATGACTTAGTTTACTTGACTTAGACTATGACTTGGACTAGGAAGTTTAAATTGTTGAATATCACTTGAAATATTACAAAAGTTAATACTGAATAAGATAAGAAAAAATAAGTTGTTATGTGTGTGCTAACAGCAGACCCTTGGACGTGGTTAGCCCGGCGCGGATCGCAATCTGACAAACGAGAGAGAAATATATTTGCGTCTTATTTCCGCTCGTTCGTCTGCGGTCCGATGTTTTCAGGTGTACTAACACTATTAGAGTGCGTTGAACCGTGTGGTTGAACCAAACCGACTGGAATGGAATGTTAGTTTTCTATGCAGGAAAGTCTTGGTAGAAAAAACCGGCCAAGTGCGAGTCGCACTCAGGCGCCTTATTACACTTTTTTTTAACGTTCTGTGAAATATTTTTAGAGGAAATAAACTTTTACAAGGAAATAAGGATTCAAATAACTTAAAAAATCTTATTCGTTTTTAAAAATATAACATTTACGGTACAAGGAAGTTTTTTATAAGATTATACATATATTATATACTAGTTGCTACTCGCGACTTCGTTTTCGTGGACATAGAAAAAGTGCTGTGATATACAGTAACTCCTTATCAAATTTTATCAAGATACGTTCAGCCATTTAACCGTGATAGCGCGACAAACATCCAGACAGAGAGACAAAGTTAGTAAAGTCCACAGATGAATAAGTTCCCTAGATGGCGTTGATCCATTTTTGTGCATTTTGACGTTTTGTATGGACTGACAGTTGTAATGTAGGGAGTTCTGAACATGAAGGCCTACAAGCTTCTTGGTTCTGAACATGTTCTGAATTGCGCAAGCGAAGTTTTTTCCTCGAACGTATTCAAACGTTCATTTTTGGGGGTTTTGGCGGGAACGTGAAGAAATCATGTCGCGTCTTTTTATTATTTTCCAAAACTTGTGTTATTTCGAGTGTTAATGTGTAAAAACGGTGAATTTTTACCCGTTAAGTGTTCGTGAACATGCACGAGTGTTGGTGAATGGTATAATGTCGTGAAACGTGAATTTTCGTGTTGTTTCCAAAACTCCATAGAAGGCTCTAGTAAAGTTTTCACCACTTTACTGGGGCATGACTTGGACTTGACCGTGACTTTCTTTGCTTGACTTTGACCGTGACTATGACTTGTTTGATAATATCTAACAAAACTTGAGAATATATTATGTATACTTGACACTGGCAAATGCATAAGACGTGCGACGCCAAAATCCTCTTAGGAGGAAAGAGAAAAAAAAAAAGTTCATTTTTATACCGCGAAGCTTTCTTGGTCCTGATACGACTGCGGCTATATTCCTCTGAATTATAATATTACTTTGGATTATACAACATCGGCGCGACACACGGAGATGTTTCTTAGTTGTAAAGAAGAGTGAAGATTCAAAAGTGATTGTGTTTATCGACCTTGACATTTGAATCGAAGCGCCATTTTGCCTTATGACATTTAAAAACCGCGAAAGTGTTATAAAGAGCAGTCTATACTAAAAGGTCATAAGTCTAAAACTATTACATACTTTATTTTAGAATAGATTGTTCCTGGTGTCTTTGTATAGCTATTAGCTTTTAAAATATCAAACTAGCATCGTTTTAAAACTGGACCTTGTGTAGATGTACCATAATTGTGCTGGTTTTTATCGGAACGATGTTGATCAGTCAAGGTCACCTCCATTATGTTTCTTTTTAATCGCAATGAATGTTTATTTTTAAGTAGGTATATTAGGGCTGGGTTGCACCTAAATCCCAGTTAAAGTTACTGTTATAGTTTAAACTTGACAGTTGAAGTTTAGCCAGCATGTGTTGAACATATATTTATTGTTATAGTTACAGTTATCTGAGTAGGCTTTATTTGACAGCTTTTAACTATAACGTTTACTTTTAATCTTGGTACCGTTATTCATGACGTCATTCTGACCTGAGTTAAATGGTAAACATAAACATAATTTATTGTAAAATGCAACACATTTCGTCCTTAACGGGAGTTTTAATTGCAGTTATGACTGTAGTTTAAAGTTAAATGTAGATGGTGCAACCCAGGCTTAGTTTGCAAGTGGCAAAAGTTAGCAAGTGGTTAGCAAAAGTGAATTTAACCAAACTCTAGATACACTGGCATAATTTTTATACCTCGATTTTTATTTTTATTTTATTGCAACTTGAACCTACTTCGGCGAGCAAAACCGGCTAATATCTTTAAATATTTTTAGCTAAAATTTTAACAGAAGCCAAAAGCATAGATAAATGTAGGCAAAAGGCAATACATTTTTACTTTTTTACATTTTTAGTAGATGTTTGCCATAATTAAAATGAAGTGATTAGATTTATCGCAAAGTTAAGATAAACTTAATCTATATTTAACATCTTTTTAATCAGTTATGACGTGGTTTATTCCGGACAAAAATATGTTTCCGATTTAATTCAAATAAATACGAACATAATTGACCGAGCAAAGCGAAGGCCTCTACGGGAACAACTCGGCGTAATTATGTTTATATTTCTATGACGATAATTTATAATTTAATTATGCCAATGTTTTCCTTGGCCAAGAACACGAAGACGTTACGAACATGGAGTATTTTATACGTGAATTTTTTTTTTAAAATTGTTTCCTGCCAGACAACTCTTATAATACGAAGGTTAATTTTATTTAATAAATTATACATTGCCTTTGACATTTATAATTTCCGTCTTCGTTGAGCTATGTCGAGAGGAGAGTGCTCTGAAGATCGAGATATAAGGAAATAACACAAGCGTGGCTCTAAACCACAGATCACACTAGATACCGCATTACGAGATTTGTTGTTCCTACAAAAATACACCAAAGTTTGAGGAAGGCGCGGGTCGCGGGGAGTGCGACCAAGCGTTCTCATTGGCTCAATTTAGACTGATGCGTGGTGCGCTTCGAGCGTCCTGAATGCAGAATCTAGGGTATGATCTCTGCTCTAAACCGACACACATAAAAACGGTGCATTGTGACGCGTTCTCGCTACGCTAATTCTGGTGTTGCGTTGCGATGTCGCATCGAAAAGCGACCTACCAACGTAGCACGAAGTAATAACCAAATTCAAGATATGAACAATACCACGTCAACGTCTGCCATTTTACGTGTTGCACTCATTGGTTTACAATACCTATACTCAATAGTTGCACTCTAGTCTAGCGTTATAAAGGTTGGGTCAACAAGTGTGACGATGCGTGGCGCGATGCACGTTTCACAAGTATTTGCATTGCAATGGGTAGTGTCGCCGAACGACGTGCCGTGTGACGTACGATGCGATGATCGCGCACCAACATTCGCATGGTACTAAGTTCACAAAAACACAGGCGGTGTCACGTACACTTGTTAGCACCACTAAGTCGCTACCATCGAAAATGTTCAGTCGCCCCGTCCGGTCTACTTTCATAAAAATGTGATTTTTCTATTTAGTGCCCTCATTTAATTAGTTATGTAGATTAAAATCCTATTTCGGATATATGTTTTTTTTGTTTTGTCATCTAGTATTCATGATCATCATCATCAGCCAGAAGACGTCCACTGCTGAACATGGGCCTCCCCCTTAGAGCGCCACACCTACCGACAACGTGCCACTTGCATCTACCGGTTGCCCGCGACTCACAATATCGTCGGTCCACCTAGTGGGAGGACAGCCTACGCTGCGTCTTCCGGTGAGTGGTCGCCACTCAAGAACCTTTTTTACCCACCGGTTATCGGTTCTTCGAGTGATGTGGCCTGCCCATTGCCACTTCAGCTTGCAAACTCTGAGAGCTATATCGGTGACTTTGGTTCTTCGACGAATATCCTCGTTTCGGATTTTATCGCGCAAAGAAACTCCGAGCATAGCTCTCTCCATTGCCCGCTGTGCAACTCTCGAGTTTCTCCAAAAGGCCAGTAGTCAAGGACCACGTTTCGGTTCCATATGTCATCACTGGCAACACACATTGATTGAAGACTCTTGTCTTCAGGCACTGCGGAATTTTGGACGAGAAGATATCACACAATTTCCCGAACGCTGCCCATCCGAGTTGGATTGTTCGGGCGACCTCTTTGTCGAAGTTGGCTTTACCTACCTGGACAGTCTGTCCAAGGTAGTTATTATGGTCAACTACTTCGAGCGCATAGTTCCCAACGACTACTTGGGACCCTATTCGGAGAAATGACATTTTATCTCGGTCACTCTCACTCCCATTAAATTCTAAATTAGAGAGACAGTGACCGAGATAATCTCGAGCGCACAGGAATAGGATCCCAGTACGGGTACAACATTGGTACATCTAGTTTTGCATGGCGGGAAAAATTTATTACATGACATTTTCTCGATAAAAAAAAAATCATTGTAGACCTCGATTTACACACTTTTTCGCTGGCGCTCGGAACCCCTAGTGTATACTCAAGTGATTAAATATAACACAAATAGTGAACTCACTATTATAATTTATATCTAGGTTAGCATGAACAGAATTTCGATTGATTTACTGGTTTAGATGTAATTATCAATTCTCTGGTGTTTTGATTATCGCGCGCTAAAACCATCTCTTTTCATCTGCGCGCGAAAGTGTAAGCGCTATCTAACCATCTCTCGAAATGCCCTCATATTACCACTTCACCACTTTACTGAGGCATGACTTGGACTTGACCGTGACTTGCTTTTGACCGTGACTATGACTTGTTCGATAATATCTAACAAAACTTGAAAATATATATGTATACTTGACACTGGCAAATGCATAAGACGTGCGACGCCAAAATCCTCTTAGGAGGAAAGAAAAAAAAAATGCCCTCATAATACGAAGTAACGTGATAAAAGTTATGGTCTTCCTTGTGAGTCTGAATATGTAAATTTTACGCATACGTAGGTATACACTTAACAAACATAAAATGTTTGTTTTTTCAATATTATTATCCGCTTTTTTTTTTTGATTACTCAATAAAATGGTTATAAGTAAATCGATTGTTGAGTTTATCGGGTTCACGGTGCAAATGCTGAGATTTTTAGGTAGGGTTGGGATAGCGTACTTCTGCGATTCTTAAACCAGAAAGGAAAGGTTTTCTTACATTAAAATTACTAAGTATTTGTTTTGCCTCGTTTTTTCCGACATCATAGTTTTTTTTTTTTCTTATATATAGGCTGCATAAAACATGTATATTAAAACAAGCAGCTCTATAAGAATGCAACAAAACAGCCGATCGGGTTGCATTAGTCAGTAAGGTCATTTACTTTCAAACTCCGAGGCCGTCGGCGCCAACCCAACCCTTTCCTTGTTTTCAACCGACTTCAAAGGAAGCTCTCAATTAAAATGTTTCGGACCGATCGAAGCGAAGGTTTCAGTGTATACGGGAACAAATCGGGTGTTTGTATGTTGATGTGTTTGTGTGTATATTTGTCCGACTATAACTTGAGAACTTATTACTTGCTGGAAGACGTAGCGTAGTTAGGCCTCCCACTAGTTGGACTACGACATTTTGGAGGTCGCTAGTGCAAATAGCAAATTGTCGTTCAGTATGGCGGAAGGGGGAGGCCTTTGTTCAGCAGTGGAAGTCTTCTGATGATGATGTGGTGGATTTACTAGCAGGCTAGTAAATTTTGGCTTGAGCCTAGGGCGGCAGATTTTAGGGATGTCAAATTTAGGGACAGCCTTGTCTTGTAAAATTGTGTAAATTCGCCGCTGCGTCCTCGCCTTTTATGCCAGATGTTATTAAGATCAATTCAGCAGTTAGAAAGAGATATGAAACAGTCAAAAAGGGACACAGAATAAACAGTGTTTCCAAGAATTTCGCATTTGAAATTAGTGACGTAACAACTAATGTAAATCCAATTACTACGATAACTGTGTAATAATTACTACGATAATCCTAACGAATATTATAAAAGCGAATGTAACTCTGTCTCTTTGTCTGGGTGTTTGTCGCATTATTACGGCATCACGGCTAAACGGCTGAACAGATCGAGCTGAAACTTTGCATCGGACATAGGCTTTTTTGGCTTTTTTTTTGTATGTCCACGCGAACGAACTTGCGGGTAACGGCTAGTAATACATTAATGGAAAACTTTATTAAACAATCAAGTTATTAAATTTATCAATAAATATAATATTTATTGATTTTCAAACAAAGTGTCTTCAAAGTTATATGTGAAGAGCTATAATTATCTATTCTGTGTTGATAGCGATACACAGCGTGTCCGAGCATCGGCATTTTGAACAATTTTTACAATTTTGTTTTAATAAAACGGGAATACTCATGTTAAATTGAGTCGGTTATTCCGACTATAGTTTCGATCACATTCGGTGACATTTATCAAGGAAAAAAAGAATTATTTTTTTGTCAAGGCAAGACGGTGTCGCGCGAGTATCACGCTTATAACATTAATTCATTCGCCACCGAATGTGATATAAACTATAATCGGAATAACCGACTCAATTTAACGTGACTATTCCCGTTTCATTAAAACGAAATGTGTCAAAACCACAGCAGTTTTCATAGTAATACTTTTACAATGGTACTTGTACAACGAAATCTCGAAAAATGACATGTTCCTATTTCCTTGAGTGAGAAGGGTATTTTTTCTACGGAAGAGCTGTTTTTTTTGTGCGCTTTCATAGTTGTTCCCATAATAAAATTTGTTCCGAGTGATGAGTAATTTTTGACTAGCCTTGTGGCTCAGTGGGAGGATTTCCACCTTCCGAGCTGTAGGTTGTGAGTTCGATTCCCACCTAGGACAAACATTTGTACGTTGAACATGGATGTTTGTTCTTTGTCTGGGTGTTTCTATGTATTATATGTATGCATTTACAAAAAAAAAGTAATATGTATGTATTCTATCAGCCTTAACCTGTAACTCTGGTTCCCATAGTACAAGCTTGCTTAGTTTGAGGTTAGATGGCGCTGTGTGAAAAACGTCCAGTAGGCACCAATATTTTATTACACAGATTGTTAAGTTGTTTACACAGATGTCCGGACATACTGTAGGTTGAATAAATAAATATTGATTTCCAAACAAAGTGTCTACTAAGTTATCTACCTACTTATGTGATAATGAAAATATGTAAGTGGTTAAGTGTTTCAACCTACTTTTCGGATTTTATGATTTTCAAGTGATTTCATTATCACGAAACGCGTCCATTAAAATGCTTACACCTCTTTAGATAATGAAACGCGCTGATATAATTAACAATTGTCTTACTCGTATCTAAGTATTTACTTACACAGAGTAAACACAGAAGATTTATTTTACGAGGCGTTGCCGTTTTATCCGACTGCCCGAGAAGGAGGGTTATGTTTTTTCGGGATGTATCTTTAAAATTATTTTCGTTTGTATGCCTATGCCTACATTTTGGCGAGCGAGGAACGTTGGATTCCTCTATATGTCTGTAGTATAAGTCTGTGTCGTAGGGTAAATTATTTAATTAAAAAATTCGTCAGATTTGCTCCCATTCCGAGTCAGGGAGTTAATTTTTTTGTATAACCGTCGATCTAACTGATCGCACAAGTGGCGCATTGGTGAAGGTTTCACCACTAGGCCACTTGCGTAAAGGAAATGTCCTAAACTCTTAGATATTTGTATAACTTTTAGCAACTTTGATCTGACAAAACTCACCCCGCTGTTTCTATAGTTTGGACATACCTAACTAAGTATTCAATGTATCTGATTTTCTGGAATTTCAAGGCTAAGAGATTGTTGAAACTGTTTACATGTTTATTGAACTTCGTCAACCTGTGTCGATGTAGAGTACAGTATAATAAACTAAAATTTGTACACAAAACGAGAGCAGAAAAAATAAAATTCGTAGTTAGAGGGTTTGGTTTTTGAGTACCTAATAAACTGAATAAAAAAAAACATGAACCATGCTGCTGCCATGAACCAAAGATAATCTACCATGAACTGCCATCTATTGTAAGAAATATGCAACTTTAATGTTACGTTTACAACTTACGGATTTTCAAGATTTTTCAGTGATAATCAACAGTACAATTTGAAGTAAGTTTAGATAATGTTATTCAACGGTTGCATCACAAACATACTTACAAAACAAATACAAACAAATTATAGATTTGTTCTAAAAATAGCTTCCATGAAAGCGTTCAATAAACTTTCGAACACATGCGCCATCTGTATGATACTTTTTGGATCAATGATGGCTAATTTATATTGACAGTGAATTAATAGAAATCATTCGGCGTTGGTATGTTTTCTGATTTGGACGGCTTTTATATCTATTGGACGTCTGTCTCTTTTCATCCCATTGATTTCGTACCTTTTATCTCATTCTAAAAAGGCTTGGAAAAACTCAAATGGCCGTCGTTTTGTGACATTTCGAGCGATTTACAAAATGTTATTAAAAATTGTGTTTTTGTGTATTTAATTGATTTTCATAAGATAAACAAGATGATTCTTTACAATAATATTATGGTGGAGACTTCTTACGGCTAGTTCGTAACGTTTCGAGCGTAAAACACGAACGAAGACAACACCTACTCAAGTGCATATTTCTAGTGCGAATTTAATTAAAATTCTACATAAATTTGCTTGGAATAATCATTGAAATTAGTGTAAAAAATTGATAACTACATAGTTTTGTCCCTGTCCAGTGATAATGTGTAAGAATTAAGAGTAAAAATTAATCAAATTCAATCATCTAACTTCGTCCTGCTAACTGCAAGAAAATAAATAAATTCTGTGAAATACCTACTTTACTTAGATTCTGTAAACTTGTGACTATAGTATCAACATTAGATATGTAAATTTGTGTTGTGCAAATCAAAAATATGGTGTGATCAGTGTGATGAATTTTCAAATAAATTTCTTCTGTGGTGTCTTCGAAAGCGACAGTCAAAAAATGGTTACGATGAATTCAACGGAGAAGGTGGCTCAGAGGGCTTGTCAGCAGGGGCCTTCCAGGTTAGTGATATGTTTAGAATCAGTTGCGCCTCACTGTTTGTCCCGCATAGACAGCATCCACAGAATTCTCCTTATAAATGACAGCATCTGACATTGCGGGAGGGTTTTTTTTAATAGAATATGAATCCCCAACAGAAGTTACACATTACATTCACATTATGAAACATAGGCATCAAGCTTGGTGCACCCCCGATTACAGGAGACCACATCGTGCTCATGGAGGTTCGACTAGGAGGATCTCTATATGTGGGAGCAGGGTTCGAAATTATTAAGATAATATCGATAATTATCAAAGAATCATATACTTATCAATCCTTCTAACTAGTAGAAGAAAGTATACACTTATTATATAACAATAATAAATTACTTATACACATTTGACAATCAAGAAATTCTTTTAAGAAAAAATATGAAAGAATCAAAGATTAAAAAGTAGCAAGTTCAGTAATTTAGATAATTTTTATCAACCTATATTTATCTTGATAATTATCAAAAATAAAATTATCGATGATAATTATCGCTTCGAACTCTGTGTGGAAGTGTGCATAGTCTGCCAAGAGGATCTCCGCATGCCAAGAGTGGGGATTATGGGTACCACCTCATTTAGTGGAGCCCTTTTTTCTGCAGTGGACGTTTTCTGAATGGTGATGATGATGACGAGACAATCTCATCATCATCATGCTACTAGCTTTTATTTAAATTAATTTAAAAACTCTCATTGATCAAATCTTATGCATTTGTTTGAATGAAGGAGAAACCTACTTTTCATAATTTTAGTAGAGAAGTACCTAAGTAAGATGTAAGTTACCCCAGAGATTAGTAACTCAGTAAGATTTAACTCACTATTAACATAGAAAAATAATACGAGAAGAATGACCATCTCATACAAAGAAGTATACTCTGGAAAAAAATGGCATAAAACTAGATGGCACTGTATTTAGTCAGCTAATGACCAAACCGCTATGATAACCGCTATATATATAAAAGACGATGAAAATATGGTTAATATAGAAACATATATTGATATATATTATGTTGGCTATTTATGGTTAAGTTCAAATTAGATTGATATATATACAATGTAAAAAATATGTTTTAACGCCACCTCTTGCGAACCTAGCGTGTTTAGCGTGTTTTGCAAATAAAATTAAAAAATTATAATTTTGCTGCTATATTAAGTACTAATGCTAAAATATTGATAAGAAGTGGCGTTATTTCTCCGTACCATTACAAATGAGTTAGCTTAGGATTAAATTTCAAGTCAAGCAGAAATTGTGACCAATCAGGTCCCAGCTTAATGCACTAGCGACATCTTCTGTCCTTATCAGTAATACAATCGAGTTGCATCTTTCTATGGACATTGGCACTCTTCTTTTTAAAATTTCTCTATGATATTACAAAAAAAAACACAATAAGTGCCCATGGGATATTGTGGTAAGATAGCTAGATAGCTTGTGGATAGGTTGTAAATTCACAAGCAGGGCCCTGCGGTTTTACCCGCTACACCATATGTAAAGTATATTTTTCCAGGAGAAAAAGTAGCCTATGTGTTAATCCAGGGTATAAGCTACCTCCATACCAAATTACATCCAAATCCGTTCAGCCATTACAGTGTTGAACAGGAATTAACACACTTACATACTTACGCACAAACTTTCAGATTTATGATATTAGTGTGATGTTTTTCAGAGATAACTCGAAGTGCGTAAAAGAAGACAAAGACAAAGAAAAAGAACGAGAAAAGAAGGAAAATGTGATTTCAAATCTGCCTGCCAATGTACAGGCCTTGATGACTACCATACCTTCGGCAGAGGAGTCGCCCAACTATCTCATCTATAAGAAGGTATTAACTAGTCTGAACTGGTATGTTAAGTTAAAACTCATTGCTTTTGGACTTCTCAAAAGGCCATGATTTTTATCTATGAAATTCTAAAACCCATATACCAAGTTTTGTCAAGATTTGTTGAAAAATAGAAGAGCTGTTCGCGATTACCAACATACGGACAGATGAAAGCAAATTTTGCCAGTTGTTGTAGAGACTTCTTTCGCTTCGTTCTCTCGCTCAATTAGTGTGATTTTACAGGTAAGTTAGTTGCGTTTTGGTCATAGTTATAATAAAGAAATTCGTGTCTATTTCAGATGGAAGCCGTCATAGACAAGATGCAGGACGAGAACGTGGGAGTTCCAGTCAGGACTGTGAAGAGCTTCATGACCAAAATTCCATCTGTAAGAGCATAATAGTAGAGAAATCGCACCTATTTTCATCTCACGAAAATAATACGCTCAGTAGGAGGTCCCATAGGTACATACAAACTACAAACACACATACACCCGAAAAACATTTCCCTCATTCTGGGCAGTCGATTAAAACACAAGTTTTTCAAAAGAACGTAATGGCATGATTTTTTTCCACATTGGCTTCAAAACACCCAAAACTCGTAAATTTTCTTGTTCAGGTCTTCACCGGATGTGACCTAATAGCGTGGCTGACGCGTCACTTCCGGTTCGAGGAGGCGTGGGAGGCGGCGCACATGGCGCACCTGCTGGCAGCACACGGATACCTGTTCCCTATCGATGACCACCAGCTCACTGTCAGGAACGACAATACGTACTACAGGTGAGCTGTTAGCTTTTGGAGAGGGGTAAGATGGTTTCGGTGGTGCCAGGTTTCTATGGTGTAAGGTTTCGGTGGCGATAGGTTTCGGTAGGGTCAGGTTTTGGTGAGATTTCCTACACCAATTTTTTATCAGATGCGCTTGCAAAATATGGGCCGACAAAGTAGCTTGCAATGTGTATTTATGTAAAAACGTTGACACCTTGACAACCATGATAGATTTTAGTAAAAACCTTATAAAATTATTGCGGGCAAGATGTGATTATAACTTTACTATTTGAGACAAGCGAAAGAAACTGTTAAATACGACAAACGTCTTACGTTCTACGGAACCGTTTCGTTGTTACGTTTCTACTAAGCGTGGCCCGAAATGTTCTTGACAATTTGATTCTCTGTTTGGGACATAAACTAACATAATCTATGTTTTACAGATTTCAAACTCCGTACTTCTGGCCTTCGAACCAGTGGGAGCCTGAAAATACAGATTATGGTACGATTCAATTATATTTAGCTCGATAAGATTACTTTTAGTAGCATCATTACTAGACAACTCGTCATTTTAGTACCTAGTCAACAAATAAGGTAGCGTATCTCTTTCCAGCGGTGTACCTTTGCAAGCGTACAATGCAGAACAAGGCGCGCCTAGAGCTGGCCGACTACGAGGCGGAGTCTCTCGCGCGACTGCAGAAGATGTTCAGTCGCAAATGGGAATTCATATTCATGCAAGCGGAGGCACAGAGCAAGGTATCTCGTACTCTACTTCGTAAGCGTACAACATATATACCTCGTAAGCTAGAATCGCCACTAGGTTGCTTGAGGCAGCTTCAACATCACCCGTGTCATCCCGACATCTTGACTTGGTCTCATCATCATCGTTAACACCATCTAAATCACTGGAGCAGCTATGCCAGCGGCCCAGAGCCTCGCTCCGTTATTTCAAGGAGCTGGGTTGGCTCGGGTACACGCTGGCAGGGGGAAATGCACAATACACCCCATGCGGGACGTCAGTGCAGGACTCATCGCCCCCATCTCGAATAAGAATACCTCGTAAGCGTTCAAACTAGATCACGCAAGCGTACATAGTTCATCACGCAAGCGTACAAACTATACCTTTCAAGCGTACGGAGTATATCACGCAAGCGTACACAAGCGCTCCTAGAGCTGGTCGACTACGAGACGCAATCATTCGCGTGATTACAGAAGATGTAATCGAGCGCAAGCGGGAGTTCATATTCATACAAGAGGAGGAGGCTTAGCTGTTGCTCGCGGCGTTGCTTCCATGTACCCGATATAACTAAACGGGCGGCCACGAAGCGGTCGATTGTCAAACATCGATATATGGACGAAACTTTTCTGCATATTGCCAAAGACAGATAAAATGGCGACCGCCCTATACCCTATACCCTATATCTTGTTTTTCTTTTTCAGGTTGATAAGAAGCGCGATAAACTGGAGCGTAAGGTATTGGACAGCCAGGAGCGGGCGTTCTGGGATGTACATAGACCTATGGTAATAACATAAAAGTAATATTATAAGAAAAACAAAATACCCGACTGCAAAATGTAGCCTATTCAAGGGCGTAAAGACGAATCCAACGACACTTCACTCGTCAAAATCGGTCAAACCGTTAAGGCTATATAGGTACTTACGTACACTTCAAAAACATTAATCTCCTTCTTGGGCAGTCCGGTTAAAAAAAAAAAAAACCTAATTCAAATATCTCCGGCTGGGAACCGGGAATCGTGTAACTCTTCCACAACTTAGCTGAAGCATGACTTGGACCGGTCTGAGACTGAAAATGACTAAGACATGTCTTGATTGCAAATTATACAGTTTTACACAACAAATTATTCCTCCCGATGTACCTGCGCAGTAGACAAATAGTAGCGCGAGAAACTTTGATCTACCAATGGCAGAGTAGAGTATACTACGCACGCTGAAATCTTGCGCTGTTATTGGTCGATCGATTTTGCGGCAAAATCCGCCCGTCCGACAGTGTACGAATCGTGTAAGCTAGACAGAGCTAAGAATGCATAGCAAGTTATACTATGCCTAGTTTTTGGCGGGAACGTTAAGAAGTCATGTGTCATTGTATTTTTTTCTAATACTTTTGTTATTTCGAGTGTTAATGTTTAAAAATAGTGGATTTTTATTAATAAAGTGTTCGTGACCGTGCACGAGTGTTGGTGAATAGTATAATGTTGTGAAACGTGACTCTTCGCGTTGTTTCCAAAACTCCTTATAAACCTCTACTGAAGTCTCCACCAATTTACTGGGGCATGACGTGGATTTGACCGTGACTTACTTCGCTTGACTTAGACTATGACTGAGACTTGTTTTAATTGTGAAATATTTGACTTCACTTGAAATATTACAATACTTGACACTGGCTAATGACATATTTTTTTTGCTAATACGAAGTATTTATATATTTATTTATAAATCATATGTTATTATATTTATATATTATATAATTAAATGTTACAATACTTGACACTGGCTAAATACACAACGTGTGGAGCCAAAACATAAAGAAAAAAAAAATACAATGCATTTGCGCTTGTAACTAAGTTCAGTATAGATAATTTACATGTTCGGCTACAGTCGGAAACCGGTCTGCGGTTTTATTAACAAAAAAACTGCCGATCGGAATTATTATTATTATTGTGTAAAACTGTACTTAACTTGAAATAATACAAAACTCGATACTGGCTTAATACACCGTGGAGCCAGAATTTATGTGAAAAATAGTACATTGATTGATTTTGGCATACGTATAGCGGTGTTTTTTTTTTTTTTTTGTATAAACTTTTTCGAAATCGTTTCAGCCGGGCTGTGTGAACACGACAGAGATTGATCCGAGAAAGCTGTCTCGCATCAATACTTTGAAGGCGAGGCGACTCAAACAGTGTCAGGAGCTGATACTCCAACATAATTTAAAGGTAAACTGCGTTAAGAGCGGACCATTGCGGCCTAAGCTTCTCATACAAAATGTTGAGAAGTTGAACAAAGGTCTCCCCGTATGGGCCCATAATCCCCACACTTGGCAGGCGGCTACGGGATCGCAGATCGCTCAGTAATATAATCTTACTCTTAACTATAAAAGGTATTTATAATTTTTAGGGGCAGGTTATAATTATACAGGGTTCTAAGGAAAGAGTATACTAAGACGAAAAGGGATCGTAGTAGTCATCATTATGAACAACTTTTACATTCTATGGGACTAATCCTGAAATCGAGAAAAAAAAAAACAGCGAATCCACAGGATAATGTCAATCACTCGACACTCGACAAAATGTATGGAACAGCTGACTTTTTTTTTCTCGTTTTCAGGGTTGGTCCCATAGTAAATTTGTTCTCAATAATGGGTACTATGAGTCCCTTTCGGCTTAGCATACCCTTTCCTTAAAGCCCTGTATAGATACCACGTTACGAGACCTTTGTTCCGACAAAACGAACGAAGTTGTAGGAAAGCGCGGGTTGCGGGTACTGAGACAATGCGTTATAATTAGCTATCTCAAAGGCCAAGCGCCTAGAGAGTAAGAGTAACCAATGAGAATATTTTATAGGTGTATTTTGACCGGTAAGTGGTGCGTTTCGAGCGTCCTGATTGCGGAATCTAAGGTTTTATTTTTGCTAATACGAAGTATTTGTTGCAGAATAATCCAATAGTGACCATAACCAACGCACAAGAAAGCGAGGAGGAAATCAAAAAGAACGCGGAGGCGGTCAAAGAGAACGGTAACAGGCTTCGCACTAATACTAGTAGTTCGCGCCGAACTGAGACCTCGCGACCCCTATATCTTCACAACCCCTGGGCCGATTCAGCTCATATTCGAACTTAAAAATTGTATTGAAATGAACTACTTGCCTACAAATTTTCATGAAGATCGGATCAACGGTTCGCAAGTTATCATCGGACAAATATACATACAAGCACAAACATACATACAAATGTTGATTTGTCCCAGTAAACTCTGAGACCTTTGCTTCGCTCGGTCAATAAATGCGAAAGTTTGTGTGTAAGTATGTAAGTGTGTTTGTTCCCTGTCAACTCTGTAACGGCTGAACGGATTTGGATGAAATTGGATATGGAGATAGGCTATTCCCCGGATTAACACATAGGCTACATTTCATCCCGAAACCGTTCATTAAGAATAGCGGGTGAAATAGCGGGGCGCAGCTAGTATTATATAAACATATTTATATTCGTACGGAATGTCCTATCTATCTATGTTTATTAAGGTGCAACGTTTCGCTCAGCGCGCGAAATTCAAATTTTCTTGCGTTTTTTGTCAATTGCAGCTTAATTACTCACCGTAGATTTATTGGAATAAGTTGTTTTAAGAAATTACGGGTAAAATTATCACCTAGATAATATTAGTTTAGCTACAAATCTCAATAAGCTGATTTTCATCTTGGTTTTTTGTTTAGTGAGAAATTGACTTATACTAGCTTTCATCTTGAATTTCTGGTTGGTGTAATTTCTTGGCACGATCTTTTTATTATCGCAAATTTAGTTGTCATGAAGCTACGATGAGTAATTAAGCTGTAATTGACAAAAAACGCCAGAAAATTTTAATTTCGCGCGCTGAGTGAAACGTTGCACCTTAAATGTTTGTTATCCCGCAGGCGAGTCTTCCAAACCGGAAATACTAGTAACGTGCGCGTCCGAGGCCAACACACCCGAGCCGGCGAAAATCGAGCAACAGATCGAGGCGGCGAAGCGGCAGCTCGCGATGTTGCGCAACAGAATGGAGCGGCGGAACGTGAGAGTCAGCAAAGTCGCCGACATGTCAGTAGTATACCTTTTTTTTTCTCTTATGTTTTGGCTCCCCTCGTTGTGTATTTAGCCAGTGTCAAGTATTAAGATATTTCAAGTGATTTCAAATATTTCACAATTAAAATAAGTCTCAGTCTAAGTCAAGTAATGTAAGTCACGGTCAAGTCCACGTCATGCCCCAGAAAAGTGGTGGAGACTTTACTAGAGGTTTCTATGGAGTTTTGGAAACAACAAGAAGAGTCACGTTTCACAAGATTATACTATTCACCAACACTCGTGCACGTTCACAAACACTTAATAGATAAAAATCCACCATTTTTATTCATTAATACTCGATATAACATTTTTTTTCGAAAATAATAGAATGATGCGACATGACATCTTCACGTTCCCGCCAAAAACCCCGTAGGATACCTTAACGATCATCATCATCAGGCATCATCATCAACCTTTTTTCTAACACTGCTGAGTATAGATATTTTCTTATGCAATTGATCAAATAACTTGTTTTGACATTTTACACTAGCTGTCATATTGACTTTGACAATCGAATAATTTTGTAAGAAAATTGTGCAATGACGTCACGAGCTGTGACAGCCGTTTAAGAGTCGTGTGATCGTGACATCAGTCACAAAAAACGTGTTATATGAGTTTTGGCGGGAACGTGAAGAAGTCATGTCGCTTCATTATATTATTTTCCAAAACTTGTGTTATATCGAAGGATAATGTATAAATATGGTGGATTTTTATCACTTGACGAATAGATGGGATGAAAAATACAGTTGGACCTAAACTTTATTTATAGCATACCAACACATTATATTACGTAGCGTAGGCAGGCCTCCTACTAGGTGCACGACCGACGAAATCGTGACAGCATCGTGCTGAGTATGATGTCGTTTGTTTTGAAGTTTTGATGCCTCCAGAGATGATTAATCACATCGTCCCTCTCACACTTCCCATATCTGCATCTCTCCATCTCGCTTACTCTCCGTCTCAATATGTATTCTCTTTTTATAGGTTTATTTCATACTGCGAGCAATATGCTGAATATGACGCCTTTTTGACCCCCCCGGAGTGGCCCAACCCATGGATCAATGACACCACCGAGCTATGGGATATGGAGAAACAAAGGTTTTTAGAATTTTTTATTATTGATAATTCGAACGTAGGTGCATAGAAAAAGTATACCAGTAGAATTACAATGTCATACAAGAAAGTGTTCCTCCGAAAAACAGCATACTAGATGGCGCTTAAGTATTTAGTTAGCTAATGTTCAAACCGCTGTAAAACAGAAAATTGTGACGATCATGACGCAGTTTAAAACACTAGCGACATCTTACGTCCTTATCAGCTACTACCATCGGATTACGCATCTTTCTATGGTCAATGACACTCTTCTCTATATGCTAGTGGAGAGCCAGAAGTGAGACACAATACCTCGCATTACAAAATAAGTTTTTTTTTTTTTTTAATTTCTTCTATGCCTTTGCTTCGGCTGTTTTTTTAATAAAACGGGAATACTAACGTTAGATTGAGTCGGTTATTCCGACTATAGTTTCGATCACATTCGATGTGAGTGCAAGGCAAGACGAGTACGTGCGCGTGTCTCGCTTAGCATTCCTTGATAAAGTTCACCGAATGTGATCGAAACTATAGTCGGAATAACCGACTCAATTTAACGTTAGTATTCCCGTTTTATTAAAACAAAATGTGTCAAAACCACGTAAGTTTTCACTTTTTTTCAATATTTGTTGTTTACAGTAAGGATCCACTCCCATTACGGCGCGTGCGCCGCTGGTCGTTCAGTTTACGCGAGTTGTTACAAGACCCCGCTGGCAAGGATCATTTCGCGCGCTTCCTCAATAAAGAGTTCAGTGGAGAGAACCTCAAGTGAGTACATAGATCCACGCTACCATTAAAAATTACGGCAAAGGCCCAGTAATGATCAACTTCTGTAAAAAAACATATCACAGATTTAGAAAAAAACCACTTCCTTTGACATTTACATTATGGATCCAGCAAAGATCCAACAAAGATCCACTCCACTTATGGCGCAGTTTGATGAGATGCTACTTCAAAATTTCTAATTGGTCACAGGTTCTGGCTAGCGGTGCAAGAGCTAAAAGCGCTCGCTATCAGGCGCGTGTCCGCTCGTGCTAAGGAGATTTGGAAGGAGTTTCTGGCCTCGGACGCTGTCATGCCGGTCAATGTCGACGCGGCCAGCAGGTAAGAGAGTGAAAGAGTGTAATGTGAAAAAATACGTGAGTAGAGGGAGACTAATCAAGTATGGGAGAGTGAGGGAGAGAAATGTAGTATGGGAGTTTTGGCGCCAAAGTGAAAAAAACATTTATAATATATTGTACTGTATTATTTTACAGAACTTGTGTTTTTTCAAGTGTTCATCTATAACCATCATCAGAGATAGTTTGGGATGATAATTGTGAGGAGTTTGGAATGGTAAATGTGAGATAGTTTGAAATGGTAAATGTGAGATAGTTTGGGTGGTAAATGAGAGAGAGTTTGGGACGGTAAATGTGGGAGAGTTAGGGATGGTAAATGTGAGAGAGTTTATGGTAAATGGAGGAGTTGAGGAGTAAATGGGGAGTAAAATATCGAGAGTAAGTGAAGTATGGGAGAGTTAGGAAGTGTTATATCGGACAGTGAGATAAGGGATACATACAAGTTGAATATAGAGTGGAGAGAAATGTGAAAGAGAGATAGGAGGACATGGAAAGAGAAGGGAATTTATTGTATGGTAATTTGGATATAGATATCGGCAAAAAATATATATTTTTTTTATATTTACTCGACTGCCCAAAAATAATGTTTTGCAGTGTATGTAATTAAGTATGTTTGTGTGTTAATATACCTATTAGCTCCTGTAGCCTAAACGGCTAGACCGATTTTGACGAGTGAGGTGTCGTTGGATTCCTCTTTATAACCGGAGTGTCATAGGCTACATTTTGCAGTCGGGTATTTTAAATTTCTTTTAATAATAATACTTTAATTTTTCAGAGAGCTGACTCGACAGAAAGTAGAATCTGGAACCGCTGATAGATACTGCTTCGATCAAGCGCAGGCAAGTCATAGATTCTAACTAATATTGTAAATTCGAATGTACATACAGGCTACTTTTTTTTTGGTAGGTCCTCGCGAACGTAATCGCGGGTAACAGCTAGTATAATCACACTATCACACTTCTATACCAATATTATAAAGAGGAAAGATTCGATTGTTTGTTTGTTTGTTTGCATTGAATAGGCTCCGAAACTACTGAACCGCGAAAAATTATTTCGCTGTCGGGTAGCGTTTTCACTTTATTTTTTTTATTTTTTTATTATCCTGATGCAAATAGAAGGGTTTATGTGTGTGTATTTTTTTTTTTTTTGTTAAATACCCGTGCGAAGGGCGGGCTATAAAAAAATAGATAAATATAAATGCGTAAGTGTTTGTTCCCGTTCAACTCTGTAAAGATTTAGATTTAGATGATATTTGGTGTGAAGTTAGCTTATTCCCTGGATTAACACGTATCCTACTTTTAATCTTGAACACTTTTACCGTTTCTGTAGAATAGCGGGTGAAACCGCGAGGCCCAGCTAGCAAAAAAAAAAATAATGTCTCAGGTTTTTTTAGAAAATTAACCCCTAAATATTATAATACACCTATTTTTTTATTTTATTTACTGTAGCCTATGCGAGTAAAGCCGTGCGGGCAACCTAGTAGAGAATATAAACTTGAGAGCCAGTTCCCATTATTTTTTAATGTGTTGTTTGTATGCGCAGGCGCACGTGTACCACCTGATGAAGTCTGACAGCTACTCGCGGTACTTACGCTCTGAAATGTACAAGGACTACCTCAACGGATCCAAGAAAAAGGTAAAATGTCTATATCTACTCTATTGCAGTGTAATATCCAGCGAAATTACTGACCAAAAATTGATTTAACGTCTTATATCAAAAGTTAAAAATTCGGGATGGGACTGAACCACAGATCACACCCTAGATTCTGCATTCAGAACGCTCGAAGCGCACCACGCATCAGTCTAAATACACCTATAAGAAATTACTCTGCTTGGTTGATTGTTAGGCGCGAGTAGCCGTAACCTTGAGATAGCCAATGAGAGCGCTCGGCCGCACTCCCCGCGCCCCGCGCCGCGCCTCAAACTGACGTGACTTTTTGTAGGAACAACGAATCTCGTAATGCGGTATCTAGTGTGATCTGTGGACTGAACTATTATGGGCAAGCGGGACGCTTAATATCAGGCGAGCGCCCTGCTCGTCTCGTCACAAACATGTAATTTCGTTATTTGTTCTCGTTTACAGACATCAGTCAAAGGGATCCGTTCCATAGTATCGTTCACAGCGCGTAAAGAGAACGCGTCTAACTAAACGCAGCTGCGAAACTGGACCCTATTCCGAGGTGGTAAGAACTTTTCACTATAGCAGTGTATTTAGAAAATGTTTACTATGATAGTGTACTCTTCACTATGCCAGTGTGAAATAATATGTTCACTGCGTTTTAGTACGATATTTACACTTTTAATGTGATAGTGTATCCGATGAAATGTTCACTATGTTTCACCATGACAGTGTTCTTTTCACTTTGACAGTGTATTCGAGAAAATGTTCACTATGTTTCACCATGACAGTGTTCTTTTCACTTTGACAGTGTATTCGAGAAAATGTTCACTATGTTTCACTATGACAGTGTTCTTTTCACTGAATATAAGAAAATGTTGACATGACTGTATTTAGTAAATTATTCACTATGTTTTACTATAAACCGGATGCACACTCTCGCCGAGACACTCGTACTCTGCTAAAATGAACAGCTTTGGTTTGTTTAAAATACCGACGCGTGACTGAGACCGCGCGAGGCGAGGCTCTTTCGCTCTCTGTTTCGGCGAGAGTGTACACCCGATATGATAGTAACGCATCTTTCACAGCTGAGTACGCACTCGCACGCGTTCGGAGTTAAAATAGCTCCGCGTTTGTGTTATTCTCGTCTTTATTTCCATAGCACTTATGTTTTCTTAAAAGCAAACATAGAACTGTCAAAGAATGCATAGATCTGTCAAAATACGCAACGTGAGAGATAGGCAATCGTTTAGCGATTAAACAAATGTTATCTTAAGGTTGATTGAAATAAGGTCGAAAATAAAATAAATGCTATGCGTGCCGATCTGAAAAAGGCATGAACATACATAGTTTGAGATAATTATCACTATGTTTCACTGTGACAGTGTATTTGTGAAAATTTTCACCATTTTTCTCTGTGACATTGTATTTGAGAACATTTTCAGTTTGTTTTACTGTGACAGTGTGCTTGTGACAATGTTCACTATGTTTCACCGCGACAGTGCGTTTGCGAAACTGTTCACTATGTTTACCGTGAAAGTGTATTTGTGAAAATGTTCACTATGTTTCACTATGGTAGTGTATTCGAAATATGTTGAAACTTAAGTAAGGTTTGTTGAAACATGAGCGTTGTGATAAGGCGTTTAAGGCTTCATCTCGTTTGAATGTAGATTCGTTGTTGAAAATCTATAAGATTTCTATACTCATTTGTGAAAATGAGCTTTATGGTGAAGCTGTTAAGGCTTCGTCTTGTTTGAAAAGTGAATGTGTTGATTTACTTAGAAACTTGTATAATTATTAGTATACAAGAGATAGAATCTATATCTATATCTATTTCTATATCCAAGAGATAGAAATGAACTCGTATTTTCCCCACCTTTATTGATTTTGAATCGGCGCCATCTATCGAGCTAGTCGGAACTAATTCTAATTTTATTTTATTGGCTAAAGACTAGCCGGCGAAACGTGTCAAAATACAAAATAGGCAAAAAATCTTTATCTGGCAACATTAAAAGTGTTCAAAGCCTTTTTTCTCGAGGCGGTATACTTCGTTCGTCATACTATGATTTGCATGATATACCAATCAGACACTAGAAAGTGGACTAAAGTATGAAAAAATCATTTGAATCTAATGAAATAAAAATGTATAACATGGAATTAAGAGGGCGCTAACCCTGTTTCTCACTATCACGATCACACTTTATAAATATTTTTTTGTGTAAAAATAACAGAGAAGACATTTAAAGAAATGTGTTAATATCTTTAGAATATCGTTCCCAATATTATATAACAATTTTCATGTCATTTTTTTTTTAAATTTGGTGAGGAAAAGAAAAAAGAAACAAAAAAATATGTTTTATCCATCTCCTTCACCAACATAAGAAAATAGTAACGTGAAAATTATAATGAAACATTGGCATTGATATCCTGAAGATATTGACAAGACATTTTTTAAATTTCTTCCTTGTTTTTTCATATTAAAAAATGCCGATAAAGTGCGAACGAGCAAGCGAGCAGGGTTAACGCCCCCTTAATAGATTGCTGTCAACTTTTAAGATGCAACGTTTCGCTCAGCGCGCCAAATTCAAAATATTCTTGAGTTTTTTTTTGTTAAGAGTCCATAATTATGTCATCAGCTAAAATCCAATATGTGAAAGAGGGATGAATGTATGCGGTCTACGTCTGCATAAAGAGATACGCACGAGTCACGATATAACGTAAGCGACAATTATGTGGAAAACTCCAGATTACTCGAGGACCATTTTAATTTTAAATAAAACGACTTTACATTAAATTACATTACCTATATGGCCGTTTGAATACGAAAAAATTAATTGTCAAGAAATTCTAGATTCAGAGAAAACTAAAAACGTGTTTTAGAAGACGTGTTTACGCCGAATTATTCCATCGAGGAAAGTTTGACAATGTTTTTAAAATTACATTATAATAATTTATATACTGAACTATTAATAACCACAATATGAATTCTATACAGTTTGCAATAACCGCACAAATTAACGCAACGCAACCCAAATTGACGACACAATTATGGACTCTTAATTACCTTAATTTTTTGAAGTGCCCAGACCACATAATATAACACTAGATACCGCATTACAAGATTCGTTGTTCCTACAAAAAGTCACCAAAGTTTGAGGAGCGGCGCGGGTCGCGGGGAGTGCGACCAAGCGTTCTCATTGGCAATCTCAAGGTTACTCCTACTCGCGCCTAACAATCAACCAATCAGAGTAATTTCTTATAAATGTATTTAGACTGATGCGTGGTGCACTTCGAGCGTCCTGAATGCAGAATCTAGAGTATGATCTGTGGCCCAGACGGACTCTTTTGCAAATAATCCGTCTGGGGAAGTACCGCACCTTTGCCAGTTATTCAACCGCCAAGCAGTAGTGTGCAAACATTACTGTGTTCCTGATTGAAGGGCTATGTTTCCAGCGTAATTACTGGGCATACAGGGATTTAATATCTAATATCTAAGGGTGACGAGAGCAGACTGTTATGGGTAAGAGTGACGCTCAACATCAGGTGAGCGACTTGCTCGTCTCGTCAGTCAGTAATATATTTTTCTTTAAAAATAGACCTAATTAATAACTCATAGTAGATTTATTGCATACAATTTTGCGCTAATAGATAGGTTGTATCAAGAAATTACGGCTAAAATGATCACCTAGATAACATTGGCTTAGCTACGAATCTCAAAAAGCTGATTTTCGTCTTAGTTTTTGGTCGAGTGGCAAATGTACTTATACTAGCTTTCACCTTGATTTTCTGGTTTGTGTAGTTTCTGGATACAGCCTATTTATTGGCGCAAAATTAGTTTTTATGAAGACATGAGAATTAAAAGTCTTTGAGAAAAAACGCAAGATTTGAATTTGGCGTTGAGCGAAACGTTGCATCTTAAATGGCATCCATTGTTTGTATTTAAATAATAAAATAATTAGACTTTAATCTAGTTTTAGTAAACTGACTGTATAATACGCAGCTCTCTTCCTACCAAAGTTTTTTTAATAAAATAAGACTGGAAGCAAAAGTAAAGAAAAAAACTGCCCTTTTGTTTAAAAAAAAAAAAAAACATTTTACTCATTTCTTTTGTAAATATAATAATTAAATGTTAGGATAGACAAATGTAAATATTTAAAAAGTAGATTTAAAAAAAAGATGTTTACTCAGTTGTGTCGTAATTTTAGAAAAAAAAAAAGATGTTTTCTTACATAACAGAAGTTTGAATTCACTATATTTTTGTTCGGACAAAACGAACGAAGTTGTAGGAAAGTGCGGGTAACGGGGACTGAGACAAAACGTTCTCATTGGCTATCTCAAGATTCCGCCTACTCGCACCTAACAATTTACCAATGAGATTTTGTATTTGACCAATAAACTAATCCAGGCACTGTATACTTTCTATCATAATTATTTGATTTCTTGCGAATTACTATATGACCTTTTTTGTCTTTAAATTCAGTAGTGTCACCGGTAGCGAGTAAGTCTATGGGCATAGAAAAATTGTACGAGAAGAATAACAATCTCATACAAAAAAGTGTATCTCCGAAATAAAACAGCATAAAAATAGATGGCGCTTACTTATTTAGTCAGTTAATATTCAAACCGATATAAAAACTGATTAAAATAAGGTTAATATAGAAACATAGTATTGGTATATGTCCGCTATTTAAGGCTTAGTGCAAATTAGATTGCAGTATACGACGTAAAATATATGTTTTCAAAAATAATGTTTTCAACGCCATCTCTTGAGAACCTAGCGGGTTTTGCAAATAAAATTTAAAATTAATAGTTTTACTGATATTACTAATGCAAAAATATTAATAACAAGTAGCGTTATTGCGAATGTTAGCTTGGGTTTCTATTTCAAGTCAAGCAGAAGTTGTGACGATCACGTCGCAGTTTAATGCACTAGGGACATCTTACGTCCTTATCAGTACTACAATCTGGTTACGCATCTTACCCCCGAACACTGAAACGTTTGTTAACTTTGACGACAGATTAAGTCTATTGCTGTCTTTGTCATTTGCTTAGTGCCAGACAAAGGCAGTATTAGAATTAATCTGTTTGTCAAAGTTAACAAACGTTTCAGTATTCGGGGGTTACTATGGCCAATGGTACTCTTCTTTTTATAATTTCTCTATGCTACGTATCTATGTATAGATATAATCGGGGATTGAGAATTGTGTCACGGGATAGAGAATATTCCTACAGCACTACTAGTAATCCCCAACAGTAGTGTCAATGAAATAAACCGCTGAGTAAAAAGTAACGGATGGCGGAATTCTGTGGTCATAAACATTTTAAAAAAACAGCCGAATTGACAACTTCCTTTTTTTTTTGAAGTCGGTTAAAAAGCCTGCCTCTGTTATGTTAGAAAGGATCGCCCAAAAAGAAGGTATATAATTATTATATCTCATTCGATCGTTACAATTATGTATCGTTAGCGAAATTGTATTTCAATAATTATATAGTTTGCCTTAAGAGCGGACCATTTGGTGGCGTTTTTTCGAACTTGGTTAGGTTAAACTGCGAACTACGTGCGCTTCGACCTCTGCATAAGAATGGCACGATCTTGAATCGGCAGTGTAGGCCACCCAATGGTCTCCAATTAAATATAGTTTAAAATAACAAAACCATTACATGAACTAGCCCGTGATATCGAGTCAATCCTACCTACGTAGTTACTAGTAGTTCGCACCGAACTCAGACCTCGCGACCGCTATATCGCCAAAACCGATTTTACTCATATTCGAACTACTTGCCTACAAAATTTGATGAAGATCGGATCAACGGTTCCCGAGTTATCTTTGGACAAATATACATACAAACATACATACAAACGCCGATTTTTTCCCGCAGACTCGCGAGTCCTTCGCTTCGTTCGGTCAATTACAAATCAAATGAAGAATCTTAAATCTGAATTCTTCATCCTCATCAGCCGGAAGACGTCCACTGCAGTAGATAAGCCTCCCCCTTAGAGCGCTACACTGAACGAAAATCTGCCTTGCATCCACTGGTTGCGCGCGACTCTTACAATGTCGTTAGTCCACCTAGTGGGAGGCCTACCTACGCAGCGTCTTCCGGTTTGCGGTCGCCACTCAAGAACCTTTCTTCTCCATCGGCTATCGTTTCTTCGAGTAGAATTTTCATTCAGACTTTTGCAATTTACCTCAGCTGACAGCGACCACTTTGATAGCAAAAGGACTGCAGTTAGATATATTTTCGTTTCTCCGTCAGACAAGCACAGCGACAGTCATTGTTTAGTGTTTATTTAAAACCGTTTAAACTGCGATGTTTCGCTCGGTTTCAATTCAAATTTTCTTGTGTTTTTTGTCAGCTTAATTACTCATCGTGGATTTCTGAAACCAACTTTGCGCTAATAAATAGCTTATATAAAGAAATTACGGCTAAAATGATCATCTACATACAAATGTTTAGCTACAAGTGTCAAAGCTGATTTTCATCTTGGTTTTTGTTTTAATGAGATGATACTTATACTAGCTTTCATCTTGATTTTTTGTTTGGTATAACTTCTTGATACAACCTATTTTTTGTCGCAAAATTATGTTTTTAACAAACAAAACTCTATACGGGAAGAATAAGAATCTCATACAAAAAAGTGTGTTCCCGAAAAATCTGCTTAAAACTAGATGGCGCTTACGTATTTAGTCCAAACCGGTATAAAAGCATTTGAAAATATTTTTAATATAGAAACATAGTATTAGTATTTGTTCCCTATTTAAAGTTTTGTTCAAATTGCTTTACAGTATACGACGTGAAAAATATGTTACCAACGCCATCTCTCGAAAACTTAGCGAGTTTTGAAAATAAAATTAATAATTTTACTGATAAATGCAATAATATTTATAACAAGTAGCATTTTTCTCCGTGTCATTAGCAATGAGATAGCTTGTGTTTCTATTTTAAGTCAAGCAGAAATTTCGACGATCGTGTCGCAGATTTCAGCACTGGCGACATCTTACGTCCTTATCAGCACTATAATCTATTTACGCATCTTTCTATGGACATTAGCGCTCTTACTATACATTTCTCTATGCTCGTACCATTCTATTTCATGATTTGGTAGTTGGTAGTAGAACCTACCTTCTGTGTTTGGGGGCGTGGGTTCGATTCCCATCTAGGACAAACATTCATGTGATGAATATTTGTGTTTGTTCTATGTCTGGGTGCTAATATCTATATAAGTATGTATTTAAAATTATCTATGTACGTATATCAGTCTCTGGCAGCCATATTACAAGCTTTGCTTAGTTTGGGGTCGGATGACCGTGTGTGTAAAAATGTCCCAGATGTCCCAGATTTTCAACGATAAGGCTGCCGAGGGTGCGAAGTCAGCCAGCTTTCTGTAAACCTAATCGATCAGTACTACGATTGAGCTAGGCATCTTTCCATGGACGTTAGCTCTCTTAGTATAGTTTATCTATGGTTTTTATGAACCAACGATGACCGATGGACAAAAACGCAAAGGAATTTTGAATATGGCGCGCTGAACGAAACTTTGGAACTTATAATCGACTTGCTCCTAATTATACAGGGTTATAAGGAAAGTGTATGCTCGGCCGAAAAGGGCTCTTAGTACTCATCATCATGAATAACTTTTAGTATGGGACCAAACTTGAAACCGAGACGAAAAATTCAGCTGTTCCATAGAAAAATGTCAATAACACTCGACAAAATTTATGGAACAGCTGATTTTTAGCGGTTTCAGGGTTGGTCCCTTCGTAAAAGTTGTTCATAATGGTGAGTACTATGAGGCTGTTTCGGCTTAGCACACCCTTTCCTTATAACCCTGTATAGCCAATTTTTTCGTGACTGTTTATTTATTAACTATATTTTTTAGAATAATAAGACATTTTCTTATCGAGCTTTAATTCCATACTTATTTAGTATTTAAGTTTAGTTGTTAGACGTGTCGATTCTGTCCTAATTAAACTTAATTGACAGCAGTTTATTATTATCTTCATTTGTTTTTATTTCGATACGCGAAAGGATAGCAAAAGTTTTAGGCTGTGTTTCCGCTGCCGGAGCCGGCAACGATGAAATAATGGAACGGTTGCCGGAGGTACGACCAACCTACCGTCCGTCACCGGACTCAAATCTGTTACCGGAAGAAAAAAGAAGCATTTCCGGGTAGTTTAAAAAACACTTAGAACTACTGTCATCCGACTTGACTCTGTCATCGGCAGGGTTCTCTTTCCTCCTAGGAGGATTTTGGCGTCGCACGTCTTATGCATTTGCCAGTGTCAAGTATACATATATATTCTCAAGTTTTGTTAGATATTATCAAACAAGTCACAGTCACGGTCAAAGGCGAGCAAAGCAAGTCACGGTCAAGTCCAAGTCATGCCCCAGTAAAGTGGTGAAAACTTTACTAGAGCCTTCCATGGAGTTTTGGAAACAACACAAAAATTCACGTTTCACGACATTATACCATTCACTACCACTCGTGCATGTTCACGAACACTTAACGGGTAAACATTTTAGGTTCTTATAAAAAGCTCTAGCTGTTACCCCGGACTTCGTTCGCGTGGCCAGTAAAAAAAATTTAGCCTATGTCTGTCTCTTCTTAAGCTATATCAATGCAAAACAGCTCGATCCGTTCAGCCGTTTAGCCGTGATAACACGACAAACACCCAGACAGAGACACAGAGTTATATTCGCATTTATAATATTAGTTAGGACATAAACCTACCGTTATATGGTTACCGTTATTAGTTTCCGGCTTTTTTTATGGTACTTGGTGACTAGACGAGCAAGTCCCTCGTCTGATGTTAAGCGTCAGGCTTGCCCATAACAGTTCAGTGCCACCCAGAATTTTGAACTTAAAACCATGCGCGGCAATGCACAGCGCTCGTCACCCAGAGATATAAGATGTTAAATCTCTGTATGCCTAGTCATCATCATCAGCCAGTAGACGACGTGCCACTTGCATCCACCGTTTGCCTGCGACTGTCACAATGTCGTCGGTCCACCTAGCGGGAGGCCTGGCTACGCTGCGTCTTCTGGTTCGTGGTCGTGTATGTCTAGTAATTATGCTGGGAACATTGCTCTACAATCCGGAATACAGTAATGTTTGCACACTACTGCTTGGCGGTACTTCGCCATGCGGACTGAAAGAGAGGGCTCTCTTTCAGTACCACTACAAAAATAATATCTTACTCTACTGTTATCCGACTCGGGACTTACTTTTAGCGCTTTGCCCATCTCCTGCAGCCGTCCCAGTTGCCGGATCGGGCTGCGGTGGCGCTTGTTGCACAATTTTTTTCATTAGCTGTCACATTTAAGTTTAGTTAAGAAAACGTGAACCAGAACTAAATCGACGCATTAAAAAAAAACTTTTATAAAATATTTTTCCCCTACTAGATCACAAATGGCAAACCAAAGTACTTTTTCTTGTTGTAAAATATTTATATTCTAATAAAATAATTTTCTTATTCAGAAACGTCCAATAAGCTTTCTTTATATTTATAGTTATAATTGCTGTCTCGTTATTGCTCATTGAACGTTTATGAATAGAGGGTAATTGTAAAGGTGCGTTTAAACGAGTAATTATTATCATTCAGTCAAAAATTGCACTGTTGGTTAGTTCTTTACGCGCCAGCGCGATGATAATTTGTATTAAAAATGACTTTATTTGTTTCGACAGTATTTCAAGATTACTACAATATTGTCAATATTGCAATATTACTACAATATTGTCAATATTGCAATATTACTACAATATTGTCAAAATATTGCCAAGAGTCCTAGCCGGCTATACAATGTCGCCCATCGGTAAGTGACCGCCCGAAAAGAGCTTATAGTACTCATCATTATGAACAACTTTTACTATGGGACCAACCCTGAAATCGAGAAAAAACAATCTGCTGTTCCATAAATTTTATCGAGTGTCATCCGCAGATTTTTTTTCTCGATTTCAGGTATGGTCCCATAGTAAAGTAGTGCTCAGTAGTTGAGCATGCGTTGCCCTATAAATCATGTAATGCTTAACAGCTGAGAATGCGCTACTCTATAATTAAGCATTTCAAGCTCAATAATTAAGCACGTGATGTACATTTGTTGAGGATGCAATGCTCAATGCATTGAGCATGTCTCTAAAATTATTACTCGTTTAGACGCACCCTAGGTATGACAATTTTGTTTTATTACTACTACTACTACTACTACTACTAATAAATGTGGGTCATCTTGTACAATACAATATAATTTTATTATACACCAAAAAGACAATTAAACTTAAAAACTAATAATAATTAAAAAAAATTAAAACGGTAGTATAATAATTGGGCGGTAGTATAATTATGACTTATAAACATATATTTGTAATGAGTTACTTACTCTTACTACGTACATTTCTCCTTAAGGCCGCGCTCCCAGCCAGAGCTATCTTATTCAAACTTTTTTTATGTTTTTTAACAGTAGTATTCGTTGGTGGAATTAATAATTAAACTAAAACTTTATAACCGACGCAGTAAAGAAAATTTGTCAAAAATTTTTTTTTGAATGTCACCCTCTGTAATTTTTTATGAATAAATAAAAATGTCGATTGTGCGAGCGAGAGAGCGTGTTATGCAATTTAACGCGTCCTTAAGCTCAGATAGTACAGCTAAGTAGCAACAAATCGAATAAAATTGTCATTCCTAAAATTAGTTGTATGTCTTATAAGAGCAATGTATATTTAAGAAATTCAAGTGAATTGTTCGAAAAACTTTATGCATTTATTTTAGAAAATTGACAAGGATACAATGAAAAATGTTTTTTGTTTTTCAAAAAATTCGACCAATTTCGTTGGGAAATATATTTTTAGATTTTCGTGTCATAGTTTAGGGTGGTGTCATTAGAAATCGTTTAGTTATTAAATACTATTTACTAGAGTTGCTGCCACACTTCACCGCAGTGTTCCTTTTCGATTGAGCAACCTTACTTAACTTCACTCAGTCATTCGCTAGACGTTCACTTGTTTAGAAAATAAAAACAAAATGTAATCGGATATATTTATGTGAATTTTACTTAAGATAGGTTGTTACATTCAAAACGTCATTTTGAATGTAACAACCTATCTTTCATTCTCGTTGCTAGGTTATTTGACTGCCCCGGTGGCTCAGTTGGTAGTGAACCTACCTTCTGTGTTTGGGGGCGTGGGTTCGATCCCCATCTAGGACAAACATTTATGTGATGAATATTTGTGTTTGTTCTATGTCTGGGTGTTAATATCTATATAAGTATGTATTTAAAAAATATCTATGTACGTATATCAGTCTCTGGCAGCCATATTACAAGCTTTGCTTAGTTTGGGGTCAGATGACCGTGTGTGCAAAAATGTCCCAGATATTTATTTATTTATAGCTCATTCTAACTTAGCAACGAAGTTTCGCCAAAGAGTGCGAAAGAAGATGCAAAAAGTAAGAGATAAGGGATAGCTATATTTAAGCAACTTTTGCTTAAATATAACTTCGAATGTTACGTAACATGCGGTCAGAACATACATTAATTTATCGAAATGTTCTAGAATAGAAGGAATTAATTGTTTTTTGACCTTCTTTTTTTAAGGTTATCAAATATTTTTGCATAAACGGTTAAATTTTTCGAGATAAAAAGTAGCCTATATGTTAATCCAGTGTATAAGCTTTACCAGTGCATAAGCCATACCAAATTTCATATAAATCATTTCAGCCGTTACAGAGTTGAACGGGAACAGACAAACTTACATACTTACACACAAACTTTCGCATTTATAATATTAGTGTGATTTTATAGCAAGTATAAATAGTGTTTTATTTGTGCAGTATATTTGATCGCTAAGATTTGATGAACAATTACTACATTTGATCTTCGGTTACAGTTTGAGTCTCAAAATATTATCTGATTATTATCTCATATTATTATCTATAGGTATTAATATTTAATCCCAAAATGAAATCTGTCATTTAAAGACATATTTGCGAGGGCATTATGTGGGTGCCAAAATCGTGTCTCAAGGAAAATATCATTGGAATATCGGTTCTGTTCCTATCAAGTTACTGAGTGAAGTGTTGCACGTGTGCCACAATTAAATGGGACGTCGCAATGCAATGCGGTGTCACCTCTAGTACGTGGTATAATAGCTCAATGTTAGATATCGTATTATTAATTATTGACCCATATCTCATTTTATGTTTGATTGGATTAACACTGTTTACTAAGTTATGCGGTGGTAGTAGGCATCCTCGAAAAAAAAATACCCAGTTTTCATATCTAGTTAATTAAATTAATAAGAAAATGTAAGGGCCCGCTCCCCTGATTATCGCTGTCTTGTTCTTACTTTTTCTTTAAATGTCGAAGTGACTGAGACAAAAAATTGATCGTCAGCTATGTTTAGAATACCATTGCCAATGATTTATAACAATGTTCATTCGTTCATGTTAATAGCTTTTTATTCTGGAAAAATGTATTTTTATTCTCCTTCGCCAAAATAAAAAAAAAAACATGGAAATTGCTACAAAAATTGGCAATGGTATTCCTAACATTACTGACGGTTTTTTTTTTAATTTAAATCTTTGACTTTTAGTCTTAAAAAATGCGTGAAACAGATTTAGCCGGGAGTGTGGCCTTAAGAATCTCGATTAATCCGTCTCGTGTTGTTATATATATATATATATTTATTGGTTCTATCGTCTAGTATACTGCCGTGCTAAAAAGAAAAGGCACATCTAATTTTTTTTTCAACATTGAGTGAAATACATATTCTGAATCACGAAGTCTTCGCGAAGAATATGCATGCATACAAAACGATTTTGAAAAAAAAAAATGTTGTTCCTTTTCTTCTTAGCACGGCAGTATAGCTCAAAGGGAAAACATGATTACATGACATTTTCTCGATAAAAAAAATCATTGAAAAATCTCTCGATTGACACACATTTTTCGCAAAAAAAAACAAAATCCCCCTAATTTCAATTAATATTTCCTAATTTTAATTTTTCTAATTGATCTTCGAACCCCTAGTGTATATTCAAGTGATTATTACTCCAATAGTGAGATAATAGTAATATCTAGGATAGCATACAAAATAATTCTGATCGATTTGGTTTAGTTGTAATTAGCAATTATCTGTTTTTTTTACTAGCGCGCTAAAGCCATCTCTTTTCATCTGCACGAGAAAAGCGCTATGTTTTTCTGGAATTAGCCCTAATAACGTTAATCCAATCAAATAGTTTGAAGTTTCCATAAATATGTGTATAGTGTATTTATAGAATAGTGAACCAAAGCATTATTAATAACTATACAGAAATAAATTATTTTAATGTAATGCATTTTCATCTTTTATTGGAATACTAGCTGCGCCCCGCGGTTTCACCCGCTGTAACACTGAATATTTTTCCGGGAAATAAAAAACCGGATAAAGTAGCGTGTGTTAATCCCAGGTGTGAGCTGCCTCCATGCCAAATTTCATACAAATCGTTCAGCCGTTAAAAATTTGAACGGGAATAAACACACTTACATACAAACTTTCGCATTTATATTATTAGTGTGATAAGTTTTTTATTATATTTTCAGAAAAAGTATGAATATTCAAATTTCTGAGCCTGTGGTCTGGGTTACAAAGTTATGGTATACAGTTTAGGTTCTCCAGATCCCGTTTTATTAGCGTAAAATATTTGTCATCTTCATCAGCAGCCAGAAGCCTCGCGTAACAACAACTTTGACAACATCAAACAGATCATGCCCGGTGTTGAACAAATGATCCTTTTGGGGGGCATAATCCCCACGCTTTGGAGGCGGCTTGGGGATTGCAGAACGCTCAATGTCTATTTAAAGGACGCAGCTGCCCGTCCTGCGGTGGTTGTGGTCGCAGTTTAAGGACACACCCGAGTGTATTGGGGGTCCATTGGGGTTCAATTAGGACAACCCTGGGTCCACTGGGGTCCATTTAGGACATACCCAGGCCCAAATATGACTAACTGTCTCAAAATACCAGTAACATTATTTAAAAAAAACCCGACTGCAAAGTGTGTATGTGTATGTCACTCCGAAAAAAAGGAATAAAATCCGGGTAAAGAGGAATCCAACAACGTAGCACTTGTCAAAATTGGTCAAGCCTTTAAGCTACAGGAGGTTAGATACATACATACAAACCAAAAACATTACCCTCCTTCTTGAGCAGTCGGGTAAATAGAACGGAACCCTGAAAAAGTGTATACTGTGACGAAAAAAAGATGTTTCCAAGCGATTCACGAAATTGCGAATCGGCCGAAAGACGCTGAATATTAGACCCATTTGCTCAACAAACAACAGTATTGACACAGTTGAGTGTGCGGAGTCAATGAATCTTACAACACGATAATATTGTTCTCAGTTAGGTCACCTGATGCCAAGATGTGTTTACCCGACTGTCCAAGGAGGGTAATGTTTTTGGGGTGTATGTAAGTACATGTTTGTGTGCTCCCTTTGTATATTACCTTCTGTTGCCTAAACGGCTTGACCGATTTTGACGAGTGAGGTGTCGTTGGATTCTTCTTTATGGGAGGGAAGCCTCGCAAGTGTTCCAATAATCTAAAGAATTTGACATCTGTTTTTTTGTATAAGTCAGTGATTTTGATTTTCAGAAAGTAAATGATAAACACGGATAGCTTTAGCCGAAGTCAGGATATATATACACTCGAGGAACTGGTGGGTAAGAAAGGTTCTTGAGTGGCGACCACGCACCGGAAGACGTAGAAGACGAAGAAGCGTAAGCAGGCCTCCCACTAGGTGAACCAACGACATTGTGAAAGTCTCGGGCAACCGGTGGATGCAAGTGGCACGTTGTCGGTCGGTGTGTCGCTCTAGGGGGGACACCTATGTTCAGCAGTGGACGTCTTCTGGCTGAAGATGATGATGATGGTATGTTTGTTTGTTTCTATATTATTTCCTAGCTAAAACGGCTTGACTGATTATGACGAGTGAGGTGTCGCTGTTCCTTGAGCGTGCGATAGGGTCAGCGAATTTAACCGAATTAAACTTTTTTTTTTTAAATGAAATTAGCGTTTCGGGGCAAACTGTTTTCCTATCATAATCTTTGTTTATATGGTTTGGTTGGCCTGGATAAATAAATCATCGAAGATAGGAATTGTTTAAAAAAAATGGTTAAAAAACACTACTTTTCTGCATCAAATTTTCAAATTAAAAATTCGTCACTTTAATTCCTACAATAGGGAGAATTCTGTGGGTGCCTATAACAACCAACATATAATAGGCGATATTTAAAAAAACCTATAAGCATAGAATTCTCCTTATATTAAATATGCTCCTTATATATTTAAATATGTCAGTTCTCACATTTTTATGTTATTATGTTTTATGTGGCAGCGCGTCGCGAATGTGGATAACGTGACAAACTTACTGTAGTATTGCGGTACTCACAGAAGAGGATTTTTTTTTACCTCTAGATCTCTTCTGTGGCGGTACTCCATTTCTTTAAAACTAAAATGTAACTGTGTCATGAATAAAATAATAAAAAAAAAAAGGTATGTCCTTGCCTTTAAGCATAGTTTTTCACGGTAACATTTAATAAAAAAACATCGATATCGCGTAACATTTAAATATGAGAAACAGTTGGCGCTCTTGGTATGTACATTGTACAACTAGGCGGTATACATCCACAGATAATCTGCGACTTTAATAATACCTGTTACCTAGTCGAGGTACACCAATAATACAAACTGACGATTTCTGTGTACATTTAGTTTTAAATTGATTAATTTTGTACAAAACTTAAGCCCATCGCTTAAATTGCCATCGTCATAGCGTCCTTTGAAACCGCGAAACGAGATTGGCTACGTAATACCAAACACATATTGAAACAGGTGTACGTTATTTACATATATTATTATATAAAATGTCATATTGCTGGACGGAATTCAGTGGATTTCAGATACTAAAGTCTGGCCACCGAAAACGGTGCGATAATTAAAATGGTTTTAAAATTAAGTGTCTGGTGTGTGATTTTGGCGGCTATGATCGTAAGTTGCATTTAGAATTGTTACAGATACCCGAGCCGCGCTAAGGAACGCTTGAATGAACGCAAAAAAGTCTGGTAGCTTTCCAACGCTCATGCATGGCATCCATGTGAGTTGTTATTTTTTGTATTCACTAAAAGTTCGCCCCAAACTGACTTAACAACCCTAAGGCTGTGTAAAGTAAAGGCCAGAGGCCTCGGTACATTACCTGATCTGACATCGTGCGAATGGGACAGCTTGACTTGAATTTTACGGGAGCAAAAGAAACAAACTACTCCCTACTTTCTTCCTTTCTCTCCCCAGAAACTAATATATAGCCATCTCTTTCACACGATGTCAGGTCAGGTCATGTGTGTCACTTTAAGGTCGTCGACGACGCTCCATGACATTACGAGAATGCTGCAAATGTCATCGGACGACTGAACACGGACCCGGACGATTGCTCATATTCTTAGCTCAAATTTGCCAAATTGCCAAAAAAATAGATTAAAAATGCCCACAAAGTTTCACTACGATTGTTTAAACTGTTTGAAAGATATATCGTCGGACAAATATACACACAAACATAAATATAGTTACAACAAACACAAACTTCTTTCCGAATACTCTGAGACCTTAGCTTCGTTCGGTCAATTAGTAACTACCAATGATATTAGTAAAAAATCATTTATAAATTCCAATAAATAAACAATTATTTTTTTGTTTGTTTTGGGTTTTTTCTTCCGACAAAGTTCGGAGGCTTTGTACAGCAAAACACTGTTGTATAACGTTTTAAGATTTTATAGAACACTAGCTGTTTCACCCGCTATTCTAACAGGAACGGTTATTTTTCAGGATAAAAAGTAGCCTATGTGTTAATCTAGGGAATAAGCTACCTCCATACCAAATTTTATCCAAATCCGTTCAGCCGTTACAGAGTTGAACCGGAACAAACAAACTTACTTACACACACAAACATTCGCATTTTATAATATTAGTGTGATTGATCTGTCAGAGAGGACAATACCCCAATTTATGGTGGGTATTGTAACCCGGGTACGCTGCCCTATTATCACCTATTACAATAATGGTGTTTTTCTTATTTTTTTTTTTGTCCGTGATATACTTGTTATCAATTATTTACTATTAAGTAGTTATATAGCATTGTGTTGTTTTATTGTATTTTTGACGTTTCCGTAATATGATAGAATTGAATTCTTTATTTAATAAAAACTAGGAAATGTTATCAGACTTGACAGTTTAAATTCTACTTTTAACAATGTTGTTTCAACTGTCAGATTTTTCTTAGCGCGGCTCGGGTGTAATTCATATACAAGACGATGCACCCCACCCTTTCTTCTGATTTAACAGATTTTAGTATGCGATGTTTTATTTGTGACTGGCAAATTTATGTATGTGTCTGAGGAGGAGCGGATTTGATACATTGGCTGCCCTAGGCCTATGGAAGAATTCCGCCCGCCTGCACGGTCTCGATTCTCGAACATACCAAGTTTTCGGTATTTCAACCGATATACAGATATGTAAAGATTTTCCCACGATTTCTGAGAATACAAGAAAATTCTCCCGATTTTACATTTCCGAACTGCAAAACCTTTTCCGTTTGTCTATGTGTCACGGGTCTAAGTTTTATTGAAATGATCTAGTTGCCCATACACTTTCATGAAGATCCAATAAAGGTTTCCAAGTTATTGTCGGACAAATATACACCCCAACCCCACTCCCTTCGCGACCTTTTTTGACCGAACGACCTTCGCTTCGTTCGGCCGAAAACCAACCTTAGCTATAATGGAATACAGCAAATTACACGAGGAGGAGACTTGGAGATGGAACCTAAATAGTATGGTTAGTATCAGATCAGCTCGCGATGTTCATAGATTAGCAGTTTTTTTGTCGAATTAACAGAAGAATTAAAAGAAAAAAAAATTAACCAAATGTTCGTTCTAGGTACAAAAAGCGAAAGCCGCCGCCGATCCTGACCGTAAGTGATTTTAATTATGATTTTTACTGTTCAAGGCAATAGTAAAAATAAATAAATATTTATTTATTTTTACCATTGCCACTCGAAAAATGGCATTTGGTTCATCGACAGTGAATAAACTCATTTAGTACTCTTTTAGTCACTAAAAGATAAAAACATTTTGCAACATTACTATTAGTTCTCACGGGATATTTACCACGATTTTTATTTTTGTTGAGTTCCCGATATTTCGGCACATTACATGCGCCATGTTCACCGGTAGACTGATAATGATGATTAAATTTATTTATTAGTTACGAAATTTAGGAGCAGACCACAGATCACACTAGCTACCCCTACCGCTACACTACTACCGCATTACGAGATTCTTTGTTCCTACAAAAAGTCACCAAAGTTAGAGGCGCGGGTCGCGGGGAGTGCGACCAAGCGTTCTCATTGGCTATCTCAAGGTAACGCCTACTCGCGCCTAATAGTCAACCAATCAGGGTAATTTCTTATAAGTGTATTTAGACTGATGCGTGGTGCGCTTCGAGCGTCCTGAATGCATAATCTAGGGTGTGATCTGTGGAGCAGACAAACCGATCTACTCATGCAGTCGGTACTTAATATCGATCTATTCTCAGTCTTTTGCTACGGGTACCACTGGTACTATAACTCGATTGTAAGTCCCGACAATACACACTCATAGTATCACTACGCATTGTATTCAACAACAAAACAATCATGGTAAATATCCCGTGAGTACTAATAGTACCTAATGTAGTAAACCACCACGAAAGTCTAAAACAATGAAAAACATTTTGAATTTGGAACAAATTATGTACTAAAAAAATCGTGCTGAACGTACCTACTGGCTTAATGGAGCCATACCATTGAACTAATTTAAATTAAGACAAAAGCATCCCGCCAATTTTAGTTAGATTCTTTTCGTGGTGTTAAATACTATGCTACTAATTATTTTCTCGCAGTCAATGATAAAAACAGAGTATACACTCGTGGAAAAAATCTCGGTCCTTGTATCCCTCAATATTGTATTCTTCAATATTTCTAGGCCATCCCATACATGTGAGTGTTATAAAGGACCCTCAAGTCCCAAGTAAGTCCGAGTATAAATGTTTTTATATGCTAATCACCAGCGCGGCATGACGTGAAAAAAATGCATTGAAAATTATACCTTTATATAAATAAAATACATTACTTTGAAAGGAACGGGCGAATGAACATTACAAATGGTGTAACTTTTAAACTTTCGCGATTTGAACACATAATTTAATGTATCAGGACTTAACCACGCTAAAACTAGTTTATTTATATACCTCGACGTTTCGGCCATGTTTTAATGGCTGTGGTCACGAGCTGACTGAAGCGTTGTTAAGTCCTGATACATTAAATTATTACAAATGGTGTTTATAAATGTACTACGCACCGTGGTGATCTCAGTCGAAGGAGAACCGCGTTAGTGAGCGCTCGTCACACATCGCGCCGCTAAGAGCCTCACACGGCTCGCTTCAATTGGCAGCACCTCTACAAGTTCCAAAAGTAATGAGACGAGTATCTCTCTATGCATATATCTCGACGACTGAAATGTGAATCCTTATAGTTACGTACAGCAGAGGCTTTTCGAGAAGAATAATCTGAAATTCGGCTTTAAATATTAACGATAGACCAGTTGTGGATCCAGAAATTATTTTTGGGGAGTGCTGAGAATCGGTTTCGTCGAGCTTTTTCAGTAAATATCACTTAAGGTGCAACGTTTCACTCAGCGCGCGAAATTCAAATTTTCTTGCGTTTTATGTCAATTACAGTTTAATTACTCATCGTAGGTTCATGAAAACTAATTTTGCGATAATAAATATATTGTTTCAAGAAATTACACCTACCAATCATTTCCCACTAAACCAAAAACCAAGATGAAAATCAGCTTATTGAAATTTGTAGTTAAACCAATGTTATCTAGGTGATCATTTTACCCGTAATTTCTAAAAACAACTTATTTATTGGCGCAAAATTGGTTTCAATAAATCCAAAATGAGTAATTAAGCTGTAATTGACAAAAAACGCAAGAAAATTTGAATTTCGCGCGATGAGTGAAACGATGCACCTTAATTTTCCTGATTAATCGCTTGCCTGATTCTCACTATCTCGTTCGCACTTATTAACATTTCATTAAATTACACTTTCAATTTCAATTTTATCACGGAATATCTTTAGAATACCATTGCCTTCGTTTTATTTTCGTGTTAATATTTTTTATTTCGGCTAAGGAGACGGAACAAACTCGAAAAAATATTTTTTACTTACCTTGGCCAAAACAAAAAACTAATTTTTCAAGTGCGAACGAGATAGCGAGAGTTAGGAGAGCCGGCCCTTACTACTAAATTCTGGAAAAAACAAGTTCAATGCTGTAAGAGTATAATAATATAGCGTTCCTTTACGGGTTAAATTTTATTATTCAAAGGACATCGCTTTTTTCCAGAAACAACAAACAGAAACAGAAATATTTATTTCGTAACAAGAAAAACATACAGACAAAAGAAACAATAATGAATTAAATATTTATTTATTAATTTTATTTATTTATTAAAAACAAACGTGACAACACCCTTACAGTCCAGGACCAATACGATGTAAATAAATAAAAATAAATATCTGGGACATTTTTGCACACATCGTCACCTGACCCCAAACTAAGCAAAGCTTGTAATATGGCTGCCAGAGACTGATATACGTACATAGATATTTTTAAATACATACTTATATAGATAATAACACCCAGACATAGAACAAACACAAATATTCATCACATGAATGTAACAGTTAATTTTATTTAATTATATTAATCTAACTACCGATTTATATTTTCACATAGCCTATAAGCGGCTTCTGTGAATTCTGCCAGATTGCACTCAAAAATATCTACTTTTTCGGATATCATGTTCAACAACGTTAAAGCGCGAGACGTGGGGGCAAATTTGAGGCAATATGAAAGTAATAGACAGGAAGTGTACCTATACAGGGTTATAAGGAAAGGGTATGCTAAGCCGAAAGGGGCTTATCGTACTCATCATTATGAACAAGTTTTACTATGAGACCAACCCTGAAATCGAGAAAAAATTGACAGCTGTTCCATACAAAAATGTCAATGACATTCTACAAAATGTATGGAACAGCTGATTTTTAATCTCGATTTCTTGGTTGGTCCCGTAGTAAAAGTTGTCACAATCATGAGTACTAGGAGCCTCTTTCGGCTAAGCATAGTCTTTATTTTATACTCTTAGGATAACTTACAGCTAGCGCTTAAGTAACAGGTTTAATATTTTAACTTAAAGCTAATTAAAAGTTACCACAAATAGGCATATATATAGCTCGACTAGATTCTTCTTTAAAAAAGAAAGATAAAGTCAAGTCGAAAAGCGTTATTTTAAAGATTGAATATAGATTCTAGGAAAGAAAAATGTAGGTATACGTTATTACCTGCTTACCTTATAACCTTGTATATTTGTCAAGAAACCGACCCCAATTCAGCATAAGCTGGCTGTAAAGAACCAGCGCTGGTATTCTGTTGGAGGGTTGTTGTTCCGTGAATACTATTGTCCAAAAAAACTTATAGTGTTTGGGTCTCTAGCCCGCTAACGCCCGCTTCTTGTATCCGCCACTGCGATAGTCAGTTTACCTACCTACCCATAGCAATGCTTTTTTTTGCCGTCGGTCGCTGCAAGTCTTGGTGGATTGGCTGGTGAGGTCATCATTAGCACAACTTGTCCCAAAGCCTTCCATATCCCACTTCTGGGCTTTGGTATACTCCATACGAATCTGTCTTTTGTATCTATTTATTTTATGTCGGACCGTATTTGTCTCCATCTCACATTGGAGTGAGGGTGTTTATCAGTGGCGTAGCTTGCCATAGAAGGGCCCCGTATCAAAATTTGTTGGGGGGCCCAAATGAAGGGTCACTATTTTTCCATGACACAACGTTCGGGGCCCCTGTAGCCCGGGGGCCCCGTATCATTGATACGGCTGATACGGCGGTAGCTACGCCCCTGGTGTCTATACATGGCCTGACTTGACATCGTGTGAAAGAGATGGCTACGTATAAGTTTCTGGGGGAGTGAAAGGGAGAAGCTATAATAACCTTAATAGTTTGTTTCTTTTACTCCCGTGAAATTCAAGTCTAGCTGTGCCTTTCGCACGATGTCAGGTCAGGTCATGTAGCGAGGCCTTAAAAAATTACCTCATGAGCCATTCGTGAAAAAATCACCAACCAAAATGACCAACAATCACATCAACTGTTAAAATTAACACTAATTTAACGACCAAAAACACTAATTTATCTCTTTTAAAATCACACTAATTTTACTATTCAAATCACACTAATCCCACTCCACGTTTCAGTAAAAATCTAACTATGGTACTTAAGGCGATTCACACACTGCGCCGCGCCGGGGTCGGTGCTCGGGAGCGCGTTTTTTAAAGTTACTACGTCTCAAATTAAATCTTCTGAAATGTCTCAGTTTACTACGTCTCAAATTAAATCTTCTGAAAAGTCTCAGTTTGTATAGAAAACATGCGCGTTACAACACACCGAAAACGACTTCGCGCGACGTGGTGCGGCGCATTTGTATGAGCGTCCCACGCCCCGTCGCATTGCGCAGTGCAGTGTGAGGATCGCCTAAGTTAAATTACTCTCTAATTTACTATAAAACTAAATATAATGTACACTATAATAGCTGTAATATAGCTGTTTTCCGGTTTTACTGGCTAACTAAACATCGGACTACAGGGTTAGTCGTAGGATGGGTGGCCGCGAGTAGTATACGTACAACTTAGTGCTTCCGATCAGATCATAAGTTATATTGTACGACCCGGTTGGTTTCCCTCACAGTTCACACTAGATACCGCATTGCTAGATCCGACAAGTCACCAAATTTGGAGGAATTGCTAGGACAGCGACCAAGCGATCTCATTGGCTATCTCAAGTTTAAGCTTACTCGCGCCTAGCAATCAATCTATGAGAGTTTTTATATTTATAGGTGTATTTATATTTAAAATGCGTAATGCGCTTCAATCGTCCTGAGTGCGGAATCTAGTTGGATCTGTGATTGTGCTATAACAGCAACCGCCAAACAAAGTTAAAGGCCTTCAAAAAATTCCGACATGAAGGCTAGCACCTCGGCGTATATGAACTAACTTATAGACACAGAAACAAATTTTGAACAGGAAACATCCGAATACGTTCAGCCGTTACAGAGTTGAGTTGGAACAAACTGACCTACACAAATTAAACATCATAATACAGTCAGTATTTTGCTCGAAACTCAGCCTTATGTAATACTATGAATATCGAACTGTATCTTCAACAAATCTAGTGTTGTCCACTGCTGTATCGAGTCTATTACACTATGAACGAACTTGTATCCCTAGATACTGTGTCGACACGTGTTTCACCACTACACGAAGCATCATCTGGGCAGTATTCAGTTAGGTCGTCCGACGACGCTCCATAACATTACAAGTATGATTCAAATGTCATCGAGCGTCGTCAGATGTCCTTACTGAACATGGCCCAGTGTCAAGTGCGAGTTTTTTCAATTGGGCTTACATGTTCTACAACTATGATTGTCATCTCGGGAAAGAGCTTATGAGATACTTTAAGATGGAATTGCTCACATATCGTAGGCACACTCTGGATCATTTAACTCTATACAAACTCGCTAATAGATTTTTGGATACTCCAATGTACACCAATGTATGGTGTGCACAGTGTAGGTGAACATAAATAAATAATAAGAAGAAAGAGCAGTGCCTAGATGGCACTGCTCTTACTTCATACAAATCTCTCGCGACTGGGATTCCCAGAACAGTATTCTCGGGATACGGGTTAAAACCAGAACGGTGAAAACTAGAGATTTGTTGAAGATACAGTTTGCAAAGTAAGGCCTCATTAGATCAACAACTATGAATATAAAAAAGTAAAACAATTAATTCACAGCAGGTCAAGCCAGCGAATCGAGTACTTACGGAAAGAGTACGCACGCCGCCATTAGCTTCAACAAGAAGCAGGACGACCAAATGAGAAACCAGCCAACTACCAGCTACAGTGGAACCCACTCGCAATACAACCTTGGTAACAACTACCAACCAGATTACGGAAATTACCAACAAGGTTTCATAAACAACCAACCAGATTTCAAAAACAACCAAAGAAATGGAGCATACACAACTAATGTCAGTAACAATAAACAAGGTAACTTGAAAAAACAACAACAATACGGAATCTACCCACCAAATTTCCGAAATAACCCACAAGGTTACGTACCCTACCGACCAAGAGACGGAAGTAACCCACCAATTATTGGAAACAATCAACAAAGTGTAACAAACAACCAGAAATTTCTAGAAAATAACAAACAAATCATGGGAAATGGAAATAACCAACCAACCCTAGCTAACTACAAACATATCCCAAGAAGCAACCAACCAACCCTAGCATACAATAAACCAATCCCACGAAGTTACAAACCGACCTTAGCAAACTACAAACCTATCACACGAAGCAACCAACCAACACTATCATACAACAAATCAATCCCAGGAAGCAACCAACCAACCCTAGCAAACTACAAATCAATTACACGAAACATCCAACCAATCCCAGCATACAACAAACCAATCCCAGGAAGCAACCAACCAACCATAGAAAACTACAAACCAATCACAGGAAGCAACCAACCAATCCTAGCAAATAATGAACCAATCCCAGTAAGCAACCAACCAATCCTAGCAAACAACGAACCAATCCCAGTAAGCAACCAACCAATCCTAGCAAACTACAAACCAATCCCAGGAAGCAACCAACCAACCCTAGCAAACTACACACCAATCACACGAAGGAACCAACAAACCCTAGCAAACAACAAACAAATACCAGGAAGCAACCATCCAACAACAAACAACAAACAAATTCTCGGAATAAATCCACCGCCTCCAATTCCGAGTGATAAAAACGCGCTAAAAACTCTGAGTTCGCTTACAGATATGCTAGACGAAGAAAATGAACCCAGTTCACGCAGTGGTCATGACCACAGGCATGACCATGGGCATGACAATGACCACGGTCACGGTGTGCTGTTCGAAGACTTTGACGGCCCTAGAGAAGAGGAAAATGCGGAGGTGATTCGAGATGAAGATATAGGTAAGGATTACTAGGTAATACCGATCTACTTATTGAGTTAATTGAGTATTTGAAATCCATAAAAACAGATCCACTCTCGACCCTAGGTCCCTAGTGCGTAGTGCATGGTTATGAACTGGTGAAGTTTAAAATTCTGGGTGGCATTCAATGACGTCCATAATACTATAATGAAATGCCTCCGGCTTATAATGTACAACATGCAAAATGGTAACCAAACGCAAAATTTACAAACTAGCAAAATGTACAAACGCAAAATGTACAAACTGCAAAATGAACATTACGGCAAATGTACAATGCGTAGAATGTATTGATAGATAGATAGAAATTCTTTATTGTGTACACCGAAATAATAATAAAACACGTAAAGAGCTATCTTATAGGCTATAAGCCACAAGTGGCGGCATTATCGCTAATAGCGATCTCTTCCAGGCAACCATTAATAATTAGTAATGATAAGTCCGGAACGAGGATATTCGTAGAAGAACCAAAGTTGCCGACATAGCTTTCAGAGTTTGCAAGCTGAAGTGGCAATGGGCAGGCCATATCACTCGAGGAACCGATAACCGGTAGGGAAGAAAGGTTCTTGAGTGGCGACCACGAACCGGAAGACTCAGCGTAGGTAGACCTCTCACTAGGTGGACCGACGACATTGTGAAAGTCGCGGGCAACCGGTGGATGCAAGTGGCCCGTTGTCGGTCGGTGTGGCGCTCTAAGGGGGAGGCCTATGTTCAGCAGTGGACGTCTTATGGCTGATGATGATGAATGATAAGTCGGATTGAAGAACAAACTCAACTTTGTAGTTGAAAAAATGATCGTTATATTATGTTACGGTCATTTCTCCAGCTACAAATGTAACCTTGTTATTGCTTTTTTTTTAAATGTGATGTAACTACAAATTAATGATTTTCAGTTTTATTTCTTTACTTGTGCTGTAAGGCCTTGTTTTTTGTTCTTGAAATAGTTGACATATTCCCCACACAAGGCAGGCGGCTTGGTTTTCTCAGAACGGTCACAGTTTACTAAGAGGACGCTGCTGCCCGACCTCCGTTGTTTCTGTACGCGAGAATGTTCATTATCATTTATTTTTGTTTATTGTTTACAGGATCAATATCGGCCGATATGTTGTACGCAACGGGAGCTAAGAGTAAGTAAATATACAAGTAATATCAAAAATAACCGACTGCAAAATGTAGCCTCCACATATACATAAAGGTGCGTTCGGATAGCCCCTTGGTGGCTAAAATAACTGTTACAAACACCAATAATGATCACATGTAGCGTTCTTTTTGGCAATGTTTGTGCAAAAGTTGCATTATTAACTGTTTTCGCTCACCGTTCGGATAGGTCGAAAACAGCTAAAAATGCCATCGTAATCTGCCACTTTTGACCCACCTCGCGACATGGGATCGTTGTGGTCGTTTTTTGACGTTTGTTTTTCGCGGTGTTTTGGTGTTTTGTTTGCGCGCGGCTGTAATTTGTTCGTTTGACGTCACTGCTGGTGATTGTAGCGTTCGTTTTGGGAAGGGATCGAAAGTGGTAAAAATTGCAAAATTCTCAAACTGAACGTTTTACATCAACGCCAATTTTGACAATGCTACAAATGCCACCATAGGCTACCCGAACGTACTGATTGTCATCTATATGTATGACACTTCTGACGTTAAAAGGAATCCAACACCTCGCTTGTCAAAATCGGTAAAGCCGTCTTAGAGGACCACATAAACATACTCACAAACTTACATACAACCAAAAACATTACCCTTCTTTTTGGGCAGTCGGGTAATAACATATACAGTTTTTAGAAAAACAAACTGGAACTAAAGTAAACATACCTAGGTACTCGTAAACAATTGATTAGAAAAATTTAGTGCAACTGTTTTTTACGAAACAAGAACTAAACAACCAAAAAGTCACGTTTCACGACATTAAACTATTCAACAACACTCGTGCACGTTTACAAACACGTAATTAATAACCGTATTCATAACCGTAAATCGACCGTATTTACACTTTCAAATCAAATCATTTAATTCATCACTTCACATGACACGTGACAACATGACTTCTTCACCTTCCCGCCAAAACTCTTCATGCACATTTTGAATGTGACTGCTTTTTTCAGGTCCAAGAGAGGCCAGCGATATAATGTACGAGCTCACCGGTCGAAGAAGTAAGCAATGATTCTTATAAACCTTATAATAGTTCGCCTTCCAAACGCTTCCGTTCAGCGGGAAGCACTTTAACCTAGGTTGTTAAAACCCGGCTTCCGTGATTCTCGTTCGCACTTTTTCAACTTTTTATTTAATATGAAAATGACAAAACAATAAAAATTGATCATGTGTCTTTAGAATACCGTTGCCAATGTGTTAAAGCAATTTTCATGTTTTTTTTTTTTTTAAAGTTATGTTTCTATTACTTACTGTTTTTTTTAAATCAGACATTTGTTAAAACCGGGAAATCAATCGAAATACTGTTGTATGCTATCCTAGATATTATTATTACCTCACTATTAGTGTAATTATCACTTGATACACTAGATCTAGATTGATCTAGCGACAAATGTGTGTAAATAGTATTCTTTGCATTTTTTTTTATTAAGAAAATTTAGATGGTGCAATCCGGCCTCAGCATAGGATAAAAAGTATTCAGTCAAATAGAGTTCGCGTTAAAATGTAGTAGTTGGAGTGCACCCGTGATTTTAGAGTCTTACCGCCATTTTTTTTTTGTTTTTTACCACAACTCAGTGACATTGTGGTTAAAGGTATTAACCACGCGCGCTTTAGGCCGTGCCTATGAATGGCGCGACCTTTTTACTGCTGCAATGTAGGCCGCAAACGGGTCACACTTAAGGCGGCCTAAAAAAAACAGGCACCTCATCAGTTCACCACCTGTCCACACCAGACAAGACATAAATAACTATGTCAACAAACATTGAGGGCATTCTCAATTCGCTACGACATTGGCAGACATTAATGACAGACATGCTGACAACATTGAAAACTTGGTTTTAATTGTCCTAATGTAATTTAATCGGAAGACGCAGCGTAGGCAGGCCTCCCACTATGTGGAGCGACGACATTGTGAAAGTCGCGGGCAACCGGCGGATGTAAATGGCACGTTGTCGTTCGATGCGCTCTAAGGGGGAGGCCTATGTTCAGCAGTGGAAGTTACATGGCGGATGATGATGAAATCGAATGAATCGCTTTAGGCGATAAGGCCGCCCATTATACTACCGTTTTTAAAATATTATTGTATTTTTTTTTTAAGTTTGTCTTTTTGGTGTATAATAGTTGTATTGTTTGTATTGTCCTAATAGACCCGCGGATTTGGTTCAAGCGAACCTGATTGTGAGCCTCGTGGCTAAACGATTACTCACTTACTCAAATGATTTTCTCTGAAGAAGATAGGCCAGGGGCGCTAGTCTCGACTTTTCGCTACAGCACTTTGCGACCGAATTCGGTCGCTATGACGCAAAAATTCGACTTTGAACACGAATTGTTAGCGAAAAAACGCAAACATAGCGTTGAATTATGCATTTTGCGAAAATTCAACGCCGTTTCCTTTTTTTCGCTAACAATTCGTGTTCAAAGTCGAAAAAAAAGTCGAAACTAGCGCCCCTGGGGCTCTACTTTTCAATCGCTCGTATGGTTTCGTACGAAATATCATGCGAAATGAGAGATTTTCTGTTGATGGAATGGTTTAAACCACTCGTTGCGTTAGCGAGTGATATGATCACACTAATATTATAAATGCGAAACTTTGTGTGTAGTGTGTAAGTATGTAAGTGTGTTTGTTTCCGTTCAGCCGTTAAAGAGATGAACGGAAATAAACACAAACATTTGAATGAAATTTGGTATGGAGCTAGCTTACACCTTGAATTAACACATGAGTTACTTTAAATCCAGGAATAATACTCGTTTTCTGTAGAATTGCGGGTGAAACCGCGGGGCTCAGCTATTATTTAATAAATTCATTTCGCATGATATTTTCGTGCGAAATATCAAGTGAGCGATTCAAAAATGGAGCTCCTGACCCACATCACACTAAGTAGATACCGATTACGAGAACGTTGTTCCTACTAAAACTTACCAAAGTTGGAAGAAAGCGTAGGTTGCGGGGACTGCGACCGTGCTTTCTCATTGGCTATCTCAAGGTTACGCCTATACTCGCGCCTAGCAATCAAGTTTTTGTAGTGGTAGGGCTCTCTTGCAGAGTCCGCCTGGGGAAGTACCACACCTTTGCCAGTTATTCAACCGCCAAGCAAGCATTATTGTGTTCCGGGTTGAAGGGCAATGTTTCCAGCGTAATCACTGGGCATACAGAGATTTAACATCTAGCAACTCAGGGTGACGAGCGCAATGCATTGCCGCGCATAGTTTTGAACTGTTGAAGTTCAAAATTCTGGCACTGAACTGTTATTGGCAAGCGTGACGCTTAACGTCAGGTGAGCGTCTTGCTCGTCTCGTCATCGAGTAATATAAAAAAAAACAATTAACGTAAATTATTGGTGTATTTTACCACTGCATCATTTTTACAACAGTTTTTAAATCTTATTTACTCACACGTTTGATTTAAGTTGTCCGTACTAAATGCATAAAATTGAAAGATCCGTGATGCGCTTCTATCGTCCCGAGGGTGGAATCTAGTCTGATCTGTAGTCATAATTGAGTGACATTTTTATGTTGAAGTAGGCAGAACTTGTTTCGATCCCATGCTGCGTTCTTTAGATTTTGATGCTCAGTCCAGTCCACTCCTTGGTGTCCAGCCATTTCCATCTCTGACGTCCTGGCTCCTCTTCCCCGGAATTTGGCCGTCGAGGATCATCCGTGGGAATTCTTAAAAGGAATTCCTTGCATGTGTCCTTCTGTCTCATGACCAAGGACACGCAGCTTTCTTCTACTCTTCATCAGCCTTTAAACTTCCCACCCTCGAAGGGTGATTAGGTCATATCCAGCAAGCTGGCCCAGTGCGGGTTGGCGTATTCATATACCCCATCGAATTTCTTCTCCTGAAATATGCAGGTTTCTTCACGATGTTTTCCTTCACCGAAAAGCCAAATATCCTTACGTAAGTTTCAGAGAACTTGGTACTTGACCGACGTATCGAACCCGCGACCCCACGAATGTGAGGCGAGCGTGCTTCTGGTCTGGTCCTTCCATTTTTTGCGGTTGGCCTTCTCTAGTACCTTGGGCAATTGAGGGGAAGCTAGTCCAAGGAATCTTGAATAGTTGAAGTGTAATCTTAGGCCTGACCAAACTAAAGTTTTGATACATACTAATATACTACAGCGTAGTTTTAGGTTATACAATTGTATGACCTCGGGACACACTTGTTTAATTACCTACTTAATCAAAAGTAATTATACGAAACACGTTTTTCCTTTGTCTTGTGTGTTTGTACAGAGAACTGCGCGGGATCGTAAATTCGCTAGACGCGCGAAAGCGAAAAGTGCGTAAATAAAGCGTAATTTCCCTATTTTAGGGGTCTTAAAGTTTGGTCTTTTTAACACCTTATTTATCAACATTAGCCACAAGAAGTTGCCTTAATACCCACGCTTAGCAGGCGACTCGAGGATCGCAGAACTGCCACCGTTTGCCAAGTGGACGTTACTAACCGTCCTCTTGTAGTTCTGGTCGCAGGTTTAGGACATACCCGGATTCATTGTCATATAATCATGACTCCAGTGGTTATCTTGTCTGGATCATGCCGCAGTGCTTTTGTTCAAGTTTGTACGACCAAAATTCGCGCGATCTAGCGACGATCGCGTATTTGTGTTGAATTAGGACGACACAGGACTAACACATGACCAAAACAATAAAATATTTCTCTTATTTCAGATGAAGAAGAAGTCCTAAAATACGTGATGGATGTCACAGGAATTGCAAGTAAATACCATAATTTTTCTACATATATTTTTTACATATAATATAACTTTGTAGTAAACTATTTTTCCTACCCGACTGCCCAAGAAAAGTTACTTTTGTATTTATTCATATTAGATAGGATAGGATTTGCAAAACACGCTACGTTCTCAAGAGATGGCGTTGATCGTAAAAAAATAAGTTAATGGTACACTTTTAAGTATGAGATGGTACCGTATAATATTTCTACAATATTACCTATTTGTTGTGTTTTTCGATGTTGCGTTTTTTGAAGTTGTGTTTTTTGACAGGTAAAGAGCAAGCATACAGTTTTATGCGGAAAGCTCGGGGCTCGAGGAGTTGGAAGTTCGTGATTGAATTCATGGACACGCTACAAGGAACTTCTAGTAAGTATCAGCTGCTTTTTATGGTTCTTTATGATACTAGAATAAATAAATAAATAAATACTAATTCACTTTATGGGGCTTGGGCGGGAACGTGAAGAAGTCATGTCGCGTCATTGTATTATTTTTCAAACTTTTCCAACTTTTGTTGTCTTATGTTGTTTTGTAGTATAGTGTCGTGAAACGTGACTTTTCGTGTTGCTTCCAAAACTCCTTAGAAATATCTAGTAGTCTTCATTACCTTACTGGGGCATGACTAAGACTTAACCGTGACTTACTTTGGTTGACTACGACTATGACTAAGTAAGACTTGTTATAATTGTTAAATATTTTAAATCTAATTAATTTAATTTTGTTAAATATTTTACTTCCCTTATAAGTTAATTAGAAGGGAAGTAAAATATTTATGTGTATACAGTATATATATATATATATATATATATGTATATATATATATATATATATATATATATATATATATATATACAGTATATATAACAAGTTCGGCTACTGTCGGAAACCGGTCTGCGCTTTTCTGAGCAAACGAAAGCTGCCGATCGTTGCTCAGTTTGCTGATTCGATGCTTAGTTATAAAACTGTACCTGTTATAAACATGTGCTGCTTAACTTTCTTACTTTTTTTTTCTTTCAGATATAAAAGTCATAGTCGACCTTTTGAGAGAGTTCACAAATCAACAAGGTATGTTGTCAAAATAACTATAATTTATCTAAGTTTCTTGAATAGAATATCTTCTATCTGAATAGAATCTTGCAATAGAACACAAATCACTAACTTCCAGATCCATAACAGATATTTAAGGATCCCAAGCTATTATTTTATTTGAATGAAACCAAAAAAACTTTTTTTTTAATTTGTTTAAAATGTATCATAACCACGACAGTTTTCAGTAAGATCCCAGGATATGTGTTTACTATTCGCGACAAAAGTCTGTTGACAACAAGTGGAGTTTTGGCGGGAACGTGAAGAAGTCCTGTAGCGTCACTGAATTTTTTTTCCAAAACTTGTATTATTTCGCGTGTTCACGTGTAAACACGGTGGAGTTTTATTTATTAAGTGTTCGTGAACATGCACGAGTGTTGGTGAATGGTGTAATGTCGCGAAACGTGACTTTTCGTGTTGTTTCATTGCAGATGTATTCAAAGCGTTCAAGGTACTCCGACCTCTAACGGGACATGCGGACTTCGATGGAATATTTGAAAGTTTGCAGAAGATGTCCGGAGAGAAATGTAAGAAAAACCCAATTATTATGATCAATCGCTTTTAATGTCTAACAATCATCTCCGCTGATGCCTCTCACGCTAATGGCGGTAGAATCAGAAGCTGCTGCGGGATAACTGACCCAGTATTTTAAAACGAAACAAAACTATAGAATATATTTTTTTATAATATAATATTGAGACAGCACTTAATTTACTGTTTATTTAAAAGAAACCAAATTTATTATTTTAAAATAAAGCCTAACTATAGACAGCACTTTATTTATTGTTTTAAAACTAAGCATAACTACAGACAGCAAAAGACACCGAAACTATAGACAGCACTGAATTTATTGTTTTTTTTTTTAATCAAGCTTAACTATAGACAGACTGTTTTTTTTTTTAATTAAAATTTAACGACAGCAGACGACAGCACTTAATTTATTGTGTTTCTTTTTGTTAATTTTATGCTTTCTTTGTAATATTTTTTCGTTTTTTCTAGACATTCACGAAGTCTGCGATTATTTCAAGCACAAAAGTTCCAATCACGTCGATGGTGAGTCAAAACATATAACCAAACCAAAAGAAAAAGAAAGTCTACTTTTTTTGCTTTAAAAACTACTATCTGCGCCCCGCGGTTTCACCCGCTATTCTGCAGAAACGGTTAATTTTTTCACATCGGATCCGGTTTCGGTTTCGGACAGATTTTTATTTCGGTTATACGATAGTTTCGGTTACGGTTACGGAGCTCCATAACATCCCTGGTAAATAGTCACCCCGTATAATCTATGTACACAGGAGTGGCGGGAGTGCGGCAGGAGGTCTTCGATATAACAGGGGGCATTGGCCCACCGGAGTTCCCTCGCATCATGAGACTTATGCAGAACGAAGTCGGTAAGTACTTTATTCAATTTTTTACACCGTTCTTCTATCGTTTTTTTTTTTTTTTGGTGTGTAATAAAGTTATGATGTTTTGTATTTTTATTTAGATGCAACAATATATTATTTTTTACACAAAATGTTCAAGATTTCTTGGACTACTTCACCTTAAATGCCATACTAAATAGACGACACTACAATAGACACGTCTGCTCCGTGCAAGCGACAGACTTAGACTGGCATTTGGCCGCCATGTAAACGGTTCCTTAGCTGGATATCGCCAACCGATGGCTTCGCAGAGTCGGCGTCGTGAATAGAGCACCGCAAAGGCGGACTGATGTCCTTGGTCATGAGGCGCAAGATCGCCTTCTTATTTATTTATTTATTTATTTATTTATTTATTTATTTACTTATCAATTCAGTTCTTTTCCATTGGGTGGGCATTACAGGTTACTCCAATTCGCCCACCCGTGGACCATAATCTAATTCTTCGGACTCTTACAAAAAGGATCTCTCTATGAATTTCCAAGCCTGGGACCCTATTCGGAGATATGACATTTTATCTCGGTCACTCTCACTCCCATTAAATTCTAAATTAGAGAGACAGTGACCGAGATAAAATGTCATGTCTCCGAATAGGGGCCCTGATACTCGAGTGCACAATTCCGGGACTTTTCATCCTTAAAATTTAAAAACATGAAATAATAAATTTAATGTAACAGTACTTTTGATCCGTCGAGTTTCGAAGTAAAATGTTTTTGTTGATCAGTAAATATTATAGTCGGCTTTTTCAATATAAATACAACAGAATACCAGCGACGGTTTTTTTTTTTTTTTTTTTTTAATGTTACTCGCTGTCGAGACGAGCAAGTCGCTCACCTGATGTTAAGCGTCACGCTTGCCCATAACAGCTCAGTGCCACCCAGAATGTTGAACTTCAACAGTTCAAAACTATGCGCGGCAATGCACTGCGCTCGTCACCTTGAGATGTTAGATGTTAAATCTCTTTATGCCCAGTAATTACGCTGGAAACATTGCCCTTCAATCCGGAACACACTAATGCTTGCACACTACTGCTTGGCGGTTGAATAACTGGCAAAAGTGTGGTACTTCCCCAGGCGGACTCTGCAAAAGAGCCCTACCACTACACGTGGTAGGTACACACCACTACGGTTGTTTACAGCCAGCTTACGCTGAGTTGGGGCCGGTTTTGTGACAAATATATAGGTACACTTCCTGTCTATTACGTGTATATTTAATTTATTATTATGTTTCTTTTGTGTGTATTTTTTGTTACGAAATAAATATTTATGTTTTTTTTTTTTTTTTCTGTATATAAGTCATCTTGTCATATTCTGGTACCCTTTACAGCCGCATATAACTATGACAAGGCTATTATGAAACCGCTATAATAATGTATTTGTAGTTATTCCTTTAATGTATTTCAAATGAAAACTGTGTATCTGACGTTACCAAGTGTTGTGCCAACCCAGGGTCCGAATAAATGAATTGAATTCGTGAATGATCTTAAGGCGAGGACTGATCGTGATTTGAAATAAGTATTGTCCCGCTCAAAGTTTAAAGTTGAAAATCGCATATCATACTTGATGAGAAAACGGTAAATTGTAGTTTTTCATTGCTTTTTGCCGATTATCGGAAATATACAAATCAAATAAAAAAACTACCTGGTTCGCCGTATAAACCTGGATATTTAATTTGTAAAAGAAAATTTGTAGTTACCGCTGAAATTTCAGAGCATTTGATTTCAGAAGGGTTTTTCAGAGGGTCATTTTGCGATTTTTTTTTTTGTAACTAAGACAGATTTTCGAAATTTTATTCGGTTATACGTAATTTCAGTTTAATTTTTAATCTGCATTATTTTTTGCACCTGATTAAGTAATCTCGTCACTTCGAACAAAGCGCTGAGAAATGCTACTTTTTGTTGTTTTGCGATTGGACCTCGCCTTAACCCTGCGGCCACACAAAGCTCTACTCGCGCTTCTCCGCGCGCTATACTTCCCTTTTATGTCTTTAACTTGCAATCGCTCTATCTCTATCTATCTCGCCTATCCTTTGACTCACGCTCAGAGAATAGTCGGTATCGTGACCGTGAGCTATGTGCAAGCAAGTCGAGCGGCAGACGAGTAACGTGGCCACACGTCTCTGTCTACTTCCCTCGCCACTCGTCGATTATGTGGCCGCAGAATAATAATAACTATTTTTACTCCACTTTTCAGATATGAATGGTGCTTTCAATCTCCTTATATTGGGTACAAGAACTGGCGGTAAGAAATACATTTTACGTACAAATGCTACCAACTATTCACGTCACCTGTGTTCCCAACAGAATACCGGCGCAGGGCCTTAAGGTGCATCGTTCCACACATCGCGCGAAATTCAAATTTATTTGCGTTTTTTGCCAATTAGAGCTTAATTACACATCGTGGATTTATTGAAACCGATTTTGCGCCAATAAATAAGTTGTTCTAAGAAATTACGGGTAAAATGATCAACTAGATAACATTGGTTTAGCTACAAATCTCAATAAGCTGATTTTCATCTTGGTTTTTGGTTTAGCGAAAAATGTATCTACACTAGCTTTCGAATTGAATTTTTGGTTTGTGTAATGTCTTGAAACAATCTATTTATTATCGCAAAATTAGTTTTCACGGACCTACGATGAGTAATTAAGCTGTAATTGACAAAAAACGCAACAAAATTTGGATTTCGCGCGCTGAGCGAAACGATGCACCTTATTCTCTATTGCCATAACTAGCTTGTTACGCGCCATGCTAAGTTCACTCCGTGTTAGTCGCACGAAACGGTATTCTCTAAGTTTCTTAAACGCGTTTCTTCACGTCGTGGCGCGATTAGGAGCCGCGTTTAAGTTTAGAGCATGTTATGACGCTAACGCTGACGTTGGCAAAAATGGGGTACATTTTTTATTCTGTGTTTTTTATTTTTTAATATGTATTTTTGCCATAAGTAAAATTTTCTTTATTTCTGAATTTGATGAGAATCGGCCAAAACGTGATAAATCTAGTCGCCGCTTCGTATTACTTTCTAAAATTTGTTTTCGTTTGAGTGTTAATGTGTAATAATGGTGGATTATCCATTAAGTGTTCATTAACGTGCACGAGTGTCGACAAACTGTATAAAGCGGTAGATCGTTTCTTTTCTTGTTGTTTCTAAAAATCCGTTGAAGCTTCCATTAAAATTATCCACCTGTCTTATAAGCGTTCACAGTATCCACCATTTCACTGGCATGATCCGGACTGGACCATGACTTTACTAATTTATCCACCACTTTCAATCTGCACCAAGACTTAGTTTGATTGACTTACCCCCGAATACTGAAACGTTTGTTAACTTTGACAACAGATTAATTCTAATACCGCCTTTGTCTGGCACTAAACAAATGACAAAGACAAAAATAGACCTAATCTGTCGTCAAAGTTAACAAACGTTTCAGTATTCCGGGGTTAAATATTATAATATACTTATATTTAACTTGAAATAAGTAGTACAAAACTAAGACTTCAAATTTTCACGTCGTTTTTCAGCAATCGGAGAAGCGATTCAGGAGTTTGTCAAAATTATGCGAGCGAAGTCAATATCTGAGGCTGTGCTTTTACTGAAGAAGGTCACCAAGCAAACCCGTAAGTATACAAGGTGTTACTGAAAGGTGCGACAGGTGAAAGGTATGAATGTACTCATCATTATGAACAACTTTACTATGGGACCAAACATGACGCGGAAAAAAAAAACCATCTGTACCATAGAAAAAAGTCAATGACACTCGACAAAATGTATGGAACAGCTGTTTTTTTTGCAATTTTATTATTGGTCCCATAGTAAAGTTGTTCATATTTATGAGTTCATACGTACCTTTCAATATTGTTGCACCTTTCAGTAACACTCTGAATAGTTAGTCGTCTTCGTATGCATGTACAAATTGGGGGAAGTACCACACTTTTGCCAGTTACGCAACTGCCAAGCAGTAGTGTGCAAACATTACTGTGTTCCGGATTGACTGGCAAAGTTTCCAGCGAAATTACTGAGCACAAAAGATTACCTCAGCGCAATGCATTGCCGCACATGGTTGCACAAGCGTGATGCTTACCATCAGGTGAGCAACTTCCTCGTTTCGTCAACCTGTATCTTAAAATATATATATATATATTAATGTTCATATCACATTTAATGTTATAAATGCGAAAGTTTGTGTGTAAGTGAGTTTGTTCCCGTTCAACTCGTGTAACGGCTGAACGGATTTGAATGAAATTTGTTATGGAATAGCTTATACCCTAGATTAACACATAGTACTTATCTTTTATTACTACTTTTTATCTTGGAAAAATATACTGTTCCTAGGGTATAGCGGGTGAAACAGCAGGGCGCTGCTAGTTTATTATAGTTGAAACATTTATTGTGAGGTTCAATTTAATCTTTATTTTTCAGAATTTAAATACGCGTTAGAAGAATTAACTCAAGCGACTAATCGAGGAAGTAAGTATCTATATTACCCGACTGCCTGGAATAAGGTTAATGTTTTTCTAGCGTATGAAAGCAGGTACAATTTTACACAACAAATAATTCCGATCGGCAGTTTTCGTTTGCTCAGTAAAGCGCAGACCTGTTTCCGATAGTAACCGAACGCGTAAATTATTATTTACACATATTGAAGTTTATTTGCAAGCGGAAATGGCAGATTATTGCTTGCTATGCATTCTTAGCTCTGTTCCGATCACAAGATTCGTACACTGTCGGAGTAAGATGGCGCGCAGGTTGCGATTTTGCCGCGAAAGCGATCGACCAATAACAAAGCAAAATTTTAACGCGCGTTGTACTCTACTATGCCATTGGTAGATCGAATTTTCCCGCGCTACTAAAAATTCGTCTACTGCGCAGGTGTTTGTGATTCTATAGGACTTCTAATAGCTCAACCGATTTTTGGATTGCTAGGTATTGTTAGACTCGTCTTTATATCCGGAGTGTCATTATATATTTGTACCACACCTCGGACACCAAAAAGAATAATTATCATCACTACGTTTACTACGTGCGGTGCTAAACAAGTGGTTACTGAGCGAAAACATTTACCGCGTGATTCTGAAACGTTGGTTAACTTAGCCCGCGTATTTTCATTTAAAAAGTAGACTCATTAAATTAGTTTTTGTGTTAAATAAAATGTTTTGCTTTATGCACTCGACTACTCGACTCGAATAGGCGATGATACTGTATCACCGGCATCGGCAAGTAAGCACGTAAGAAATACACGATGAATATTTTAATTTGTCTAGCCTTGTGTCTCAGTGGGAGGATTTCCGCCTTCTGAGATGTAGGTTGTGGGTTCGGTACCCAACGCGGATAAACATTTTGTGCGATGAACATGGATGTTTGTTCTTTGTCTGGGTGTTTAAAAAAAATGTATGTATGTTATTGTATGTATAAAAAAATAGTATTTGAGTATTCTATCAGTTATCTGGTTCCCATAGTAGAAGCTTGCTTAGTTTGGGGCTAGATTGCGCTGTGTGAAAAACGTCCAGCAATATTTATTTGTCTCCTTATTTTCAGGCCTCAAAGTGATAGTAGACAGCCTGTTTACGATAGCGGCGCAACAAAACATGAGAGATGTACAAACTGCTTTCAACGAGACGTTTGACTCGGACAGTAAGTCTAAAGACCAATCCAGATCACTTCACTTGTTACCCGACTGCCCTCGTCATTATCAGCCGGAAGATGTCCACTGGTGAACAGGCCTCCCCCTTAGAACGTCACACTGAATGACAGTCTGCCACTTGCATCCACCGATTGCCCGCGATTCACAATTTCGTCGGTCCACCTAGTGGGAGGCCTGCCTACGCTGCGTCTTTCGTTTCGTGGTTGCCACTTCGGCTTGCAAGCTCTGAGAGCTATGTCGGTGACTTTGGTTCTTCGGCGAATATCCTCGTTGAGGATTTTTTCAACTACCCCAGAAGGAGATTAATATTTTTGGGTATATGTATGTTTGTGCTTGACCGATTTTGACGAGTGAGATGTGGGATTTACAGCCGTATTTATTGTTTTTCTTTTCATAATATTACTTGTAATTACACTAATTAATAAGCATTGCAATCAAACGTACATTCAAAACGTTATGCACGTCTTTGACAATACTTTTTTTTTTTACTCATATACTTTTTAAAATATTTCTACATGTACCTTATGTCCCCAGATATAGTGTCAATAATGCAGATGATCAACAGAGTGACCAAACTTCAGGAGCCACTGTACTTCCTCCTCTCGTTACTAGACGTCACTCAGTCGAGTCAACTCACTGACGCCAGGGACGCCATTAGAAGACTCACTACTCAGCAAAGTGAGTAACTAGTTTTAGATCAAATTAACCAAACTGCAGGAACCGCTACACTTCGTCCTCTCGTAACTAAACGTCACTCAGTCGAGTCAACTCACTGACGCCAGGGACGCCATTAGAGGACTCACTACTCAGCAAAGTGAGTAACCAGATTTAGATCAAATTAACCAAACTGCAGGAACCGCTACACTTCGTATTCTCGTAACTAAACTTCACTCAGTCGAATTAACTCACTGACGCCAGGGACGCCATTAGAGGACTCACTACTCAGCAAAGTGAGTAACTAGTTTTAGATCAAATTATCCAAACTGCAGGAACCGCTACACTTCGTCCTCTCGTAACTAAACGTCACTCAGTCGAGTCAACTCACTGAGGCCAGGGACGCCATTAGAAGACTCACTACTCAGCAAAGTGAGTAACTAGTTTTAGATCAAATTAACCAAACTGCAGGAACCGCTACACTTCGTCCTCTCGTAACTAAACGTCACTCAGTCGAGTCAACTCACTGACGCCAGGGACGCCATTAGAGGACTCACTACTCAGCAAAGTGAGTAACTAGTTTTAGATCAAATTACCCAAACTGCAGGAACCGCAACACTTCGTCCTCTCGTAACTAAACGTCACTCAGTCGAGTCAACTCACTGACGCCAGGGACGCCATTAGAAGACTCACTACTCAGCAAAGTGAGTAACTAGTTTTAGATCAAATTAACCAAACTGCAGGAACCGCTACACTTCGTCCTCTCGTAACTAAACGTCACTCAGTCGAGTCAACTCACTGACGCCAGGGACGCCATTAGAGGACTCACTACTCAGCAAAGTGAGTAACTAGTTTTAGATCAAATTAACCAAACTGCAAGAACCGCTACACTTCGTCCTCTCGTAACTAAACGTCACTCAGTCGAGTCAACTCACTGACGCCAGGGACGCTATTAGAGGACTCACTACTCAGCAAAGTGAGTAACTAGTTTTAGATCAAATTAATCTAGTATTAGTATTAGTCTTATATATTATGGACCTTTGTTGTCTGAATTAAATTATTTGAACTGAATTATTCAAAATAAATGTTAGTCGAGGGTGCTCTATCAGCACCCTCGACCAGCATATCGTACGTTTATCTCTTTTACACTAAAGAGAGACTACAAATAATTACTAGGTATTTTTTTTACATTACTTTTGTTTTTTTAGTGCCAATTTTCGACATTTTGGAGCAGATCCGAATACAGTCCGGTCATGAAGACATTTTGGACTTCTTCAGAAAACTCATCCAGTTTACTGGCACCAAATGTAAGTTCCACTCAACTTGATTCCCAGCTGATCGGCTTAATCGCCGACCGGCAGCCTTATAACGTTAAATTAACTGTCACTTGCTATCTTGCTCGCGTTAAATTAATCGTACCAAAGAAAATCTACACGAGAAGAATAACAATATCATACAAAAAAGTGTAACCCCAAAATATCTTCAAAACCAGATTTTTTGGGGTTATGCATTTAGTCAGCTAATGTTCAAACCACTATAAAAGCCGATGAAGATATAGTTATTATATAAACATAGTATTGGTATAATTATGTCCGCTGTTTAAGGTTTAGTTCAAATTAGATTGCAATATACGACGTAAAAATATTTTTCTAAAAATAACGTTTTCAACGCCCTCTCTGGAGAAACTAGCGTGTTATGCAAATAAAATATGAAATTAATAATTTTAGTGATATTATTTATGCAAAAATATTCATAACAAGCCGCGTTTTTTGTCCGTACCATTACGAAAGAGTTAGCTTCGGTTTCTATTTCAAGTCAAGCAGAAATTGTGACGATATCTTTTTTTTTTTTTTTTTTCTTACCTGCTATAATCGAGTTACACATATTTCTATGGACATTAGCTCTCTTAGTATAATTTCTCTATGCTCGTACCGTTCTATTACATGATTTTCAGCGATAAGGCTGCCGAGCGTGTACGAAGTCCCCTAGTTTTCTATAAACCATCTTTCTGTTTCAGCTGTCCAACAAGCTTGGGAAGTCGTGAAAGGTGTCACAAACATACCAGGTACTTAACAAATCATATTTGACCGAGCGAAGCGAAGGTCTACGAGTATAGGAGCTAATCGGCAGTTGTATGTTTGTATGTATATTTGTCCGAGGATAACTGAGAACCATTGATCCTATTCTCATGAAATTATGTAGGCAAGTAGTTCATTTCAATACAATTTTTAAGTTCGAATGTGAGCAAAATCTGTCGATGGGCTGTGAAGTTTTAGAGGTAGCGAGGTCTTTGTCTTTCTCAGTGTTCCTTATGTTACCTCCTGTAGCATAACCGGCTTGACCGATTTTGACAAGTGACGAGTCGTTGGATTCCTTTTTACGTCCGGAGTGATATAATATTTTACTTAAGGTAGGTTTTACCTTCAAAACGGCGCTTCGAATTCGGCTCCACTTCGCTGCTCTGCAGTCTGTTTACATTTTGGTTGCTAGGTTACAGCTCATTGTAACCTTGCAAACAACTTTGGGTTGCTTCACGCTGACTGATCGGAGACAAATGAAATCTGTCTTAGGGCGCAAAAATCGTATCGCAAGTAAAATATTTATTGGATATAGGCTACATTTTTGCAATCGGTTTTTTTTTTAAATTATTCTTTTTTTTTCCCCAGATATTTTCGAATTCTTCGCCACAGTATCAAATTACACAGATGTGGACATAATAGTCTTCATAGAGACTATCCTGAGGATTACCAATTCTACCAACATAAGCATAGCGGCCGCCATGTTGTGCAAGATATCCAATAGAGACAGTAAGTATAAATTTATTAATATAAGTTATATAATTAAGTATAAATTTGAATTTGAGCTGAGCGAAACGTTGCACCTTAAAGTGAAAGAAATTAAAATAGTATAATTGTTTTCAGGTTTCTTCGAAGTCATCCAAAAAATTTCCGAAATTACAGAGATGGGTAAGATTAAACATATTTTCTCGACAATTATATTAAAAAAAAAGAAAAAAAAAAGGTTACAATTTTGTAGTGATAGGGCTCTTATGTCTTGTCATGTTATGGGGAAGTACCACACCTTTGTCAGTTATTCAACCGACAAGCAGTAGTGTGCAAACATTACTGTGTTCCGGATTGAAGGGCAATATTTCCAGAGAAATTACTGAGCATGAAGTGAGTTTTAACATGTTTTCTCGGGGTCACGAGCGCAATGCATTGCCGCGCATGGTTGACTGTTGAAGTTAAAAAATTTGGGTGGCACTGAACTGTTATGGGCAAGCGTGACGCTTAACATCAGGCGAGCGACTTGCTCGTCTCGGCACACAGTAAGTTATTTTTTTTTAGAACAAACGTTTATTTGAATTTGAATTTGTTTTAATTATAAAAATAATATAATATTTCAATACTAATAAAAGTAGCAACATTCTATGTCTATACCTACTAGAGGTGACACAGAAATCAGATATATGAATTAAGTTTGGCAAAGTGACCATACAATTAAATGTGTTCCACACGGTGTCGCTTCTTGTTCGAAGTTCATAATAGCTCAATGATTTAATGTTGGTAAGTAAACGTCTTTTTCCCCACAGATGTGGTGAAGTTCTTTGAACTTGTCATCACGATTTCTAAAAGATTTTGTAAGTATTAAGGACTTTTTTATCAATGATAGCAAGTTCACCCACGACGATTAGTTTTCGATAAATAATACAGTGTAGTAGTAAAGAACAGTTTCCACAACTAATAATTCCTCCCGATGTATCTGCGCAGTAGACCAATTAGTAACGCGGGAAACTTCGATTTACCAATCGCAAAGCAGAGTACTACGCACGCTAAAATCTTGCGCTGCTATTGGTCGATCGATTTCGCGGCCAAACCCCGCCCGTGCGCCATCTTGTACGCATCTTGTAAGCGGGACAGAGCTAAAAATGCATAGCAAGCAATACTCTGCCATTTGCGCTTGCAAATAAAGTTCAATATAGATTATTTACACGTTTGGCTACTGTCGGAAACCGGTCTGCGGTTTTCTGCGCAAACGAAAAATGCCGATCGGAATTCTTACTTGTGTAAAACTGTACCGGATTGAACTCTTCAGTAGCAGATGTAATACAGAGCTTCCTAGTAGGTACCTACAGCTGCTAATGAGACACACAGGCTTTTAAATATAAAAAACAGTATTATTAGTAGATATCATAAATGGATATACTAATAAGCAATAACAAGTCAACACACAAAAAAAAAATTTTTGCTATTGATACAGAACGCTTCTTTGTCAGCCAAGAAACGTTCTGTATCATTAACGAAAAAAAATTTTTTTGTTTTGTTGACGTGTTATTGCTTATCAGTATCCAAATTAGATAATTACTTAAAGTCAAATCAATGTTAAACGACCATTGAGGAAAAAAAACCGGTAATTTCGACTTTCTAAATAATTTTCGTACCGAAAATTTATCTATACACCTTTGCGTGCAGATGAAAAGCGCGCGCTTATCGAAAATCAGATAATAGATAATTTCAACTAACCCACGAAATCAATCGAATTATATATGCTATTATAGATACTATTATTACCTCACTATTAGTGTAATAATCACTTGAATATACATGGCCGTTAGATCTAGCGAAAAATGTGTGTAGAGTTCTTTTCAATGACTTTTTTTTGGAGTAAATGTCTTGTAATCATGTTTTCCCTCATCTATTCTAGACGATAGAACCAAAAAACTTATATCTCAACATAAGATTTCTAATCTACATAACTAATTAGGTGCACGATATAGAAAAAAAAAAAAAAAACAATTTATAATTATTTTTTTTTTAAGAAAAATAAATAAAATATATAAATCTAACGACTGACTGACAGACAACTCATGAAATCCACAGAATAGTAGGTAAGCACTAAAGGAAATTCGGAAATGAATTTCCTAAAGGAAAAAATGAAATGAAAGTTTCTGAGGAAGTTATTTTATTTTGATTTATTTTTCAGACTTTGAAGAGGTTGTCATCATTTTAGAAGAATATACGGATACTACAAGTAAGTTACTATCTACAATTTGTTGTCGGTTTTGAAGGATTTGGAATATCGCTGTCCCTGTTTTAGTAGACACGTTAGATTAATACGGCAATACTTTAGTCAGTTGACTGCCCCGGTGGCTCAGTTGGTAGTGAACCTACCTTCTGTGTTTGGGGGTGTGGGTTCGATTCCCATCTAGGACAAACATTTATGTGATGAATATTTGTGTTTGTTCTATGTCTGGGTGTTAATATCAATATAAGTATGTATGTAAAAAAAAAAATATCTATGTACGTATATCAGTCTCTGGCAGCCATATTACAAGCTTTGCTTAGTTTGGGGTCAGATGACCGTGTGTGCAATAATGTCCCAGATATTTATTTATTTTATTTAGTTTAATTCTGCCTACATACTGACAGTTACTTTTAATTTAACTCACCAAAAATATCTCGCAGATAACCATAAAAACATTTACGGGCTTCCCCGATGCTTGCTACCTCGTTTCGCACTTATAAACATTTATTTTTTAATATAAAAATTACAGAGAAAAAAAATATCTTTAGAATACTTTTGCCAATATTCTATAGCAATTTTCAGGTTTACAATTTATATTTTATAAATATTTTTATATTTTTCATTTTTTTAAATATTTTATATATATATTTTTTAATTAATAAGCTAGCTAAGATACCACTGTTTGTTTTCCGAAAATAAATAAATACCTTAAAATTGCTATATACATTTCTTTTATTTTTTGGAGGTTTGGAAGGAAAAACCATTTTCTTGTCTTTTTGTGTGGTGGGTAGAAGTCGGGCTTCTGCTGCTTGTTTTTCATAAGAATTCTATGACGAAAAGAAACTCCAACGTTAATCTCGGTGGATAAATATTGGTGGACGTTTGTCACACAGCGCCATCTAGCCCCAAACTAAGCAAGCTTGTACTTTGGGAACCAGATACATACACTTTTTTTTAACACGTACATAGAATACATAGAAACACCCAGACAATGAACAAACATTCATGTACATCACGCAAATGTTTGTCCTGGGTGGGAATCGAACCCACAACCTACTGCTCAGAACGTCAGAACGCGGAAATCCTTCCACTGACTAAACTTATAACTCCCCCCATGTTTGCGACAGGGGTTATGGTCTGTTTTAAGCACTTGGTGTTAAATCTACTTACCCACTATTTATTTAATAAAACATATTATTGTTTATTTACAGATTTAATAGACGCTCTACTTGATTTGAGGAGAGCAACAGGACAAAATGGTAACTTTTTTATTTTTGACAGCCTAACACTTAGCACTTGACAGTCTAACAGTCTTATCAGCGGGCTTATCCTCTAACTTTGAAACGTTCGTGATTCTGATTGCGAGAGCGTACCATCTCGCTCGTACCAACTTAGTCGCACTATGCGCGGTCCCGCTCGCGCAACTTTTGCTATCGCTTTACGGGATAAGCCCACTGGTTTTAAGTGACGGTGAAGTCGAGGATAGTAGACACGCCTAGCCTGGAATGGGAACTGGCTGTCTAGTGAGACTGCGAGAGCACAACTAGGTCATCTGCGTCATGTTCGACTCTCGTGTGGTAGCGTCGCCAGCCGAGTACTAGCAAGTACTCCAGGATATGGTTTCCTCACGAGTTTTCCCTCACCGGTAGCGCAATCTCATTGTTGAGATTTGAACCCGTGGCCAGCGGCGTGCGAACCGACCACGCTAACCTCGGGCATCCTCGTTACTTTTTATACCTACGGGTAACTTAAACTTGGTATATAAGCTTGTCCGTACGGCTTCGCTCGCATAAGGTACAGTAAATTAAACACCCCATTTCACTTCTTTTTAGGTTGATTTTACGAAAAATCCTGAGACATGCCTTTATTTTTTTTTCTGATTAGTACAGAAACCGAGTTTCATCGGCTTAGCAAGAAAAAGGTTTTATTTCCATACAAAATTAGGGGGTCAATATTACCGTTTTAGAAATGGAATTTCGCAACATCCGTTCTTATTGTCCACCTAGACCATTTGGGGAGTAATGAGTTCAAATTTCACGTCTCTATCAAAAGCGGTTTAGTCTGTGCATTGATTCCTAGAAAAAGGTTTGTGTATTTATTTAAAATATGTACTTTGTCGAATGACAAAACTCGAATAGGTATAGATCCTGGGAGACCAAAAAAAATATTAAATTTTAGCACCCAAGTATGTTATAACCACCAGCGTCCTCTTAGTAAAACGTGAGTGTTTCGCGATCCCTAAGCCGCCTGCCAAGCGTAGGTATTACGGTAATCCCCTCTTTTCTAAGGCGTCTTTAGACTGATGACGGTCAGTTCTAATAATGGTGACTCTCATAATCACTGTGTTATGAGAGTCACCATTATTAGAACTGACAGATTTATATAGTTTCGTTTCAGAAATAGTACAACTTAACAACATAATAATATTGTTAAGTCTACATTTCTTAAATTTTATTTTTTCGTTAATTTCAGATATAACAAGCGCAATTGAATACATTAAATCAAACAAACCAAGAGTGGAGCGAACAACAACCACCACTACAACAACAACTACAACGACAACTACAGAAGCACCAACAACAACCACTACCACTGAAGCGCCTACAACAACACAAGAACCAACTACAAAATATGCACCAACAACAACAACGATAACGACCGTGGCACCAACCACAACAACAGAAATGCCAAAAACAACTGAGGAACAAACAACAACTGAGGAACCAGCAATGACTGAGGAACCAACAACAACTGTGGAACCAACGACAATTGAGGAAACAACGACAACTAAGGAACCAACAACAACTGTGGAACCAACAACAACTGTGGAACCAATAATTACGACGACTACATCAACGGCAGCGACTACAACCAAGACTGCAACACCAACCCAAGCGCCCACAACTACAACTACAAAAGAACCAACAACAGCAGCTACAGGACCCTTTACAGAGGAAAAGCTAGAAACAATGCTGGACCAAACTCAACAAATAACTGTTAACCAATCTCAAGAATCAACAGTAATCCAAACTCAACAAACAACAGAAGGGCCAAAAACAATGATCATAATAAGGCAAAACAAGGATGGCACATTCAGCTTAGAAGCTATACCCATAGATGAATTTGGTAATGAAATTGCTGAAAACCCTACTGAAATTTCCGAATTAGATATCGTCACTGAAGAACAAAACGTGTATGAAAAACCGTATACTATTGAATCTACTACAGTAACAACAACAGATGTACCAAAAATAACTACTGTTAATACAACGCCAGTTACAATAACAACTGAAGTACTTACAACGCAAGTAACAACAACCAACGAAAAATCAACAACAGATTTAACAGCGGAACAAATTGAAACTACTACCCTGCAGTTTTTTCGAGAGAGCAGCGGCAATATTGCCGCTCAAACAAATGCGGACGGGAATACAGTGTCTTACTCATATGAAGACGCCACTACAGGTACAAGAGATCGTAACGATTTTAAAAGCACTACGACGTCACATGACAAAGCTTATACAACAGAGGTGCCGTTAGATCAAACAACAGAATCGTTATCATCTGACAAAATTACTGACAATTTTTCTACGATAGAAGGATTTAGTGACGTTTTTACAACAGATGCAAATGACAATATTTCAACAGAACTAGTTACTGACGTTTCTGCAACAGAAATAACTGTCAATTTTTCATCAATAGAACCAGTAATCAATTTTCCTACAACGGAAGGAACGGAAAACATTTCATCAACAGGTTCTGACGTTAATGCAACAGAAGCAATTGACAATATTTTAACAGGACATGTTACCGACGTTTCTACAACAGTACTTACTGGCATTTTGTTAACAACAGAACAAGTTACTGACTTTCGTACAACAGAGACAACTGACAATATTTCAACAAAACCTGTTACTGAGGTGTCTACAACAGAAGTAACTAACAAATTTTCATCGATAGAACAAGTTATTGATTTTCCTACAACAGATGTAACGCCAAATATTTCATCAACGGTTTCTAACGTTAATACAACAGAAACAATTGACAATAATTCATCAGAACAAGTTACTGATGTTTCTACTACAGAAGAAGTTACCGAAAGTTCCACAACAAAAACAATTACTGACAACATTTCTACAACAGAAGATGCTACTGACAACATTTCTACAACAGGAAAATCTACTGAAAACATTTCTACAACAGAAGAAGTTACTCACAACTTTTCAAACGTTGATTATAAAGATTACGGTGACTATGGTCATGATTCTTCAGTCCCTGACGTTATTGAGCATAATCCTCAAACAACTGCAACTGCGTATCTACCCGAAATACATGACGATTCTGAAACATCTGAAATTAGTTTAACAACAGAAGTTACTACCGAAACGACAACAATTGACGACAAAATAATTGACATTACCACAGATTCTGCGCTATATAAAGATGTACCTTGTAATAAGAGAATTGAAAGTGTAGATTCCAGTGAGTATCTGACTGTAGAACCTAGCACAGAAAATACCTCGTGTATTCCTGATTCAATTGAATCATCACTAACAGAACCAACAACCGAAAGCACATCGGAAAACATCTCAATAATAACTTCAGAGAGTACGCCAACCAATGAAATGATTACAACAACAACAACAGAACATATAACAACAGAGATCCCGCAAACAACCGAAACGGTTACAACCGAGCAACAAACAACAACTTTTCAAACAACTCAACCGACAATAGCAACTGAAACAACTGAATCAGTAACAACAGAGTCAAAGTATCCTGATTTTGTGACCACAGAATTAACCAATACTCAATCAGCAACAGAACCTAGAACAAGTGAATCAATATTCAATGCAACTACTGAATTAAGTAATTTTATTGAAACAACTTATTCTGGTGAATATGAAAAAAGCTCTGAATCAGATTATTCTAAAATAACTGAGTCGGTCACAGAAACACCCGAATTAGTAGAAGAAACAACACAAGTGACGGAAACAACTGAACCAGTCACAGAAACAACTAATGTGACGGAAACAAATAAATCAGTGACAGAAACAACAACAACCGGGCTGACAACTGAGTTGCCAACCAGTACAACGGAAGAGTCTGATGAAACGTCGACAACTTTAGCTCCGGAGTTGTCACAGCCCAGGCCGCCAGGACAACCGCGGCCGGGTGGGCAACAAACTTTGGAAACAACTACGGTGAAGTCTGGCGGAAAACTGGCTCTCAACCAGGGGAAACGAGGTAAGTTATAACTTTCTTTAAACAGACGGAAAGACCCGCGACATTCTGAGTCTATTGTATATAGTATTCAGTTACAAAAAAATATGTATATAATGGTTCTATTGTAAACAGTAGACCTCGCAAGCACATTTGCACAACTCAATTCTACAATTTCATAGTTTTGTTTGTCGTCGGCGATTTTTGATTTGAGGGATATTTCCCCCAAATGTCTCATTTCGATCCCGAACTGAGACTTCACGACCACGGCACAAGCCACTTCGCTCAGCGGCACCTTACTTCACTAAAGTGGCTATACATTACCTGTCCTGACATCGTGCGAAAGGGACAGCTAGATTTGAATTTCACGGAAGCAAACGAAACACACTAAGGTTATAGCTTTTCCCTTTCGCTCCCCAAAAACTCCTATATAGCCATCTCTTTCACGCGATTTCAGGGGTGCTAGTCTCGACTTTTCGCTACAGTACTTTGCGACCGAATTCGGTCGCTATGACGCAAAAAATCGACAACGAACACGAATTGTTAACGAAAAAACGCAAACAAAGCGTTGAATTTTGCGTCACAGCGACCGAATTCGGTCGCAAAGTGCATAGCGAAAAGTCGAGACTAGCGGCCCTGGTCGGGTAATGTAGCGACGCCTTTACTACGCTTCCTGGTAGGGAGGGGCCGAAGCCTCTGAGTGAGAGAGACCTACCCGTGCCCGTTTATTGAACGAGTGAGCGAAGCGATTGAAGTCTCTGCTTCAACTGGCAAATGTTATCATCTCTCCGTATGTTGGTATTACTAGCGTACAGGTCGTGTTTTTCAACTAAGCTTATCTAGTCATCTATTAATTGACCGAGCGAAGCGAAGGTCTCAGAGTTTACTGGGACAAATCGGCATTTGTATGTTTGTGTGTATATTTGTCCGATGATAATTTGCGAACCGTTGATTCATGAAATTTTGTAGGCAAGTAAGTTCATTTCAATAAAAAAAAATAAGTTCGAATATGAGCTAAATCGATCCCGGGGTTGTGAAGATATAGGGATCGCGAGGTCTCAGTTCGCCGCGAACTACTAGTATCTAACAATAGTGTCTTTTCTAGAAATAATGCACGCGGTGGAAGCGAGCATGAACCTGAAGCTGCTGGTCCTGCCGAACGGGCCGGCCGGGAAAAACTGCTTCTGCACGTGCGAGGCGGACAGCCCTCCCTCGCTGATTCCCCTCGACGCGCTTCCGAAAGAACTGACGCAGGCCTGACTACTTGGACTTTAATAAATCGGATTTACTTACCTACCTGTTTGTTTACCCTTAGGGCTTGTTCGGCACGCTCAAAGACATAATATGGCAATGTGTACTCTCGTTTATGGAGCCGTGGCGCGTCGTGTGGCAACCGCTTTCAGCTGTCTTCTGTTGTCTCTGCTGCGCGCACCGCTAGATATAAACCTCAGATCTATCCATTCTGCATTCAGGACGCTCGAAGTGCACAACACATCAGTCTAAATACATGTATAAGAAATTACTCTGATTGGTTGATTGTTAGGCGCGAGTAGGCGTAACCTTGAGATAGCCAATGAGAACGCTTAGTCGCAATCCCCGCGACCCGCGCTTGCCTCAAACTTTGGTGACTTTTTGTAGGAACAACGAATCAAATTACATTTTCTCATTGTGTAATTAAGATTCACAAGTAAATTTTTCCACTTGCAATGTAAACCTAAAGTTAGTTTAAACTATTTTGTACTCTACAGGCACCAAAAAATATTTTCATTTTAGTTTAGTCTAGTCGAACCTCCATGAGCACGACGTGGTCTCCTGTAATTGGGCGTGTACCCAGGTTGATGCCTATGTTTCATAATGTGAATGTAATGTGTAACTTCTGTTGGGGATCCATATTCTATAAAAAAAAAAAAAAAAACTCGTAATGCGGTATCTAGTGTGATCTGTGATATAAACAAACCACGCATGAACACGCTTCTACATGAACACTCTCATACATTAAGGCCTCGCTACATGGCCTGACCTGACATCTTTTGAAAGAGATGCCTATATATAAGTTTCAGAGGGAGCGAAAGGGAGAAGCTATAACCTTAATAGCTTGTTTCTTTTGCTCCCGTGAAATTCAAATCTAGCTGTCCCTTTCACGTCATGTCAGGTCATGCCATGTGTAGACACCCTCAGCGCGTTTGATTTGCCGGCGGGACGCGACTGTGCACGTTCCGCGTATCCCTTAACGAGCCCTTACACCGTTTAAACAGATAACCCCCTATAGATTTTTGCTCCGACAAAAACGCACCAGTTGGAGATAGGCGGGGGTTGCGGGGACTGAGACAAAGGTTTCCCATTGGGTTACGCCTAGCAATGAACCAACAAGAATGAACGTTTTGGCGGGAACGTGAAGTCATGACGAGTCATTGTATTATTTTCCAAAACTTAAAAACGTTTTTCCATTGTTTGTAAACGTGCACACATGTTGGTAAATGTTTCCAAAACTCTATAAAAACCCCTAGTAGTCTCCGCTTTACTGGGGCATGAATTGGACTTGACAGTGACTTACTTTTATGGCTGGGTTGCACCATCTACAGTTAACTTTAAACCATAATCATAACTGCAGTTAAAACTCCCGTTAAGCAGAAATGTGTTCAAAATTACTACACAAGATTGGCAGGTTAAAGTAACTTTTATAGTTAAAAGCTATCAAACAAAGCCTACTCAGTCAGCTGTACCTATAACAACAAATATGATGGTGCCACACATGCTGGCTAAACTTCGTGGGTAAGGTTAAAGTCAATTTAAACTATAACAGTAACTTTAACTGGGATTATGGTGCAACCCATCCTTAGAAACTTAAAAGACTATGACCAATTATTGTGAAATATTTGACTTCACTTGACGATGGGAAATATTACAATACTGGCTAAATATCCTAAACCATAAATGAAATGTGAAGCTAAAACAAAAGGGGGGGAAACTTTTATATAGGTGTATTTTGACCCATGCTTGATGCGCACGACCGTCCTGAATGCGGAAACTACCAGGGACCCTATTCCTGTGCGCTCGAGATTATCTCGGTCACTGTCTCTCTAATTTAGAATTTAATGGGAGTGAGAGTGACCGAGATAATCTCTACCGCACAGGAATAGGATCCCTGGGACCTATTCGGAGATATGACAAATTGATGTCGATTTCGAGATTCCAATCTCGATCGTCTCTCGTCTCGATTGCCTCCGACCACTCGATGTATCTCGAACGCTAGCCATCTCGTGAATATCTCGAAAGAAAGCGTTGAGAATAAGATATCTCGAGGATCTACATTTTTTTTGGACCTACCTACTTTCCACCTTTTGAGAATAGGGGTCAAGGCCCGAAATATAATTTAATTTTTTTGATAGTTCGCTCAGTAAATAAATAAAACAGGTAATTATTTGTTATTCATTTTAATTAATTATTAACTTATAATTACGAGTAACATTGTGTGCACAATACATGTTTAACATAAAATATGTTTTGATACTAACTGTAGTAAGACAATGTAGTAGAGATATTGTAGTTGTTACACATATGGTAGTACATACTAAGTTTGAATTATTATTAAAATACTACACTGGGACCTTGATCATAATAAATCCAGTCAAAAGTGGAGCAATTTTATACCTACTGCAGGAAGACGTTAGTACCCGATATACAGAATATCTTGTTTGGGTGCTAACACTCCATAAATAGCTGTATAAACACCTACCTAATAAGCTAATGTTTTAAAGTTTAGAAATTATAGGTTTTAAGTTTAGAAATTATAGGCCTCCTTATACGATCTGATCTGATGTCAGGTGACAGACAGTGGCGGAGGGGAGGAGTGGGCTTACACCCAGAGGCAGACAATTTTCTGTGAGATGAGGACACGTTCATTGGCTTTACCAGGATACTAGAACTACTCGAAAAAAAGACTTACAAGTGACGCGGTAATTAATCGAGCTAATAACGGTTGGATGTCTCAAAATTCATTCATTCAATGAGCCAGTGCACACTGTTTATCTTTAGATCCTAGTTTTTTTGTTCAAATAAACATTATTATTATTATAGATGCGATATTCCCCTTCATAAGACTAAAATACAGTCGCTGAGTATTTAAAAATTAAAGAAATATAATAAAAGCCCGTTCTCCATGAACAACAACTACAAATATAGAAAAAAAAAATTGAGCTAACATCTTATTTGCCGATAGAAAAAGGTGAAATGTTTATTTATTTATTTATTTATGTATGTATATTAATTAAAACGGCACAAAACACCAATTACATTAATTAATTAAAGGAATAATTCTATTTATAGTTGATTAGATTAAAGACAAAGTTAATGTTAATTTTGACGACTTTATTTTGGAAGAAGGATCTTTGCTAATCATATTATGTATTATATTTTTAAGAGGGTATTTCGAGATAAAGATAGCGCTATGCACTTTCAGCTGAAGCGCGCGCTAGTCAAAAAATTGGTAATTACATCTAAATCAGAAAATCAATCGAAATTTTGTGCCATGCAAACCTATATGTTATGATACCTCACTATCAGTGTAATAATCACTTGTATATACATACACCAGGGGTTTCGAGCGCCAGCGAAAAATTTGTGTAAATCGAGGTCTTTTCAATGATTTTTTTATCGAGAAAATGTCGTCATGTTTTCCCTCTATGCAATACTAGATGACAGACCAGAAAAAACATATACTGCAAAATAAGATTTTTAATCTACATAGTTAATTAGGGGAAAAATCACATTTTTATCAAAGTAGGCCATTACCTTTAAATAAACGTAAATTATCTGTTGAATATGGTAGGATGTACAAGGTTGGTAGGAGTCTAAAACAGTAATAAAGGGTGAGTCTTCAAAGACAGGCAACGCACTGAGAATGCCTCGGGTATTGGAGGAGTCCATAGGCAGCGAAGACCCCTTTTACCAACAAGAGGATAGTCCCTTGTTTACAATTTACAAAATATAACTAGGATACTAACAAACATACTTAAATACATACACCAGAAAAACATTACTGTCCTTCTACGTCAGTCAAGATGGTTTCAAGATTTCATAGTAAAGGAAGAGATTTCGCAGGACCTTTACTCTCAGGGGTTATAACTTCGATCTTGGGTGCTTTTATTTCACACTCAGGTTTTTTCTTTTGTTTTCGCACTTTGACAACCGGCTTATCCAAATTCTGCAATGCTTCGGCGAATATTCCTTTAAAATTCTTCACAGCGGGCTTGTAATACTTGGTAGATACCTGTAATTCTTCCACTGGCTTGCCCCCCAAAAGGTGGGCTAAGGGGTTTGTCGGCACAAACTTTGTGCCATCAGGTAGACTGATCACATCCTTTGTTTGGACAGGTTCCGTTTTTGGTTTCTCAAGTTGCATTCGGTCTGTATTTATGACTATCGCTTCATTGGAGTTTTTCGCATTTTTTACAGTAATTATCTTGTAATATGGCGCTTGGGGTTGCAAAGTTGCTATGTGTATTTTTGGATAGCCATCTGGCAGTTTCGGAATTACGATTTTGTGTGGCGCTTGATGGCTAGGTTTTGGAGGTTCTTCTGTGCCCTCCAACATAACCTCCTCGGCTACTTCTGGGATGACAACGTTTCCGTCTTCGTAATCATCATTAACAAACCCATCATCTTGATATTCTTGATATTCTTGACATTCTTGATGGTCTTCGTAAGAATTCGTGGACTCAAGAGGTTCAAGATACTTGGGCTGGTAATTATCAACCTTTTCAAACATTGACACCTTGATTGGTTCCTGCACTAATTTTACTTTTAATTTGACTTTCTCTTCAGGGGGTGCCTTGAATTTCTCTGGCATTTTTAATTTGAATGTTGTTTGAGGAGGTTCGGGTGTAAATTTACTCATTGTTATTGAATGCTTTCTGTAAAACGGACTGTCATAGTGTTTTAGAGAAACAACAGGTTCATCGTTTTCATTTTCCTCTATCGTTTCTACATTAGTCGATTGACCGACTTCAGGGACAAAGTTTTCAATAAAATTCCTGACAGACAAATCTCCCGATGACGGGGTGATTGTAGCCGAAGCCATTTGTTTATCAGGTTTAAACTTTTTGATAGTTTTAATGAAACGTTCGGATGGTGTCATGTCTTCTTCTTTACGGTTATGCAGGGCGACTTCATTGTAACTGTCAAATTGTTTACGCTCAAGCACATTTTTTAAAGTTTCTGTAAGTTTTGAAGTAGCATGATCTTTTACCATATGTTCAGATAATTTATTCTTTGATTTGAAGGTTTTAGAACACTTGACACACTTGGTATATACCTTTTTGTGCAATTGAATGTGGTTGTGGTAATTTTGAAATGTATAACAATATTTATTGCAGGTTTTGCAAGTGAACTGTCTACGTTGGGTCAAGTGCCGTTTAAGCTTCTGCGAGCCACGCGAAAAATATCTTTGGAAGTGTTTTCTTTCCGCTCTCTTCTTTATCATGCTTAACGGTTCTGCTTCTTCTTCTTCTTCTGATGACGATAAATCAACTGCTTCAACTCTTTTCCTTTTGTTTGCTTGCGGTTTCTGTTTGGATTTTTCCACAGGTGAATCATTTTCTTCGTCAACCTCCGTCTCAGTAGGTAGGTCATCTTTGTAATTTTTTCTAGTAACCTCCGCATTGATCTCCTTTTGTGTTTTAACTTTAATGCTTGGAGTAGAGCTCTCAACGGGAACTAGCTCAGGTATAACACATTTTGGTATAAAAGGATTATCAGATTTCTCTTCAGCAAAAAATACATGATATTGTTCGTCAAATTCAACGACACCAGCGCTTTTGTGCTCCAATTTTATATGAATGGTGAATCGTTTGCGTACTTTGAACTTTTTATTACAAATCCTGCAAGTGTACGGCTCCAGTTCCTTATGCTTAGTAAAGTAATGAGCGAATAACAACTGTGGATGTTTAAAAATCTGATTGCACGTCATGCACTTGTATTTGTAAAGAATGAACTGGTGGCTGTGTGACCGTTTCATATGTTTCTCGAGCGCCGTATCACCAACAAACTCTTTGAAACAAAACTTGCATTTTATGACGTCCAACTCCACTGGATGTACCTCCGTCTGATGTTTAGATAAGTTCTCGATAGATACAAACCGAACGTCACAAATGTAGCACTTATATTTATTACAGTTACGCATATGCGCTACCATTTGTCTAGAATGCACTTTAGTCTTGCAAGTCGGGCAAGTTGTTTTCTCATCTTCGCAATCCTTGGGGAATCTGCATGAATTTTTTCGTTTAAGATGCTTGATCAAATTCCTTTTTGCATTTGTTACATGACAACATACATCACATACATACACAAAGCAGTCTGACGAGTGATTTACAAAGGAATCTAAATCTGCAGTTGTGAATTTACACACAGTGCAAGTCAGAGTTCTGTCATCTGACTGGAGATATGCAATGGCGTTTTGCTTCAGTAAAGCTGACAGATCCGGCATACAGCTCAAGAACACACCATCATTGTCATTGTCATGATTTATGATCTCGTGGACTTTTACCTCTCTAGGCGCGGAGAAAACCGCCGTGCACTGCGAGCAACCAAACATGTTACACTTATTCTTGTGTTTTTTCTCGTGCCGCTTCCATTGGCCGCCGTCTGTGAAGCATTTCGTGCAAACGCAGCAGCAATAAAGATTAATCAAGTGATCGTTGCAAACATGAAGCGCATAGACATCGGAGTCTGTGTAAGTGGCATCACAGAACTGGCAAACCTTAGAATACGCTGTAGACTCTTTATGTACTTGCTTCACATGTACGTTAAGGTCTTCAGCATCGAGGAATTCGGCGTAGCAGATGCTGCAAGTTGTATCATCACCATCAGGGATTGCGTATCCAATTTCTTCGAGGTAATCGACTTCGGCATCGGTGGCAGCGTCTTCGCTATCTGTTGCAGCCATTCTAGTGTGTTGTTATACGGTTTTATGTTAGTAGACTGGAAAGTTGTTAAATTTCGACCAATTCTTCAATAATTTCTTGCATTGATTGCTGTAATTAACTAAATAATAACAGAAAATGAAAAACGGCGGCGAGGACGACGCGACGGACACTCTCGGATACTCCTCTCATTCATACACTTGTCAGTGACACTTGACACTAACAGTCTGACAAAAAAAGAAATATTTTTCTCTTATGTTTTGACTCCATATGTTTTTTATTTAGCCAGACTCAAGTATTGTAATATTCCAAGTAACTAATTCAAGCAAAGTAAGTCAGGGTCAAGTCCAGGTCATGCCCCTTTAAAGTGGTGGATACTTTACTAGAGGTTTCTGTTGGATATGGAGTTTTGGGAACAACATGAAAAGTCACGTTTCTAAACTATTCACCAACACTCGTGAACGTATACTAACGAACACTTAATGGATAAAAATCTATCACTCTTACACATGAATACCCGAATGAAGACAATTTTTGGAAAATTATACAATGACGCGACATGATTCGTCACGTTCCCGCCAAAATTCTGACAATTTAATTGATAAGGGTGTCTACACATGCCCTGACCTGACATCGTGTGAAAGGGACAGCTAGATTTGAATTTCACAGGAGCAAAAGAAACAAACTATTAAGGTTATAGCTTCTCCCTTTCGCTCCCCCAGAAACTTATATATAGCCATGTCTTTCAAACGCTGTCAGATCAGGCCATGTAGCGAGGCTTTAACAGACAATGATTTAAAAAAATATATCTTGGCTCCTCAAAGTTGATTCTTTTAAGGCCTCGCTACATTGTCTGACCTGACATCGTTTGAAAAAGATGACTATATATAAGTTTTGATCCAGATCAAGGATTTTGAGGCCCGCAGGCCGTGTCTGGTCTGCGGGCTTATCCCATAACTCTGAAAGCGATAGCGATAGTGTGCCAGCGGGACCGCGCATAGTTCGACTAATTTGGTACGAGCGGGATGGCATGCTCTCGCAATCAGAATCACGAACGTTTCAAAGTTAGAGAATAAGCCCGCTGGTCTGGCAGGCTTTAAGGCCTCGCTACATGGCCTGACCCATCGTTTGAAAAAGATGGCTATATATAAGTTTCTGGGGGAGCGAAAGGGAGAAGCTATAACATTAATAGTTTGTTTCTTTTGCTCCCGTGAAATTCAAATCTAGCAGTCCCTTTCACACGATGTTAGGTCAGGCCATGTGTAGACACCCTTACAGTTCACACTTCATTAAGATTTTTTAATAGTCGCCACCCCAAATGAAAAATCATCACCGCCCGCGACACGACCGAGCTGTCATTGTCCTGTCATGTCACCACCATTGTCACCGAATGCCCGTACAAAATAAAAAATATTAGGCGGTCTACGCTGCCATGCACAAAATCAAGATTTCCAGGTAAATACTAACCTTTTGTCTTTTATTCCGTTACGTTATCTATTAAACTACCTATTTAAATAATTCTTGCATATCATCATAACCCCAAAATTTCGTCTACGTATCGGGTCGTGCTATTTGTTTTTGAGTAAATAATACTTTGTGACTAGTATGGTGGTCTGACTTTAGTTAAATATCTTGTATAAGTAATTTTTGGTTGGTAGTAATAATTTTGTGATGGCGAAGACACAGTATTGAGAAGGAAAACTTGTATGTACCTACCTAGATAAAGGTGTGTAACAACTACGTGTTCTATGTACCTACGTACTTAGGATATTATATGGCTGAGATCACGTAAACATACAGATGTAAAAAATTTCAAATTTTCCTTGTCCTATACATACACTAGCTACTTTATTGGTTATGGAAAACTCCATTTATTGTAATGTATTTTTTATACATTCTCACTTACATATGCGACCTCCAAAGTAGATTTACAACGGTTGGCATTTTTTATTCATGAAGAAATAAATTTTCACTTTCATCATTGTCTCTAGAAACTACCTGTAATTTTGTTTCCTGGAATTTCGGTACCGAAACATGCAATCTAAATCCTGACACTACGGGTTCCTATGAGCTCAGAGTCTGTATTATGTATGTTTGTGTTTATATTTGTCTAACAATAACTTGCTACCCGTTGATCTGATTTTCATGAAGTAGTAGTATTTCATTAAAATACAATGCCTAAATTTGAGTTTGGGCAAAATCCATCCAGGAGTTTAAAGTTAGGCGGTGAATTCTCAATTCGGTTTGAACTTTGGGGATGTCAATAATTACACAAAGATACTGTCAACTAATACACAGAACCAAAGCACATACATAAATCCATCATTCAAACACCGACCCGGTCGGAAGTCGTACCCGCTAGCACACGAGGCAGATGCTCTACCACTATACCGGTCATCAATTGTATTTTCATCAGATTTTTATCTGTAATTCTAATTTTCGATGATGCAACATCTGGATTATTTATCTTACTCGTAACTACTGGGACCAATTTAAATACCAAAAACCCTGACTGCATCTCAATATGGTGAAATAAAGTAGTCCAGCTAAACAGATGAGCTTCGCATGTAAATGGTGATTAAGCCCAGACTCCACCGAAGCAGAGATGACAGGTGTTAGAAACAATAAATAGGATTTTGTTATTTACGCATCTAATCTCCGAGAGGAGAGGAGATGGTGAATAAAAGTAGGTGTTATTTGCAAGCATACATTGCTAGTATTTTTTACTTTGAGTGGCGACCACGCAGCGGAAAGCGCAGCGTAGGCAGGCCTCCCAGTAGGTGGACCGACGTCAATGTGAAAGTTGCGAGCAACCGCTACATGCAAATGGCACATTGTCATTTGTATTGGCACTCTAATGGGGAAGCCTATGTTCAGCAGTGGACGTCTTATGGCTGATGATAATGATGGTGATTTTTAACATCAAATTTACCTCATGACACAGGAAACTGAGATGTTAATGACCTCTCATTTATGCATGGTATGGTTATTGTCCGATGATAACTTCTGTTACTTCGAAAGGAGACCTATGTGCTGGTGTAACTAATTTTCTAGAATAAACACAAAAAATATGGGATTATATTAGCGTTAGAGAAAAAGTAGTACCTATTTATGTACCAGTATATATATATATATATATATATATTATTATTATATATTATATATATATATATATTATACATATGTATATGTATACGTGTGTATGCATGTGTGTAGGTACACAGCATTCCTTATTTTTTGCACACTCATTTTTGGGAACCACATGTGATGTGCGCCGATCCCTCGCCATCGAATTGATTGGATGAGATTCTTCTGAATCAGCCTTTATACATCCCATTAATAAGATATCGGTCTGCCCTCGAAGGGTGATTAGGTCATATCCACCACGCTGGCCCAGCGCGGGTTGGCGGTTTCACATACGCCATCGAATTAATTCTCCTGAAATATGTAGGTTTCCTCACGATGTTTTCCTTCACCGAAAAGCCAGTGTTCGAACTTACGTACGGATGGCACCTGCCATCCGTACGTAAGTTCCAAAGAACCCATTGGTACGGGCCCGCCCGGGTTCGAACCCGCGACCCCACGCATGTGAAGTCAGTGTGCTCCCACTGAGCTACCACGGCTTACCTATAAGATAAGGCTAAGATTATAAGGCATTAAGTAACAGCTCTCTACATCGGTTTTTAATTTGATTTAATTTTTGTGATCGTTAGCCGTAAAAACGCGACAAAAGCCCAGACAGAGAGACAGAGCTACTTTCGCATTTATATTAGTTAGGATTTTACTTCAGTAATGTTGATCCAATTCACGGTATTTTGTAGGCTAGTAGTTAATGCAGAAACAGTTATTAGAGTTCTAATATAAGCAACGTCGGTCCAGAGGCGTTCGCGAGGTCTTAGTTTGTTTGATCATCTAGTACATTGCTCCAAACTGAGACTATGCGACCCCACAACCCCTGGACCGATAACATCAAAACCCCGGGGCTGATTTTCCCCATATTCGAACCAAATTAATAAAAAAACTTATTAAAAAGAGCTACTTGCCTACAAAATTTCATGAAGATTGGATCAACAGTGCGTAGTTATCGTCGGACAAATATATATACAAACAAATGCTGATTTGCACCCGTCCTCTCATAGCCCTTCGCTTTGCTTGGTAAATAAAACTAGTTTAGAGATAATTTACCTTAATGGAGCCAGACTGAAGTTGTTATAATGACAATTATGTATTGTATTGCCACATAAATAGAAACAATGTATGAAAATTCTGTTCATAAATGAGGACAATGACTATTAATTCACCCGACTGCTCAAGATGGACGGTAATGGTTTTGGGGTGTATGTATGTCGGTGGGCTTAAACCTTCTGTAGCCTAAATAGCTTGACCGATTTTGACGAGTGATGTGTCGTTGTATTCCTCTTTAGGTCCGGATTGACATAAGCTACATTATGCAGTCGGGTATTTTGTGTTTCTTTTAATAATAATAGTTGTTGGTAACTTTAGTATAGAACCCTTTCTCATTTAATAATAATCATCATCAGCCGGATGACGTCCACTGCTATAGTCACGGCTTACTTAAGAACAGCTAGTTTACTCGGCGGCCGCAACCGCGATACTAACCTAAGCGCGGGAGGAGGTGCGCGGCGCTGGAGCGACTGTCGACTATACCGCGAGTATACTTATTAATCTTATTTGCGAATGTGTGCGTGCGTAAATACACGTAAGCACACAGCGGCTCTAAACGCGGCTCTTTTCCATGGAGAAGAGCTATAGCTCATAGGACTAGCTGTTCTTAACTAAGCTGTGACATAGACCTCCCCTTTAGAATGCCAAACTGACCAACAATCTGCCATTTTGAGCATTTCATTCAACCAATTGGTCGGTTATCGGTTCTACGAGCAATGTGGCCCGGCCATTGCCACTTTTGCTTGCAAACTGTGAAGCTACGTCGCCAACTTTGTTTCTTCGGCGAATATACTCGTTCCGGATTTTATCGCAATGTCTAAATAACAATAATACTTGTCAATGAATCAAACACCAGTCAACACAACTAAGACATATTTTAAAAATAGCCAGGAAATAATATTATAGCTACCTATTATCTGTAAACTCAGGGTTATTGATAACATCTAATCTAAACAAATAATAAATTATCTTAACAACATTATTGTGCTGAAAATTACCAAAAAACAAATGTTTTTATTTAGTTAATAGCTTACTCATATTTTTATTTTTATAGGTACATTCTTATATATTTTTTAAGGTAATTTTTACAAGTCTCAACATCCATGTGATTGTAGATCGAGGCTTGTCTTGAATAAATTTAAATATTTTCAGTATTTGTAAATCTAAAACTAGTCTATGTAACACGTTGTGTATAATGTAAACTATGTCAATTGTATCTTACAGACTTTTTCTTTTTGTTTCAGATCTTGAAATGCCGTAAAATCCCACTAAAATCATATTATTTTTTATCCAAAAATCGTCAAATTTGGAGGCATTTATTTTCTCGCACAAATTCACCTTTCGGCCATTCCGTACGGGCAAAAAATTCGCACTTCCATCTACGCTATAGGTCCCTCTGGGCTACAGCGAAGACTATAATCTTGGCTCATCCAAGACTCAGTCTTAGACAATCATTCTTAGAAGGCAGACATGGAAGACGTTAATAACGGTCTTTCGGAGCTGACAGTCTTGTCGTTCCGGAAGTTGGAAGAGGTTAAACGATTAGCGAACCATTTCCGCTTTGTCATAAACCATCCCGTGACCGAGTCCAATCCTATCCTATTAAAGTATTTACAGAGTTTAGATGAAACTCACAAGCGCATCTTTCTCCAAAAACGCGAAAGTGTCGAAGTGGAATATATTTTCACTACAGAGAAAAAGAGTAATTTACAGAGACAGAGATTTAACAGTCTCCCTGTGAGCGAGGTACCTGAATTGCTAAAGGCTGAGCTTCTGAATGTTGAGAATGCGAAGCAGGTCCATATCTGCACCGATTGCAATGTTGAAATAGAGTTGAATGACGAGGAACCTTTAATGGAGTCCCTACAGAAGCATTTCAATCTCCCTGTCCATTTACCCAAAATGAAACGCGAAAGCATCGATGTTTCCGAGCCCGTTTACTTACCCAACATGTCCAGGCGTTTATCTGCCATTACGATAAGCGAGAGTCATGCTCCAATCGAAATCATACCAGTAACAAAAACCACGGAGAAGCTAGACCGCGGTTTCTCCGCTAAATTGAGCGCGGCGCTCATGAAAAGCCTTCCTGACAATTCCGAAGCCAGCATCGGTGCTGCAGTGACGTTTTACCAAGAGGCGTACGATAAACTGAGCCAAGATGTGGCGGCGATAGATTTCTCGACCCAAACAAGCTCCGTCGCACCGATTATTATGAGCATCCGAGATAACGTTTACCAAAACTTCGCCGCTGATACCAATAAAAACACAGAGACTGATGAGAACGACCAAGCGTCTGAGAAACCCAAGACCCAAGCGAAGAAGTACCGCTATTACGGGCCTATAGAGAACCTGATTCTTAAACTGCTGAATGATCACAAGCTGCTGACTTTGGTCGATGACCGTACGGGAAAGCTTGCGTTTTTCTGCATCGCCTGCGAATATTACACTCTTAGATTTCATTATGACAGCGTCTTAAATCACGTGTTTAGTGAGACCCATATCCACAACCTTTCCAGCATCTTACAGATGGACAAGCACGTTCCTTTTACAATCCAGACAGAACCGTCTGTCGAAACTATTAAGAAGATTAACGACCATTTTCTTTTGAAGCACGACGTGATCACCAATCTTAATAAATGGCAGTGCCACCTTTGTAATGCAAACACCGATACGGTAGAGCAAATCATATTGCACATCCTCGACGAGAAGCACCTTGCAAGGCTTTCGGACGAGCTTTACTTGCAAACTAAGAAAGCTAGTGCCGATGGAGGAATCCCTGAAGATTGGGGACCGAAGGACTTAAACTGGGCGAAATTTCTCGCTAGTTCTGGGAAGCCGCAAAACCGGAATGACCACGTCATTATAGAGAACTTTATTAAACCTTCCGGGAAGGTTGGGAATTTCTGCACGTGCTGCGAAATGAATCTAAAAGGACCGAGACAGGTCTTGTTCAACCACATCCGACAGAAGAAGCATTTGCGCAACGCAGCGCCGCGAAAGCTAGCCATGCTATATAAAAACCACTGCAGACCTTCCGAGTACTTCGCTAGCTTCGGTAACTTCTACATCTGCACCATCTGCCCCGACTATATCGCTTTGCCGTCTTACGCAGCGATCGTAGAGCACTTCGAAAGCGACACCCATTTCCAAGTGATCGCCAAGCTGATCAGATCAGCGCTGTTCCCCGCAATCGACGAGGATATCCTAGCAGCGAACAAAATCGTAAGAAACGATACGATCAGATGTGACATCTGCGATCAGACGTTCTTGGATATAAGTTTAGCGATCAAGCACTTGCTGGGATCCGTCGAGCATCAAACCGCGGTCGCTGAATCGAAGACGCGAGCGAATAGAGGCGATATTATATCGGTTTACATGAAAGGGAATCATATTTTGCACAGCGAAGGAGCGTCTTTCACGTGCGTCTCGTGTAATTCCGTTTTTAATTCGATCCGTTCGTTGTTAACGCATTTAGTATATGCTGATCATTTCGAGGTGAAACCTTCGACTGAGAGCGTTTTTCGTTTTTATCTTGAGCTGAAGCATAACATTAATATGTTGGGGAGGAATAAGTACGTGTATTATAGTTTTGGCGCTCTGAAGTGTGGAGTTTGCGATGGGGACATGGAGGAAGGGGAGAACGCCAAGAGGCATGTTGTCTCGACGCGCCATAGAGAGAATATGGGGGCCAGTTATGTTAATTTGGACGCATCTGCTGTTGAGTAAATGTGAGTATATTTTTTGAGTTCTTTATTTATGTTTCTGTGTGATGACACGAGCAAGTCGCTCACCTGATGTTAAGCGTCACGCTTGCCCATAACAGTTCAGTGTCATCCAGAATTTTGAGCTTCACAGTACAAAACCATGCGCGTCAATTAACTGCGCTCGTCACCCTGAGATATTAAAAGTTAAAGATGTTCTGTCATTGATTAATTATAACACAAACACACGGACAATTAACACCCAGACAGCAGATATTAAACTTTCATCATTGAAACGTCTGCCCGGTCGGGGATTGAACCCGCGACCTGCTTAAAAGGCAAACGCGTTACAAACTGAGCCAGGAGGCTTTTTATTGATTGACGTTTGAACGTGGCTCAGCTGGTGTTAATAGCCCCTTGTACGCCAGTCTTAGTATTGCCTTAGACTTTGACCTGTTTTAATTGTGAGATATTTTACTTCATTTGAAATATTACAAAACTTGATACTGGCTAAATACAGTATGTATGGAGCCAAAATATAAGAGAAACAAGTATTTAAAATATGTGAAGTGTAATTTCCCGTATCTCTTGTTACAGGTGACGTGCTGTACGCTCGCGACGCTCGTTCGCCGCGACTTGTTATTACTAATGAATTATAAGAGCATTTCCTTGTGTAAATGGCAAAATCAAATCATTTTACAATTTTAATAAATGAAATAATTTTTTATGATGTTTGTTTTAACTTATGTTATAGGTACAAATTATTATTGAATGAATTAAATTTGTTTTGAGGTGTATGTAAGTATGTTCGTATGTTCTTACAGTAACTCCTATAGCCAAAATGTTAGACCGATTTTAACGAGGTCCGGATTGTCTGCTACATTATGCAGAAGCGGTTAAGAAAACAAACTTCTCTATATATACCTAATTAATTGACCTTTTTTTTAAATTCATAACTGCTCAACTGCTCAAGCTGGCTGATGCCGGCGAGATAATGAGTCCAAAAACCTGTGTCATCTTACGAAGTGGAGCAAAATTCACTAATCCCTTGTAATCACACCAGGGGGGAAAAGTATAAGGATTCCAGGAATTAGGAATAAGGGATTAACAACAACGATTATTGTTGACTGTGACTTGTTTTTATTGTCTATGCTTTACTTGAAAGTAATGAAACATGACACTGGCTAAATACACCATGTGTGGAGCCAAAATATGAGAGAAAAAAACACCGTTTTGATTTTTGAAGTTTATCTTTGAAAGAATCCGTCTTCTAATCTTTTGTCAGGAAAATTTTAAAAAAATATATGATCAAAAATAATCTTTATTACAATTCAAAACAAAATAAAATTGACAGAAATAATATTTTAAAATTTTTTTTCTACTATAAATTACTAGTACATATAAATTGAAGTAGTAGTTGAATAATTTTACATTTTCTTTGAATTTATTCTTATTTTTTCTTTCATCATAAATTTTTTATCCAGAGCTTTTTACCCGTCTGCCCAAGAGGGTAATATTTTTGGCTGTATGTATGTTTGGGTGTTCCTATATCATTTCCTGTAGTCTAAACGGCTTGACCGATTTTGACGAGTGAGGTGTCGTTGGATATCTTTTTACATTCGGTGTTTCATATGCTACATTTTGCAGTCGGGTATTTTTTTTTTACACTTGGTTCGATTATTTATCTTGTTTAGATATAATGTAATACATTTTTGTCTCTTTCCTACACTAAACAGTAAAGAATGACACCTTTATGTATAGGACCACGGAATATACAGGGAGTGGCGTAATTAATGGATAGCCCGTCACCTGCAGGTAGGGAAAAATAATAAAAAAAATCAGTTTTTTTAAATATTTTGCTTAATTTGAAATGACATGCAAAGACCTTTACAACTATAGATTCAACTTCGACGCGCCAAAAACGGCAACAAAATGCAGTGCATACATAGGCGGGAAGCACACCATAATTCAGTAGAGCATTTGAAAAATGAGCCGTAACAGTATTGTAATAAATTTGGTTTTTCAGAATATTGTTAGTTTTATTGTTATTGTATCTAGATTTTGTGTGTCGCTCGAGGAATCGATACCCGATGGGGAACAAGGTTCTTGGGTGGCGACCACGAATATAGGACGCAGCGTGAGTAGGCCTGCCCCTAAGTGGACCGACGACATTGTTAAAGTCGCGGACAGCCAGTGGATGTAATTGGCAGATTGTCGCTCAATGTGGCGCTCTAAGGCTGAAGATGATGATGATCTATGGTTTTAAAGATCTTTGATGACATATGATATGGTACAAGTTGTGTTGTTTAAATTCACTAATGTTTTTGAAATTCGAATTTTAACTCGCGAAGATGTATAGACAAAACAAAAACCGAAGCCGAGGCGTACATAACGCTAGTCCATTGACGCTTAATTTCATTTTAAACCACATTCAAAGATATGAATCAGTAAACATTATTTATTTATTTAATTATTATGAAACTTAACATTATATTTTACAAAATTATTATTTAATATTAATCCACAGCTCGATATTTAAACGTTGTACTCTATAAGAGGAATATTGGGTCATACTCTAAAAGCACTCGACAGTGGTGTCGATTCTGTCGTACCACACACTAAACTAATCTGACATGACAAAAATTATCTGCGTCTCTTTTCATTTCTATAATGGGAGAAAATGGTGGCAACAATTTTAGAGTTGTAAAATTTTGTTAAGTCTAGAAAATGGCACAATAGAATCGACACCAATGAAAACAAATTTAATACAGGGAAAAATGAAAAAAAAAAAGCATTTTCTAAACTCCATTTGATATCTCTAAAATTATTGGCATCCTTTTCACACATATTGATATGAAAAGAGACGCAAAAAAATAAATAACAACGGCACTCACTAAAATAAACCAATTTGACAAGAATAAAATTACGAGCGTTTTTTTTTTTATGTCAATGTGTATAAAAAATGACATTTTTAGAGCCATCAAATCTATTTTATTAACAAAAATTGGTACAACAGTTGTCCTTTACCGAAGAACGACTTTGACTGGACCGTGACTGAAATTGTTGATTTACACTGAAACTTGTTTTAATTCAGAAAAATTGTATGTACTTCACTTGAAATATTACATAATTTGACATTGGATAAATATACTTTGTGTGGAGCGAAAACGCAATTTGCCAAATTTGACAGGTGTCAAATTTCCAAATAAAATATCTGCAACGTCGAGCGCTGTTTATTTTTACCTAAAATTAATTAAATTAAAATTTTGGTTTCACACTGTGTATAGCCTGTGTGACTGTGTTTCAAGTGTAATAAAATATTTAACAATTATTATTCAATATTTCAAGTGAAGTAAAGTATTTTTTAATTATTGAAACAAGACTCGGTCATTTAATTGACCATTGAAAATATAAAAACACAAATCACAGTCAAGTCCAAGTCACATTAGCCGACGACATGTTTTTTACTTTTTCTTTGCGCTTTTTTTTTCTACAGGGCTGGGTCCGTAAGTTGACGTTCTTATTGCGACGATTTTTAGGTTCAGCCGCCTACGATGCGCGACTGCATACAGTAGATAAGGTTCACGGCCATGCAACGACGGCGGCTGAACCAAAAAAACATCGCAATAAGGACGTCACGGTCCTGAACAGATGTTATAGCTTGATTTTAGCCTCGTGCTTTCAGAATATTCAGTACCCTTTTAAGTTATTTAAACCTATATAATAATTAAAGACAAAAATATATTTATTTTTTTGTATCGAGATATGGATTTTACAATCAAAATAAACTTATTAATATGTTCAAGCAATTATAATTCAAAATCTATTTTTTTATGTTTAACCGACTGTCAAAAACGGACAGCTTATCATAATTATTCACCCTGGTAAATATTAGTAAATGTAGGACTAACTCAAAGGCGAAGTACATCAAAACATGAGGTAAATGTTTCGTCCAACGCGTCAAATTCAAATTTTCATGCGTTTTATGTCAACAGCTCAATTACTAATCGTGGGTTCATAAAAACTACTATACATACATATACATATATATATATACTAATTAAAAATACGTTGTATCAAGAAATTCCTCGAGCGATGTGGCCTGCCCATTGCCACTTCAGCTTGCAAACCCTGAGAGCTATATCGGTGACTCTGGTTCTTCGACAAATACCCTCGTTCCGGATTTTATAGAAAGTTCTTGAGTGGCGACCACGCACGGGAAGACGCAGCGTAGGCAGGCCTCCCACTAGGACCGACAACATTGCGAAAGTCGCGGGCAACCGGTGGATGCAAGTGGCACGTTGTCGGTCGGTGTGGCGTTCTAATGGGGTGGCCTATGTGCGGACGTCTTCTGGCTGATGATGATGATGATCAAGAAATTACACCAACCAAAAAATCAAGATGAAAACTAGTATAAGTAAAAAACCAAGATGAAAATCAGCTTATTGACATTCGTAGCTAAACCAATGTCACCTGGGTGATCATTTTAACCGTCGTTAAAATTTCTTGACACAACACATTTATTAGCGCGTAATTGGTATCAATAAATCCACGATGAGTTATTGAGCTGTATTATTGACAAAAATTGACAAGAAAATTTGAATTCGTCGCTCTGAGAGAAACGTTGCACCTTAACCAGGCGGTTATCCCTATGGGACCAACACTGAAATCGCGAAAAAATCAGCTGTTCCATAGAAATATGTAATTCAAACTCGAGATATATGAAAAAACTAGCAGCACCCTGCGGTTTCATCCGCTATACCACAATACTATATTTTTCCGGTATAAAAAGTAGCCTATGTTTTAATCCAGGTTATAAGCTACCTCCATACCAAATTTCATCCAAAACCTTTCAGCCGTTACGGAGATGAAACGGAACAAATACACTTACACACAAACATTCGCATTTTTAATATTAGTCTGATGTAAAAGCGCCCCTTTTGGGCGTAATTGGAAACTTCATATTTCATAATTTTTGTGTCGAGTACGTAACGATAGCTTTTACCCGACTGCCCAAGAAGGAGGGCAATGTTTTTGGGGTGCATGTAAGTATGTATTTTTGCGTGTTTTTATTACCTCCTGTAGCCTTAACGGCTTGACCGATTTTGACGACTGAGGCATCGTTGAATACCTCAGAGTCCGGAGCTACTTTTTGCAGTCGGGCATTTTGTTTGCTATAATAATATTACTTGTCCTCGATATATTTAGGTTTACGCGTACATTATAACAGTGTTTCTAACTGGCTGCCGTGGCGCGGTGGTGGGACGATATCGGCGAGCTGGACGCGGATTCGATGCACAGCTCGGAAGCTTGCTCCGCCAAATCCATCGTGATCTGAGGAGAAAAAAAATATTCAATAAACAATAATATTAATAGCTGCGCCCCGCGGTTTCACCCGCTATTCTAAACCAATTAAAGAAACCAATTATTTTTCCGGGATAAAAAGTAGCCTATATGTGTTATTCCAGGGTGTAAGCTACCTTCATACCGAATTTCATTCAAATCCGTTCAGCCGTTTCGGAGTTGAACGGGAACAAACACTTACATATTTACATACTTACCTGCTTAAACACAAACTTTCGCATTTATAATATTAGTGCTATTATCCGTTTTCCTTTTTTACAAGCTTTTGTGTAACTTGCAAGGTTTGTATGTAAGTTTGTATGGTCGGGTCAAATCTTGCAACTGAATTTTAGACCAGTTCCCCTTGTACAATTGAGTTGAAATTTCGCATGCCCGTGAAGTTCCGATGACAATACAATATTAAGAGAGCGAGCTGATCTGATGATGGAGACGGAAGGTGGAAAACGGAGCTACTCAGTAACTAACAGTAGATTGATGGAGTTTGGACTCGTTTTGATCAGCTTTCAGTAGCAATAACGGTTTTTATACAAGCTTGTCTGGAAAAATATATTTTTCCACCAAAATTTATTTATACATTAAGCAATACAGTTGACGAATCAGTCGCAGATATTTCTTAAGCAATAAAGTTGATGTACCTGGAGTGCGAGGTGTCTTTGGATTCGGTTTTATGTCCGGAGCGTGTATGTGTGGGGTGTGTGCAATCTAATTTGAACTGAACCTAAAATAGCGGACATATACCAATATACCAAAACTATGTTTCTATATATCTTCATCGGCTTTTATAGCGGTTTGGACATTAGCTGACTAAATACGTAAGCGTCATCTAGTTTTGATCAGATTTTTCGGGGGTACACTTTTTTGTATGAGATTGTCATTCTTCTGGTGCATCGTTTCACTCATCGCGCGAAATTCAGATTTTCTTGCGTTTTTTGTCAATTACAGCTTAATTACTCGTCGTGGATTTATTGAAACCAATTTTGCGCCAATAAATAAGTTGTTTTAAGAAATTACGGGTAAAGTGATGACCTAAATAACATTGGTTTAGCTACAAATTTCAATAACCTGTTTTTCATCTTGGTTTTTGGTTTAGTGGGAAATGTACTTATACTAGCTTTCAACTTGAATTTTTGGATGGTGTAATTTCTTAAAACATTCTATTTATATCGCAAAATTAGTTTTCATGAACCTACGATGAATAATTAAGCTGTAATTGACATAAAACGCAAGAAAATTTGAATTTCGCGCGCTGACCGTAACGTTGCACCTTCTCGTGTAGTTTTTGTTTGGCATATCGTACCTTGTGTTGTGCGTTGGCCGTGCAGTCGGGCGGCAGCGCCAGCGCGCGCAGCAGCGCCGCGAGGCGGTGCGCCGGCTCGCCCGCCGCCACCGCCAGCTGCACGAGCCGCGCGCCCATCTCGGCGCGCGCCGCCGCCTCGCGCCCCGTCCTGCGCGAGTGTACACCATACAACATACAGCCGGTACTCAATTCTCATTTTAACCTATGCTCTCCTTTTGTGCGTTTTTAACCTTTACTCAAATTTGGTGCGTTTATAACCTATGCTTAAATTTGATGCGTTTTATTCTATGTATGAAGAAGTCATGTCGCGTCATTGTATTATTATTTTTATTGTACTATTATTATATTATTTATTATATTATTTCGAGTGTTAATGTGTAGAAATGGTGGATTTTTATTTATTAAGTGTTCGTGAACGTGCACGAGTGTTGGCGAATAGTATAATGGCGTCGTTTTCAAAGCTCGTAAGAAACCTCTAGTAAAGTATCCACCACTTTACTGGGATATGACTTGGAATTGACCGTGACTTACTTTACTTGACTTAGACTATGACCGAGACTTTTATTAATTGTGAAATAGTTTACTTCACTTGAAATATTACAATACACTGGCGAAATTCTAAAAGTGTGGAGACAAAATTTAAGAGAAAAAAAGTTACGGTATACGTACTTAGGGCGGAGTCCCGCGAGCGCGCGGCAGGCCGCCGCGACCGCGGGGCGGAGCGCCTCGAGCCGCGCCTGCATGCCGGACCGGTCGCGGCCCGCCTCCGGGGACGACACTAGGCCTCTGATCTGTAATGCAATGGAATGTCTGTGGCTAAGTGTAAAACCATAGAAAAGGTATAGGTATAGAAGGTCGGTTGTCGTGACCGCACATGAGACAAAACATAATATACTCTTATATCAACCAATCACGGTTACCATCAATAAAGATCAATTTCGACACTAAATACGTAAGCGCCATCTAGTTTTAGACAGATTTTTCAGGGGTACACTTTTTTGTATGAGATTTGTTTGTGATTTGATTTGATTGTGGTTTGTTTTGGTTCTTTATGTTATTCTTCTTTCGATTTTCTTTGCTACAACTATCTGTTGGCACGTACCTCATCACAAACGTGCAAGTACGAGTGTGCTGCCTGCCCGCCATATTGCCACCCGCTCAGTTCGTGAGTCGATGCCGCTGTGGCCATCCGATCGAGCAGGGCGCTGTACTGATGGAGAGTGTCGCTCAGCACGGCTGAGGGTACCAGCTCCTCGAGCAGGACCTTGTGAGCTGCGTTCCATTGCTCCGATGAGGCGAGATGTTCCGCTTCTACAGCCGGTAGGTGCTGGAATAGAGAAGATAAAATACCCGACTGCAAAATGTAGCCTATGTCACTCTGGACGTAAAGACGAACCCAACGACACCCAAGACTCCTATTGAAAATGTGATTGTCTATTAAATTTGAATGAATTTCGATTGATTTCCTGGTTTACTTGTAATTAGCAGTTATCTAATTTTTTTAATACCGCGCTAAAGCCATCTCCTTTCATCTGCACGCGAAAGTGTATAGCGCTATCTTTCTCTCGAAATAGCCTCTTAAGGCCTTTAGTCGCATCCAACTATCCTTCAGCTCGGTGTCGTCTGTACATCACACTAATATTATAAATGCGAAAGTTTGTGCGTAAGTGTTGAAGTTGAAGAATTTGTTAAGGAGGTAGCTTTTACAGTGGATAACAACATTGAGGCTACTTTTTTTTCAACTTTTTATCCCCGTAAAATTAAAAGTTACTTTACATTAGCGGGTGCAACCGCGGGGCGCTGCTTGTACTTCATATTTAGCCCCATGTGCTTGCGCTATCAGCAACCATTTCTCAGGGACCCGCAGTTCCTTGACAAGTTGTAAACGCGCCTGCAGCTAAGGAGTGTCAGGGTCGAGTGGTTGGACATACCTCATATTTAGCCCGATGTGCTTGTGCTATCAGTAACCATTTTTCTGGGACCCGCAGTTTCTTGACGAGTTCCAAGCGCGCCTTCAGCTCGGGGGTGTCAGCGGAAGCTGGTGCGTGTCGGGATAGCATATTTCGGATGAGATAGCTGCGACTGTTGAAGAAAAAAAATATGATATTAGATGCGTAATTTTTTTGTGCCATTTGCAAATAAGTTCTTGTGATCAAACCCCATTAATCTACTGTTAGTTACTGAGGAGTTCCGTTCTCCACCGTGTTCCGTTTTCTCCATCATCAGATCATCTCGCTCTGATAATATTGTATTGTCATTTGTATTGTTTGGCAAAATTTTAACTCAATTGAACCAGGGGAACTGGTCTAAAACTCAGTTGCAGGGTTTGACCCGAACATACAAACATTGCAACGCGGTGAGTTTTGGCGGGAACATGAAGAATTAATGTCGCGTCATTTTGTTATTTTCCAAAACTTGTGTTATTTCGAGTGTTAATCTGTAAAAACGGTGAATTTTTACCCGTTAAGTGTTCGTTAACATGCACGAGTGTTGGTGAATGGTATAATGTCGTGAAACGTGAATTTTTGTGTTGTTTCCAAAACTCCATAGAAGGCTCTAGTAAAGTTTTCACCACTTTACTGGGGCATGACTTGGACTTGACCGTGACTTGCTTTGCTCGCCTTTGACCGCGACTATGACTTGTTTGGTAATATCTAACAAAACTTGAGAATATATATGTATACTTGACACTGGCAAATGCATAAGACGTGCGACGCCAAAATCCTCTTAGGAGGAAAGAAAAAAAAAAAAAATACAACGCGGGAAACATAGATCTACCAATGGCAAAGAAGAGTTCTACGCGCGTTAAAATCTTGCGCTGTTATTGGTCGATTGATTTTTACGGCGAAATCGCGCCGCCTGTACTCCATCTTCGGACCAATACAAAAAAAAATGCTATGTCCGTCTCCAACCCTTAAGCCAATCTATACAAAAATTCAGGTCGATCCGGTCAGCCTTTTAGCCTAACGCGACAAACACCCAGAGGGAGAGGGACAGAGACAGACAGAGAAAGAGTTACTTTCACATTTATAATATTAGTTAGGCTAATAGTAATAGTTTATTTAGTTTTTTTAATAGTATTAATATGTATCATAGAGTATTTATCATATGGGCCAATTCGTTACGCTTAAGTTGTGTGGAATGAAAAACAATTTTACATTACAAAATTACAGTGGACGTCTTCTGGCTGATAATTAATTATCAGCCAGAAGACGTCCACTGCTGAAGATAGGCCTCCCCCTTAGAGCGCCACACCGACCGACAACGTGCCACTTGCATCCACCGGTTGCTCGCGATTTTCACAATGTCGTCGGACCACGTAGTGGGAGGCCTGCCTACGCTTCGTCTTCCAATTCGTGGTGGCCACTCAAGAATCTTTCTTCATAAAAAAACTATTATTATTATTTTATTATATTGGCTCAAGAACCTTTCTTCATAAAAACTATGATTATTATTAATATTATTATTGTATTATATTGACTCACGCTGCGTCTTGCGGATGGTACGCGAGGACGTGTATCGCCAAATGCCAGGCCCCGGCCGCCTCCAGCTGGTCGGCGAGCGCGGCCACGTCGCGCGCCGCGGGGCTCCCGAACCACACGCCCAGACCGAAACTGGAAACATAAACACATCTCACACTACCGACCTGCTTGGCTCGATGGTAAAAAGTCTACCTTATGTGCAGGAGGTCCCGGCCAGAAGAATAATAAATAAATAAATAAATATCTGGAACTTATTTGCACACACGGTCTTCTGACCCCAAACTAAACAAAGCTTGTAATATGGCTGCCAGAGACTGATATACGTACATAGATATTTTTAAATACATACTTATATAGATATTAATACCCAGACATAGGACAAACACAAATATTCATCACATGAATGTTTGTCCTAGATGGGAATCGAACCCACGCCCCCAAGCACAGAAGGTAAGTTCACTACCAACTGAGCCACCGGGGCAGTCATCAAGTCATCAAGAAGTATCTGGGTCTGGGTGGGGTGTGCCACGGCATCCCCGACACAGGGAAACCCACTGGAGAGCTATGAGAGTAAAAAAGTGATACCTATGCCAAAGAAAATCTATACAAGAAGAATAACAATCTCATACAAAATATACCTCCGAAAAAACTGCTTAAAACTAATAATAATTTTAAAAAAAACATAATAAAGAAAGAAAGTTTATTTTGCAACAACAGTGACATTAATTATATTAAAGGTTGTTAACATTAATTATAAGATTTAAGGGTCCATTTTACCGCTTTATGGGTCGAATTTCGCAAAATCCGTTCGTATTGTGCACATAGACCACTTGAGGAAAATTGGTTTCAAATTTTCTATCATAAGCGGGTTGGTCTGTGCGTGGACTCCTAGAAGAAGCTTGTTCTTTTATATATATTGATGACAGAGTGATATTGAAAAATCATATCAAACATTTTCCGTCAAATAGCATTTAAAATGTCATATACAATGTCGCCCATCGGCAAGAGACCACCCGAAAAGGGCTTATAGTACTCATCATTATGAACAACTTTTATTATGGGACTAACCCTGAAATCGAGAAAAAAATCTGCTGTTCCATACATAATGATGAGTACTATAAGCCCTTTTCGGGCGGTCACTAACCGATGGGCTACATTGTATATGTACTAATTATCATATTGACTTATCCAAGTTTACATTTATTGTGTAACTAGTTGCGCCCCGCGGTTTCACCCGCTATCCTACAGAAACCGTTAAATTTTTCGGGGTAAAAAGATTGGGCTATGTACTAATCCAGTGTATAACCTACCTCCATACCAAATTTCATCCAAATCCGTTCAGCCGTTACAGAGTTGTACGGGATCAAACACACTTACGTACTTACCTACTTACACACAAACTTTCGCATTTATAATATTAGTGTGATGATAAGTGAGTGGTTACCAGAGCGCGTGGTCGAGCGGGTCGCGCGTGTAGTTCGCCGGTCGCGGCGCGGGACGCGTGTTGAACGCGCGTGCTCGGATCAACTCGTACCGCAGATCCAAAACTCGGCGCTGCTTGCCGTTCTGAAATAACAACACTCAATATAACACCACCCTCGTTTTTGTACTCTAAAACATGCCTTCTTTCTTGGGCAGTCGGGTAATAATAGTACAAGTATAAAGGGTTCACTCGGAAATTACATTTAACTGCAGACCGTTTTGAGGCGTTTTTATATATAATTTTATAAGTCTAAATGACTTACCTGACAGACGACCACGTCATATTCGGTAGTGTAAGGCGGCAGCGGGAGCTGCATGCCCATCTCGTCTCCGTCCACCGTGGTGAGGTCCATGGCCTCTGGGGCCTCTGGGGCCTCTAACGCCTCCGTCGAGAAGAACCCTTCATACTTGCGCACTACCTGTTCCAATGATGGTACTTGAGGGCACAGGTATCTGGAAAATGAGTAATGGGGATAGTTCATTTTTAGGGTTACATACCCGAAGCATGTCGACGGGACCCTACTCTACTACTAAGCCACGAGCGAATATTTTTAGCGCTACTTTTTTAGCCCACCCTGATCTATTAAAAAAAATCAACAAAGCTTACAAATGTCCCAGTTTTTTTTTCTACTTATAAGGTTGCAAATTAAGTCAGCGTGTAATTTTCCCAACAATGAAAATAAAATAATTAAGATCAGTTAGTTAAGAAGAGCGCGTACATCCTGTATGTGAATGCGAAAAAATTCTCGATCTCCAATCCAAAAATTTACTGAGGGAATAGTCACTTCGCCGACCTATCGAGACGGACTAGCAGAATAGAGCTCACCTGGCAGTAGCATGTAGTGCGTGCATCCAGTGCGCGAGCGCTAGGTCTTCCCTGGGAGGTGAACCCGCGACTAGCTGCAGTATGGCACGCTTGTGGCTCGATATCAGCCTGTCGGCGCCACATTCGCGCCACTGAGTCAGCTGCCGGCTGATCAGGGAACGGAACGCGGGGTCGCCTGGAGCAAAACACAGAAGCATTACGAAGCCATCCATTAAGATTTCTGCAATTTTATACAAAACCTAAATCCAATCAAAGAAATCAAATAAATTAGTGACCCATCAAAGCATATCGATCTCCGTTCCATTCTTAAGGATTACACATTCCGACAGGAACGAACGTTGATAGATAAAATCATCTGATAAACTTCTGGGCTCAATTTACTTACCCTGCTGGTGCAGTGATCCAAAGTGTGTTATATTGCGTCTATGCTTTGGATTACTGCGCCAACTACGATTCAAACCAACAACCTTTCTATAGACATCACATAAGACTTAATTTACAATGCAAACAAGTTAGAAAAGTAGCTACAACCCTGTAGCAGTGTCCACATTCGCGCAAAATACTTCGCAAGTTTTGACTTGACACCTGGATATTACCAAGTACCGATCGCTTAAACTAGCACATATGTGGCGACGTTTGCTACACAAGATTGTATTTTTGAATACAACAATATGCCCGGACGTGCGCCGTTTGACTTTATAAATGGTCCAAGAATGTTTCAAAGAACTAAAATGCTCCACGGTCACAAAGAAGTGGCACTTGTGTTGTGTTCTGTACATGGATGATTTACTAATTTGTACTATTTCTAAAAGACTAAAAAGTTTTATGGACGGTTTATTCATTCCGTCCTTAGTTGTACCTTCTCTCGACGACATCTTACCGGCTGCCTGTGCGATGAGTGCGGCGAGGTTTAGATCCCCTTTCTCTCTCGCGAGCTTACACGCTTGCAGCATCCGCCCGCCTAGCAGCAGCGTCCATACACGCGCGCTATGACCATCATTCTCTGCAACAGAGCAAATTATAGTAGATTTTTTTTTTTTTTTGGGTTCCGCCACTTCAAAGAATTGTCTTTAGAAGACCGCGAAAAAAAGTATGATTTCTGCAGGCTCTAGAAGACTTAATTAAGAGATAACTCACCGTCCTCCGCTTCTCCCTTCCTCGTCCGGGCGAGTTCCTCGTCGGTTATTTTGGCGACGGCCGCCGTCATCCATTCCAGAAACTTTCTGTGCCTGTTCACGATTGACAGGTCATCAGTGCCCGGTATGCCTGTTTACATATAAAAACCGTCATGAAAACGTCCGTCCGTCAGTTAGGGCCTGCGTGAACGTCCCTGGAGCACTACAGAATCGAGGCAGTCTCAACATCATCCTAAAAAAGTTATTATACAAGATATATGGACTGTATCAGCCTTTAAATATCCCACTGTAAGAATATCGGGTGATTAGGCCATATCCACCTTTCTGGCCTAGTGCGGGTTGGCGGATTCACATACGCCATCGAATTTCTTCTCCGGAAATATAAGTATGACCATTCTAATCACTCATTTCAATTCAATCTAAATACGTAATACCAATTAGTACCCATAGCGGTGTAAACAATTTCTGTGATGTTTTTCCGATCGTTAAGCTGTTTCATAATTATTTTTAAAAAGTATGTACATAATATCATCGCATAATTTATTTAAGGTAAATAAATATGAAAACAAAACATCGCTCGCCTAATGTTAAGCGTCACGTTTGGCCATAACATTTCAATGGCACCTAGTATTTTAAAGCAGTACAAGTAAGTACAGTAAAGCAGTACAAAACGCTGCGTGGCACCGTCCTGTATAACACTGCGTGGTAACTACTGCTTGGCGGTTGAATAAATGGCTTCCCCAGGCAGACTCTGCAAAAGAGTCCTACAACTACACAAATAGTCCTGCAAGTCATGCATACTGAATTTTGTAGAACATACCATCATTCTCTAGATCAGCTCCCCAGAGAGCGTCGCACAGCTTCCAGACTTCATAGCAGTAAGCGCCGCTCACTCCAAACTGAAATGAAAGAAAATACACATAGTTTTTTTTTAACCAACTTATTACTTCTGCCTTAGACCTAGTGATATTTTATGTTATGTTACTGAGTAACGAGACGAACCAGTTGCTCGCCAGATGGCGAGCGTCACGCTTACCCAGGCCTTAACAGTTCAGTGCCACCCAGAATTATAAACTTCAACAGTTCAAAACCATGCGCGGCAAAGCATTGCACTCGTCACTCTCGATATTTTGACTGAGATATTGATTCTTATGTACCATTTTCTTAACTAAATTTGACAGCACTAATACTATTGCTATACTCTTTTCACACATTGAAATGAAAAGAGATGCAGATTATTTAAATCCTGTCACATTGGTTTAGTTTAGTCAGTGTTACAACAAAATGGACGCCATTAGATGTCAAATCTCTTTACGCTCAGTTATTTCACTGGAAACATTGCCCTTCAATCTGGAACACAGTAATGTTTGCACTCAGCGAAATATGAGGTAATGAGTGTCAGAACTAGATGGCGCTAGTAGTATCTTTAGTCTTTTAATTGCAGATGTTTTTGAGATGCTTTGGACAAATTGACAAATTTGAAGGATTTCTTTACAGAGTTTTTGGACATCCAGGTACCCCAATTTTTCCTTTTTCTTTTATTTATTATTCGTCACTTTCCGGAAGGTTTTTGGGGAAAATTAAAAAAAAATAAAGCAAATAATAAGGCTTTTATGTCGTTTTGCAGTATCGCCACTTACCTTGGGTTTTTTGTCGCGTGTTTCGGCGGCGTTACGTAGCAAACGTTGCAATGTCGCGTGCCGCTCGCGCGGGGACTCCAACAACATTAGCCGAGGAGCAACGTCTGCGGACGAGGGCTCCACAAACTCGGAGTATTGGAAAAAGGTTTCGAGTTGGCGACCGAGGATCTCCTGAAAAATATGAGAATTTAAAAATGTACACGATTTCTTTTTCGACAATGGCGTTCAATAAACTAAACCGATCTGTCAGGACTAAAATTGTCAGTCTCTCTTTTCTTTTCAATATGATTGAAAAGGATGGCAATACTTTTAGAGCTGTCAAATATAGTTTAGTATAGAAAATGGTGCAACAGAATATGTGATAACATTAAAGCTTTTTTTACTATGAGTAAGTTTAATTTATTTTTACCCGACTGCTCTAGAAGCAGGGTAATGGTTTGTCAGTAATGTCAGTATATATATGTTTGTCTGTTCCTATATTACTGAAGATTATTATAGGCTGGACTGATTTCGACGATTGAAGTCGTTGGATTCCTCTTTATGCACAGTGGTTTTAGACTAAATTGTGCAGTCGGGTTTTATGTTTTTAATTTTATAGTTTGCTGTTGGCATAGTAACAAATAGTTTTTTTTTTTTTTTTTAAATATTTTTGATCGGTTTTAAGCCAAGTCTCCTGTCCTTGTTTTTCAAAAACATTACACTAAATAATCTTTAGGGCAAAAATCTCGCAGATCAGTTGCAACGTCAAAAATGCGTAGCGTAACATGTTTTTGTCTTTTATTTCTATTAAACTTTGGCTCCACGCGTTGTGTATTTAGCCAGTGTCTAAATAAAAAATGTCAATGACACTTGACAAAATGTATGGAGCAGCAGATTTTTTTTTTTTCGCGATATTGGGACTGGTCCCATAGTAAAAGTTATTCATACTGATGTGTACATATTTTTCATTACACCTCGTATAAATCAATAATACCACCCCAGGCAAAAATCGCCGTCGAAAAAAAAAAACTATGAAATTCTATAATTGAGATTAATTCAAAAAAGTTTGTGCTCGAGAGGTCTACTGTTCGCAGAACTACTAGTTAAGTAGTTGTAATAGGTTTAAAGTGAATCAGTTTATTTACTGTTGAACTCGGTATAAAAAGTCGGAACAACAATATGAAATTCATTCCGATTATTCACCCCAGGGTGGATAAACGGAATAACAGATAATAATAATAATAAATATTGGTGGAAGTTTTTCACACAGCGCCATCTAGCCCCAAACTAAGCAAGCTTGTAATATGGGAACCAGATAACTGATATAATACATAAATCCTTTTTTTTTTTTGTAAATATTTAAATAGAATACATAAAGATTCATTACATTACAATACATTCAGAAAAAGAACAAACATCCATATTCATCACACAAATGTTTGTCCTGGGTGGGAATCGAACCCACAACCTATAGATCAGAAGATGGAAATTCACCCACTGAGCCAAGGCAGTCACAACAAGTCAAGGCAGATGAGTGGGAGGGATAAGGAATGAGTAGAAGAAAAAGTGCAAGCAATCTACCTGTATATTGTAGTTGTGGTCTGGATGTTGAAGCGCCAGTCGCGCGACCATCGGCTCCGACCAGTCGTGCGACTCGCGTCCGCGCGTGTATTTGTCCAAGTCCGACAGCTCGGCCGCTGTTGATTGTAAATGAAACATCAAAACATCTGATCAGCCTTAAACATCCCACTGCTGGGATATCGGCCTACGAAGAGTGATTGGGCGCTGGCCCAGTGCGGGTTGGCGGATTCACATACGCCATCGAATTTCTTCTCCGGAAATATCCTCACGATGTTTTCCTTCACCGAAAAGCCAGCGGTATATCCGTACGTAAGTTACTATGCAGCCTAAGCGGCTTCATCGATTTCGACCAGTGAGGTATCGTTGGATTCCCCTTTATGTCCTCTGTTACGAATATTTTATTTTTCTTTCGATAAATTACTTATGGATGACTCACATTTGGGCAGATCGACTATGGAGTTGTACGTGGTAGCGAAGACGATGTTTCCACGAGCGCCGAAGCCGACGCGGCTGTGACGCGCGCGCGCGACCGACAAGTCCGCCATATACGACGCGTCGAGTCGACCTGCGAATATATTTAAAATTTTAATATATATTTACAGGATTGTACTCCATTTTAACAACACAAAATAATATCGGCAAAAGAAAGAAAGAAAGCAAAAATTACAGAATCGGTAGATCGGTTTGTCTGCTCCTAAATTTTCGTAACTTTTTATCATCCACCCGCATCTTCAGTCTACCCGTGAACATGGCGCATGTAATGTGCCGAAATATCGGCAACTCAACAAAAATAATAACTGTGGTAAATATCCCGTAAGTACCAATAGTAATGTACAAAACTCGTTTTTCGACCACCTTGTACTTAATGGAAGCAATAAACCATCTGAATCTGAAATAATATGATCGTATTTTGTGGTTAGACTCTTCTATTCTATAGATTTTAGTTATGATAATGGCAACTCAAGAATGAACCAAATAATGTGTTCATTTGTATAGATTTTAAACTTATTTTAAAAACAAACAAAAATACAAGGAAAATGTTTTTGGAAGAATCAGTTCATTATCATAAACAGACCGTAAGTGGATACGAATTTTGACAGATATGCGAAAAATATTCTTTAACTAGCCGCGCCCCGCGGTTTCACCCGCTATTCTACAGAAATTACCTCCGTACAAAATTTCATTCAAATCCGTTCAGCCGTTACTGAGTTGAACGGGAACGAACACACTTACATACTTACCTACTTACACACTTAAATACAAACATTCGCTTTTATAATATGATTATTCTTTAATATTAAACATTGCTTTTTTATTTCAAATCATTTTTAGTTATGATCAGACCTTTTTTTTTCATAACTCAATTAATTACTAACATAGCCCTATTTTTGGGCAACTAGAAAAAAAGAATGGATTCACTTCGTCATTCATTTTGTATCCACTAGTCGTTCATTCGATGGAACCTCATCACTAATGTTGTCTATGTTTTTTTTTATCTATTTTTGTCAGGTAATTGTGCAGATTTTAAAGTTATCCCACTCGGGAATAAATTTCTAGCGTTACAGCCGTCCACCTCCGGCAACCGTTCTAGTTTCCGGCTCCGGCTGCGGAGGCATTTCCTAAAAGTGACGCTTACCTGCTATGGTGTGTTTGAAAGGCGGGACTTTTCTGTGGTACTTCAGGACTATAGTGTGAGGTTTCACTATCAGAGGCGGCATTTGGACTTCTGAAACAAAAAGTATTATTATTAAAATAGATCAAAACCCAACTGCAAAATGTAGCTTACGCCACTCCGGACGTAAAGAGGAATCCAACGACACCTCACCCGTCAAAATCGGTCAAGCCGTTTAAGCTACTAGAGGTAATATAGGAAAACAGAAACATACATTCTTATAAAGTAAAAGGGTTTGATGCTGTGATAAATATACATTATCATCATCATCATCAGTCGGAAGACGTCCAATGCTGAACATAGGCCTAACCCATAGACCGCCACATCGAATGACAACGTGCCACTTGCTAGCGACTTTAACAATGTCGTCGGTCCACCTAGTGGGAGGTTGCAAACCATGAAAGCTACGTCGTTGACTTTGGTTCTTCGGCGAATATTTTCGTTCCGGATTGTATCTCGCAAATAAACTCCGAGCATAGTCTCTCCATTGCCCGCTGTGCGACTCTACATCACTGGCAACACACATTCGTTGAAGACCTTTGTATCTTCAGGCACTGCAGAATTTTCGACGAAAAAAGGTCGCAGCATACTCTTTCTGAATACCCCGGTATACCCAATCGATACTTACCCTCCGTATCAGGCAGTATTGTCGCGGGGGGTACAGTTTCGTCTTCCTCTCCCCGCAAGGGGCGCGGGTGCGCGGGCGCAGCCTCTGTGGCCGACAGTAGTGGCGCCGACATCGGGACTAACTGATCCCCCGTCGATATAGAGATGTCGTCTTCCATTTCTGAACAAACAGGTGAAAATTACAAAAATGAGCTCAAACTAATAATGTCGTGAGAGCTCGGTTGGATGCAAGCTCGCCTCACATTTGTGGGGTAGCGGGTTCAAACCCGGGCCCTGCCAATGATTTCTCTGGCACTTACGTACGGATATACCACTGGCATTTCGGTGAAGGAAATCATAGTGAGGAAGCCTGTATATTTCCGGAGAAGAAATTCGATGGCGTATGTGAATCCACCAACCCGCACTGGGCCAGCGTGGGGAATATGGCCCAATCACCCTTCGAGGGTAGGCTGATATCTCAGCAGTGGGATGTTTAAAGGCTGATGGAAATCGTGAGCTATCGGTAAAGGAGAACATCGTGAGGAAACAATAGCATGGTGATGATTTAGTCGTTGACGATTTTTGATTGGAGGGAACTTGCTGCGGCTACATTTACCGGCCGATTTCGATGATATTCAACAGAAACATTCGGTACACGATTCTAAAAATAAATTTTGAATATTAGCAAAATCGTTCAAGAGGTCGTCAAGATATGAGGTCGTGAGGACTCCGAAGATATTGTGTAAAAGAATGTTTGCTCGCGAAGTATACTGTTCGCAGAACTACTGGTCTCTTTAAAAACAGACATAAAACAAAATCACTGTAAGCATTTTGACTGAGGCGTTTGTTTTAAATCTATCAGTACAATATAGTAGGGCTCCCATACCGGTATCTGCGTACAGTGAAGCCTTCATCAGTTGAACGTGGTGACTCTGCCGATGCTCCAACCTCGCCAGCTCGCTCGTGGGGCTTTTCACTCCGTACGCTGCAATAGAAGACAAAACATCGTAAAATAAATGAGATGGTAATAAAAACCAAGAAGCAAAGTAACGAGGTAATGAGGTAAAAGAAGCAATATGAGACAACAGGTCATAAGATACAAAAGGTAATATAGGACAAGAGGTAATAAAAAAGAGACAAGAAGTAATAATAGATATACATGATGTAATATAAGAGGAGACAAGAACAAGAAGTGTTATGGAACAAGAGGTAATAGGATGGAAGAGGTTAATATAAGAAGAAGTAATAAAATCGAGAAGTGGTAATAACACGAAGCACGTTACTAAAGACAAAGATTATGACGGATGAGGTTAAAAAAAACAAGAGGTAATAAGAGGAGAATGTTAATAAAGAAATGAGGTTATATATATAACACAATAGAAAAAAAAGTTGATGGTTATCCACAAGAATTAATAAGACAGACGAATTTAAAAACATCGGGTAATTATTATAATAAACAAGTGGTTATAAGGTGAACGAAGTTAAAAATCGATAAGAGGATGAGAGGAGACAGTAGGTAGACAAGAAGTAACAAGAGACAAGAGGTAATAAGACGGAGGAAGTTAGAAAAGGACAAGAGGAGTCAATGTACTCACCTCTATTGTCTTGATAGAGACTTTGTGACTCTGTGTTGTCTTCTGTAGTGTCCATTTCGAAAGCTGTAACAATAACATTATAAAATTATTTCTATTATTACTGGTTTTTTTTATAAAACATATACTTTAAGAAAAAATATTCACTGCACTAAAATAATAGCTATCTTTTTCTAATAAGAATGGAAAGAAAAGGGATATATAGTTTCAGCCCGGCTGGTGCAACCCCGAGGCAGGATAATGTCTAAATCGGGTGACGTCACGCCTAGTCAGAATGACGTCAAGCCGATACAGTGACGTCAAAGGTTAGATTACCTCCTCTAGCGCCATTCAGCAAGTTGAGCGAGGCTTGTTGCATCGCGAAGATGCTGTCGTTGCCAACGGCGCCACTGAGTCGCGCCGAGGTCACCGGTAGGCCGGGCGGCGTCACGCCCAGGCCGGGTGACGTCACGCCGAGGCCGCCGAGGCCGCCGAGGCCAGGCGACGGTCCACCGAGGCCGCCGAGGCCGGCAGATGGAGCCGATACTGGCGGTTTCATAGCTAAGAAATATAATTGAAGACTTAAACAACAACAACAACAACAACACAAAAACAACAACAAGCAACAAACAAAACAAGCAATCAGCACACAAACGACAACAAAACAAACAAGCATATTTAAAAAGAAAAACACGACTGCATAATAGTAAATTTTTCAATGAGAGGAGAAAGTGACCTGCTGTAGTTATACTAACGATTAGTAGTTTGACCAAAAAACGCTTGTTGGTGCGATGTTTCGCTCAGCGCGCCAAATTCAAATCGTGAGTTCATAAAAACTAATTTCGCGCTAATAAATAGGTTGTATCCAGAAATTACAGCAACCAAAAAATCAAGGTGTAAGCTAATTTGTAACTAAACCAGAAACCGAGATGAAAATTGGCTTATAGCTAAACCAACGTTATCTAGGTGATAATTTTAGCCACACCACACACCAAAACTACAAATGTACATCACACAAAACATTTATCGCAGACCTACATTTGACTACGAGTGCGCTAATAGACACATTACTTCACAAAAAGTGTAACACACATTTCTTATTGCACACAAATGTGTCTTGGGTGTGTGGTGCGCCTTAGCCGTAATTTCTAGATACAACCTATTATAACCACCGGAGGACGGGCAGCAGCGTCCTCTTAGTAAACTGCGACCAGAATCACCGGAGGACGGGCAGCAGCGACCTCTTAGTGAACTGCGCCCAGGACCACCGGAGGACGGGCAGCAGCGACCTCTGAGTGAACTGCGCCCAGAACCACCGGAGGACGGGCAGCAGCATCCTCTTAGTAAACGGTGAGCGTTCTGCTATCCCCAAGCTGCCCGCCAGTAGTGGAGATTATGCCCCCCCAAACAGTGGCCGTGTGGCGGTCGACGTTAACTTACCGGGTGCGGCAGATTTTTGGAGCGCCTGATTAGCGAGCTGCCTCTTCATGACTTCGGGGGTGAGCTCGTCCTCTTCATCGGAATCTGTCAGGCCGTATTTACTGAAGTGCTCCACCTGTTATATATATATATTTTTTTTTATTTTTTTTTGTTTAAAATGTATAACAATTAGAATTTAGAAACTGACGTGTGACCAATGGTTATGAATAAATGAGATTGAGATTGTTACATTACACTTATATTATAAATGCGAAAGTTTGTGTGTAAGTATGTCAATGTGTTTGTTCCCTTTCAACTCTTTAACGGCTGAACGGATTTGAATGAAATTTGGTATGGAGTTAGCTTATACTCTGGATTAACACATAGGCTACTTTTTATACCGGAAAAATATTCGGTAGAATAGACGGTGAAACTGCGGGGCGCAGCTAGGTAACCATATTTTCATCGGATATTTTTATAGAGGTTTGGACAAAAGCTGACTAAATACGTAAGCGCCATCTAGGTTGACTAGCCTTGTGGCTCAGTGGGTGGATTTCCATCTTCTGATCTATAGGTTGTGGGTTCGATTCCCACCCAGGACAAACATTTGTGTGATAAACATGGATGTTTGTTCTTTGTCAGGGTGTTTTTATGTCTCCTATGTATGTATTTACAAAAATAAAAAGGATTTATGTATTCCATCAGTTCCCGTAGTACAAGCTTGCTTAGTTTGGGGCTAGATAGCGCTGTGTGTGAAAAAGGACCACAAAAAAAAACAGTTTTTTAGGGGGTACACTTTTTGTATGAGTTTGTCATTCTATGGTTCTACTCACCCGGAACACCCAGCTTCCGGTCTGCGGCCGGTACTCGATGAACTTAGTGTCGTGTTTGTCGCACACCCGACGCAGCTTCCGCTCGTACTCCCAAAGCCTGGTAACGATTATTATTAATAAAAGATAAACAAAATAACCGACTACATAATGTAGCCTACGGCACTCAAGACATACAGAGGAATCCTACGACACCTCACTCGTCAAAATCGGTCAAGCCGTTTAGGCTACGGTAGGTAGATTCGCGATCAAAGAGCGTGGCCTTTGTTCAGCAGTGAATTATGTATTTTATTGCCTTTTTTTTAGCCAAGATCACCCCTAGATTCCGCTCTCAGGACGATCGAAACGCACCATGCATCAGTCAAAATACACCTGTAAGTACTCTAATTGGTTGATAGCTAGGCGAGGAGGCGTAACCTTAACCTCGGGATTCTGAAACGTTTGTAGAATCAGAATCAGAATCAGAAATAATGTATTGTTTAACTGTGTACATAATAGATGGTAGGGTACATATTCCAAAGTTTCAACAGTCTGCCCTTTACGAGCGTACAATAATAAAAAAGATACACGTACAAAAATAATTTCTAGTAGAATATCTAAACTATCTAATAAAATATCCTTATTTTAAAGTTTACTACTTATTAGTTTACTACACTGTACTTAGAGCCTAGTCTTCAAAATACTCCTTAATTTTGTAGTATGCTTTGGGAATAAGCCATAATTTCAATTGAGTTCTGAATTTTTTATCATTTAACATTTTTATTTCAGTAGGCAACTTATTGTAGATTTTCAGAGCCATAACATAAGGGCTATTATGAAACATACTATTGTTAATTTGTGGAATTAAAATATTGTATTTGTGTTTAGTTCTTAAAATATCGGTTCGACTTGATTTTGTTTTAAAGAAATAACTTTCATTAGATTTAACAAATAAACAGTTTTCGTAAATATATATGCAAGTGAGTGTAAGGATATTATTAGTTTTAAATATATCGCGCAGACTGTCCATGTTATTAAGCTTAAATATTATTCTTATACATCTTTTTTGTAAAATGAAAGTTGAGTCGACTTCAACAGAATGCCCCCAAAATATGATCCCGTAACTTAACTGAGGGTAAACATAACCGTAGTAGGCGTTTAATGCTAGTTTTTTACAAGAAATATTACTGAGTATGGACAAAACATAACAGTATTGAGTAAGTCTACTATTTACTTTACTCACATGTGAGTAAAGTATTAGTAAAGTAGTAGTAGTGATTTCCAGTTTAGGTGTGTGTCTATGCAGACACCTAAGAAGTTAGTTTCTCCTACTGTCTTTACTTTACTACCCTTATAATGAATATCAAGTTGAATTGGTTGTTGTTTATAATTTCGAAATTGTATTAGTTTCGTTTTTTCTACGTTTAGCTTTAAGTTTATTTTGTCTAGCCAAGTACCTATTTTATTTAGTGTATTATTTATTTCTAGCTCGTATTCATGATTGTTAAAATTATTTTTGGGGATATAAATAGTGGCGTCGTCTGCAAACATTACACATAAGTGTTCTGTGATTTGGGGCAGTTTATTTACATATGGTAAAAATAATAAAGGTCCCAGGATACTTCCCTGAGGAACGCCTAAATTTATGATTTCTGTTTTCGAAACCACTTGTTCAATAGTTTTAGTACATTTATTGTAAGCATCCAATACTACTGATTGAGTTCTGTTATCTAGATATGATTCAATGAGTTTTAGGGCAACACCTCTTATTCCTACTTCTTCTAAATTATTTAATAGTGTGCCATGTTCAACGCAATCAAAAGCTTTTGATAAATCTAAAAACACCGCAACACCTGGTCTTTTTAGGTTAATATCCTCACTTAATTGTCTTAACATTTTAAAAATTGCTGAAGTAGTGTTCTTTCCCTTTTGAAAACCATATTGGTTGCTATTTATTATTTTGTTGATCTCAAAAAACGATGCAAGTCTGTCGAAAATAACTTTCTCAAATATTTTTGAGAAACATGGGAGAAGTGCTATTGGCCTGTAGTTGTTTGGATCATTCTTTGGGCCCTTCTTATGGATTGGTTTGATCAGAGCTACTTTGAGGTATTCTGGGAAGATTCCAGTTTCTAGTGATAAGTTAATGATGTATACAAGAGGTTCAAGAATAATATATATACTTTTTTTTATTACTTGCATCGATATCTTATCATAAATAGTTGTCTTTTTATTTTTGAATCTATGTACAATTTTTATGATTTCTGAATGGTCTACTGGCGCTAAAAAAATAGATTTGCCGTTCTGCTGATTGAAAGAGCTATTTGCGGTTTTTGAGGCAAGGCTTATTGTGGTAAGACTATTTGAGTTATTAGGGCTTAGGTTTTTTGGGATATTTACAGTGGAAAAATGTTTAACTAGCATGTTTGAGATACGGGTAGGATCAGCTATTTCTTCACCGTTTATCTTTATTGTATCAATAGTCGTACGTATACTATTTGTTGGAGCTGTGTATTGCTTTATAAGTCCCCAAGTGGCTTTAGTTTTATTTATACTTCTATTTATGTAATTTGTGTTTGCTATCTTTTTTGATTGTTTTATTATTTTCTTAAGCGTATTTGAATATCTTTTGTAACAGCTTATGTATTTTTGTTCACTAGTTAAAATAGTTTTTAGGTACAATTCTCTCTTTGTTTTACTTGATAGTATAATACCTTTAGTTTTCCAGTTCGGTTTTTTTTTTGTGAGACATTTTAATTTTTTCAATAGGAATACACAATTCGAATAGTAAAGTTAAGATTTCCATAAAGCTATTAAATGCCGTATTTGGGTTATTTTGTTTATATATTTCGGTGAAGTTCAGTTGCGATAGATATTTGCAAAATATATCTATATATTTATCAACGTTTCTTCTTTCTACATACCAATATCTTTCATTAAAGCTTAAACTTGTTTTGATTTCTAATTTTAAAGCAGTATGATCAGAAATACCTACGTTAAGTATTTGAGCTTTATATTTTTTCACATTTGTTAAAATGTTATCCAAACATGTTTGGCTATGGGATGTATACCTTGTAGGATCGGTGAATGTTGGAAGCATTTTAAAAGATTTTAACGTTGTCAAAAATTGTTCCGATCTTCTGTTTTTTTCTAATATATTAATATTGTAATCTCCGAGAATAAAAACTTTTTTTGTGATGGTCCTATTTCTCATTAGTTTTATTAGCAGCGTTTCAAGTGTATGCATAAAAAGGTTAAAATTACCATTAGGGGCCCGATATAAACATATTATAATAAAATTTAATTCAGGTATAGCAATACCGCAACTCTCGAAGTGAGTTTCGAGAGCTAAATCGAAGACCCAATCTAGTTTTGTATATTTTATATTAGGGTTTACATAAATGCTCACGCCACCTTGTCTTTTATATTTTCGCGAAAAATGGGTAGCTTTTTGGTAGCCATCAAGCTGAAGAACATCTGCTTGCTCATCACGGAGATGCGTTTCAGAAAAGCAGCAAATGTCAAATTTATGATCGAGGTTTAGTATTTCAAGCTTGTCTATTTTAGATTTGAGGCTTCGTACGTTCAGGTGCATAATGGTAAAATATTTTTTTGAGTCATGAGACAAGGAGATGTTTGGATTTTGGAATGCGTTTTTTGCGTTAGTCTCGAAAAAACTTGTTACGGGTTGTATTCTTTGCATTTGAATTTTTGAAGTAAAAAGGTATCGTTCCGCGTTGAGGAGTTGCATCATTTTTTTGCGGGTTTTTCGTTTCATTTAAGGGTAGAATTTTTTCGTTCATTTTTTTAAAATAGTATGGTATTGTCCCAGGCCCATCGGTGATGTTAACTTTTTTTATATTTGTTTTTGTAGGCGCAGCGAGTGTATCAGTTTTTCTTTTATTATTTTTTGTAATATTTTTGCCTAGAAAATTTGCGTTATAATCATGAGTGTTGATGACGTCGTTTATAAGTAAGACTTTACAATTGTGAGGTATTTTTCTGTTCTGTGGAAATACATGTAAGTAGTGGCATTTTCCAAAGTTATTAGAAATTGTTTTAAGATTTAGGTTTAGCTTATCCTCGTTTAAGTGCGGATTTTTTTCAACGTTTATTAATATCACATTTGGCTTATTAAATCTCTTTAAAGTTGCAGCTATTTCGATCAATAGTTTTGTTGGGTTGGTGTCATTACACCCCAGTGATAAGACTAGCCAATCATCTTCGCGAAGGTCTTGATCGTTTAATTTTACATTTTCAAAGATGACGTCTGCTGGTGCATCCGGATAGCTGTAGGCGACGACTTCGTATTCTTTAGTATTGACTTGTTTATCACGAAGTTGGATAAGAACTGAAGATATATTTTTGCAGCTTTGGTCTCCGACAACAATTATTTTTGGTTTTTTCTCTATTCTATTTTCTGTTTTTGTCGATAGCTTGTGTTTATTCTCGTACTTTGTTTTCCTTATGTCGTTATCTTCGTTCTTAGTTGCCTTTACATTTAAGCTTTTATTTGAATGCTCCTCACTGTCAAATTTACTTCCTTCGTTTTCAGTCGAGAATTTGGTTCCTGTTCTTTGGGTGTTTGTTTTACTAATGTTCTTTTGAGTTGGTTTTTTAGCAGACAAAGATATTCTTATATCCACTTTATTCTTTGCTTTCGATATTTCTGTAAAGTCTCCTTCGATCTCTGCTGGTATGGGAGTAGAAGTCTCTCTGAGCTCATAAAAACTGTTATTGCGTAGATGAGAGTCAGTGAGATTTTTATATTGGTTTCCTCTCAGCGTATCAATTTCTAACAGTAAAATATTGATTTGTTCTTTGGCTTTCGCAAGTTGCTCAGTCATTTCATTGAGTTCGCGTTTGAGATCACTATTTACTTCATTTGGGTTCTTATTCTGTGTTTTTTTGGATAGAGTGGTATCAGCGCAACGTAAGGTTTGATTAAACAGGCAGCTGCTGTCGTCCATTGAATCACTGGACAATGAAGTATTTTCTAATGTTCTTGGTTTTTTTCGAGGTTTCCTTAGAGTGATAGAATTTTGGTCGTTGTGGTAAAGCATGCCCACAGGAGTATTGGTGTTATCCTTTTTCGGTTTTTTTGTCAGACATGGTACACATTCCCAAGCAAGTTTATGTTTCGTAGTCATTCTTAGGAACCGTGCATCCGATACATTTGCGCAAATTAAATCGTAAATTATTCCACATCGAGCACATTTCACATATTCTCTGTTTGTAATTTTATTGGGACAAGCTCCGCAATTTAAAATTGGAGTTGGGGATCTCTTCATCATGCATAAAATAATATAAAACTCCAACTATTTAAAATACCGGGAATGTTGGCGTCCAGCGAAAGCAGCGGATGATCATGTGGAGAAGGTCCTAAGAGCCGTGCAATCCGCGTCGTTTACGCGTTTACGTACGTTAGTGACGGAGGGGTCAAAGACCGCGAATAATTTCAAATAATTCGGTTAGTTTTTCAGAAATTCACTGTTTATCACTCGAATTTACACTAGATACGCACTGTTTGTGACTTATTGCACCTCATTTATGTTAATTATCATACAGGATTTAAAAGAAATGAACTTTTACTAGATTTTACCACCTAAATGAATAATTATTTGAGAGCGATCAAAAAACGATGTTGCGCGGTTGAGCTTCGCGCTCAATGAACTTTGACTTTAAACTGTAAACTTTGACAACAGATTAATTCTAATGCTGCCTTTGTCTGGCACTAAGCAAACGGCAAAGACAGGAATAGACTTAATCTGTTGTCAAAGTTAACAAAAATCTCAGAATCTCGAGGTTAGTTAGTCAATGAGAACGCTTGGTCGCAGTCCCCGCAACCCGCGCCTACCACCAACTTTGGTGAGTTTTTTCGGTACAACGATCCAGTAGAGCATTACCTATACATGGTGCTTTTTAATCGGCTAGGAAGCGGGTTGTGAGGATGTTGTATACATTTTATTGCGAGACTAGCTGTGCCCCGCGGTCCCACCCGCTATTCTACAGAAACCGTTTTTTTTTTTCCGGGATAGAAAGTAGCCTATGTGTCCATCCAGGGTGTAATTTACCTCCATACCAAATTTCATTCAAATCCGTTCAGCCATTACAGAGTTGAACGAGAATAAACACACTTACATACTTACACACAAACTTTCGCATTTATAATGTTAGCTTACACCCTCTTCTTTTTTTTTTGTACGTGGGGAAAATGCACTTACGCATACCCGTCCGCTGGGTGGACGGACGGGCTATGTCGGACTCGACGTCACGGAAAACGCAATTAACCCCGACCGGACCCTGGATTAACATATAGGCTACTTTTTATCGCGGGATAATATTCTGTTTCTGTAGAACAGCGGGTGTAACCGCGGTGCGCAGCTAGTAAAAAATAAAGAAAGGCATGTCTCAGAATTTTTCGAAAATCAACTCCAAAAATATGAAATGGGTTATTACATTTCCTTCACTTTTTATTAATTGACAAAAAACGCAAGAATATTTGAATTTGGCGCGCTGAACGAAACGTGAACACAACACTCACCTGTCGGGGTCTGTGATTGGTCGGTTTTCCGTCTTGTCTCTCGGCCAAATTCGATCCAGAGTGACCACAGCCCGTTTGTTCAAGGCCTCGCCCACCGGCGGCTTGTCGGCGTCCTCGGGGTACACAATCACTTCTTTGTTCAGGAAATGAACTGTGGAGAAAACGGAAACGGTCACATTACAGATTCACTAGATAAATCTGTGTTCAAAATTGTACGTAATCGTCCTCAGTACCTAACAGTAGATTGATGGACACAGATCACAGTAGATACCGCATAACGAGATTCGTTGTTCCTACAAAAATTCACGTCAGTTTGAGGCGCGGCGCGGGTCGCGGGGAGTGCGACCGAGCGTTCTCATTGGCTATTTTAAGGTTACGCCTACTCGCGCCTAACAATCAACCAATCAGAGTATTTAGACTGATGCATGGTGCACTTCGAGCGTCCTGAATGCAGAATCTAGGTGTGATCAGTGTTGATGGAGTTTGGACTCATTTTGATAAGCTTACAGTACCAATAACGGATTTTATAAAAGCTTGTCTGGAAAAATATATTTTTCCGCAAAAACTTATTTATGCTTTGTACACGAACCGAGTTTAATTTTGGTTAGCGGGATAATTTTTTTATTATTTTTTTGGTGTCCATTTTACCCCTTTAGAGGTGGAATTTCGCAAAACCCGTTCCTATTGTTCACTCAACCAACGTGCGTTGTTCAATCAACGCACAGATCATACCGCTTATGATAGAGATGTGAAATTTGAACCCCATACTCCTCAAATGGTCTAGACTCTAGATAAACAATAAGAACTGATTTTACGAAATTCCACCTCTGAAGGGGTGAAAATGGACCCCAGAGTTTGTATGGCAATAAAAATTTACTGTTACGTAAATTAAACTCGGTTTGTTTACTAAGCATACAAAATAAAGAAAGGCGTGTCTCAGGATTTTCCGAAAATCAACCCCTGTAGAAATTACTGTATTATCTATACATACCCAAAGCGTCCAAGTCCAGCCCTGTGACGTTGACCTCAGAGTCGTAGTAGATATTGCCGTAGTTAGTACGCCCGATAGTCAGATGTGGCACAATGCACGTGCCGTCCGGACGCGTGTACGCTGTAAAAAGTACTTGTAGTAGTAGTGGTAGGACTCTTTTGCGGAAACTTCCAGGAGAAATATCACACCATTGGCGGTCATTCAACCGCTAAGCTCTGCTTGGCTACTGCAAAAACTTACTAGAAATTACCCTCCTTCTTGGGTAGTCGGGTAAAAACTTAAGATACCACTAGCGCCATCTAGTTCTGTCACTTCACAACTCCTATTTCGGTAAGTGCAAACATTACTGTGCTTCCGGATTGAAATTACTGGGCACAAGGAGATTAAACATCTAATACCTCGCAATGAGAGCGCAATGCATTGCCGCGCATGGTTTGAACTGTTACGTTCAATATTCTGGGTGGCACTGTTATTGGCAAGCGTTACGTGAAGCGTCACGCTAACACAACAACACAGACTTTTGAACTTTATTGCAGTCCGTATCCGGCCAACGAGCCACGAGCGACGTGCGATTGGCGTCGGAGGTAGGTACGGCGGTCGGGTTTAGGCGTCGGAGGTTTTCGTAAGTCAGTTAAAAATAAATTAAAGACGGTTTGGAGTGAGATAGTACGGTACTTACCAATCATCTCGTCCAGTGTCGGTATGGTGTAGTACCCGGCGCGCGTGAGCTTCACGCCGGCGGGGTGGGGGGGCGCGTCGCGCGGCGCCGGCACGCCTTCCTCCGACCCTGGACACACAAGGAAAAACAACATTTAGAAATACTTTTATACAAACTAGGTACTTAAGTACTACTACTTTTTTTTGAAATACTTGATTTAATTTAATTTTTAATTACACTGTGAGGCCGTTTCGGCTTAGCATATCCTTTCCTTATAGCCCTGTATTTATCCGACGCTATTTGTGATATGCGATAACTTGCAAACTAGTTCGTGCTAACATATCACACTAATATTATAAATGCGAAAGTTGGTGTCTAAGTATGTAAGTAAGTGTGTTTGTTCCCGTTCAACTCAATAACGGCTGAACGGTTTTGGATGAAATTTGGTATGGCGTTAGCATATACCCTGGATTAACACATATTACCTGCATATTTCCGGAGAAGAAATTCGATGGCGTATGTGAATCCGCCAACACGCACTGGGCCAGCGTGGGGGATATGACCTAATCACCCTTCGAGGGTAGGCTGATATCTCAGCAGTGGGATATTTACAGGTGGGATATTTTTATTTTTTTAGACTTTACAAATTGAATAGTAGAAATATAATAATACTAACTGCGCACCGCGGTTTCGCCCGCTATTCCACAGAAACCGAATATTTTTTCGAGATAAAAAGTAACGTAAGTTCCAAAGAACTCATTCGTACGGTACTCATTGTTGTAAAGTCTTTAGTTTTTGTTGTTAAATTTGAATTTTAGTTATAATTGTTAAATTTGACAAACATAAAGAGACATATTGTGAACGGCGTTTAGTATTATGATACAATAATGATTGTACCTAATTTTAATATCGTGTTTCTTTATGTTAGTAAAAATTTCTGATTCTGATTCCGATTCTAAAATTTGACATTAGTTTTAGTTCTTATGAATGAATGAATGAATGAGCGAAATTCGCTAGGTATCAGTTCAGCGCGCGATTTCGTCTAGTTACAAACACGAAACTCACCGCTAAGTAAGTTTTCCTTGTTTTCACCCGAGCCCGGGGACGCGGTGCGGAGCCCTAACTCTCGTATGGAGTTCTCGGTGCTCTGCGCGGGCGAGGCCAGCGACTTGCGGAGAGGTTTCGTTGTCAGCCTGTTGGAGAAGGATAATTGTTATGTTTTTACAAGCTTTTTTTTAAAATTGCAATGTTTTTATATATGTATGTTTGGGTCAAATCTTGCAATTGAACTTTCGACCAGTTCCCATTGTTCAATTGAGTTGGAATTTTGCATACCTGTCAAGTTCCGATGACAATACAATACAATGATAGCAAGCTGATCTGATGATGGATGCGGAAGGTGGAGAACGGAACTACTCAGTAACTAACAGTAGATTTATGGAGTTTGGACTCGTTTTGATCAGCTTACTTACCAAAAACGGATTTTTTCAAAAGCTTGTCTAAAATATATTTTGCACAAAAACTTATTTATAACTACACTTACTCGGAAAGTACGTTATTCCTTTTTTTGTAATAGGTGAGAATGCACCAGTTTCACTGTTTTTTTTTTTGGAGGTTTGCGTGATATAGTTTGTAATAATGCCAGTTTGAGTTTTGGCGGGAAAAAGTTTGGGAATTTTGTGAAAACGGTGGATTTTTATTCATTAGTGTTCGTAAACGTGCACGAGTGTTGGTGAATAGCATAATGTCGTGAAACGTAACCCTACGTGTTGTTTCCAAAAACTAAAGTCTCCACCGCTTTACTGTAGCACGACGTGGGACTTGACCGTGACTTACTTTGCTGACTTAGACTATCACTGAGACTCGTTATAATTGTGAAATATTTAGCTTCTCTTGATATATTACAATACTTGACACTTGCTAAGCACACAACGTGTGGACCCAAAACATAAGAGAAAAAAAAAGGCAGTGCGAGCGAGATAGAAACAAAATCTATTTCCTGGTCTTAATGCAACTCACCAACTAGCGCGTCTGTCCGATCCTTCCGAAGGCAGTTCCTTATCTGAAACAAGATATGTAAATTAGCATTACCTAGTAGTTCGCCCCGAACTGAAACGTCGCGATCCGATAACTTCGGACTTAGCTCGTACTCGAATTACTACTATACTATTCTATACTTATATAAAACTACCTATTTCATCATCAGACGACAGACGTCCACTGCAGGAGATAGGCCTCCCCCTTAGAGCGCAACACTTAACGACAAGCACCTTTTGCCCGCCATTTTCACAATGTCGTGGGTCCATGTAGTGGGAGGTCTACCTACGCTGCGTCTTCTGGTACTCCCTGCTACCTACTTGCCATCTTTTATTTATTTGCGAGTAATTTTTTTGTTTCACGTTTACATTTTTAACGACGTTTTAAATAATATAAAAAAATAACTTAACCAACCAAATTTCATAAATATCAGCCCTACGGTAAGCTAGCATCGGACCAAGAGACAGAGAGATAGATAGAGGAGAGAAACAAAGAGAGAAAGAGAGAGAGATAGGGGGAGGAGAAATCGAAAGAGATGTAGAGAGAGAAAGATAGCGAGATATGGATGAGGAGAGAGAGAGAGAGCGAAAAATAGTTTACAGTATTGACTTACCTATGTTAGGATACAAGCGCGGTGTAGATTGGTTGTCCATTGGTTTTTCTTTAGTTTCACCCCATGGCGTTTTTGAAGCACTCAACCTAGAAAAAAATAATATGTAAAAAAATATAATAAAATAATTACATATAAAATTACATATACTTACATACGTTTATTCCTTTTACCTTTTGTTCATTAATATAATTAGAAGAAAAACAAATACCGACTGTACAATGTAAGTAGGTCAAGAACGGACAAGCCGTTTAGGCTACAGTAGATAATATAGGAACACACAAACATACATACATGTATTTATATTCTTTCATACTTACACACACCCCAAAATCATTACCCACCCTCTTGAGTAGTCGGATTAACACTAAATCAAGAACGGTTCATCCGTTTGTGAGCTTCGATGCCACAGACTTGAGTCTTGTCTTCAGTGACTTGCTTTGAGTCGCTTAGCGCTTAGATATAGTCATACCCCCGAATACTGAAACGTTTGTTAACTTTGACGACAGATTAAGTCTGTTGCTGCCTTTGTCATTTGCTTAGTGCCAGACAAAGGCAGCATTAGAATTAATCTGTTGTCAAAGTTAACAAGCGTTTCAGTATTCGGGGGTGAGTCGCTTAACTACCATAATCGAGATGTACGTGGCGCCCGTGAAATACGTTGTCTGTACATCCTTAACTGACAAAAAAGGTAAACAAACAAAACCACAGATGATGACCGATGATCCACAGAGAATGTGGATATTCCTGTTTAAAGTTTTTTTTATAAATATGCAAATGTTATATCTGAATGTAAATAGTTGCATTTATGTTTATTCTGTAACTAGGGACTATTGTGCGTGCCTAAAAAAATTGCGATTTTGCGTAAAATGGCGAATCGATGAAAAAGAGAGGTTTATTTACCATTTATTTAGGTAAGGATGAACAGACTTTATCATTGTGGAGTTCCGGCGGCCATCTGTGATCTTCTTCATCAGTTCCACTTTACCAAATGATACTTTCTTAATGGAAATGCTCGACTTGTTGATGAAAGTATCCTAGCATCACTATAATGCCTATACTATTTGAGGAGTTCCCTCAATTCCTCATTGATCCCATTATCAGAACTGGATTTTGATGGAAATGGGACCAATCTGGAAGTATATCCTTTCAACTGAAAAAATATTTTATCAAATCGGTTTTTAAATGACGGAGTTCTGAGGTAACGAACATAAAATAAAAAAGTCGACTTGAGAACCTCCTCCTTTTTTTTAAGTCGGTTAAAAGCAGGCTACTGTTCAGTAAAAGTGGTATATTAATGTTCTCTTACCAACTTCCTTGTCTCTCAGAGTTAGGATCATCTGAAAAAAGAAACAAAAAATATTTTAAAACAAATTAATTTAATAATAAATTTTGGTTGTAATTTTAGCTCTTTTATTTAATGTGCAACGTTTCGCTCGGCGCGCGAAATTCAAATTTTCTTGCGTTTTATGTCAATTACAGTTTAATTACTCGTCGTAGGTTCATGAAAACTAATTTTGCGATAATAAATAGATTGTTTCAAGAAATTACACCAACCAGAAATTCAAGTTGAAAGCTAGTATAAGTACATTTGTCACTAAACCAAAAACCAAGATGAAAATCAGCTTTTTGAAATTTGTAGCTAAACCAATGTTATCTAGGTAATCATTTTACCTGTAATGTCTTAAAACAACTTATTTATTGGCACAAAATTGGTTACAATAAATCCACGACGAGTAATTAAGCTGTAATTGAAAAAAAACGCAAGAAAATTTGAATTTCGCGCAATGAGTGAAACATTGCACCTTAAGATTAGATTATATTACGGATAAATAACTTTAAAAAAAATACCCGACTGTAAAATATAGCCGATGACATAAATAGGAATCCAACGACAACTCACTCGTCAAAATCAGTCAAGCAGTTTAGGCTACATGAGCTTATATATTCTTACATACATACTAATATACACCCTAAAAATATTACCCTCCTTCTTAGGCAGTCGGGTAAAAAACGGACTTTTCTTTTGGTTTAACTTACTGTTGTTTTCAAAGCTAATGTTTCTCTTTGCGCGGTCAGCGTCCGTCTCTGTCTGGCGCGAATGCGAGGCCGGTGCCGACTCTTTCTCCCCTGGTCGTGCCTCGCCATTTGTCTCGTTATGTTGAGGCTGAGATTGTTCTTCTTCCGATCTGGAATAACAAGTGTTAATCAGGAAAAAAAACAGTCGACTTGAGAACCTCCTTTTTTTTGCAAGTCGGAAAAAAATAAAACAATTTTGGTAGTTATGACGGGAATGTGAAGAAGTCATGTCGCGTCATTGTATTATTTTGCAAAGCTTTTGTTATTTCGAGTGTTGTGCAAAATGGTGGGTTTTTATCCATTACTAGCGACCCACCCGGCTTCACACGGGTGTTATTAAGAAAATGTATATAAAAACATTTTTTTTTAACTGGGACAGTATAAAGAAATCTGAAATCATAGGAGATACAAGGAAACTGTCTTTGGAACCATTAGGTATTTTTTTTGTAAAAACCATTTTGGCATAATATTTTTTTGGTCAAGCGTGAGTTCCCCGATAAATGAGCTGTTTTAATCTTTTTTTTTGGCATAATAATTTTTGGTCAAGCGTGAGTTCCCCGATAAATGAGCAACTTTAATCTTTTTTTTAATGCAGTTTGACTCAATTTCACGCAAGGATCATTTTATTGTATCAGAAGAGAAAAATCAGATCAGCAGATTTAGTTATAGCTAGTTATTTATAATTTAAACTGGCATAAGTTAGTAGTTTATTAAATTTGTCTTTCTAAAGCTCCTTACATGAAACTGAGTCATTACGCAATAAATAAAATAAAATCAACTTTTTTATCGAGTACTCACGCTTGACCAAAAAAAATTCTACAAAAAAAATAATCGGTTTCATACAAAATGGGTGAATGGTTTTTTTTCTTTCTTTCCTCCTAAGCGGATTTTGGCGTCGCACGTCTTATGCATTTGCGAGTGTCAAGTATACATATATATTTTCAAGTTTTGTTATATATTATCAAACAAGTCATAGTCACGTCAAGTCAAAGGCGAGCAGAGCAAGTCACGGTCAAGTCCAAGTCATGCTCGAGTAAAGTGGTGAAAACTTTACTAGACCCTTCTATGGAGTTTTGGAAACAACATGAAAATTCACGTTTCACGACATTATACCATTCACCAACACTCGTGGATGTTCACAAACACTTAACGGGTAAAAATTCACCGTTTTTACACATTAACACTCGAAATAACGCAATAACACAACGCGACATGATTTCTTCACGTTCCCGCCAAAACTCTCCCCTTTTTTTTTCTTACCTGTAAGTGGTCCCGGCGTGCGTATTCTCGAAGCTATCGTTATTCGAGTCGCTAGCTCTCTGATTCGGTCGCAACACTAGCCGCTTTCGACTCGGTTTCAAGCTCAGCTTGTCTTCTAGACTCGCGTCGTATTCTTCAAGGCCGTCGAACAGGGATTTCTAGAAAAATATATTATTGACCTTAAAATAACTTTGTCGAAGCAAATGCTTTATTTAAATCAATGATGTGTAATATGATTAGCGTAGGTTTTCACAGCGACAGGGTCTTACACTCAATGTAGGCTCAATGTGTGGTACATTTTAACTTATTCAGGTTTACACAGACCGGTGGTACCAATCCGACAAGTATTATCATTAAAAGGGACGTCCTGCCCCGAGGTTTTGGCGCAGTAGGTATTTGAAAATTGTATTGCTGTCGCTTTGTTTCCCGAGCGTGCGATAGAGAGTGAATGTACCTCAATTTTTTAATGAAATAAGCTTTTCGGGGGAAAGCTGTTATCACCCCCTATATCTTATAGAAATCTTTTGTTTTTGGTGTCAATTGGCTGAGATAAATATTGGCGTCGATTCTGTTGTACTATATTCTAAACTAAACCAATCTGACAGGACTAAACCAATCTGACAGGACTAAAATTACCTGCATCTATTTACATTTCAATGTGTGAAAAGAGGATGGAAATAATTTAAGAGCTGTCAAATTTATTTATTTATTTATTTATTTATTTATCAATTCAATTCTTTTCCATTGGGTGGACATTACAGGTTACTCCAATTCGCCCACCCATGGCATTATTGGCATTCTAATAAAACCACTTTTCTTCGTCATAATTTATTGCCTTACATTGCAGCTTGTTACCTTATATCGTAGCTTGTTATCTTATATAACAGCTTGTTACGTTCAACGATGTCAAAACATTTTTTTTATAATGTTTTTCGGTACATCTGACCCACAGATCACACCTTAGATTATGTATTCAGGACGCTCGAAGCGCACCACGCATCAGTCTAAATACACTCATAAGAAATTACTCTGATTGGTTGATTGTTAGGCGCGAGTAGGCGTAACCTTGAGATAGCCAATGAGAACGCTCGGTCGCACTCCCCGCGACCCGCGCAATCCTCAAACTGACGTGACTTTTTGTAGGAACAACGAATCTCGTAATGCGGTATCTAGTGCGATCTGTGATCTGACCTCTTATCGTTACTTCATGTTAAAATTGTTACCTTGTGATGCGCGGAAGCAGTTTTAGGCTGCACCTTGAGCCGAATGCCGTTGGGTGACGTCACGCGGTACGAGCTCGCGGAACGATCTAGGACCGCCTTCATTGCGGCCGGATTCGTCGGCCGGAGGACGTCTTCGGCCGTCGTCGCTGTAAAATATAAATATCATAAACGCTGTGAAAAATATGGAACGTGTGACAGAGACAACAGTTAAACAAAAACACAAATGAGATCTTAAGAGATCCAAGAATTTTTACGTATAGATACCATAGTTTTTTACGCGGCGACATCATTTTTGTCTAACGATACTATCAACTTTTGCTCAGCGATACCAAATTTTATTTTTTTGCGTTGCTATACTATCAAATGTTGCGTAGCGATACCATTTTTTTTTTTGCGTAGCAATACTATCACATGTTGTGTAGCGATACCATTTTTTTTTGCGTAGCAATACTATAAAATGTTGTGTAGCGATACCATATTTTTTTTTTTGCGTAGCAATACTATCAAAATTTGTGTAGCGATACCATTTTTTTTTTGCGCAGCAATACTATCAAAATTTGTGTAGGGATAACATATTTTTTTAGTGTAACGATACCACCATTATTTTTTTGCGTAGCGATACCATCATTTTTTGCGATACGTTTTTTTTTTAAGTATCGACACAATACATTTTTTCATGGCTGCTTTACTAATTTCCACGAGTTGTCATGACAACTTTGGCGCTCTAATATCACACTAATATTACAAATGCGAGAAAAAGTAGCCTATGTTTTAATCCAGTGTATAAACTACCTCCGTACCAAATTTAATTCAAATCCTTAATATTATTATACTTAGACACAACTAAGTAGGTAAGTGTGTTAGTGTGTTTGTTTCCGTTCAACTCTATAACGGCAGAACGGATTTGAATAAAATTTGGTACGGAGGTAGTTTATACACTGGATTAACACATAGGCTACTTTTTATCCCGCAAAAATATTCTGTTTCTGTAGAAAAGCAGGTGAAACCCGCGTAACGCAGCTAGTAGGGTAATAATTATAACTATGTACTTACAAGAGTCAGGCAGCAGGTCCTTGAAAAGCGGGGAATCCCCGTAGGGGCGCGCGGCGAGAGTCAATATTTGTTCGTGGACATTGCCCGCTGCCGAGGCGCCGGATAGGTTACTGAAACAGACAATTTGAGTCAATCCATATTAGAGTCTGTTCAAAAAGAGAGTGGGCATGACATTTGAGGGCGCAGCCGTGTCATATTATCTGTTTTATTTTACTAACAACACAATAGCGCCAGCCCCTAGATTAAATAACTTGCGACTAAATCGCAAGTTGCATGTCACATAACCAGGGGGCAGTCCGTTTTGGTCCTTAACTAAGTAAAGAAAAAGAAATAAACTATGTAAAGTTTTGGATCATTTCAGGATGCAATGTTCCTATGTAAGTATGTATGTTCGGGTCAAATCTTGCACCTGAATTGGACCAATGACCTTATTATGGAAGTACGTGATTCTGATTGTGATAGCATGCCATCCCGCTCATACCAACATACTCGGACTATGTGCGGTCCCGCTCGCGCACTATCACTATCACGATGAGGTACACCCATGATAAGGGGGCAGTTCCCCTTGTACAATTAAGTTGGAATTTTGCACCACACCTGTGCCAGATATTCAACCGCCAAGCAGTAGTGTGCAAGCACTATTGTGTTCCGGATTAAAGGGCAATGTTTTCAGCGTAATTACTAGACACAATGATATTTACAGTCTAATATTTCAGGGTGACGAGGGGGGGTGCAATGTGCATGGCCGCGTAGTGTTTGAAACTGTTGACGTTCAAAATGATGGGTGTCACTGAACTGTTATTGGCAAGTGTCGACGCTTAGCATTAGGCGAGCGACATGCTCGTCTCGTCAGTCTATAAATTAAAAAAAAATATGTTAGTTATGATAGTGCGACTAACTTGGCCATAGCGCTGTTGTTCGCGTTCATCCCGAGGCCGAGCCCCGAGCCCCCGAGCACAGAGTTGTTGGAGAACATGCCGCCCAGCCCGCCGTCCAGGCCTGGAACAATACGTAATCAGGGCCCGCACCGTGAGGCGCTTATTGCGATGATTGTTAGGTTCAGCAGAGAACGCTGCGCGACCATACGCCTTATCGCGCGGCGATACGGTTCGTGGTCGCGCAGCGTCGTCGGCCGAACCTAACAATCATCGCAACAGCCATCTCACGCTACAGTACTTTGCGACCGAATTCGGTCGCTATGACGCAAAAATTCGACAACGAACACGAATTGTTAACGAAAAAACGCAAACATAGCGTTGAATTTTGACCGCAAAACATAGCGTTGAATTTTGATCGCAAAATTCAACGTTTTTCACGGTGTAGATAACATGTAATATCGATATCGCATAACATTTAGAAATGGGAAACAGTTGGCACACTTTGTATCACAGATCACACCCTAGATTCTGCACTCAGGACGCTCGAAGCGCACCACGCATCAGTCTAAAAACACTTATAAGGAATTACTCTGATTGGTTGATTGTTAGGCGCGAGTAGGCGTAACCTTGAGATAGCCAATGAGAACGCTCGGTCACACTCCCCGCGACCCCCACCTTCCTCAAACTGACGCGACTTTTTGTAGGAACAACGAATCTCGTAATGCGGTATCTAGTGTGATCTGTGCTTTGTATGGACAAATAGGCGGTATACTCTAATCTTAAGAATGTAATCTCACCAGTTCTGAAGGTGTTGCTGGCGTTAGGCGTTTGGAACATGTTCGCGGTGCCCAGTTGTCCGAACGGCGCCGTCGCAGGTTTGGCCTGAAACGCGTTGCCACCCATACCCACACCTGGGGACAAGCAGTAAGTAGTAAATCTACACTTTGGTCGAAATCAACATCAAAAATAATAAACAGTTTTTTTTTTGTCAGCTGTAAGATGATAAGATAATTTATTTCTCAAAACTAATGAACCGTAGCTGAATGAATGAACTTAAAAAAGGGTACTTTTGTTGCTGGCGCTGGGTATACTTTCCAGGTCGTCCCATTGTGATCAGGGGCCTTATTATGTAGCTGTGGTGGCGATGGTCATCGCGTGCCGTTCCACTCGCGCCAACTTACTCGCACTATGCGAGCGAGCGGGATACCAAACGAAGACCATCGCCACAGAGTTACATGGTAAGGCCCCAGGTCAGGATCTGATTATGGGATCCTGGAGAAGTCGAAGGAAATCTCAAAAATTAGGGGGATTAAGTCAAACCAAGGCGATTGAAATTGGTTCTGAAAGTTATTGTTTAAAAATAATTATTGTTTAGGTACTTAATTATTTTCCAAAGACATTATTTAACTAAATTGGTTTCCTAGTCAAAGAAGGCCTTAAAAAAACTTTTACATAACAAAGTTAGTACAGTAGAAAGTGCGCATTCAGTCAAAAATTGGAAGTAGTTAAAAAAAAGGTCGATAAGTCTACTTCGCAAATTCGTTGTTTTTTTTTTTTTTTCTGTTTTGCAAATTCGTATATATATATATATATTTTTTTTTTTTAACATTGTTGATGTAAAAAAATATTGTCATTTTTCCTGTTCCTACTGTGATTGCGGCTTACCGAGTGTCGGCTGCGTGTTCCCGAAGCCGAACGTGGGCTGAGTGGTGGCGGGCTTGCCGAACGCGCCGCCGCCGCCGAACAGACCGCCCGACGTCGAAGTGTTCGTGCCGAAACCCAGGGCCTGGGTGCCGATACCTGGGTACAAATACAATAAAAAAAAAATAAAAAAAAAGACAACTATAATTATAGCTGATGACTACAAGCGGCTGAACAGTGGGCTTATCCCGTAACTCTGAAATCGATAGCGAGAGTTACGCGAGCGGGACCGCGCATAGTGCGACCAAGTTGGTACGAGCGAGATGGCATGCTCTCGCAATCAGAATCACGAACGTTTCAAAGTTAGAGGACAAGCTCGCAGATTTTCTAGAATAAAAACTAAGTACGACCGTCCTCAGCTCGATGAGTAATCCTGACAAATATTAAGGCCTCGCTACATGGCCCGACCCGACATCGCTTGAAAGAGATGGCTATATATAAGTTTCTGGGGAAGCGAAAGGGAGAAGCTATAACCTTAATAGTTTGTTTCTTTTGCTCCCGTGTAATTCAAATCTAGCTGTCCCTTTCACACGATGTCAGGTCGGGCCATGTGTAGACACCCTTATAAATGTGAAAGTAACTCTGTCTCTCTGTCTGGGTGTTTGTTGCGTTATCGCGGCTAAACGGCTGAACCACCTGAATTTTTAAATATATAGCTTTAGGGTCGGAGGCGGAAAATGGCTACTTTTTTTTGTAGACTCGTACATCTCAAAAAATTTACTCTCATTCTTGGGCAGTCGGGCAAAAATACAATAGTAAATTCTTACCCGGTTGTGGTGCTCCAAACGTTGGTGCTTGCGTCTGTGTCGGCTTCGCCCCGAAGAGTCCTCCGCCGCCGAAGGCTCCGAAGCCGGTGCTGGCCGGAGCCCCGAACACAGACGTCGCGGGCTTCGCACCGAACAGGCCTCCGCCCGTCGTCTATTAACATTATCAATTTATATTTATATAAAAGAACAGGAAAAGGTTTAGGTTAAGGTTCTCGAGTGGCGACCACGAACCGGAACATGAAGCGTAGGCAGGCCTCCCACTAGGTGGACCGACGACATTGTGAAAGTCGCGGGCAACCGGTGGATGCAAATGGCACATTGTCGGTCGGTGTGGCGCTCTAAGGGGGAGGCATATGTTCACCAGCGGACGTATTCTGGCTGATTATGTAAAAGAGCAGGCCCTTTTCTAGGAATCAACGCACAGACCGAACCATTCATGATAGAGACGTGATATTTGAACCCAATACTCCTCAAGTGGTCTACGTGAACGATAATAACGGATTTACGGATCCGAATGACGGGGAGGCCTATGTTCAGCAGTAATAATACTAGTAGTTCGCGCCGAACTGAGACCTTGCGACCCCTATATCTTCACAAGCCCTGGACCGATTCAGCTCATATTCGAACTTAAAAATTGTATTAAAATGAACTACTTGCCTACAGAATTTCATGAAGATCGGATCAACGGTTCGCAAGTTATCATCGGACAAATATACACACAAACATACATACAAATGCCGATTTGTCCCAGTAAACTCTGAGACCTTCGCTTCGCTCGGTCAATAATAATAATTTATTTTTTGCACAAGATAAAATTACAATACAGAGTCTTACTTAGGAATATAACACGTGTGCCTGAACTAGGTTATCCTGTGTTTCAGGCGAGCTTAAATAATCAAAAAATAATTATACATTAGTCTATGGAATGGGTGAAAATTATAAGTACAACCATAGACAGCGAAAACAAGGATGTTAAAAAAAAAAACAGTGAACGTCTTCCGGCCGATGTTTTTTTTTGGAATGTTTTTTCTATGGAATGGGTGAAAATTATAAGTACAACCATAGACAGCGAAAACAAGGATGTTAAAAAAAAAAACAGTGAACGTCTTCCGGCCGATGTATTTTTTCTGGAATGTTTTATCTATGATATGGGTGAAAATTATAAATACAACCTTAGCCAGCGATAACAAGGATGTTAAAAAAAAAAACAGTGAACGTCTTCCGGCCGATGTATTTTTTCTGGAATGTTTTTTCTATGATATGGGTGAAAATTATAAATACAACCTTAGCCAGCGAAAACAAGGATGTTAAAAAAAAAAACAGTGAACGTCTTCCGGCCGTATATTTTTTTTTGGATGATAAGTGAAAGCTGACCTGGTTCTGCAGATTGCTGCCGAAGCCGAAGGAGGGCGCGGTGCCGGTGCCGAAGGCGGGCGCCTGCGTGGTGGGCGCGGCGCCGAACAGGCCCGTGCCTGGCGGCCGACAGTTAACATGCACTACAGGTTTTGTAAAAGCAGTCATCTAGCTAGTTGTTACTTTAGAATTGATAAATCCTCCTAATACTGCCGTTTTTTGTTACTTTTTTTGTTGTAAATACATACACAGAACACACTAGTAGTTCGCGCCGAACTGAGACCTCGCGACCCCTATATCTTCACAACCCCTGGACCGATTCAGCTCATATTCGAACTTAAAAATTGTATTGAAATGAACTACTTGCCAAAAAAATTTCATGAAGATCGGATCAACGGTTCGCAAGTTATCATCGGACAAATATACACACAAACATACATACAAACTCTAGAGACCTTCGGTTCGCTCGGTCAATAAAAACACCCAGAGAACGAACAAACAACTATGTTCATGACAGAAATGTTTGTCCTGGGTGGGAATCCAACCCACAACCTACAGCTCAGAAGGTGGAAATCTGCCCACTGAACCACAAGTTAGTTATGTATGGATGTATATAATATATGGTATACTAGCTGCGCCTCGCGGTACCACCCGCAATTCTACAGAAACCGAATATTTTTCCAGGATAAAAGGTAGCCTATGTGTTAATCCAAGGTTATCCAAGGGTTATGTGTAATCTACCTCCATATCAAATTTCATTCAAATCCGTTCAGCCGTTACACGAGTCGAACGGGAACAAACACACTTACATACTTACACACAAACTTTTGCATTTATAATATTAGTGTGATATCCGCCCCGGTTTTGCAAGGTCGTATAGAATAGAAGTAAGTAAGTATATAGTATAGAAAAAAAAATTATAAACCTTCCTTGAAAAAATATCTAACAGATGGTGCAAGCCGCATTTATAATACGAGTGTGTTGTGTATATAGTGGAGCTCACCAGTGCCGGGCGCAGTCCCGAACGCAGGTTTGTTCCCCCCGAACAGCCCCGTCGTGTTCGTGTTGGCCTGAGTGTTGCCGCCGAAGGAGAAACTACCTGTTGGAAACAACATTGTTTGTGTTATCTTAGGCCGGCCGCAGGTTGAGCCACTCGTGGAAGCCGGTTACCAAGTTTAATAATAAATAAATAAAAATAATTAAGCCACTATAAATAAAAGAAATATTCTGTTTTAATAAAACGGGATAAAGGTCACCGAATGTGATCGAAACTATAGTCGGAATAACCGACTCAAATTAACGTGAGTCATCATCATCATCATCATCTCAGCCACAGGACGTCCACTGCTGGACATAGGCCTCCCCCTTAGATTTCCACGAAGAGCGGATGGAAGCGGCTCGCATCCAGCGCGTTCCTGCGGTCTTTATCAGGTCGTCCGTCCACCTTGTGGGTGGACGTCCTACGCTGCGCTTGCCGGTACGTGGTCTCCATTCGAGAACCTTACAGCCCCATCGGCCATCAGTTCTGCGTGCTATGTGCCCTGCCCGCTGCCACTTCAACTTGCTAATCCTCTAACGTCTAACGTGAGTATTCCCGTTTTATTAAAACAAAATATTTCCTATATTTATACGACGTGTAACGACACATAACGACGTGCAACCACGCCTATAACCAGCGGAAGATAGACGTTTACAACGATACCTCATTTATCAAATTATGATAAGTATTACTATTAGTACTCACGGGATATTTACCACGGTTATTGTTTTTGTTGAGTTCCCGATATTTCGGCACAGTTGCATGCGCCATGTTCACGGGTAGACTACTACTACTACTAATAGTAATGTTGTAAACAACCACGAAAGTCTAAAACAGTGTTTATGATAAGTAGTTAAAAAGTTATGAGGGAACAGATGAACATACATACTAGTACATAGCGAGGTCCCAGTTCGGAGCGACCTACTAGTTTATTGAACACTCACTGGTCTGTCCGAAGCCCCCGCCGGCGCTGAGGCCGCCGCCGAACATGCTCGGAGCGCTAGTCGTCGCCGCGCCACCGAAGCTCGCTGCAAAAAGTACAATAAAACGTGAGGCCTGAAACAAAACCTTGCAGAGACAGAGAGTAGTATACATCATCATCATCATCGTCAGTAAGAAGAAAAAAAAAAAAAAAAAAAAACGTTTATTTGCGCCACCGCTGCACATATGTTTACACATGCGAATGTAGTCTGGAAAAAATCGCTCTTAGCGATAAGGCCGCCTTGTTGTATCTACCTCGACAATCGTGCGACAATTTGTACGTCGATTCGCTCGTCTCGTTACCTGAGCCTTTGTTCAGTAGTGAGGACATCTTCTGGCTGATGATGATGATAGTATATCTAAAGTAATGTAATCTACAGTAAGTGTGCTTACTGGCGGCGCCGAACAGCGGTTTAGCTCCTTGTTGTTGTTGTTGCTGTTGTTGAAACGGGAACATGCCTCCTCCTGAAATTATTCACAACTATATAAAAAGCCCGCTTCCTTCAAGTTTCAAAGCCCTTGAAAGACAGATCACACCCTAGATTCTGCACTCAGGGCGTTCGAAGCGCACCACGCATCAGTCTAAATACTCTTATAAGAAATTACTCTGATTGGTTGATTGTTAGGCGCGAGTAGGCGTAACCTTGAGATAGCCAATGAGAACGGTGCTGCGACGCGCCGCAGCCCGCAGTGCAAGGCGGGACGAGGTCGCGCGCGTGTCAAGCTTAGCATAACTGGATAAAGGTCACCGAATGTGCTCGAAACCATAGTCGGCATAACCGACTCAATTTAACGTGAGTATTCCCGTTTTATTAAAACAAAATACCTGAGTTTCCTTTCCGCCCCGCCGTGTAGTCCTCCAAACGAAGTTCTTCAAGCGATTTTGTCTCATATTCCTGTGGAAAACATTAAATTCCTTAAGAATTTATGATCTACATCCTAGACTGACGTAAAAACCCAACACGCCTGATGCGTTAACAACCCAGCCCGCCCGCCCGCCAAGTGACTTATACCAACCCGCCCGATAAGTGATCCATCCCAACCCGCCTGATGAGTGACCCATCCCACCTACTGAGTGCCCCAACCTACCTAATAAGTGAACAACCCAGACCGCCCGCCCGCCAAGTGACTTAAACCAACCCGCCCGATAAGTGATCCATCCCAACCCGCCTGATGAGTGACCCATCCCACCTACTGAGTGCCCCAACCTACCTAATAAGTGAACAACCCAGCCCGCCCGCCCGCCAAGTGACTTATACCAACCCGCCCGATAAGTGATCCTTCCCAACCCGCCTGATGAGTGACCCATCCCACCTACTGAGTGCCCCAACCTACCTAATAAGTGAACAACCCAGCCCGCCCGCCCGCCAAGTGACTTATACCAACCCGCCCGATAAGTGATCCTTCCCAACCCGCCTGATGAGTGACCCATCCCACCTACTGAGTGCCCCAACCTACCTAATAAGTGAACAACCCAGCCCGCCCGCCCGCCAAGTGACTTATACCAACCCGCCCGATAAGTGATCCTTCCCAACCCGCCTGATGAGTGACCCATCCCACCTACTGAGTGCCCCAACCTACCTAATAAGTGAACAACCCAGCCCGCCCGCCCGCCAAGTGACTTATACCAACCCGCCCGATAAGTGATCCTTCCCAACCCGCCTGATGAGTGACCCATCCCACCTACTGAGTGCCCCAACCTACCTGATAAGTGAACAACCCAGCCCGCCCGCCCGCCAAGTGACTTAAACCAAGCCGCCCGATAAGTGATCCATCCCAACCCACCTGGTGAGTGACCCATCCCATCGGCTAAGTGAGCCCAACCTACCTGGTGAGTGACTCAGCCTACCTGCTAAATGACCCAACCTCCTACTAAATGATCAAAAAGTTACTCAACCTCAGTGAATGACCCAACCCAGAAAACCATGATACAGGTTTATAAGGAAAGAGTATGCTAACTGCTAATCCGAAAAGGGCTCATCATAATGGACAACTTTTACTATGGGACCAAGCCAGAAATCGAGAAAAAAAATAGCTGTTCCATAGAAAAATTTCAATGACATTCGACAAACGACATATATTCGTATGGAGCAGCCGATATTTTTTTCTCGATTTCAGGGTTATTCCCAAAGTAAAAGTTACTAAAGTACTATGAGCCCTTTTTGGCTTAGCATACCCTTTCCATATAGCCCTCTATAATGTTGTCCTACCTTCATGCAAGTGATGCAGTGATGCTTGACGCTGATATTCTGCGAGGCGCCTCCCTTGACGACCACGTCGGATCCCACAACTGGGTTATACTTCACGTGACCGGTGCCGGACGCTTGTTGCTGGCCGAAACCGCCTGCTGACAGAATAATTAAAATCATACCAATATTATAATTCAGAGGAATATAGCCGCACTCGTAACAGGACCACTCAAAGCTTCAAGGTATGAATTCACTAAAATCATCCCCAATTAAGGTGAAATGGTAAAGTACCGGTATGCAAGCGAAGCCGTGTAGGCAAGCTAGTAAAAAATAATCAGTCATCATACATATTATTTAACTGCCCCGGTGGCTCAGTTGGTAGTGAACCTACCTTCTGTGTTTGGGGGCGTGGGTTCGATTCCCATCTAGGACAAACATTCATGTGATGAATATTTGTGTTTGTTCTATGTCTGGGTGTTAATATCTATATAAATAGGTATTTAAAAATATCTATGTACGTATATCAGTCTCTGGCAGCCATATTACAAGCTTTGCTTAGTTTGGGTCAGATGACCGTGTGTGTAAAAATGTCCCAGATATTAGGCGCTAATTCTGCTTGTCGGTGAAGGAAAACATCGTGAGGAAACCTGCATATTTCCGGAGAAGAAATTCGATGGTATGTGAATCCGTCAACCCGCACTGGTACCAGCGTGGTGAATATGGCACAATCACTCTTCGAGGGTAGGCCGATATCCCAGCAGTGGGAGGATGCGGAGGTTTCAAGGCTGATGCAGAAGGTTGTACTCACCAGCAGTGTTAGAGAAGAGGCCTCCTCCGAGCGTCGTGTTCTGTTGTCCGAACAGACCGCTGCCGGTAGTCGACGTGTTTCCGAACAGACTCGAGTTCTGAGTCGGATTAGTAGTGGTACTACCAAACCCAAACCCTGGAGAGAATAATTACTTTTACATAAGTAATAAATCAGAGTTTGCAAGCTGAAGTGGCAATGGGCAGGCCACATCACTCGAGGAACTGATGACCGGTGGGGAAGAAAGGTTCCGGAACCACGAACGAGGTTCCACGAACCGGAAGACGCCGCGTAGGTAGGCCTCCCACTAAGTGGACCGACGACATTGTGAAAGTCGCGGGCACCCGGTGGATGCAATTGACCCGTTGTCGGTCGGTGTGGCTCTCTAAGGGGGAGGCATATGTTCAGCAGTGGACGTTTTATGGCTGATGATGTAAGTAATAAATCAACCGGGAACACCGGGTATGTCCTAAAACAGCGACGAGAACCACCGGAGGACGGGCAGCAGCTTCCTCTTAGTAAACTGCGACAGGAACCCACGGAGGACGGACGCTTGACGCTTACCATCAGGCGAGCGACTTGCTCGTCACGACAAACAGTTGCATAAAAGTATATATTTTTTTAAACCCTACTGCAAAATGTAGCCTATGCCACTCCGGACATAAAGAGGAATCCAACGACTCGTCAAAATCGGTGAAGCCTACTACTTTAGGAGGTAATATAAAAATACTTACATACAATCCAAGAACATTACCCTCCTTCTCGGGCAGTCGTGTGAAAAAAGAAAGAGAGAGATAGCTTACCGGCAGGCTTAGCACCGAAGGCATTTGTCTGCTGCTGTGTGTTTCCAAAGAGGCCTGTAGAGGGGCTATTTGCGAAGAGGCCTCCGGTACCGGCGGACGTGTTCCCGCCGAAGCTGAACCCAGTGGAGGGGGTGCCAAAGGCGGGAGCGGGAGTGGCGGCAGCGCCCCCTCCGAATAGCCCTCCACCGGTTGTGTTGGACGCGCCGAATAAGCCTAGAAGGAAAATGGTATGTAAGTGCATTGTCTTGCGCTTTGGTATGTAAGTGCATTGTCTTGCAGATTCTTTGCGCGATGAAATCCGGAACGAGGATATTCGCCGAAGAAGCAAAGTCATATCGGTGACTTTGGTATTTTTCAGGGTTCGCAAGCTGAAGTGGCAATGGGTAGGCCACAGCTCGAAGAACTGATAACCGATGGGGAAAATAGGTTCTCGATTGGATCAGAAAATGGACGACGCAGCGTAGATAGGCCTCCCACTACATGGACCGACGACATTGTGAAAGTCGCGGAAAACTGGCAAAATGCAAATGGCAAATTGTCGTTCAATGTGGCGCTCTAAAGGGTAGAAATTTGTTCAGCAGTGGATCTTTTGGCTGTTGATGATTATGACGAAATGCATTGAGCCACTATGCACTACGTAGTAGAAGAGTCATCTCATTACATTGTGCCATCCCATTGAATATGATGTGGTCTCTGTGCCACAGTTCGCTCAAACACTCGGTGATGTAGGCAGTCTTGATGCAGATAAGGTCTTGATGCAGATAAGGTCTTTGATGCAGACGAGGTCTTGATGCAGACAATGTCTTGGTGCAGTCAAGATTTTGATGCCAATAAGATATTGGTGCAGACAAGGTGTTAATATAGACAAGGGGTCTTATTTTGTAAGTCTGGTGGCGATGCTATGCCGCACGCTCGCGTGGTTGGAGTAAGTTGGTGCGAGTGGGACGGTACACGATGACCATCGCCACCAGAGTTACATGATAAGGCCCAGGTCTTGATGCAAGCAAGGTATTAATGCCGATAAGGTTTTGGTGTAGACAGACAAAGTCTGGTTCAGACAAGGTCTTGCTTGATGCAGACAATTTTTTGTTGTAGATGTTGATCCAGACAGAGTTTTAGTACTGACAATGGGCCTTAACCCGTAACTCTGGTGGCGATGGTCTTCATTTGCTATCCTGCTCGCTCGCATGGTGCGAGTAAGTTGGCGCGAGTGGGACGGCACGCGATGACCATTGCCACCAGAGTTACGGGATAAGGCCCAATGTCTTGGTACTAGATTTCCGACGAGTTACCTCCGCCAGTGTTGGGCTGCGCGTTAGTGTTTGCCCCGAAGGCGGGCGGAGCACCGAAGGCACTAGTGGCTGTCGCCGGCTTGAAAGTGCCGAATGGTGACGCCGATGTCGACGGGGAAGCCCCAAACGTCGACTGCATGCCTGAGATTTATAAACATTGTAGTAGAACTTGCGACCATGTTCTGAATTCCATTCTAAGGAAAAGATACGTCGGATTGGAGGACAAACTTAATTTGTATTTGCAAAAAATGAACTCCCAGACATTGATACATCCAATTCTCCAGTTACAAATTTAAGTTTTTAATCGCAATAAAATATATTTTTTATGTGCTGTTTACAAATTAATTATTATTCACATATATTCCTTTACTTGTGCTTTAATACCCTAATACATTGCTTCTTGACTTGTGCAATATATATATTTTTTCGACTGGCTATGCGTTTGGTCCCAACCATATAATTGAATTTTTTATTTTTGCTTGGTAGTAGGGTACTTTCGGGTACTCGGCTGGCTAGAATCCCCTAATTACCCTAATTTAAATCTGTACCAAGCACCTCAGTGTGCTTCCAGCAGCCTGACTTGAGAGCCAGTTCCCATTCTAGACTAGATCCATTCATATTACTCTACCCCTCTGTTTAATGAAGGCCTTTAGTTGCGATTATAACTAAGTGGTTAGGGTGTACGGATCGCACGCCGTAGTGCGCGGGTTCATATCCCAACAAGGAGATTGTTAAACTAAAGGAAAAGATCGCGAGAAACCCATAGCAAGGTGGTGGCAAGTTGAAAATCTGTCACTAACAGGCTTCTTTACTTCAGCCAGATCCCATGATTGATTCGATAATTCGATTGACTTCACCAACACTTAACTGATGTATTGTGGTCAACCCTTGACTTTATCAACTACTTTTTGGTGATGATTGGGTTGTATTCAGCACTTAGGCAATCTAGCTGGATGCTCTCAGTTCAGCCATTGGGTGTCCTCCTTCAGGAAAGTCAACAACTTCCTGACCTCTTGTAGATCTGTCAACCATAAAAGAATGCGAAAGCTTACCAAAGCCCGAGGTGTTGGCGCCAAACGCTGTTTTCTGGAACATGTTTATGAAGTGGTTTCTCCGATGAGTTCAATCAAGTCTCGCTGTTTACTATGTTTTTTTACAGTATGTCAGACAGAATGGGACATTGTGGATGCTGAAAATAAAATTCATATTGTTAATTAACATCATTAAGTTACCTGCCTAGCAAAAAGTATGTGTTAGTCAAGGCTTTAAAATTATTTCTAAAAATAAGATCACTAAATAAAAAAAATCTATTCACATAAAAAAAAATGTTAGATGTATGTTCTTTTCTAGGTATCAACACACACACCAAACCGCTTAAGGTAGAGAGATGAGATATGAACCCAATATTCAAATATTCAAATGGTGATGAAAAATAAGAACAGATTTTGAGAAATTTGACTTTTAAATGGGTAAAATGGACCCCCAAAATGTGCATGGAATTAAAATCTTTTCATGCTAAACCAATGAAACTCGGTTTGTGTAACAAGCATAAAATGAAAGAAAGGGATGTCTCAGGATTTTTCGAAAATCTACCCCTGAAGAGGTGAAATGGGGAGTTTCATTTATGACTATGCGAGCGAAGTCATGAGGACAAGCTAATATTATTATATTTCTTATGAATAGCGGGTTAAACCATCCAGCAGGTAGCTTTGCTAGTTGAGGTAACAAATGACACAAGTATAAATTCATTGAAAAATACGAGGAAGTGTATTGTCACAAGAATTATGTGTGAATTCAAATAATTTTATGATAATGATTTTATTACCAAAAAAATAAACCAAAATTTATATTGGCGTTTTGCAGGTGCAGGTGCATATTTTTTGCATGTTTCGTTCTTTTTTAGAGCATATTTGGATGCTTATTTCGCCATTTTGTAAGTGGTTGTTTTGATATTGACGTTGATTCCACTTAAACTCGCTAAACCAAACTTAGTGCTATTGCTGACTTTTACTAATACAAACACAAGAAATAGATTACATGCATTTTAATGCTGTCAAATGAGTTTACCGATTAAATCCACAAAGAAAAACATACACTAGCGACACCTAAAACTTGTTTTTAGTCGTTACCCGGACCCTTATTATGAATGTTTGTGATTCTGATTGCGAGAGCATGCCATCCCACTCGTACCAACTAGTAGTCGTAGTCGCACTATTGCGCTCTATCACTATCATGATCAGGTACATCCGTGATAAGGGAGCCGCTCCGGTCTCGTCTATGCTCGTATGGAGAACTTAGATCTGACTAATTTGACAGCACTATAGTTCATGCCATCTCTGTCTTGTGTCTCTATTAGTAAAAGACAGCGATAGCTTAAATTCGTTTAGTGAGTTTACAGTGGAATTGCTGCCTTTATCCGTTTTCTAATGTAAACATTTGACAGGGTGAAGTTTTGTCAGGAACTTGAAGAGGTTGTGTCACGTCATTGTCTTATTTTGCAAAACTTGTGTCATGTTGAATGTCTTCTTGGTACCCATAGTTGTTTAATAGTTTTTGCAGTACTGTTGCTGTTTGGAAGTTAGTTATTTTTGAAGGCGGAAGATTCACAGACTGCAGAATTACAGTTGTGTAAATCAATAATTAAATCGGTAGAATGTTTTACTCTGTGGCGTAGTGTGGGTTTTGATCACCCGGGGCCAAGGCCATGACTTTTGGTGGTGCCATGTGTGTAATGTCTTTTTTTTTTAAAGTATCTGGACTTATTTTCAAGATAGCTATAGGGTGCCACCCCAAAAAAACCTGCACGCCAAGGCCATGCCCCCCAACACACACTACGCTACTGGTTCTACTAAAGGTTAGCATGTGCATTTAAAATCAGAACACAAAATTGAACTTAAGCCAGTTACTCAAAATTTCTTTTCCATACCATATAATTCTAATTTCATATCATTGTTTTTTTTTCTATTAAAACCTCTGAAAAGTGGTATTAATTTACTATTGATTTGTGATGTCTTTCAGCGCCCAGTGGGATCCTGCAAATACCGGGATTGAAATTACCTAGCGGGATTACATTTTATCAGAACCAAAGAGAATCAGTCACAGCCCAGTAAGCTGTTGTTTTTTGGAATAAGAAATAAGAATAGAATAGAATAGAATAGCGAGTTAAAAGATTTTATAGCACATTACTTAATTATTTATAAAAGTTGACATGTCAGAACCATTAGAATATTAAATCCTTTAATATGTAACAAATCTATGATAAAAGGTAATTATAGTAAATATTTACAAACCCCCCACAATGAACAAAAATTAATAACTGAATTTAACAGAACGAAATTTAAAAGCTAGATTTCACAGAGATGCACACGGGTAGCGTAGATGCCTTCCTCATAAGTTGTGTGAACAAAGTAAATGATTTTCCTTATAAATGTAAAAGGAGGTGGTTAAAATAGATTAGCAGCGGGTGAGACATAAGATTTCATTAATTTCACAATGTTTTCACAACATTGCATCACAGCTGCAACTGCGACATTTGTTTGGCAACAAATAACGTGCCAAGATCCCCTGCAGAGTTTGTACACTGAAGTTACAATCATAACCTATTGAAGTGAACCACAACACAATTACAAACTTTCGAAAAGTGCTCAATAAATTGATAATAAACAATATAACGTAAAATTTACAGTTTACACAAGAATTTTTGCTAATTACGACTGAATTTTCAAAGAAATTTTTGCAAAAAAAGCGTTTTGAAAACGAGAGTGACGTATAATCCGACCGTGTATAAGAGGTTGAGCGGCAAACGTTGTAAACTCAAGAAAAAACTTAAATAAAGGTGTAATACTTCCATAACTAGTTACATTTGGGTTAATAAATTAGATCGCAACTTTGTACATAGCAAGATTAAGCAAACTTTCTACATAGTGTGCATTGTTTACAGATATAATACCACGACAATACTCTGCAAGTCGGTCAGTTATCCGATATTATTTGAATTTCAGCAGAAAAAAAGTGACTTACAGAAAAGATTAACCATCGTTGTGATCAGGAGCACACGTAATTATTTAAAAATCAATCAGGAAAACTGTGATAAATGTCTTAAATCACGATTCACAATAACAAAACTTGAAAAACACGCGAGCAACTCAGACGCTTGCTTTTCTCGCTAGAGGCAGGGCTGCCAGGCTGCCAGGGGTGTCCATAATGTACAGCACAATAATGTACGAACCGATAATTGGTGTACCGGGCTGCCAATTATCAGGTCGTACAATACACGCCGTACAATACGGGCCGTACATTATCAGCACGTGCCAATAATGCACGACCAGAAATGTACAGCCGATAATAGAAAGGTACACGTTTTATCGGGTCTTACATTATTGGGCTGTACATTATTGGCTGTACATTCCTGGTCGTTCATTATCGGCACGTGCTGATAATGTACGGCCGATAATGTATAGCCTGATAAAAGGCGACCCAGCCCGTATTGGCTGAAAGACTCTGCTCCTATTGGTCGATGTGTCTACGATCTGTTTTGATTCCATGCTTCGTTTGGACGCGATAGTGTAAATAGGACACAGATTAAAAATACATTTAACCAACTGTCATGTTACAAGACAAAACAGAAGGTTTCCGGGCTTTTATAAAAAAAAAACGTAATAACCTAACCAGTTTTGATACAGCAAAGATTTCCGAGTTGTCATAAAAAAAACCGTAACCTACTAACTGTAATCCTTATATTTTTAATCTGTGTCTTATTTTTTACCCGCCCTGTATTGTACGACCTGATAATTGGCAGCCTGGTACACAGTTTCGGTCGTACATTCCGGGCCGTACATTATCGGGTCGTACATTATTGGGCTGTACATTATCGACACCACCTGGAACAACACTGCATAGTATTACATACTCTTTGCAACACTGCTTGGAACAATTGACACTGATTGAGCTGTACAAAAACACAAAAAGACACCCTACGGATTATTTTATAAATTGTATTGGAAATAAAATTATAAACACAAGACAAAAACACGTGAGTGAAACCTGCCGGTACCTCTGGTATGTATTTTTGTAAAATAAAATGTTTTCCATATTATTTTGATGTCTCATTTTCACATTTCAGAGCTACCCACAGTTTATAATAATAATAGCACTAATTTCAGATAACTTATCCTTCCCAGGCAATCAATCAAAGCTTCCTCTCAGTCTACATATTAATGGCACAGTGTCCTCTCACACAAAACGCCAGTAGCCAAAAAGAAAGAAAAAGCAGTGAGGTTCATGCAGACCTCAACAGCATCTTCGGATTGTGGTAAGTTTGAAGTAAAAACAATAGTAGTTCTGCAAACAGTAAGGAAGTTCTGTAAACCTCCCGAGCAAAAACTTTTTTGCTCAACCTCAATTTCTCAGTTCGAAACTGAGACCCCACGGCCTTTTATGTCTTGACAAACTCTTGACCGATTTTGCACATTCGAAATTATTGTTTAGAATTAAATACCTAGCAAATGTTTCTCCAAAAATTCTCAAAATCGACTAGTAAATGGAGCCGCAGAAAAACTTTCCCCATTTTGTGGAAATATCCCTCCAATAAAAAATCGCAAATGACAAAAAATAGCTATGAAAATGTAGAACCTGTACGCGAGTACCAATATCCATACGGATGATGAAAGCAAATTTTGTCAGTTGTTGCAAAGATTTTGCTCGCTCAGTCAATAATGTTTTATAACATACTGCATTAGTATATAAATAAGTAGTAGTTTATAATTCATAATTCTGGCCATCCAAAGGTTGTCTGGAAGAAATCGCTTTAGGCGACAAGGCCGCCCACTATACTACCGTTTTTTAAATATTAAGTAGTGTTCATTTTTTTTAAGTTTGTTTTTTTGGTATATAATAAAGTTATATTGTATTGTAATGTTCAAACCGCTATAAAAGCCGATGTAAATTATGGGTAACTAGCTGCGCTTCGCAGTTTCACCTACTATTCTACAGAAACCCAATATTGTACCGGGATAGTGCCCATGTGTTAATCCAGGGTATAAGCTACCTCCATACCAAATTTCACTCAAATCCATTCAGCCTTTACAGACTGAACGGGAACAAACACACTTACACACTTAATTAGTATATAAATGTAAAAGTTGGTGTTTTCATTTCTTTGTTCCCATTCATTTCTGTAACGGCTGAACCGATTTGAATGAAATTTGGTATGGAGGTAGCTTTTACCCTGGATTTACGCATATAGGCTATTTTATCTATCTATCCCTATCCCGGAAACATATTCAGTTTCTGTAGAATAGTAGGTGAAACTGCGGGAGGCAGCTAGTGGTCAATATTTACAGTGCAATACGGCTTAAGGCCTCTATACATTGGCCTGATCTGATTTTTGTGGGAAGCATACCTTGACATAGGAGTAAATAAAACAACCTACTACAGTACATAGTAGTCATAGGCTTTTCATTTTTACCTATACACAAGCTGCGCCCTGCGGTTTCACCTGCTATTCTACAGAAACCGAATATTCTTTTGGGATAAAAAGTAAGTGTTAATCCAGGGTGTAGCTACCTCCGTATCAAATTTTAATCAAATCCGTTCAGCCGTTACAAAGTTGAACAGGAACAAACACACTTACATACTTACATTTATTTATAATTTTTAAGCCCTTTTACTTACATTTATAATTTTTAAGCCCTTTTACTTACATTTATAATTTTTAAGCCCTTTTTAGGAAACAACACACAGACCAAATTGCTTATGATAGAGATGTGAGATTTAAACCCAGTACTCCTCAAATGGATGCGAGCCGCTTCCATCCGCTCTTCGTGGAAATCTAAGGGGGAGGTCTATGTCCAGCAGTGGACGTCCTGTGGCTGAGATGATGATGATGATGACTCCTCAAATGCAGTAGGTGACTGCCCCGGTGGCTCAGTTGGTAGTGAACCTACGTTCTGTGCTTGGGGGCGTGGGTTCGATTCCCATCTAGGACAAACATTTATGTGATGAATATTTGTGTTTGTTCTATGTCTGGGTGTTAATATCTATATAAGTATGTATTTAAAAAAAAAATATCTATGTACGTATATCAGTCTCTGGCAGCCATATTACAAGCTTTGCTTAGTTTGGGGTCAGATGATCGTGTGTGCAATAATGTCCCAGATATTTATTTATTATTATTTATTTAATTTTACGAAATTTCATATCTAAAGGAGTAAAATGGACTCCCAAAGTTTATTTTATTTATTTTACAAAATCCACAGCTCTCAAAACAAATACATTAAACTTAAAGCGAGACTGACAGCCAATAATGGATTTACATTATACATACATAAATACTTTTCAAACTACACCAATGAAACTCGGTTTGTATACATACTACACCAATTAAACTAGTTTTTTTTTATTTTATTTTTTTATTTACAATATTGCTCCACGGACTCCGGGGTCCGTGCCATTTATCAAGTTTTACAAATATTTTATCAACTAAAACGGAATATAAAAACTAAAGACTTTACAAAAGGAAATACCAACGAATTTGCTAATAAAGAGCTAAGTGCTATTATAGATTTGCGTATATACTCCAAGCAGTCCAGCTCCCGCAAGCAGCACCCGTTCACGAGTTGACGCATGTGCCAGCCATCGCTCTCCTCAACCATATTGAAGGGAAGAGGGCGACCCGCCACACAACGCCGCCGCAAGAAGAAGCTTTTTAGTGAGCGTGATTGCTCTGGGGTATACACACAAACTTACAACAAAGGAAACAAAAATAAATAACTAATATAAATGTTACTTTTACAATATACACGCTATCTTTTACAATTAAATCGCCTACTCCTGGCCCAGGGCCTCCATCACCGCCGCGTTCCGATCTTTGATGGCCATCTGCAGGTTGTACTCTTTAATGGTCTTCGGTGACGCAGCCGACGCTCGACGCACGAATCGACTGATGGCATCGTCTTCAATGTCGTCGGCGTGGTAGACGAAGGTCCCGGTGTGCCGCGATACTCCAACAACCGCATGTGACACGCTCTCGTGCAGCTTCATTTTTGGCTTGGTCTTAATGGCGATTACCGACTCGTATGTTAGCCCCTGAGCTTCATGGATGGTAAGAGTGCGCGACCCTGTGCCTCCCCCATAACCCTGGATGATGAGGTTTTCCTTTTCTTCCTGCGTGTGCACTAAGAAAAGGGTGTTGGGGAGGGTGCTGGGTATTTGCGCCCCCTTGTACCGTCTCTGCTCAAGAGACCTAATACGGGGAGCTGAGGAATATATACCGGAGTATATTTCCCTCAGCGCATACGCGACGTCCATTGGGTTCCTATGTGTGCAAAGCAACTCCTGACTGATATTTGTATGAAACTCGGTTTGTATACATACTACACCAATGAAACTAGATAAGATAAGATAAGATAAGATAATTTATTTCAACTTAAGAAAGAACATACAAAGAAGCCAAAATTATAAAAGTAAAAATCTTAGTTGTAACAAACTGTTTTTCGGAATTCTTTGTATACACTCTGTAGAAGATTAGCCAGTGAGCCCCAAACTAAACACGAAGCTTGTATCTTGGGGCCCGAGTGCGGAGTTACCGGAGAGTTTACTGCGTGTTGTGAATGAGTATAGCGATTATGAAATAGATATATAAGAATAGAAAAATATCTAGTTATTTATGGTTGTATTATGTGTGTTGATTGTGTAGTGTATGTGTTGTGTTGTTGTGTGTGTTATGAGTTTGTGTGTTGTGTTATGTTATGAGTGTGTGGTTGTTTTTAATATGTGTAGAACCTCCCTTAGTAGCAATTGCATCTTGCTACTCACTATAGAAGCTACGGATAAGGCCCTCAGTCTCGTTATGAGATAACTTCAAGAGCCAGTCTCTAACGTTTCTCTTGAAGGCAAAACTTGTAAGGTCGGGATCACGGCAGACCTTCCTGGATATATTATTGTACACGCATGGAAGAGAGTAGGCAGGACTACGTTTGGCAATCAATGAACTAGCTTGTGGAACCGGTAGTCTACACCAGAAGAAACGCTTGGTTTTTAGTAACTCGTAGTTGGGGTGGGCTTTTAAGCTTGCGCGGGATTTTTGGGCAGCATTATACAGGAATAGTTGACGAACCCGCAACACTTTGAACTCAGAGTACAGTGAGTCAGTGGGATATCGAAAAGGTTTGCAAAGGATGACTTTAATTAAAGCTCTTTGTGCCCTCTCTGCTGTCATGAAGATGGTTTGTCCAGCACTACCCCAGACAGAAATACAGTACTGTATTATAGGTTGGCACAACGCAAAGTAAATTTGCCTTAAAAGAGGCATTGGTGCACAGCTTCGGAGGTTTTTTAACACATATATTAATTTGCGTGTGCGAGATGCAACGTTTATAATATGCTGCTTGTAGGAAAGGTTCCCGTCTATGATAACTCCGAGATACTTTATGTTGTCGACACGGTCTATAGAAATGCACGTGCAGGAGGGTGATAAAGGTTGGGCAAAAGCTGAGCAATAGTGTATTTTTAGGTCAAAGTTTGCAGGTGGTAAGGAAACACACGACTTAGTGAAAGCAATAAATTTAGTTTTTTTAGTGTTTAAGGTGAGTAAATTCCTGTCTAAGATTTTGGCAATAACGGACATACCTTCTGTGGCTAGGCTGTAGACTCTATCCCATGTTTTCCCATGAAAAATAATCGCTGTATCATCCGCGTACGTAATAATTGCTGCGTTCTGGAGGTTACAGTTTACTATTTCATTTATATACAGAATAAACAAGGTGGGACCGAGTATACTACCCTGCGGAACACCAAAATTAATAGGTAATTGGTCACTAACGTCGTTTTTAACTTTAACAAATTGCTTTCTATTAGACAGATAACTCTTAAGCCACTCCATTGCAACACCCCTAAAACCTAATGCGCCCAGCTTCTCCAGAAGCAGACCAACCGAGATCGAATCGAAAGCTTTGGCTAAATCAAGGAATACACCGATACACCTATTCCCTTTGTCAACATGCGATGACACAAGGTTCGCAAGGATAGAAACAGCGTCCTCGGTTGATCTGCCACGTCGAAACCAAACTGCTTGTCTGAGATTTGTATACATACTACACCAATGAAACTCGGTTTGTATACATACTACACCAATGAAACTCGGTTTGTATACATACTACACCAATGAAACTCGGTTTGTATACATACTACACCAATGAAACTCGGTTTTTATACTGTGTATAAGAAACGAAGGTACACAGGTTTCAGGATTTTTCGAAAGTTACTCCTCAAGAGGTGAAATGGGGTGTTTAAATTGCCTATGCGAGCGAAGACGTGCGGGCAAGCTAGTTTATTTTTAATCTGCATGAAAATAAATGTAGCTTAAACAACAAAGAACTCAAATAAAAAATATGAAGGTTGTCTCTTTTACTCCCATGATTTCTTGTCTAACTATCATTTTCGAAAAATCTGATCAGGCCCGCAATGGGTAAGCTGTTGAAACTTATTATTTTATTATTATCAAGAACACCACAGTTTTTGCAATAAAATATTCTGGTTCTGATTCATCCGATTTAGATTCTTCGGGCGACCTCTTTGTCAATGTTGAACTAACTGGACAGCCTGTCCAAGGTAGTTATAATGGTCAACAACTTCGAACGTATCGTTTCCAACGACTACCGGTATGGGTACAACATGGGCATTTGACATGATTGTCGCCTTGTCCGTGTTAATTTTAAGACCCACCTGGGCCCCTATTCGGAGACATGACATTTTATCTCGTATAATTTAGAATTTAATGGGAGTGAGAGTGACCGAGATAAAATGTCATATCTCCGAATAGGGTCCCTGTTGTAAAACGCAAATGAGATCGTTGAGTATATTGCCATGATTACTATATCATCGGCAAAACAAAACAAAACAAAGTTGAGTGATGTACTTTTTTATTTATTTAAGACCAACAGCACAATAATACAAATTAAAGAACATAGATACATTTTATAAAACAGCGAATTATAGGTCTATTATATTTTAAGTAATATAAAAAATATCGCTTTTAAATCACTACTAACAAAGTAACGTACAAAGTGCTCCAATAAAAACAACAAGCGGCAGTTAGAGTGGCTATATGGCTTTTATGTTGATGCCGAATTCGTTGTAGTCTAAGAGCTTGAAAAACGTCCTCCAATGCGTTCGTGAACAGCTTCGGAGAAATGACGTCACCCTGTCTCACGCCTTTCTACAACTGGATTGGTTTCGTGCTCTCGTCCAGGGACCCTATTCGGAGAAATGACATTTTATCTCGGTCACTGTCTCTCTAATTTAGAATTTAATGGGAGTGAGAGTGACCGAGATAAAATGTCATATCTCCGAATAGGGTCCCAGGATCCCATCGAGATTATCTCGAAAGACAGCGTTGAGAATAGGAAATCTCGAAGTTCGAGTTTTTTTTCGAGATGAGATTGAATGTCACCTTCTCAGAATAGGGCCCCTGGGACCCTATTCCTGTGCGCTCGAGATTATCTCGGTCACTCTCACTCTAATTTAGAATTTAATGGGAGTGAGAGTGACCGAGATAAAATGTCATTTCTCCGAATAGGGGATCGGATGCAATCGGATTGACATGGACTATACAGGCTAAGCGCTACGAAACACAAACTAACACACGTGTAGTGTAGAGCCACACTACCAGAGAATATTCAAAATATGTTTTTTAAGACCTGCATCTACACGTCGCATTAAATGATAAGTATTGATTGACCGAGCGAAGCGAAGGTCTCAGAGTTTACTGGGACAAATCGGCATTTGTATGTATGTTTGTGTGTATATTTGTCCGATGTTAACTTGCGAACCGTTGATCCGATCTTCATGAAATTTTGTAGGCAAGTAGTTCGTTTCAATACAATTTTTAAGTTCGAATATGAGCTGAATCGGTCGAGCGGTTGTGAAGATATAGAGGTCGCGAGGTCTCAGTTTGCCGCAAACTACTAGTTGTAATTCGTTCTATTTCAGGGATGCAGTCGCCATTTGACTCCTCAACGTCAAATATGCCGTCAGACGTGCCGTCGGGTTTGACGTCAAATGGTCCTTCAGCTTTGATGTCAAATGTGTCGTCAGCAGTGACGTCAAATACGCCATCATTGACGTCAACCACGCCACCCACTCCGACACCAGCTGTCCCTTCAGCTCCAGCGTCCGTATCAGTTGCTGACGGCGCAGTATCCATATCTGCAGAAAACGCGACTGTAGAACCACTCGCCTCATGGGCTGGTTTCAGCTCCCAACTAGGTAACTAATTTAACATATTCTCTCAAATAAAGAACAATGGCGAACCACAGAATTCTCCCTATTATTATGCCTTTGTGGCGATCATACAATGGTTTCCTGGAAGAGATCGCTTTTAGAGATAAGGCCGCCACTTGTGGCACTAGCTTATAAGATAGTTCTGTATGTGTGCTATTATTATTTTGGTGTACACAATAAAGAGTTTCTATCTATCTATCTATCATACATAGTTTTATGTCAGTAATATAATCTAAATATCATTCGATCAAAAATTTAATATCGCTAGTAGTACAGCATCATTTCATGAAATTAACGTAAATTAATTAAAATAAACATTAATTAAACATTAATAGGTATCCTCTAAGTCAGCGTCCTTCATCTTCGGCCACATCGTTGCTTACCAACAAGCGAGTTGGTGGTCAAACGCAGACTTATAAGCGTTAAAAAAAAAAAAAACTAACAATTATTATCTAGTACTTTATTAGTAGTCAAGTAATTTATTGTCTTCAGATCCTCAACAGCTGAGATTCCAGATAGGCCCTTCGGCATCACCGAGCAAGGCTTACCAACCAAGGTCGCTGGCCAGCGTCACCATCACAGCTGTTCCGTCCAAGCCCGGCACTTCCACTGGTAAGACTTTTTTAAGCTGACATTCAGAGACGGCTTAGGCTACTGTATATCAAAAAGAAACGTTTGGAACACTGATTAAACTTAGCGCAAGATAAGCTTATGTAGTGAATATCAACTAGGAGTTTTGGCGGAAACGTGAAGAAGTCATCTCAAGTCATTGTATTATTTTACAAAACTTTTGTTATTTTTCGAGTGATAATGTGTAAAAATTGTGAATTTTTATCTATTAACTGTTCATGAACAAGTGTTGGTGAATAGTATGTCTTGAAAAGTGACTTTTCGTGTCGTTGCCAAAAATCCATACAAACCTCTAGTAAAGTCTCTACCAGCTTACTGGGGCATGACATAGACTTGATCGTGACTTAGACTATGACTGAGACTTGTTTTAATTGAGAAATTTTTGACTTCACTTGAAATATTATAATACTTGACATTGGCTAAATAAACAACGTGTGGAGCCTCGCACTTTTGTCATTGCTTTCACCAGCTGCTTAGCTTTTTGCTTTCGCTTTCAGCTCAATGACTTCTGTATGGTGCCGGTCCCAAGCCCGGATAAAGAGTGAGGGCACTAGGGGGTGTGGGGTGAACGGCATTTCAAGTTATCCCTTGGTATGTCGAGCACTCTACCCCCCTCGCGGCAGCCCGTGGCCGGCGTGTATGGTGGAGGAGTAAGGTTTCCTTGTGTTTCTTGGGCTGACCTGCTCACCACCAGCACGCGAAACACCGGGGGGAGGTAGTCTGGGCAACTACTTTCACCCATCGCTGAGCGCCCAACTAATTGTGTTCTTGCTCCACAGTACTTACAATTTAATTTATTATGATGAACGAGAACAACAAGGATGTTTTGCCCTGCGATCCGGCCAGCACCCGGCGCCCTCTGGTTTCCGGGCCAGACGGTGGGAAATGGGCTACCGAAGGCGACGGCGGGGTGGTGTCCCAGGCCTCGCCGGACGCAGCTGCTACTGGACCGACAACGGACGCGCTGCTGCCTAAACCTGGATCAGTGCAGAAGCCTGGTCACGAGGAGGAGCGGCGAGAGGCGGCGGCAGCGCCAGGGCGCGACGCTGCAGGGAGAGGTAACGGGCGGGAGCACGGTAGACCGACTCCCGCCCACAGCACATATCGCGGCATTAGCCGCCGAGCCTTATCGAGACAGCGCAGGGCTCGTGAGGCTGGGCTGGTGGACCAGTACCACCAGCTGCAGCGGGAAGGTGCGTTTCACTTGTCCAGCACGGCGGCGTTCACGCCGTCGGCCGTCGCAAGCATGACGCGCGTCGTCCCGCAGGTGGCGACCCTTACCGATGCGGCAACAGCACTTAATGCGCCGCAAGGACAAGGGCCGAAACCGGAACCGGCCCCGCAGGACCTGCCGCTGAACCTCGCCACTATACACGTGGCACGCGAACTGGCGGCACTCGACTCGGATAGTGCTCCCCAGACTGGAACGGACTCAGCCCCGCGCCCCTCAAAAGGCAAGGGGAAGGGGAAGGGTAAGGAGGGGAGCGCAATCACAGAGAGAGCGGTCGCCAGTAACGTAGTGCCCAACACGGGGACTCCACACTCGGGGGTAGACGGAGAGACGTCTCGAGGCGCGAAACGGCAGCGGAGCTCCGATCTGGTGTCGCCCACCGCGTGCGTGGCGGCCGATAAGAAGGCGTGCCACCGGGAACACCCCGCTGCCGCCACATACACATGCGCGACGCGCGACACACCCGGGACATCCGCGGGCCCGCTGATGCCCGGCAGCAGCGTGCTTGCGGCAAAACATAGAGTGGATGGCGCGGGGACGCTGTCGTACGCGGAGGCCGCCAAAAACTATCACAGAGTGGTGGTTTTGGACCGCTGCCGCGTACCGATGGACGAGCTGCGCGCCATGCACGTTAGGATGACGGTCGAGCGGGCACTGTACGGCGTCTTCATGGACAACGGTGGACGACCCGATACTCGTCTACCGCAGTTCATGACGCTGCCGAGGCTGTTCCGCGGTGGCGTCAGATATACACCCCGGGACGATCATACGCTCGCTTGGCTCACGGCTACTGTAGAGCAGACGCCGGCCCTGTGGGTGGGGTCCGGTGAGTACATGGTCGTTCCGGAGAGCAATGTGCCGCGGCACTATACCGCGGTCGTTTACATCCCGGATTTCGGGCGAGGTATGGTCGAGCTCACGAGCCGGCCAGACCTACTTCTCAACTTCCTGGTGGCACTTAACCCCGGGGTGGGCTTGGAGAGGTGGCAGGAGTTCACACACGAGGTGCGCCCCGTGGGTGACGCCCGCAATCATCTCCTCGTCGTAGGGATACCACCAGGAGACATAGACCTCCTAAGGCAGGTAGACTTTCGGCTGCACTATATCTGCGCGAGAGTCTATGTCAAAGTACGGGGGTATAACACAGCCGGGAGGGCAGTGTTGGCGGCGGAGCCGGTGGTTGGGGGTGCGGGGATTGTTGCTTCTGGCAGCCAAACCGTGCCTGCGGCACCCGGTGACCACGACGACATTGCACCCGCCGAGAACATGGGGTGGACGAGGGAGGAGGAAGAACGGTTGTTGGACGCGGGCGACGCTGGCGAAGGAGATCTTGACCTCATGGGGCTCAACATCTTCTCGCCGGCGTCGTCCATGGACACGGACCGAACCGACCACTCCCGCGTCAACCCTATTGTTTAATTAGAAAGGGGGGAACTGGGAACCCAACTGTTAACAATGGATTGTCAACAAAAAACTAACAATCGCACAGACACACATACTCCAACTGCCTCGGCAGCTGGTAGAACACATAGACTTGGCGTCAGTACTAAACTCGACATCATACAGGCTAACATTCATCATAGCGTCTCAGGCTCTGCCGCCCTGCGCGAAGCCCTACAGAAGCAACACAACACAATAGCACTGGTCCAGGAGCCATACTTAATCCGAGGAAAGGTTAGTGGATTCAACGGCCTCAGGGGCATAGTCTTCACGCCCCCCGTGCAAAACAAAATGCGTACATTTATATATATTCCGCAACCATATAAAGCTTCTTTGGTGACACACTTGTGCACTGATGACCTCACTGTAGTAAAACTAGAGACAGGCCTCCAAGGCAATCTCAGCACTGTAATTATGGCATCGGCGTATCTGGATATCACAGAAGAAGCGCCACACCCAGCACTTGAAGAGTTGATGCAATTCTGCACTACAAATAAACTAGAATGTGTGTTGGGGTGTGACTCCAACGCTCATTGTACCGTCTGGGGCAGCCCCGACACAAATGAGAGAGGTAATGATGTACTTGACTTTATTCTCAGGCGTGACCTGAACTTACTAAATCGAGGCTCCGAGCCTACCTTCGTAACGTCTTGGGCAAGAACTATAGTCGACATTACTATGGCCACAAACGAAATCTCGCAAGCTATTGAGCATTGGCGTGTGGCGATAAATGAATACTCTGGTTCCGATCACAGATGGATCAGGTACAACCTGACAGTGGGTGAGCTTGAACCAAGAATGTATAGGAACCCGAAAAAAACTGACAAGTCGATCCTTAGTGAAACGCTGGATAAGGCATTGTCAGAGATACCTCTGGTGGACCCAACAGCTGAACTACCACCGCAGGGAATAGAAGCTACGACTGACAACTTAGTATGCGCTCTAAAAGAGAGCTATGAAAAAGCTTGTCCATTAAAAAAGGAAAGCTACAATATAATTCACAAGAAGGATAAGTGGTGGGACAAAGACCTAACAAAACTTAGAAAAAAGGTGAGACACCACTTCAACAGAGCTATGAACACCGATGCGATGGTGGACTGGCAAGAATACAGAAAGATGCGGCACCGATTCAAGGTGGAAGTCAAAAAGAGCCAAAACAGCTCGTGGAAAAAGTACAGCAGCTCCATCCAATCTGAGAGCGAGACTGCACGACTTAAAAAAATCATAACTAGCGACACGCAAGTAAAGCTAGGCACTCTAAAGAAGACAGATGGCACTTACACAATCTCGGAGCAAGAACAATTTGAATTACTGCTCAAGACACACTTCCCAGACTGTCGGATACATGACAACGATGGGTGGGAACCACACACTCCACACAATCCTGACAAAGAGGACTGGGTTTTCGCAGACTCTATTGTTACAGAAGAGGCACTATTTTGGGCCATAAGCACGTTCCAACCGCACAAGGCCCCCGGAGTAGATGAGATATTTCCAGCTCTTCTCCAATGGGGCCTAAACAGGATAAAATCACACCTTATTGCCATATTTAGATCATGTCTGGCATGGAAGTACATACCTAAAGCTTGGAGGGAGGTAAAGGTGGTATTTTTACCAAAGCCAGGAAAGGCTGATTATACCAACCCAAAGTCTTTCAGGCCAATAAGTCTTAGCTCTTTCCTATTGAAAACACTGGAAAGGCTTTGCGACAAACACATAAGAGGGGGACCGTTGGTGGATAATCCTGTCCATAAAAACCAACACGCATACCAATCGGGTAAATCAACGGAGACTGCTCTCCACCAGGTGGTTCACAAAATCGAATCTGCACTAGAGAGCAAACAGTCCTGCCTGGCCACTTTCATTGACATTGAAGGGGCCTTCGATAAAACTACCTTCCCGAGTATTGAAGAAGGTTTGAAAATCCATGGAGTAGACCACAGAATGAGTGGTTGGGTTACAACAATGCTCGCTAACAGAACTGCCAGCATTGAGACAGCGGGCGCAACACGTTGCCAAGTCACGAGGGGCTGCCCGCAAGGAGGAGTTATGTCTCCACTACTTTGGGTTGTAGTGGTTAACAAACTCGTTGAACTCCTTAATAAAGAAGGCATCGTCACCGTAGCATATGCAGATGACCTGGTTATCATGGTCTCGGGACTATTTGAATCGACTTTGTGTGATAAAATGCAAAAAGCACTTAAGGTCGTTGAAAAATGGTGTGAGCGCCACAGCCTCTCTGTGAATCCACAAAAGACAGAAATGATTCTGTTCACACGAAAAACGAAGACATTAAATCTTAAAAATCCCTCACTGTTTGGTACTAAACTAACGCTCAGCAAGGAAGTGAAGTATCTGGGCGTTTGGTTAGACAGTAAACTTCTGTGGGGAAAACATCTAGACTACATTACCACGAAGGCAACTAACATTTTATGGCAGTGCACCAGAGCAGTAGGTAAGGACTGGGGCCTTAAACCGAAGCTCTGTCACTGGCTATACACTGTGATAGTGCGACCAACTCTCACTTACGGTTGTATAGTGTGGTGGACTCGCACCAACCTAGCAACTGTAATTACTAAACTACAGCAAACTCAAAGGCTTGCATGCTCGTTAATCAGCGGATGTATGAAGAAGACGCCCTCAGCTGCTCTCGAAGTAATCCTGGGTCTGACTCCTTTGCATCTGCATATACAACAGGAAGCAATGGCTTCAGCACTAAGGATTAAATCCACAAATCAGTGGAAAAGTACGGGTGCTATCACGAACCACTGTAGAATAGTAGATCGAGCAACGAGGATAATTCCCGAAGCTATCCATGGTACTGATAAGATAGCTAATACATATCTGGACAGCAAAAAGTACGAGCTGGTCACAGAGGAAAATGTCCTAGATGGTGTATTGCCCACTTGGAACATATACACAGACGGTGCACGGAACAAGGAAGGAGCAGGCTGCGGGTTTTACTCGCCGGAGCTTGGACTCAAGGAGTCCGTGGCCCTGAACAAAACCACGACAGCGCTGCAGGCTGAGGCCATGGGTCTTCTACTGGCAGCTAGAGCTGTGGGACCAATAAATGAGCTTCTCACAGCCGCCGTAGAGCGAGACGGCACACAAATCCTCATCATCACCATCGACAGTGCTGCAACTATTTATGCACTTCGGAGACCTGTAACAAGGTCAAGAGTCATTGCTGAGTGTCACACAGCACTACAAACACTCTCTAACAAGTTCAGAACCATTGTGAGATGGACGAAGAGTCACGGATCGTGTCCGGGCAACAACGTGGCAGACACCCTTGCCAAGGAGGGTGTAAGGAAACAAACAGACGGCGACGTAGTGGGTCTCTGCAAACCATCAGCGATGGAAGTACGTGAGCTACTGCGCCGCCACACCGACAAAGAACAACAAAATCTGTGGGATAAGAAGGCCGACTGTCAACACTCCAAGGCCGCATTTCCAACCCTCGACAGAAAAATCACTAACAATCTATTGAAGTTGCAACGACAGGACCTTCGCCTACTGGTAGGCCTCATAACCGGTCATTGCAATTTGAATAGTCACTTGTACAAAATAGGAGCTACGGACAGTCCGCTGTGTCGTGGTTGCATGCAGCAGAACGAAACAGTGGAACATGTGCTGTGGCACTGTACAGCCACAGAAGAAGCTAGAAACGCCACTAGGTTGCTTGAGGCAACATCACCCATGTCATCCCGACAACTTGACTTGGTCTCATCATCATCGTCATCTAAAAAACTGGAGCAGGTATGCCAGCGGCCCAGAGCCACGCTCCGTTATTTCAAGGAGCTGGGTTGGCTCGGGTAGACGCTGGCAGGGGGGAATGCACAATACACCCCATGCGGGACGTCAGTGCAGGACTCATCGCCCCCATCTCGAATAAGAATAAGAATAAGAACGTGTGGAGCCAAAACATAAGAGGAAAAAAAACCTATAAGAAAGACAAGTTTTATTATTAAAATATATCAAAATACCCGACTGCAAAATGTAGCCATTGTCACCCCGAACGTAAAGAGGAATCCAAAGACACGTGACTCGGGAAAATCGGTCAAGCCGTTTAGGTTACTGGAGGGAGACACAAACACAGATACTTGTCTTACTTACACAAACACATCCATACATACATACACCTAAAAAACTTTACTCTCCTTCTTTGGGCAACCAAGTAAAAGTAAAATAAAAACATGTAATTCTGTCCAATTATTTAAGACTTTTTTTTTTTTTTTTCTTTTCTTTTAGGTTTATTCGGGTCGGAAATTGTGTCGGAGGCGTCCAGAGCCCCCGGCCGGTTCAAGTTCCAGGCCCAAGCCCCTGCAGTAGCCCCCGCGAGGAAGCTAGTGGGCCAGCCGCGCGACACGAGGACATCGCCCGGAAGAACAATAAACAACGCGCCGAAATATACCTCGTCACCTGGTCCGTATCCTCACATCACAGTCCCCGCAATCCGCGCTTTCTTCCAACTTTGGTTAGTTTTTGTCGGAGCAACGATCTCGTAATGCGGTATCTAGTTTGATCATCGTAACTCCTACGAAAAGTTACCAAAGTCGGAGGAATTGCGTGTTGCGAGGTCTTAATGTCACGCCTACTCGCGCCTAGCAATCAACCAATGAGATTATTTTCATAGGAGTATTTTGGCATTTAGGGCATAAGGAGATTTTACATTAATATCTCAGGGTGATGAACGCAATGCATTGCCGCGCATGGTTTTTGTGTTAAACTGTTGAAGTTCTAAATTCTGAGTGGCACTGAACTGTTATGGCAAAGCAGGAGCCAGGAATTATAAATAATAATAGCTGCGCCACGCGGTTTCATCCGCTATTCTACAGAAACCGAATATTTTACCGGGATAAAAAGTAACCTGTATGTTAATTCGGGATATAAGCTGCGTCCATACCAAATTTAATCTAAATCCGTTCAGCCGTAACAGAGTTGAACGGGAACAAAGACACTTACATACTTACACACTTACACACAAACTGAAATTTGGTATGGATGTAGCTTATACACTGGATTAACACATAGGCTACAATTTTTCTCGAAAAATTTAACTGTTCCTGTAGGATAGCGGATGAAACCGCGGGGCGCAGCTTGTTTATAATTTTAGTGTGTTAATTTTTTACAGGTACTTCTGGTCATTCACATCGTACGCCTCTCCCAAACCTGGGCCCAGACGTGGTCATCAGGCCTGTTTCTTCGCTTACCGCCATCAAACACCCCCCAGGAGGGGGTCCAAAACAACACACCCACCCTGGCTTACAAGACTCTGAGATATTCCAACTCCTAGCCGGTTACAGATACTTAAAGGACGAAGTAGCTTCTTTGAAAGTACAATTAGCTAATAGCCAAGCATTGATGCAAGAAATATTAAATAACTTCTCTTCGGAAGTAGCCAAAATTAATATTAGACTAACAGCTGTAGAACAAGGAAGAAATACTAATCAACATGAGCGGGGAAGAATAGCACACGAGCAAGGAAGAATAGAACACGAGCAGGAAAGAATATCACATGAGCAGGGAAGAATAGAACACGAACAAAGAAGAATTGTGGAAAATACGAATGAGAAGATTGTAAACGATGAACAGTGTCTTAGTTCGGAATTGGTAAATTTGACTATAACCAAAGAATAATAATAAAAAGAAAGATTGCTCCTAATTAAATTGAGATAATCATCGATCTACAAATACATGAATTTAATTAAAACATTAAATAGACAGTGTCAAATCCATAAGTCATCTTTAGGCTTGCAAACATTTTCAAGCTAAATAAGGGTGCCTATACATAGCCTTACCTGACTTCGTTCGAAAGGGACAGCTAGACTTGAATTTCAGGGGGTTAAAGGAAACAAATTATTAAGGTAGCTTAGCTATAGCTTCTCCCTTTCGCTCCCCCAGAAACTTATATGTAGCCATCTCTTTCACACGATGTCATGTCAGGCCATCTATAGGCACCCTTAGCTTCCTGATGACGCGATAGGATTTATATTAACAAGATATTTTTCTTCTAAATTTTTGGCTCCACACAGTGTTAAGTGTCATGTTTTGTAATATATCTATTATAACAAGACTAAGTCATAGTCTTAACTTAAGTCAAACAATGTCACAGCTAAGTCCAAGTCATGCCCCAGTAAAGTAGTGGATACTTTACTAGAGGTTTTTTTACTGTTTTGGAAACAACATTATACTGTTCACCAACACTCGTGCACGTTCACGGACAGTTAGTGGATAAAAAAAAAACACCGTCTTAACACAAATTCTGAAAATAATACAATGACGCTACACGACTTCTTCACGTTCCCGCCTAAACTCAATGATTTATTCTTTATGCATTTCTATAGGATAAGTCGATTTTGTTCAATATTTTCTGTAAAATATTCAATGAGGAGTTTTCAAAAAAAAAAAACCTGGTAATAAAAGTATCCAATAGATGGCGTTAGATGTACCTTGAGGTTTTGCTGTCACCGTCAAGACATGAAAGACAAAAAAATGTACGTGTGCCTTATTTTTCTCGTGTTTTTTGGCTCCACATGTGTATCTAGACAATTTCAAGTAATGTAACTATGTATTTGACTTCATTTGAAATATTACAATAGTTGACACTGGCTAAATACACAACGTGTGGAGCCAAAATTTACGATTTCAAAAATAAACATAAAATATTTTGACAGAAATGACAATGACAGGTAAAACGATAGATCTATTACGCCATCTAGTAAGTATATTAGAACTTTTTTTTGAATATACCTCATTATATTAGACAGCTCTAAAATTGTTCCTATGACTTTCTCTTAGGGTGTCTACACATGGCCTGACCTGACATCGTGTGAAAGGGACAGCTAGATTTAAATTTCACGGGAGCAAAAGAAACAAACTATTACTTTTTCTCCCTTTCGCTCCCCCAGAAACTTATATATAGCCATCTCTTTCAAACGCTGTCAGGTCAGGCCATGTAGCGAGGCCTTTACATTGAAATAAAAAGAGACGAAGATAATTTTAGTTTTGACAGATTAAACATAATTTTACTCCTGTCAGATTAAAAATAATTTGAGTCCTAGATAAAATGTCATTTCTCCGAATAGGGTCCCTGGGACCCTATTACATGCAAAAGAAACAAACTATTACTTTTTCTCCCTTTCGCTCCCCCAGAAACTTATATATAGCCATCTCTTTCAAACGCTGTCAGGTCAGGCCATGTAGCGAGGCCTTTACATTGAAATAAAAAGAGACGAAGATAATTTTAGTTTTGACAGATTAAACATAATTTTACTCCTGTCAGATTAAAAATAATTTGAGTCCTAGATAAAATGTCATTTCTCCGAATAGGGTCCCAGGGACCCTATTCGGAGAAATGACATTTTATCTCGGTCACTCTCACTCCCATTAAATTCTAAATTAGAGAGACAGTGACCGAGATAATCTCGAGCGCACAGGAATAGGGTCGCTGTGAGATTGAAGTTAATTCGAGTGCTGTCAGATAGATAATTTAAGTCCTGTCAGAGTAGTGAATGGCATAACAGAATCAACGCTTATTTATTTATGTTTATATATTTTTTTTTTAAACTGGTGATACTTTTTCGTGAATTTTGTACTAACACCAACATCAATGCGTTTGTATATCGATGGAGACAACACTAAGACGAGGATGGAGATAAGAAATACATGCATGTACATTTAAATTTAAGATTCAAATCGGAAATAAAGTTTGTAAACCAATTTTAATACCAATTTTTTAATTCAACAACAAAGTCATTGCTGGGGAAGTTAACGGGAGTGTTAACTGCAGTTATTACGGTAGTTTAAAGTTAGCCTAGATGGTGCAACCCGGTCTTAGTTAAACCCGCCCTTCCGCATTCTTCTCTCCTCAACTGTGTTCTTAGCATAGTAACATTGAGGATTTCATGATTCACGTTCAACATGTTATTAATAGTAGGTACCCACTTCTTGGTCTTGATTGTGATTTGATTTGCTCGCCTTAGACCGTGACTATGACTTGTTTGATAATATCTAACAAAACTTGAAACTCCAAAACTCTCCATCGGATTTGTTGGATTTCCGCCTTCTAAGCTGTAGGTTGTGGGTTGATTCCCACCCAGGACAAACATTTGTGTGAACATGGATGTTTCTATGTATGTATTTACAACAACAAAAAAAGTATTTATGTATTCTATCAGTTATCTGGTTCCCATAGTACTTACAAGCTTGCTTAGTTTGGGACTAGATGGCGCTGTGTGTGAAAAACTTCCACCAATATTTGTTATTTAGTAGTGGGCTTTTCTTCTGAGTCCGTCTGGGGAAGTTCCACACCTTTGCCAGTTATTCAACCGCCAAGTAGCAGTGTGCAAACATTACTGTGTTCCGGATTGAAGGGCAATGTTTCCAGCGTAATTACTGGGTACATAGAGAGGTTTAACATTTATCTCAGAGTGTATTGCCGCGCATGGTTTTGAACTGTTGAGGTTCAAAATTCTAGGTGGCACTGAACTGTTATGGGCAAGCGTGAAGCTTAACATCAGGTGAGCGACTTGATTGTCTCGTCACCAAATTTCATTTAAAAAAAATTACTACTGTCAAAACGTCAAAAAATCATTAAATGCACAAAAATGGATCAAAGCCATCTAGCGAGCTATAGCCATAAATAGAATATATATAATAGAAACTATTGTCTATTGGTATCTTGGATACCTGGTTTCTAACAATAAAAATTAACTAAACCTCATTTGCAAGACAGTAGCCGGTTCACAGAAAATGGTATTTAACGGTAAATAAACTAAGGCAGTTGGTAAAACTAAACGTTTACAAGAGAATAAAAATAATAAAGAAAATATAGACATATATAAACCCTTAAAAACAATTTTTAATAGATCTTCGCTTTTGTCGTATGTTAACGTTTTAAGCCATTTTAGCATGGCTCGTTTCGCTTCGCTAATCCTTTTGCCCTTGATGTCTGTGACTTCGTTATAGATATACACTTCCACAAAATAAACGCAGTTTTGTTACTAATTTATATATTTATTTATTCGCATGATTTCATATAATCATACATTTTTTTTTTCCAGCTCTCCACAGACTCCAGGGTCCGTGTTATTTGTTAACATGATTCAAATTTTTATTAACTTACAATTGTCTTAATATCTATATGGCGTACAGAAGGAACTTAAGATACTTAAGATTTTTAATTCTACGATTTAGTTCATTTAGGTCAGATTCCGTTTTCTTCAGAATGGAATATAAACTGTTATTTAATAGTTTTAAACTGTTAGGTAAAATTCAAACTGCTGAGTGGTTATGGGCAGTCATTATGACGCTTAACATCAGGTGAGCGACTTGCTCGTCTCGTATCTCAGTAAAATGTAAAAACTCCTTTTTTCCGGGAGCGAAGCGAGCGCAAAAATTCTTAATCTATTTTTATTGTCATAATGTCTGTCTCTGTTCGGTGCATATCGGCGCGTCGTCTGCGCAGGCTCTTATAGTTTGTTTGTCGGCGTGCGCTCGCCGTTCGTGCGTGTATAGCGCGGCAGGTTGCCGGTACTGAGCGCCGCAGCGGGCGCACAAGTGCCGCCGCGCCGACGAGTGGGTCGCGCCGTGAACCGCTAGAGCTGTAGACGTCTGGAACAAGCACACATTTTCCAAGTGTTGCCGTCTGTTAAGCGCCTGCTCCTCGCTTTGCTGTGGATTCTGCTATCTCTTTCGCACTTAAAAGAAATGTAATATAAAAATTCGCGAGTGGAAAAAAAACATTAATTTATCTTTAGAAAATAATAAAAATATTGCCTAATATTAAATTATTTGTCATAAATGTAACACTAGCTGCACCCGGGGTTTCACCGCTATCCTACAGGAACCGTTTTTCTGGATTAAAAGTAGTTAAACCGGGGCGGTGTTGTCTGCCCCGGTGGCTCAGTTGGTAGTGAACCTACCTTCTGTGTTTGGGGGCGTGGCTTCGATTCCTGTCTAGGACAAACATTAATGTGATGAATATTTGTGTTTGTTCTATGGCTGGGTGTTAATATCTATATAAGTATGTATTTAAAAATATCTATGTACGTATATCAGTCTCTGGCAGCCATATTACAAGCTTTGCTTAGTTTGGGGTCAGATGACCGTGTGTGCAAAAATGTCCCAGATATTTATTTATTTATTTATTTACTTACGTAGAATCTTTTCCCACAGTCGTGACACTCGTGGTCTCTACTCCGAGCGAGGCCGTGGTGTTTTTGGCGATGGTTTTTCAATCTCCACTCCGATATGAACAACTGGAAACGAAAAATATTAATTGACCGAGCGAAGCGAGGGTCTTAGACTCCACGGGAACATTTCGGCAGTAGACTTAGTGTAGAAGTAACCCAGAACTACCGGAGGAAGGGCAGCTGCGTCCTCTTAGTAAATTGCGACCATAACCGCCTGTGAACGTGCAGCAGCTTCCTCTTAGTACTCCCACTGGGTAGGTACGCGGTAGGTTGGTTACACACTGGGTAGGGTTAGAACGTCAGACGTGTCGTATGTGTAAGTCCCACCTTGTTACAAGAGTCACACCTGTACTGCGACTTGTTGAGATGATAGAAGTTGTAATGCTTCGTGCGGTAGATCTTAGACGCAAACTTCTTGTTGCATTCCGGACATTGGTACCTGGAAATACACAACTTTTTAAGAAACCCAAACATTGTGAAAATTCATAACAGTGTAAAAATACACAACAATGTGAAATTACACAACATTGTTAAAATACACAACAATGTGATAAATAAATATTCTTTACTATTTTTTTATTTTTTTTAACTTTACAACAGATTAGTTAAGGTCAAATCAATGTCAAAACGCATAGCCTGTAAATCATTAAAAAAAAGGTTTGTCTTACCTATTCTGAGCATGATTGGCATTATTTTGTAAATGGCTTCGATAAACTTGAATGTTTTTGTACTGGACCTCGCACACCGCGCAGTAAGCTAGGCGCTGCGCCAGGGCTCGGCTGTGCTTTATCATATGCGACTCCAGCCGGGACTTCGTTAAAAAACTCCGTTTGCACACTTCACAGACAAAGTCTCTTTTTACCGCGTGTATTCGACTGAAAAATATAGGCCAGTCTAGTTACGGGACTTACCCCCGAATACTGAAACGTTTGTTAACTTTGACGACAGATTTAAGTCTATTGCTGTCTTCGTCATTTCCTTAGTGTCAGACAAAGGCAGTATTAGAATAAATCTATTGTCAAAGTTAACAAACGTTTCAGTATTCGAGGGTTACTTAGTATGGAGGATAGGACATATGTAATTCATAACATAAAAATATAAAATTGTTTGGTTTAATTTTTTGACGTAGAATTAATATTACATTAAATTAAACAGTTTGTAGGTACGGAACATAGAAAAAGCATTGATACTTGAGCCATAATACATTATCGTCGTCGACGACTCACTGCCGTGCTTACGGTCGTCATCTGAAATAGACTCTAACATAGCGCAAATAGAGACGATATTGCAAAATGTAAAATTTGAGTCTGTTTCGGATACGATTTTTGTTTAATTATTGTATACTAGCTGTTACCCGCGACTTCGCTCGCTTTTACCTACAGGAAAAAGCCTACGTCCGTCTCCTACCCTTAAGCTGTATCTATGCAAAAATTCAGCTCGATCCGTTCAGTCGTTTAGCCGTGATAACGCGACAAACACCCAGACAGAGGGAGACAGAGTTACATTCGAATTTATAATATTAGTTAGGATTAATATGAGAGGATGGTTCTACAATTATGTATAGAAAAAAAAACTGTTATATATTAAATAAAAAAAACGGGTCAAACGCTAAATTGTCAGGGCTATTTTTTTTTATTTTTTTTTGTTAATACGGGAGCAAATCGGCATTTGTGTGTATTGTATATTTTGTCTGACGATAATAACTAAAAAAAAAAAAGCCGATATTCCTGAAATTTTGTAGGAAATATCAATAGTTCGTTACAATAAATAGTTAAGTTTGAATATGAGCTGAATCGGTCAAGGGGTTGTGAAGTGTCACGAGGTCTCAGTTCGGCTCGAACCACTACTACTACTACTTTATTTAGTACGAAAACTATATTATCTTGTGAGCTACTAAATGTCATTCGTCAACTTACACTCTGTGTGCTCTAAGTGTGTGTTTTCCTTTAAACTTCTCCCCGCAGTCCTTACAATATAAGATGTGTTCGGATCTCGCGTGTTCTGATAATTCTTCTGAACTTCTAAAAAAATATTCAAATGTCATAAATCAATCAATCGGTCTATCTCGTTCGCACTTACAGGTCTTATAGAGTGGTATATCTGTCTATCTCGCTCGAACTTATAGGTTCTATGAAAGACGTTTATTGCTCGACGACTCAGATAATGCGTTTACTATAGTGTTATATAGGTTTAGGCGCGGAATGCTCAAGTACCTCAAAAGGATTAATACAGACTTACAATTACAAAAGGAAGAATTCTTAAATTGGCCAATTCTACAAATGCGTAATCCCTAAACAGCATGCTCAATTCTTAAAAAAAACTATTTCTCAAAATAGCAAATTCTAAGATTGCTTAGTAGTTGATAGTGTGATTGAGTAAGTTGATACTGTGATTAGGCGAGTCGATAGCGTAATTAGGGGCTTTGATAATATAATTAGGCGAGTTGATAGTGGTAATTGGGGAGTTGATAGTGTAAATAGGGAGTTGATATTGTAATTGGGGAGTTGATAGCGTAATTGTCGAGTTGATAGTGTAATTGGGGAGTTGATAGTGTAATTGGGCGAGTTGATAGTGCAATTGGGCGAGTTTATAGTGTAATTGGGCGAATTGATACTGTAATTGATCGAGTTGACAGTGTAATTAGCGGTGTAGATTATTTTATTGGGAGAGTGCAATTAGGAGTGTTCATATTGTGGTGGAGTTGAAAGTGTAATTTGGGGAGTTGGTAATGTAATTAGACAGTATTGACAATGCAGTTTAGAGTACTGATAATGTTATTAGGGATGTTGAATGTATGAAACAAGTACATTGAGATTTTTTCGGCGACACCTACCTGAATACAGCAGTACACTCTTTACAGTGTATCCTGTCTCTTTCGTCAAGTGCATGTTTATCTCTACAGTGATTGGACGCAGCTGTCATTGCAGTTGTTTTATATGCACAGAGCGTGCAACTGTAGTGAATGTAGTGTAGAGTACGGTGACGCGCGAGCGCAGGGGCAGAGACGAAACAAACGGAGCAAACGTTGCATACGTGCGTCCCTTTAGCCTGTTAAAACAACTAGAGATAAGAAATTGGTTTCAAATAACGTGAGGCTAATATTCACAGGCAAAGTAATACAGTCAAAGACCAGTCTTAGCCGAGCATAGCCTAACTCGTTCTTTGAAATTTGTATTCAGAAACTTAGTTCATCACAAACTTAGCTCGGTCTGAAGTCCTCGCTACATTACCTAACCCGACATCGTGCGAAAGGGACAGCTAGACTTTTTTTTTTACGTCGTATATTGCAATCTAATTTGAATTAAACTTTAAATTGCTGACATACTAATATTATGTTTTATATGAACCATATTTTCATTTGGTTTGGACATTAACTGACTAAATACGGAAGCGCCATCTAGTTTTATGCTGTCTTTATTCGGGGGTTATACTTTTTTATATGAGATTGACATTCGTCTCGTATAATGTTTCTATGACTATACTTAACTATTTACCTCATTGTGTTTCTTCGCAAAATGTAAATCATAATTCTCTTTTCTTGTAAAACCAAGCACACATGTATCACATTTATACCATATAAATGTGATACATGTGTGCTTTTCGGGGGTTATACTTTTTTATATGAGATTGACATTCGTCTCGTATAATGTTTCTATGACTATACTTAACTATTTACCTCATTGTGTTTCTTCGCAAAATGTAAATCATAATTCTCTTTTCTTGTAAAACCAAGCACACATGTATCACATTTATATGGTATCTTCTTATAATTAGGGTGGTTCCTCTTCTCTTCTCTAGTTCTTAGCATTTCTTCTTCTGTTAACAGAACTGTTTCAAATTTCTCCTTTACAACAGAGTCAATTTCTTTTTTCTCCTTTGAAGAAAGTGTTTTATTCTTTGGCGATGATTTGTCATGTGTAAAGGATAATTTATTTAACAATATTTTTTCTTGAAAATTTTGTTTTGTCTTCAACTTTTTCTTTATTTGCTTCGACAAAGATATTTTCTTCTTTAGAAAAATTTCTTCTTTGCTATTTTGTAAGCTATCCACAAATATTGTTATTTTTTTATCATCATTATCATAGTTACCATGATGAACTTGAGGCACATCTTCTGTATCATCACAATCATTTTCACATTTGATTCTTGGTTCTTGATTCTTTTCTTCTTGATTAGTTTCATTTGTTAAAAAGTCATAATTTTGTAGAAATTCAAAATCGTAGTAGTTTTTTGTTGATTCCAACAACTTACTCAGTGTCTTGAAATTCTCGAACTAAGATATAAATTATTAATACAAGAAATACAATAAACATTTGAGTACAGAATGCAGCCTAAGGCGTTTGATATAGCAAGCACTCCGGGGTGCGGATGAGGCGATGTGAAACAAAAATCTACGGCGCTTTACGGAGCAGCGGTGGGCGCTTGTTGTATTTCGTTCCATAGAGCGCCTTAAATTATTATCTAAGTGCCCCATCTGCAGCAAGTGGGGCACTTGCTATATCATGTCCCTATTACAAACTGGATATAAAGACGAATCTAAAGACTGTAACACACACGAAAATTTAATTGGCGACAATAGCCAATTTCAACTCAAATCGGACTGTCTGGCTGAATTCTGGTGAGCAGTTCGGGGTATGTTGGCAGACATAATTATTATTAGCACATATAGATTGCGATTGGTCGTTCCACGCGGCTAATTAGATTGGTGCCAGGGTTGTTTGGTTTAAATCATGATTTAAATCAATGTTTTTTTAATTAAAATGGGTGATTTTAGAAAAACTTGATAAAAAAACATAAATCTTCATTGGTTAGTTACAATCATAATGTTTTGGGACTAAAAATTAATAATACTAATTAAAATACAAAAACAAAAACTACAAGAAAAAAACTCTACATTTATTGAAACACTAATTTTACACACACATGTTATGTCTACCATTTTTGTTTAAAAAAGTGAGAGTGAGAGTGAAAAGTGAGAAGTTCACAGAAAACTTTTTTTTAAAATCCTACATGCAACAATAAAATAATGCTCTCAACAACTCACAAACAAAAATATTGTACAGTAATAATCTGTATGATATTCTAACCAACTGAGTAACAATTACAATCAACACCAAGACGATAACTCGATCTGCAACTAAACTAACAATATAATTTATAACAGATTAAAACAACTGTTTGGAAATTTTAATATAAAATACTAGCGATCCGCCCTGGCTTTGCACGGGTGAAATTTGAAAAAAACAAACATTACATACATAACATAACATTACATGAAAAATTATCTAACAGATGGTGAAAACCGCATCAGAATCCACTGCGTGGTTTAGGAGGAGTTAGAGAATATACAGACAGACACGGAAAGCCACTTTATTTAATAGTAAAGATAATGCATTTAAAATACAATGGTTATGCCCACCTCTACTAGAAAGTTATCTATGATTTACTAATTATGTTTTCCTAGCTCAAGGTTTTTCTGGATTACTATAATAAATAAAAAAGTGCTCGTTGTTGGGATTTGAAGTAATGTATATCTTAAAAAAAAAACAACATACCTTATCGTGTAATGCAATGTGAGCGTGTTTTGCTTGAAGTTTAAATTTGTAGAACTTCTTAATTACACTGTGACACTCCCAACATATGACTTTGCTATTCAACTGCAAAATTAATAAGAAATTGTTTGTAACATAGTTAAAGTACCTTTAACCCCAGGCAAAAGTATATACCATTTTATAGAAGAGTTTGGAGTTTTCCACGCGAGTGAAACCACAGCTAGATATAAATAAGTGCTGCTCTACCGGGTACGACAAAAAAATCGGATTTTACCACAGAATTCTCCTTAAACGTTTTACATCGAAAGCTTCGTTTACTAACCTCTTCGAACCTTATTTCTCTCAGAACGGAAATAATTCGTGATGTAGCGACTAACCGGCGGTCACTGCTAAGACATGTTTCACATACCAGCTTCACTTTTTCACCCATTGCGGCAGAAAACCAAAGAATTAGTATAACTTCATGGAATCGGTAACACTTTGAAATTATACCCTATTTTGAGTAAATCTGTAAAAACAACAAAACAAAGAGGGCCAATACTCGAGTATCGAGTTTGTCCCATTTCAAACACAAATAAATCAAGAAACACCGCAGTTGCAGACACCTTGTTTGAGTTTTTGTAATAATAAACAATTTTGTTTATTTTTCTAATTTCATTTCAGAAATTCAGAATCGATTATCGATTGACAGTTCAATTAATTTGACACAAAACACTTTTTTTCTCTGTTATGTTTGGCTCCACACGTTGTTTATTTGGCCAGTTTCAAGTATTGTAATATGAGTGGAATTGAATGAAATGGAGTGAATACTATAAGTGGCAATGGCAAATATAGTATAGTGGTATAAATCTCAGCCATAGTCTAAGATCTTCTCATCTTATCTATCTATCTTCTTTCTCTGTCTTATTTTTACTATCGCGTTCAAACGAAGCACGAAATCGTTAGATGTCATAGACAAAGAGGCTCTCAGCCAATGAGGGATGGATTGTCTTTTATCAGGCTGTACATTATCGGCTCGTGTCGATAATGTACGGCCGATATTTCACGACTCGATAATGCACAGCATGGATTTAGCATCATACTTCGTCCAAGATGCACAGCCTGATATTCCATGTACCGGTACACCAATTATCAGGCTGAACAATATTGTCTCCCTTACAGTTAGCAGGTTAAGGCATTTTTTTTAAGACAACTTGGAAATCGTTGCTGTCAAAACTGCGGGCTTATCCTCTAACTTTGAAACTTTAGTGATTCTGATTGCGAGAGCATGCCATCCCACTCGCACCAATGTAGACGCACTATGTGCGGTCTCACTCGCACACTATCACTATCGGTTTCAGTTACGGGATAAGCCCGCAGATGACTATAATGTACAGCCCAATAATGCACGACCCGATAATGTACGGCCTGGAATGTACGACCGATAATTGGTGTACCGGGCTGCCAATTATCAGGTCGTACATTATCAGCACGACCAGGAATGTAGAGCTGATAATCCGCTGTGAATAATGAATGCTCAGATATAACCAAAAGATGATGGTGCAGCTAGTAAGAATAATAAAAGACTTTTTACAATAAACTTTATTATAATTATTTTTACACACAATTACATTAAGCTTACATTTCTACTTAATAACAGAAAATAAAGTCGCCGGAACGCCTTGTACAATAATATCTCGGTAACTGAACAGTTTTACGGTTCTCGCAAACAGATGGCATTAAAGATAACAACTCGGAAGACGTGTACAGCACAGCGTGTTGCTTATAACTATTTTATTCTTATTCTAGATAAAAAGTTAGTTTTTCCGCTGATGGACAAAACATCAATGAAAAAAAATACATTTAAATGCTAACCTTACATTGACGTACAGGAGAATACCTTTATTTTTACTCGTACTCGTGTACGCACAGCTTCAATCGTTAGTATTAAGAAATATTTTTAAAAACTCCGCTTTTTACTAAAAAAAACATTTTTCGAGTTTTTTTTAATGAATTTCCGGTTTTCCTAATTCCCCAGACCCCAGGCCTTCTCATTAATTACTCTCCCAACCACAGTCTCGATAACAATTTTTCAGATTATTGAATATATAAAAACACTGGATGAAGTTCCAAAAAAAAAAATATATAAAAAAAACCACATCATATAGCTTTTGAAATAAATAAATGTTAGTTTTCATATTTTCGAATTTGACATGTATTATTGATTTCAAACTATAGAGTATGTTTCAATGACTTCCGTCACATTTATCATTATAAACTGATTATTTATTTATATGAAAAGGTGTGATAAACAGCTATAATGTAGTTTTTTCAGTTTTTGGTAATTCCCACTGATTTTTTATTGAAAATATTTGTGAGCGAGACAACTCTGGGTGGGTAGGAGCCTTAATGGAAGTTTGCTCTGAGTAGTTTTGTATTAATAGCATTGTTGAGTGTGTGGGCGAGAGAACCAAGAGCGTGGGAGTAGCCTTAATAAAGTCGATTCTATACTGATCCTTAAACTTAATTTGGTAGGACTGAACTAATAAAGATAATCACAACATTGTCTACTTTACAAAATACTTAGACGAACGTTAACAATGTGGGCGGAAACGAAGCCGAGGCAAGTATAACGTATATTTCATAGAACAGTGGGACTAATAACTGAGTATGTTTTTTTTAGTACTATTTAATTTAAATCAAGGACATGCGTATTATTTTTGAGACGCAGATCATTTGTGCTATGAAATTTGGTTTAGAAAGTACAAATCAAAGTCATTGTTAAAAAATACTTATCATCATTATATAATTATCACTAAAAACGAGACCAAAATACAATATTATTTTGATTATTTAATTTTTTATCTTGAGAGCTAAAATTTGTCAAAAAATATATTCACATCTATATACTGTACATTTATATTTTGTTTTCTGCTAAAAACATTTTTTTTTAGCAAAATTTCACAAAAAAATAATTCTGTCACTTAATTTATTATGTAGACTAAATCATACTTGTGAAAAAAATATTCAATCTTTTAATTATTTATATTCCTAGTTATATGACTAACGAAACATTTGGCGTCGATTTAGTTTTACGTGATTTAAACTAAATAAACGTGAAAGCTCAAAAAATATCTGCAACTCTTTTCATTTCAAAGAGAAAAGGACAGCAAGATATTATTTTATCCACATTTAGTTTTGAAAACGAACAAAATCGACGCCATTATGTATTATAACAAAGTTATAACTAATAACACAAACGTTTTGTTCAAGTTAGAAAATATTATGCATAACGTATATTTTACAACATTTTGAAGGAGTCTTGAGACTATGGCCGGTCAATAAGCCTTTACGAATTTAAAACATTCAAATATTGAAGTCTAACCTAGGCCTTTTGGTTGTTTCGAGTAAATAAATTTAAAAAAACAGACCAGTGCTGCCATCTCTTATTCGAAACGAGGCAGCTTTCGTCAAATTTGGGCCTGGAGCCAATTAACAACCAATAATGAGGAAATGTACTTTTTTAGGGGTTTCAACGGCATTTTTTGAGGAAATCCAAGACTTCGTGTGGGTAGTTCTGCCTTGTTGTCGATTTTGTAGCAGAGCGGGCGTATTCGAGTGGGGTCACCGAGCTGTCAAAGAAACAGGTATATTATTACTAATCAAACGACAACTCGCACTTCAAAGTCTGTCAATCCGTTTAGACTAAATACAGGGTTATAAGGAAAGGAATGCTAAGCCGAAAAGGGCTCATCGTACTCATCATTATGAACAACTTTTAGTATGGGACCAACCCATACTAAAAGTTGCCGTAATCCTCACGCTTGGCAGGCGGCTTGGGGATAGCAGAACACTCACGGTTTACTAAGAGGATAAGGGATAAGTACTGTAGTGGCCCGAAAACCTGATATTGATGCCCACTGACGTGAGCTGATTCGTGAGTTAATTATTAAAATAAAACATAATACCCAAAAATGCTGCAAAATGTAGCTTCTGTCACTGCGGACGTAAAGAGGAATCCACCGACACCTCACACGTTAAAATCGTTCGAGCCGGTAAGGCTACAGGAGGTAATATAGAAACACACAAACATACATACATCCCAAAAGCGTTACCCTCCTTTTTGGGCAGTCAGATGAAAACGGTGAAATTACCTCATGTTCTGGAAATGCGCGAGTTTCTTCCACATTTTTCTGTCGATCTGTTTGAATATCATCAAGATGACGCGAAGGTCGCAGTTGGCCGAGTTCACCGCTAGATGGATCGCCGTGTCACCGCCTTTTACGTCCTGCACAAACGCACAATATTACTACACGTCTCAATCGCTAGATGGCGTTAATGCAAAGAAGTTAACTTAAGAAGTTATACGAGTACGTAGGGATTTTATCTGGAAGTAAATTTGAATTTATAGACGACAGTTACTTAAGGAAGCTCGTGGATACAGTCAAGAAACAGTAGTCGGAAGTCGCTCGCCTGATGGTAAGCGTTACGCTTGTCTATACAAATTCAGCGCCACCCAGAATTTTGAACTTCAACAGTTCAAAACCATGCGAGGCTATGCACAGCGCTCGTCGCAGTATATATTAGATTAAATGTAATATAATTTCTATCTATAATTTATGCCCAGTAATTCCACTGGAAACATTGTCGTTCAATCCGGAACACAGTAATGATGGCACAATACTGCTTGACGATTGAATAACTGGCACATCCCCAGGCGGGCTCCATGAAACTCCTGCCACAACACACACAGGTCGCGAGGTCACAGTACGGAGATAACTACTATTATAACTAATGATAGGATATTTTACGAACCCCTTTCCACAGATCAGCGTGCGCATGTTCGAGTAGAACGTGCAGCGTGTGGAGTCGCGACGAACCTGCGCTGTGGAGACTGCACGCCACGTGCAACGCTGTGTACCCTGCAACAAAGCACATCAGAGTAGGTATAGCCGCCTGATTCACAAATATTATTAATATTGTAAAACCAAACACCCGACTGGGTCATGTAAGTCATGTCACTGCAGACGTAAAGAGGAATCCAATGACACCTCACTCGTCAAAATCAGTAAAGCCGTTTAGGCTGCAGGAGGTAATAAGGAACACACAAACATACATACTTACATTATATCAAAAAAAAAAATTGCAGTCCTTCTTGGCTCAGTCGGGTAAAAAGTCGAATCTCTCAACCACTTATATAAATTCAGTTCAGAGAAAAAAAAAAAGAGAGAAACAAGAAAATTTTGATTTCAGCGCCATCTGTTATTCAGTAATACGAACTAACCGTCAGCGTTGGCGTGGTGAATGCGGAACAGAGGCGGTAGATCGGCGCGTACTTCGGCGCGAGTTATCTCGGCGAGGACGGACGCATATGCATCCCCGCCGCGCGCGCATGCGATAATCAGGTTATCGCCGAGAGCGTCCACCTGTTGGGAAACAATAATGTCCTATTAGTCCAACTGTGAATCGATAAGCCAAACTGTGTCTGTATACAATGCCGTCTATAATAGAAGCAGACGCAAAAACGCTCCTAAAAATGTCGGCTGTGAAAACTTAAAAACTACTATGCTATACTATTATACATTTCTTCCAACACCTAAGAAAATGTAAAAAAAAGCAAAAGTACATAAATGGAAGATGGAAATCATAATATAATTTTTTAATAGCTCTATCTGTTGTTAGAATCTACAAACCTTATGGGCGCAATCATGCACTATAAACCGAGTCTGTAGTTGAAAATTTGTAAAAGCGCCATCTGTTGTCAGAATCTACGAACCTCGTGGAAGACGCACTCTTGCGCAGCGGCGGTGCTCTCATTTCGTAACGCAGCATATACGTAGTGCACAATGAACCGAGTCAGAATCGGCCGATGCGGGCATCGCATCACCGCTGACTTCAGTATACCGAGACCTGAAAATAAAAATACAAAGTCAAAAAGCTGTCAGCTATTTAGCCAAACAAATTGTAGAACGGATTTTTGGCTTAGATAAATTACAATCTACGCTGAGAGGTAAAAATTCGTCACTTTCAAAATAAAAGAAGGAAATTAAAATCTCAAATCTTTCGTCAAAATAGATATTGAGACATTTAACAAGTAACATTATCAAAAGAAAACAAAATACCCGACTGCAAAATCTAGCCTGTCACTCCGGACGTAAGGAGGAAACCAACGACTCCTCACTCGTCAAAATCGGTCAAGCCATTAAGGCTACAGGAGGTAATACAGGAACACACTTACGTAAATACTTACATCCACCCAAAGATCACACTAGATACCGCATTACGAGATTCGTTGTTTCTACAAAACGTCACCAAAGTTTGAGGCGCAGCGCGGGTCGCGGGGAGTGCGACCGAGCGTTCTCATTGGCTATCTCAAGGTTACGCCTACTCGCGCCTAACAATCAACCAATCAGAGTAATTTTTTACAAGTGTACTTAGACTGATGCGTGGAGCGCTTCGAGCGTCCTGAAGGCGTGATCTGTGCATCCACCCCAAAAACATTACCTGACTGCCCAAGAAGTTGCAGTCAGGTAAATACAATGGAAAAGTAAAAACTCAATTGCGTCGGGGTTTTTACATACGGCAAGTATTCTAGTAGTAGCTTTATAAAACTAGTTTTTAGTCTCGATAAATGATCCAAGGGCAACCGCTTCCACACAAATACTTCGATCAGTTCGAAGCTACGATAAAAGTTAGCTGCTTTTACCCGACGTCAAAAAAAAAGGAGGTCAACCGACTTCCAAAAGCAAGGAGGTTAACCGACTTCCAAAAGAAAGGAGGTTAACCGACTTCCAGAAAAAAAGGTTAACCGACTTCCAGAAAAAAAGGCTAACCGACTTCCAAAAAAATGAGTTTGACCGACTTCTAAAAAAAAGGAGGAGGTCTTCAGGGCGACTGTTTTTTTAAATGTTACCTCAGAACTCCGTCATTTGGAAAATGCATTTTTTATTTGAAAGTATAATTATATTTCCAGATTTGTTATTTTTTTTTCAAAATCCAGTTCTGATAACGGGATCCATGAGGAATTGAGGGAACTCCTCAAATTGTATAGGCATACATATAGCGATTATGGTATTTTCATCAACAAGTCAAGCATTTGCATTCAGAAAGTATCATTTGGTGAATTGGAACTGATGAAGAAGACCAGAGATGGCCACCGGAACTCCACAGTGATAAGTATTCATGGGTGTTTTTTGGTTAAATTTGTAGGATTTATTTTTTAAGCAACTGAGTGATGAGACGATCAAGTCACTCGCCTGATGGTAAGTTATGCTAGCCCATAACAAATGTATTGATTAAATCTTGAAAATAAACTATCTACGCTATGTTATATTTATTTATTAGTTTGCTATAAATATAATTTCTTAACATTAAAATGAAAATAAATATATTGATGAGTCAATTCTCAACATTCTGTATAATCGATGTTTACGTCGGCCTACTAGAACTGGTTTAGTGAGACGTGAACAGCGCCCGAGTCAGAATTGTATGTCACTCTGTGGAATAAAATAGATGCCTGCTTATTTTATTGTCTAAGATATTTGTACTAATTTATAAATTAACAATTATTGTTATTTTTTTTTTTTTTAAGTATGTCAGTTCTCACATTTTTTTAATGTTATTGTGTTTTATGTGGCAGCGCGTTGCGAATGTGGATACCGCGACAAACTTACTGTAGTTTTGCGGTGCTCCATTTCTTAAAAATAAAATGTAACTGTGTAATGAATAATAAATAAAAAATAAATAAATAAAAAGTTCAATGCCGTGCGCGGCATTCTGTGGCAATGCACTGCGTCGTCGCCCTTTGATAATAGATGTTGGACCTTATACCCAGAAATTACGCTGGAAACATTGCCCTTCAAATTCGGAAAACACTAATGTTTGCACACTACTGCTTGCAAAACTAGTAGCATCTTTTCTCTGTACCATTACGACTGATTAAATTTGTGTTTCTATTGCTTTGTCAAGCAGAAATTGTGACGATCATGTCGCAGTTATGAGCACTAGCGACATCTTACGTCCTTATAAGTTACTACAATCGAGTTACGCATCTTTCTACGGCAATTGACATTCTTCTTCATATGATTCCTCTATGGTAATAGTATTATTACGTTAGTTCTCTCATATCTTACCAAAATCTCCGATGAAGAGAGCAGAGCTCTGGGCCAGCACTCGCTGGCAGACGAGCACGAACAGAGCGTGCTGCAGGTCCAGCTGGTCGCTGCTTGTCGCTGCACTCAGGATGATGTGCTGGAGCACCCTGGAAACCAACGAGTTTAGGTGAAATTTAGTTTGAGGTCCTGGCTTAGTTGCTAGCGCGTCTGCCTTTTTATCAGATTGCCCAAGAAGGCAGCTGTTTTTAGGTTGTATGTTTATTCGTGTATACGCTTATACACGAACGCAACGACGTGCTTTTTGACGAGCAAAGAGTCGTTAGATTCCTCTTTGTGCCCGGAGTGACATAGGCGTCGTCAACTTAAGGCCTCGCTACATGGCCTGACCTGACATCGTTTGAAAGAGATGGCTATATATAAGAATCTGGGGGAGCGAAAGGGAGAAGCTATAACCTTAATAGTTTTTTTCTTTTGCCGCCGTGAAATTCAAATCTAGCTGTCCCTTTCACAAGATGTCAGGTCAGGCCATGTAAAGACACCCTTAATTTCGCTAAACAAAACTTAGTGGTATTGCCGTCTTTTACTATTAGAAACATAAAAAAATAGATAGCATGCATTTCAGTGCTGTCAAATAAGTATAATAGTACTACTCGTATAATATTACCCATGGTCAATAAGCAAAAGAAAATATTAAAATTAACTTCTTTACTACACATTTTAAGATCGAATCAAGGGTTCGCAGGTTACTGTCGGACAAATAATGAAACATAAACAAATGCCGGCTGCCCTTCGCTACGCTCGGTAAACACTTCGTTCAAAATGTGTTCATAACGGACTACACGTTCGTAAACTGACTAAGTTGTTATCAACATACTATGCATTAAGCGTGACCAGTTGTGGCGTGAGCTCACTGACGACTCATAATGTCATGTATGATAACATATAATAACATTTAAAAACACCTACTCATAACTGCTGTTAAATATGCCCCAACAAAGGAATAAAGTTACAATAATTTGGTTGCGGTTAAGTCACAGATAAGTCAAGGTAGCTCGAACCCGGGCGGGCTCGTACCAATGAGTTCTTTGGAAGTTATGTACGGATATTTAGACCACTGGCTTTCGGTGAAGGAGAACATCGTGAGGAAACCTGCATATTTCCGGAGAAGTAATTGGTGTATGTGAATCCGCAAACCTATACTGGGCCAGAGTGGTATGGCCTAGTCACCATTCTGTAAGCTAATATCCCAGCAGTGGGTATGTTTAAAGGTAGAGTATGTTTAAAGTATGTGTATGTTATGTTTACAGTATTTTTAAAGACTAATACATTAAACCACAGATAACCTCTATAACCCTATGTTACAACAAAAACTCACCTACGTTAGAGGAAAGCGCGGGTTGAGGGGAGTGCACCGATAAAGGGGAGTGAGACCAAGCGCGATAAAAGTTTGTGCTACACTGAAGGACGCATGTGTGGGAGGCAATTCAAAATATTCGCCTTCGATGTGGGCTAAAGAAGTTATTAATATATTATTGGGTAGTCGGGTAAAAACCGCCAGTTCAGTATTCGTGCCAAATATTCGCAAAACGATTCGCGCCGCATGTTGAAAACTACCTTCCAGATATGCGTGTTCAGTTCGTTGAGCGAATATTTGTGACGATAGACGAATATGTGGGAGATGCTTTAAACTTACCCGTAAGCAGTCTTCAGCTCCATTTTCGCGACATTAAAACACAAGTTTTTCCTCTCCGTTGTTTTAAGTTGAGACATGTGCTCGTCAAACAACTCTTTACAACTCTTCCTGTTTATTAAACAGCAATCCTTTTTCGAAAACTCATTCCCAATATCTTTCTGCATGTCCTTGAAATTCTTCATTGTAATCGAAGAAATGGAGTTCGTCCTGGTCAAAGACGAAACAGAGTTGATCCTTTGTCTGTTCTGCTCATCGTTCTCCGATACAGGTGACAATTCCTCGTGTGATAAGTCTTGGTATCTTTCATAGTAATCACTGTTGTATGTTGGCGAGGAGCGTTCAGGGGAACGACTGTTCTCCCATGTCGCGCAAGTCGGTGGGTAGAAGGCCTGTGATTCGGGCAATGGGCTCGGAACTGTCTCGGATCGAGGCGGCGTCGGGTAAATTGACTCCATTTTCGTATAATCCGGGACATTTTCAAAGCTCAAAAGCGGATTGTTCATGTCTATAGATTCCTCGTAGATAGGCAAGTTGTGGGATTCGGAGAACTCTTCTATAGCATTGGGTATAGTTACAGCGTTGGGCACAACATCGATGCAGAGGCCCTGGTCTTTCGCGAGAAACTCCTTGAACTCTTCGAACTCTTCGAGCAAGTCCTCTGGTTTTTCTTTTTGCAGAATATCTTTGATGAAGTCCTCGATTTTTTGTGCATCCTCGTTTGTTTTCGAGTCCTTGTCGATTACTTCTAACAGGTCCTGCCAGTATTCTGTTTGGTTGCTGGTTTGCGATAGTTTTTTGAACTCTGTCAGGGCTTGGTCCACCTCGTTATAGTTGTCCGGGGCGGTAACGAAGACCTGTCCTCCACAGAGCGCTTGCTGGTTGACTTGGTGGTTCACCTGAAAATTAAAAAGTATTATTATTATTGGGAAGAAGCAATTATTGTTTAAAGAAGAAGTGAGAAGAACCAAAGACACCGACATAGCTTTCAGAGTTTGCAAGCTGAAGTGGCAAAGGGCAGGCCACATCGTTCGAAGAACCGATAACCGATGCGGAAGAAATGTTCTTGTGTGATAAACCTTTAGACAAAGAATTTAGTCAACCTAAATGCTAGTCATTGCGAAAATGTAAATCCCTTGGTCCTAATAAAATGCTGAAGCTGTTTTATATTCATCAACCGCGCTCGTCAAGCCGCGATAAGGCAAAACTTGATTTTACAATAAGCTCGCTAGGCTAGTCATCCGGTTTCACTCGAAGTTTCATACGTACACAGCTGACGTCGAGTGAAACCTACGCCTAAGCTCTACCGAAGATTTTTATTATCTTATATTTTGTCCCTTCAGGTTGTGTATTCAGCCAGTGTCAAGTTATATAACTTTTCAAGTCTGCATCAACCTTCAAAATCCCTAGTGCTGGGACATCGGCTTACTCTCGAATGGTGACTGTGCCATATCCAGCTCGCTGGCCCAGTGGGGGTTGGCAGATTCACATACACCATCGAATTTCTTCTCCGAAAATGCGCAGGTTTCCTCACGATGTTTTCCTTCACCGAAAAGCCAGCGGTATATCCGTACGTAAGTTCTAACGTAGTTGGAATCTGGTACGGGCCCGCCCGGGCTCGAACCTGCGATCCCAGCGAGCTAGCGAGCTGGGAGCTAGCGGGCTCCCACTGAGCTATGACGACTTATACCATTTCAAATGCACGCACCAAAAAGACCATTTGAAATGCTTATTCACCCAGTCCTTACAAAGTGGCACTGAATTCTTTTAAACAAGCGTGACGTGACGTACTATCAGCCGAGTAACTTGCTCATCTTAACACGAAATCTTAGAAAAGGTTGTTGTACAAACTGACAGACAGACAACTACATTAACCTTATTAGCATAAACCTATAAAAGTTGCATTTTCGTGCATGGAATACAAATTTTCGTTCACGTACAGGACGCCAGGTCTTTCCGATTCTATGCTAATACTTTTTGGCACGGTGCAGACGATAAATAACTCCAAGGAACACGTCGTCCGGAGATATTATACTAGTCTAGCTTGCCCGCACGGCTTCGCTCGCATAGTCTACAACAATTTCAAAACCCCATTTCACCTCTTCAGGTGTTGATTTAACAAAAATCCTGAAATTTTAGAAACGTAAGAAATAGCTTTCATGTTTCACAGAATGTTATCATGATGGGTTTCTTTAAAAGACGTTAAAAAAAAGTTGCACTAGAAAGAGTCATTTCTTTTTTAATCTTTTATTTAACTTGCAATGTTTTTTATGTATGTAATATTCGTTGTTCGGGTCAAATCTTGCAACTGGATATCAGACCAGTTCCCCTTGATCAATTGATATGAAATTTTACATGCATATCAAGTTCCGATGACAATACAATATTATGAGAGCGAACTGATCTCATGATGGAGACGGAACTGCTCAGTAACTAACAATCGATTGATGGAGTTTGGACTCATTTTGATCAGCTTACAGTACCAATAAGGGTTTCATAAAAGCTTGTCTGGCAAAATATATTTTTCCACAAAAACTTATTTAAAAAGCTACCCAGAGAAAAGCATTTCTTTTTGGCACTTTTTTTGCTCTGTCATTAAAACGGTAATACACACAAGCGTCAAACTTGTGTTATTAGTAAGCTCTACAGTATAATAAAAATAGGTCAAGTGTGAGTTGCCAGAATCACAAGCCCGTATTGAATGAAGGAAAACACAATTTTATGTGAAACTTTGATACGGAGCCCTCGGAGTGCGTGTCCGACTCGCACTTAGCCAGTTATTCAAGTCGCGCTGTTGCTGTCTTGACGTCGAAGGACAAACAAGAATGAATGGCGGGAACGTGAAAAAGTCATGTCACGTCATTGTATTATTTTCCAAAACATGTGTTATTTCGAGTGTTAATGTATAAAAATGGTGAATTTTTATCCATTAAGTGTTCATGAACGTGCACAAGTGTTGGTGAATAGTATAATGTTGTGAAAGACGATGTTGTGTGACTCTTCGTGTTGTTTCCAAAACTCCATTGAACTTCTCGTAAAGTCTCCAACACTTTACTGGGGCATGACGTGGACTTGACAGTGACTTAATTTGCTTGACTTAGACTGTGACTGACACATAATTTAATTGTGAAATATTTGACTTCACTTGCAATATTGGCTAAATACTTGTGTGAAGCGAAAAATCAAGAGAAAAATAAAACGACTGATATTTCCACATTTATTTACATGTGAACTATTATAGTTTTGGATTCCCCGTACAGTACCTATCAAGGAAGTTGGGTACTTCCACCTCCATGGTCAAAGTCGAGGAAATAAGGAGTCATACTTGACCGAGCCATGCGAAGCCTCAGTCTTATTTTAGCCGAATTCCCAAGGAGGGTAATATATTTAGGGTGCATGTAAGTATGTTTTTGTGTTCCTATTAGTGATGTAACGAATGTTCGATTTCCCATATCCGCGCATGCTAATATTCAACTCTAACATTCGCGATTGCGAATATTGACTTTTTAAATTGGCGCCAAAGATTTGTTAGGGTGTCTACACATGGCCTGACCTGACATCGTGTGAAAGGGACAGCTAGATTTGAATTTCACGAGAGCAAAAGAAACAAACTATTAAGATAGCTTCTCCCTATCGCTCCCCCAGAAACTTATATATAGCCATCTCTTTCAAACGATGTCAAGTCAGGCCATGTAGCGAGGCCTTTATTACTATCTCAAATTTGAGCGTGCTTTTACTTCTATCTGAAGAAGAGGCTTTTACGACCGGCCATGTTGATACCGAAAGTAGCCGTTTTTTTTTTCTTTCCTCCTCAGAGGATTTTGGCGTCGCACGTCTTATGCATTTGCCAGTGTCAAGTATACATACATATTCTCAAGTTTTGTTTTGTTCAAACAAGTCATAGTCACGGTCAAAGTCGAGCATAGCAAGTCACGGTCAAGTCCAAGTCATGCCCCAGTAAAGTGGTGAAAACTTTACTAGAGCCTTCTATGGAGTTTTGGAAACAAAATGAAAATTCACGTTTCACAACATTATACCATTCACCAACACTCGTGCATGTACACGAACACTTAACGGGTAAAATTCACCGTTTTTAAACTTAACACTCGAAATAACACAAGTTTTGGAAAATAATAAAATGACGCGACATGAATTCTTCACGTTCCCGCCAAAACTCCGAAAGTAGCCGTTCCTGCATGAAGTCATTGACATTTATGTATGGACTGCATCGATATACACATATATGTACTACTAGCTGTTACCCGCAACTTTGTTCGCGTGGACCTACAAAAAAAATGTAGCCTTGCATGCAAAAAATCAGGTCGATCCATTCCTGCATGAAGTCATTGACATTTATGTATGGACTGCATCGATATATACATATATGTACTACTAGCTGTTACACGCGACTTTATTCACGTGGACCTATAAAAAAAAGTAGCCTTGCATGCAAAAAATTCAGGTCGATCCATTTAGCCGTTTAGCCGAGAGCCGTGATAGCGCGACAAGAGTCTACAAGACAGACACCCAGGCAGAGAGACAAGAGTTATGTCGGCATTTATTTGTTACCCGCGACTTCTTTCGCGTGGACCAATAAAAAAGTAACCTATGTCCGTCTCCGACCCTTAAGCGCTATATCTTTGCAAAAATTCAGGTCGATCCGTTCACACGTTAGCCGTGAGCCGTAAAACCGCGACCATGAGTCTACAAGACAGACACCCAGACAGAGAGACAGAGTTACGTTCGCATTTATAATACTAGTTGTTACCCGCGACTTCGTGTGGACCAATAAAAAAGTAACCTATGTCCGTCTCCGACCCTTAAAATATATCTTTGCAAAAATTCAGGCCGATCCGTTCACACGTTAGCCGTGAGCCGTAAAACCGCGACAAGAGTCTACAAGACAAACACCCAGACAGAGAGACAGAGTTACGTTCGCATTTATAATACTAGTTGTTACCCGCGACTTCGCGTGGACCAATAAAAAAGTAACCCATGTCCGTCTCCGACCCTTAAGCTATATCTTTGCAAAAATTCAGGCCGATCCGTTCACACGTTAGCCGTGAGCCGTAAAACCGCGACAAGAGTCTACAAGACAAACACCCAGACAGAGAGACAGAGTTACGTTCGCATTTATAATACTAGTTGTTACCCGCGACTTCGCGTGGACCAATAAAAAAGTAACCCATGTCCGTCTCCGACCCTTAAGCTATATCTTTCCAAAAATTCAGGCCGATCCGTTCACACGTTAGCCGTGAGCCGTAAAACCGCGACAAGAGTCTACAAGACAGACACCCAGACAGAGAGACAGAGTTACGTTCGCATTTATAATACTAGTTGTTCCCGCGAGTTCGTTCACGTGGACCAATAAAAAAGTAACCTATGTTCGTCTCCGACCCTTAACTTATATCTTTGCAAAGATTCGATCCGTTCAGCCGTGATAACGCGAAAACACCCATACAGAGAGACAGAGTTACTTTCGAATTTATAATATTTGTTAGGATAAGTCAATGATGGACTAGCTATAATGAATATAATAATTGAAAGATGCTATAATGAAGACACTAGGATTTCGCCGTTTTGGCGCTGATAGCCAGCAGATAGCAGTAACGTACTTTTTTTGGATCTTGCACCTCCTCTTATTTCTTCAAGGGTTTGTTCGACGATACCTTCCGTAACGTTCATTAAAACGTCATACAATTTTGTGGGCAAGTGTTTCGTACGATAACATTTTTTTATTTCGAATATGAGCAAAATCGGTCAAAGCACCGTGAAAATAAGTCGCGAGGTCGCAGTTCGGGGCGAACTACTCGTTTTATTTGCGTCAGTCGTTCGGGCTTGACAAACTAATGAACTCGGGAAGGTGCGTTTTCTGAGAACGCTACCAAAATATCTGAGAATTTGTTGGAGCAACTAATTGACACAATGACAGTAGCATAAACAAAGTATTTGGCAGCCCATACAAGCTGTCATACAACTCACACATTCCATACAAAACACACAAACATGATAAATTGACGTATGCTACGTGAAAATACGTCACTCCAAGTTATTTCAGGACTACACAATGTAGACATGGTTCCTTTTGAGATGAACGATGGTTTCTTGCTACCTTACTGAGCGCGGCCCATGGGTTTAACTGCGATTTGACTTTTTGCCCGCTAGCCCAAGAAGGAGTAACGTTTTTGGGGTGTATGTAAGTATTCATGTTTGCGTGTTCCTATTTGTTAGCCCAAACAATTTTGATAAGTGAGTTTATCATTCAAAATCTGAGTGCAGAAGTGCATTTTATCAGTTAGCGTGAAAGATTTAAAAAAAAAAACGTAATTTTCTGTACCGCGAGTTCAATGAAAATGCTTGGAAAATGCATCAATTCATGTCAGTGCGCCAACCAAAGAGAATATAAATACTACGTAAGACCTCATTTTTAGAACAATCGCACTGGGCAGCACGACGATTGCATGAAAAAAATTAAAACCTTTTTAAAATGTTCTTCTCTTCAGTTTAAAAGCTGTGTGTTTCGCTCGGCAGCAAAAATCTCTCGAGTATTATTTTCCTTGGCAAAGATATTCTGCGTCTCTTACTTTTAGGGTTCAATACAAGTACTCGCGCCAAAAAACAACGTTCAAGCAAACTATTTAGCGATTATAAACTTACCTACATTTTTGTAGTTGGAGAATTTACCGTGAAATAAATCGATGTATGGGAAAAATAACCTTAACTACAAAGTTAAGGTTATTCTTCAATCTGACTTATCTTTTAGAGCAAGGTTCAGTGCTTTTACTATATTTTAAACGTAAAATGATATATATAATTTTACATATATCGACGATATATGATATATATCATTTTACGTAACAAAAGTTGTACGGAGCTGTAAATGTTTGGAATCCTTATCTCTAGCGTGGTCTTGAAAAGGGAAAAATTTCGACGTCGCCGGTCCTACGTAAATGTTATCTGTAAGGTACATTTATGTTGTTCTTATAGTTTCCTCTCGACGTTTTCCTTCATAATTTGAACGTCGGCAAATCCGAGCATTAATTATAAATGTCATTTAGACCATGGTAAATTTTATTAATCCGGAATGAGGATATTCGCCGAAGACCCAACTGACATAGCTTTCAGGGTTTGCAAGCTGAAGTGGCAATGGACAAGTCACATCGCTCGATGAACCGATATCCGATGCAGAAGAAAGGTTCTTGAGTGGTTACACGAACCGTAAGACGCAGCATTAGGCTTCCCGCTAGGTGGGTCGACTACATTGTGAAAGTCACGAGCAACCGGTGAATGCAAATGGCTGATTGTCGTCGAGTGTGGCTTCTTGAACTGGCAAGGTAGACCCCTCTCCCTCGATCTTATCCTATCTCTTTCACATAATATAACTAGTAGTTAATCTACGAACAGTAGACCTCGCAAAAACATAAGGTCGTCAGGTCTCAGTTCAATGTCCCGAACGGAGACTTCAAGCCTTATATCTTGACAACCTCTTGGCCCATTTTACTCATATTCGAAATTCTTATTTAGAATTGAGTACCGAATGTTTGGCAAATATTATCAAAATCCGGTAAATGGCGCCGCCATTCCAATCAAAAGTCGCCGACGACACACAAAAACTATAAACTTGTAGATCCTAAAATTGTTTAAAAACATTGGCATTGTTTTTCAACAGATAAACTGTTTATTTATTTTGTAAATTTCACTGCGATTTTTGAAAAATCGCTGCGTCTCTTGAAAGCGAAGACCATCACCAGAGATGTTGCGGACGCATTCATAAAATTTGAGAGAAAAGTGTAAAAAACTCATTTATAAATCTTACCTGTCGTGCTGTATAAGGGTCCACATTGTAATCACTGACTTTAGGCCTTACAGGAGCCCTCGAAACTAAAACTTTTTGCAGTTTCTTCTTTTTATCTCTATCTTCTTTTTTGGACTCGTCCTTCTGTTCTTGCTCTTCAATTTTCAATTTGTCGAAAGAATCTAAAATTTCTTGATCTTCTTTAGACCTATCTTCTTTAGCTTCTGAGTAGCCGCTGTCTTCTGAAGAATGTCTTTTCCTGTCATCTTCTATGATTTTAAAGTTGAAATGGCTGAATTCTTCCTCCTCCGTCGAGTTTTTTGGATCTTCTATCTGTTCTTCTTTTCTTTGCACTTTGATGTCGAGATTTTCGAATCTTTTAAGAATGTTTGCGACTGTAACCTCATTTTCGTTTTTGTTCTCATGTTTTACGTCATTCAGCTTCGTTCTTTCTTCTTTTATCTTTGTAGCTTTCTCGTGTTTGGCCTTTTCTTTCTTTTTATCTTTGAAGAGGTTCTTTAAAGAGGAGAGGAGAGGAGTTTTGACCGGTTTGTTTTCCATTGGTAACTGTGGTTTCGCGTTGAAAACTTTGGGACTGCCCATAGTTCTGAGAATGTTTTTGATGTCGATACTTCTTACTTCAAACTATGATTCTGGCATCTGTAAAGAAGAATAAATATTTGTTTAGTACAATATTTATACTTGTTAAGTGTGTGATAATAGATATTCTTGCTTATAAAAGTATACAGGTTGTACCAAGAACTTTCTTTGATCATTAAGAGGTAAACCATTGCCACGCTCCTATGTTTTTATTACCTTGTATGATAAAAAAAAAACTTAGGAGCATGGCAGTGGCAGATATACATTTTATGGCAAAAAATATTTTCTGTAGTGTCATTACTCAGGGAACAGGATAATACGTTAATATGAAAAATACGGTCGTTACGTCTTAAGTAATTTGGTGTTTTTTTTTTACAAAATAATTTTAAGATAATTCCACGAAGAAAACATTAAACAATACTGCGCCATTAGATAAGTAGTTTAGGTAATTTTAAAATACTTAATATGATATGATAAGGATAATCTTAAAGGTGTGTTTGAATTTTTTTATTTTGAATGGCAATTTTATGTGTATGTTAAGGATACTTTTACACAAAACGCGTTCCCTCGTGCGTCCAATCAACATTTTTTAATTATTAAATACTAGCTGTGCCTTGCGGCTTTACCCGCTTTTCTACAGAAATTGAATATTTTTCTGGTATAAAAATGCATATAATTATATGTGTTAATTGAGGGTGTAAGCTACCTCCATACCAAATTTCATTCAAATCCGTTCAGGCCTTACAGAGTTGAACGGGAACAAACACACTTACATACTTAAACACAAACTTTCGCATTTATAATATAAGTGTGATTACTAAGGTTGATTAGAAAAATGTGTTACAATTTCTTTACAACATTTAACGTGGTTAAGTTACATTTTTGATTAATTTTCATATTGTTACATTATTTAGTAACGCATTTGATATTGTCATTAATTCTGATAAATGAAACTTGTATGAATCAACATAACTTATATGTTCCTGTTTTCGGGGCTCAAGATACAGGCTTAGCCGAGTTTGAGGTCCCGTAGAAATGTATAATATGTTGATAAAATAATTGTGGATAGTAAATAACTTTTTTTTTTTTGAACATGTTAGATATAATTACGAAGTTAATTTTGCAGAAATATTTTTCAACATCAGAAACATTATGCCGTCAATAAAAAACAACAGAATATGCGAGCCAGAGAGAATGAAAGTAGTTTTTCTGTTTCTAACTAATACATATTTATGCCATTTTATGGATCGGTTAAGATTTTGGTTTAAATCAATTTCAAAATACGAGAAGCTTCATTAAAAAAAAAATTGAGTCTACTCATTACTTTATTTTTTAATTAAAGTTACATTATATATTATTGTTCATAATTATTAATAAAAGTAAAGTCACAAACAAAACAAAACACAAAGTCAAATTATACCTACAAATGTCCGTCACGATCAGCGCCCCTACCAAACGTCCCCATTAAACTGGCAGCGTTACCGCGCTGGGTGGCCAGCGAGATTTGCTGGGTAAGAAAATGTCCGGACCGAGGATCCCGCCCCCTCACCCTCAAGCGACGCCCTACATCGGCCACGAACTTATTTTTTTATATTACTCTGTGACGAGACGAGCAAGTCGCTCACCTGATGTTAAGCGTCACGCTTGCCAACAACAAACAGTTCAGTGCCACCTAGAATTTCAAACTTCAACAGTTCAAAACTATGCGCGGCAATGCACTGCGCTCGTCACCCTGAGATGTAAGATGTTAAATCTCTGTATGCCCAGTGATTACGCTGGAATCATTGCCCTTCTATCCGGATCACAGTATTCTACACTACACTACACTATTCTAACACAGTAATGCTTGCACACTACTGCTTGGCGGTTAAATAACTGGCAAAAGTGTGGTACTTCCCCACGCGGACTCTGCAAGAGAGCCCTACCACTACAAAAAACTACTTCTTAAAGAACTAGGAACGTAGCTTCATTACAGATTAAAACTTACAAGATGGTGTATTTTTTTTCGAGAAAATGATTTTGGTTACAACCTGTATACGCGAAGCATACGAGAATTCGCCACAGGAGGACCGTTATACATTTGCGGTTTCGTGATTCGGCACATTATTTTGCGTAAGTGCCGACAAAAAGTATTGACTACTTTCGCTTTCTGTGCCGTGCGGTCAACAATATTACAGTGTGAACGTGGCTAAAGTCGAACTATAACTGTCTTATTTTTTTGTAAATTATATTTTGGCTCCACACATCAATGTATGTAGTGTCAAGTTTTGCTATTTTTAAGTGAAGGTTATTTCTCAACTTGGACGAAACGTCATACCTAAATCCACGTTTCTCAATAATAACAAGTCTCATGGTCTAAGTTAACAATTTCAGTCACTGTCCAGTCTTTATTTCAGTAAAGTGTAAAGTAAAGTTTATTTCAGTTCAGTGAAATATTGTGGTTCGGGGAGCTTCCACCACTTCACTGAAGTTTGTCTTCACAATAAAAATAAGTCTCAGCCCTCTAAGTCAAACAAAGTAAGTCACGGTCAAGACAAAGTCGTGCCTAGTAAAGTGGTGGAGACTTGACTCGGTTACAGAAGAGATCGTATCGCTTAGGCCGATATTTGGACACAAAAAAATAAAATAAAAACCTTATAAACTTTAAATATATTTGCTGTATAAAGGTTTTGTGAAAAGTCATTGAACCACATTGATTGGGCTTTTTGTCCCAAATATCGTTCTCCTTGTTTTTAGGGTTCCGTACCACAAAAGGAGAAAATGAACCCTATAGAAACTTTAATAATAATAATAATTTAGATGTTTTTTTGAAAGCGCGCGCTTAATACGCTGCGTTTAGCTTCTTTCTTTGAAACTTACCTATTCATAAATTTAATGCATTAATTTATTTTTGTTTAAGTATGCTTTACTTACCGCTACGTAAAACAATTCTGTTCTATTTGTATCTATCGGCGGAAACTTTTAACTGGCCCAGTTTTTTTTACATGTTATGTTACTCTCTAAGTTTTGCTCTAGTAAAGTTTTCACCACTTTACTGGGGCATGACTAGGACTTGACCGTGACTTGCTTTGCTCGACTTTGACAGTGACTATGACATGTTTGATTATATCTAACTAAACTTGAGAATAAATATGTATACTTGACACTGGCAAATGCATAAGACGTGCGACGCCAAAATCCTCTTAGGAGGAAAAAGAAAAAAAAATAAGTTTTCTTTACAACGTAAAATAAAAATTAAATTAAAAAAAAACTTCTTTGTTCGTCTGTCAAGACTCTTGTTTGGTCGCGGTGAATGCGTGGGCCTCCCCATTACGTTAGTAAATACTTCGAATTATGCATGTACTTAGTACACAGATTATAATGTAGATACCGCAATACGAGATTTATTTATTTTCCAATGATAACTGTGATTTTTTGTGATTTTGGCTTCTGTGCGCTTTGGTTCTTGCCCAAAGCGCACAGAAGCCAAAATCACACACTTAAGTACCTAGTGTGACTTGAAAGAGACTAGTTACTTAAAAAAGCTATCGCAGCATGCAAAAACAACTATGTTCTTCCACCAAATATCTATCTCTGGATCGTGAGCAAGCAGATTAATGGCCCGGGTCGTGGGAGCGTACTGAGCTGTTTCGGTGCTCATTGTTCCGCAGTCATCAAAGTTGGAGGAAAGTGCGGGTTGCGGGGACTGCGGCCAAGCGTTCTCATGGTTACGCCTTCACTATCCTGTATTTTAGTATGTATGTTTGTGTATTGACTAAACTTGACCGATTTTGACGAGTGAGTCGTCGTTGGATTCCCGTTTATGCCCCTCCATTTTGCAGTCGGATTTTTGAATTCTTTTAATAATATCTAATACTTGTCGGATTAGTACCACCTTTGTGTGCAACCTAGAATTAGCCTTGTACCAAATCTAGCATGCACACACTGCGTGTTAATATCACACCTAAATTGATTCTAAGCCCATGTCGCTGTAAAATAACTAAGTAAGTCATATTACACATCATTGATTTAAATAAAACATTTGCTTTGACAAAGTTATTTTAAGGTCAATAATATCTCCTATGTCACAGTAAGAGCGTTAGATAATTTGTATTTCACATCATCGACGTGAGTTAAACATTTATTATGAAAAGGTATTTCAATGGCAAATCTATAACACTATGTCATAGTAAGCGAATCTCATCACAAATACTTTAAATTCATCGAATGGCATAAAAATTGATTTCGATAAGGTTCTTTTGTCAGTTTTATGGTATGACGTCAACCGACTTTATTCGTGCTAATTTTAGTATAGGATCCGAGGCGCCAAAACAAGTTTTGCACGATATGTTCTAAAGAAGAATACATCGGATATTTACTAGAATAACAAAACTGTAATAATATTGGTTGTTCTAAGATAAGAATCTGCATCAGCATTTTTAACGCTGGGATATCTGCGTACCCTCAAAGGGTGCCATATCCACCACGCTGGCCCAATGCGGGTTGGCGGATTCACTTAATCCATCGAATTTCTTCTCTGGAAATAAGCAGGTTTCCTCACGATGTTTTCCTTCACCGCGAAAAGCCAGTGGTATATCCGTACGTAATATCCAAAGAACACATTGGTACGGGCCCGCCATGGTTCGAACCCACGACCCCATGAATATGAGGCTAGCGTGCCCCCACTGAGCTACCATGAATATAGTTTTCTTCCTCTTTGTCGAAGTTGGACTTTCTTAACTGGACAGTCTGTCCAAGGTTATTATGGTCAACAACTTCGAGTGTATCGTCCCAAACAACTACCGGTACGGGTGCAACATGGCCATTTGACATGATTTTTGTCTTGTCCATGTTCATTTTAAGACCCATCTGTTGGGGAACGCTACTCGTCGTTGAGCAAAGTACTGGGGTTCTCTAGCGACTCTGCCATGATAACTATATCATCGGCAAAACGAAGGTCAGTGATGTATTCGTCTTCAATACTGATGCCGAATCCGTCCCAGTCCAAAAGCTTGAAAACATCCTCCAATGCGTTTGTGAACAGTTTCGGATAGATAACGAAACGAACCTCTGTCCGTCTTCGAAAATATTTTATGTGAACGGATTTTTGCGTAATTCCGTCCCTAAAGGGGTAAAAGGAACCCCCAAAGTTTGTATGGAAACAAAACATTTTTTCATGCTAAGCCAATGAAATTCGGTTTGTGTACTAAGTATAAAAAAAAATAGAGAAAGGCATGTCTCAGGATTTTTCCAAAATTAACCCCTAGAGAGGTTAAATTGGGTGTTCATTTAGGGTAGCCTATACGCGCAAAGCCGTATGAGCAAGCTAGTAAAAAATAATTTTAAGGCTCAACGCCATCTGCTTTTGCCACTAACCCAGCACAGACACTAAAAAATAAAAATAAACGACTCAACGATCTTTGTCGCTCGCTCAAATTTGAACGGAACAACTGAATCATTTCCACATTTCCATTGAGTATATCTTATCTGTGTAATATATTTATCAAAGCCCAGACACAAATAAATGTTCTATCATAATCATAATCTGTCCGATACTATTCTGTGCATAGTGATAATGATTTGAACGATAATGTTAACAAATGTCTTGATATTGTTACTAGCTTGCCCGCACGGCTTCGCTCGCATACGCTACAATAGTAAATTAAGCACCCCATTTCACCTCTTTAGGGGTCTATTTTCAAAATAAATCCTGAAACATCTACATCTCTATATTCCATATTCTCATTATTATACATCTCTAAATTCTTTATTTTTAATGCTATATGCCTTTGTGATATGCAGTAAGTCCTTATCAAATGTATCAAGCTCCGTTCAGCCGTTTAGCTGTGATAACGCGACAAACACCGGAAAAATACAAAGTTACCATAGTTCGCTAGATGGCATTGATACATTTTTGTGCATTTTTGACGTTTTGTATGGACTGATAGTTGTAATGTAGGGAGTTCCGAATCGCACAAGCGAAGGTTTTTTCCTCGAGAAGGACGTATTAATTTTCATACCTTTTATTGGTCCTGACCTGAGACAACTGCGGCTATATTCCATTGAATTATAAAGAAATAATAAATAAATATTGGTAGATGTTTTTCACACACAGCGCCACCTAGCCCCAAACTAAGCAAGCTTTTACTATGGGAACCAGATGATAGAATATATAAATACCTTTTGTAAATATATACATAGAATACATAGAAACACCCAGACAAAGAACAAACATCCATCATCACTCATGCTTATCCTGGGTAGGAATCGAACCCACAACCTACAGCTCAGAAGGTGGAAATCCGCCCACTGAGCCACAAGGCTAGTATTATAATATTAGTTAGGATGAGTTTCGAGAAATAGGTGTTGAACTAATAATGAGTGTGTATGAACAGAAGCAACAGGTATTTTATGTTCTGAGCTAACATCCGAGCTTAATTCATTAACTGCCATGTCGACGGGATCGGCAGCGGCTCAGTTTCCGAGGAAAACGCCCTCGCACCCGGGAATCACAATATATTTACAATTTTTGGACATTGCATGCTGAATATTGTTACACTGCCGGCTTTCACACCGAACAGAAGGAATATTTATTTGTTATGCAAGGCTGCAAAGTTGTTTTTTTGGCGCGAGTACTTGTATTGAATCCTGAGCGTAGCGAGGGTTTCAAAGGTACGAGACGCAGAATAACTTTGCTGCCGGGCGAAACACACAACTTTTCACCTCACTACAGCGAGGACAATGCTAGGATAATGTAAAGTGAATTGAATAAAGGGAAGACAATTTTAAAAAGCTTGTTTTTCATGCGGTCGTCGTGCTGGTCAGTGATTATTCAAAAATCAGGTTAGGGCACTGACATGAAATAAGTATTAATGCATTTTCAGTGGACTGGTGGTATAAAAAATTATAGAAAAAAATAATTATAAACTTTTTCCACGCTAGCGGATAAAATGCACCTTTGCACTCAGATTTCGAATGATAAACAGAATTTTTCCGAGTTTGCGAGGTGAAAAAAAAAGTTTTTATTTCAGTAGCTACAAAACAACCTGTCTGGCGCCGACCGCCGTCGTCTAACAAACGAGAGGGATATTTTTTTAATCGCCCTGTTTTGTTCTATTTTATATCCTGTGCTATTGCTAAGATCATCACAGGTGCGTCGCAGAGATTAAATTTGTCTTGAATCGTTAAATAAATGGTTAAGTTTTACCAGCCCTTTCTCACTTCGAACACCACATCTAAACGAACGAGTGCGAAAGTGATAGAGCGACTACTCTCAACAAGAACACACTGTGAGCGAAAAAGCTTTCGCTCGCAGCGGACTTGTAGGAATTTATCGTAAGTTACGCTTTTCTGTGCATGCCAAAATCAACTTTATTGCGACCCAGCGAGTCTCTATTTAGTTGCTACTTACGATGTGAACACCTTAATATAAGTACCTATTTCCTTAGTCTCTTCTAACTAGTCATCGCGACACATGGACATGGAAGATTTAGCGACACGCCAACGTAACTAATTTAAGCCAAATGTATTATCATGCCGGGGAGTCTTCTGTACTTTTACTGATTGTTATTCTGTGGTACCGTTTCGGTGTGACAGCGTCCCGACCTCATTCTCCTGGCTCACTGCCAGCCAATGTTTACAGCATTTATACACGATGTTATCATCATTTCTGGAAACTCTTTAATCTGGCGACCTTGAGATAGGCAAGAAGCTTCTTTATTATCTGTGAAGACGATTAGAAAGTGATAAAGACGGTTCGAATTATCCACAGATCGCCCGAGATTCCGCACTCAGGACAATCGAAGCGCACCATGCTCAAAATGCACCTATATAATAATTATTTTTTATTTAAAAAATTAAATTAAAAAATAACCAAATAATGAACATAATTTATTTTTTCATTATTTGACTAATTAACATTTTCTTTTAATTTTTTTAATTTTGATTGTAAACAGAATATAATAGTGTACTTATTGAAAATTACATCAAAATAGAAGCATAAGGATATATATACTAACCCTCGTGCAACCAGTAGGAGCACGCGGATACGCTCGCTCTTATTATGAACGTTCGTGATTACGATTGCGATAGCATGCCATCCTCTCGTACCAACTTACTCGCGCTATGCGCGGTCCCGCTCGCACACAATCACGATCAGAAACATCCAAAATAAGGGGGCAGTATTCGGTGAATGAGGGCAGCTCAGTCCAATTCAGCCCAACAAGAAGAGAAAAGCGCAAGGCCCATTATTGATGTGGCGCTCTTTGGTCTGTGAGGAATTTACTGAATCCCTTTTGAATTTATGGAATCCCTTTACGTCGCTTCCCATGATGTCGCTCTTTGCCTATACATCAGTCCCACTACGCCGCGCGTCGTTATTCGTATACAATGCTGCCCACCACGCCGCTCTCCGCCTCTAACCCCCGAATACTGAAACTATTGTTAACTTTGACGACAGATTAACCCCCGAATACTGAAAAGTTTGTTAACTTTGACGACAGATTAAGTCTATTGCTGCCTTTGTCATTTGCTTAATGCCAGACAAAGGCAGTATTAGAATTAATCTGTTGTCAAAGTTAACGAGCGTTTCAGTATTCGGGGGTTTGTCTATTGCTGTTTTTGTCATTTGCTTAGTGCCAGACAAAGGCAGTATTAGAATTAATCTGTTGTCAAAGTTAACAAACGTTTCAGTATTCGGGGGTAAGGCAGTCCCATAACGTCGCTCGTTCACTTAAAGGGTCATCCTGTCGCAAAAACGCTGGAATCAAGAAATGTGCTTTTATTAAGGAGCCAGATCAGTTTTGGACATTTTGCTCCTTGGTCATTGTACGCCTTGGACTCGGCACTCTTTGGACGTTTTGCTCTTTTGTCAATTTGAGACCTTTGTCATTTTGCGCTTTTGATATTGTGCGACTAAATGGTTAAATAATTAAACTAAATACGAAACTTCGTCATTCCTGTGTATCTGTGAGGTCAAAGGCCAAAACGCATAGCATACAATGTCACGGTTATCGACTTACACACTAATAAACTAGATATCTACGACTCTTTTGCAGTCCGCCTGGGGAAGTATCAGACTGCCCCGGTGGCTCAGTTGGTAGTGAACCTACCTTCTGTGTTTGGGGACGTGGGTTCGATTCCCATCTAGGACAAACATTCATGTGATGAACATTTGTGTTTGTTCTATGTCTGTGTGTTAATATCTATATAAGTATGTATTTAAAAAAATATATATGTACGTATATCAGTCTCTGGCAGCCATATTACAAGCTTTGCTTAGTTTGGGGTCAGATGTCCGTGTGAGCAAAAATGTCCCAGATATTTATTTATTTATTATTATTTATTGCCATTAATTCAACCGCCAAGCAGTAGTGTGCAAACGTGACTGTGTTCCGGATTGAAGGGTGATGTTTCCAGCGTACGCGTACGTAAGCCGTGTTTTGATCTGTTATAGTTCAAAATTCTGGGTGGCATTGTATGTTATGGGGAAGCGCGACGCTTACTATCAGGCATGCTACTAGCTCATCACCGTAGTCACGTCGTAACGTAATTATATTTTATTTTGGCGAATTAGACGCAAAAAAAAGGTTGTAGTTTTCGTTTTTCGTTGTCAAAATCGAAAATGTTTATTATAAAATATTGGCAACTAAAGATAAATTAACGATTTTCAATTTTTTTTTTTTTTTTTTAATATTTGTATATTATATTATATTAAAATAGTGCAAACGAGATAGCTGCATCAGGGGAGGTGGTCCTTAAAACCGGTTATAAATTATAAATGGTCTGTTCTCAAGGATACTATGAGGTAAATTTAGTCTGACATTGATAGTAAGTTAAAGTTAGTATATAATATAGTATACGTACATAACTCTGCGTATAAATAGATGTCACGAGGATAATCGATGAAAAGCATAGTTGTTTCTTTCACTGGTTCTTCCCACCACAGTCGCGTGGTGCGTGAGGAAAAGTCCACTCAAACAAATATACTTACACAAACACATACACCCAAAAACATTACCCTCCTTCTTGGGCAGTCGAGTAAAAAAAAAAACATTTTTTTCATGTCTACCTCAGTAATCCTAACTAATATAATAAAGTAACTAGGTCTCTCTCTCTGGGTGTTTGTCGCGTTATCTCGGCTAAACGCCTGAACGGATCAAGCTGATTTTTTGATTAGATATAGCTTAAGGGTCGGAGACGGACATAAGCTACTTTTTTTTGTAGGTCCACTCGAACGAAGTCGCGGGTAATAGCTAGTTTTAAATAAATGAAATTGCGAGCGTAAATTACGCAAATGCGTCCTTAATAATAATTCTAGTGTCCTCACTAGACACGCATGTATGGCATGTTAGTTCACAGATTAGATAATAGCATCTCTTCGAGATCGCTAATATTTCTTTGTCCTACATTCAGTGAGCAAGCTACATATGTGATGGCTAGCTGACTCATTCAGTAGAAAAAATATTCGAATAGAACATTAAACTGTAATTATGGCATTACGCCTTACCACAGATTATTATAACAGTCCAGGGGCCTTATCATTTAATTCTGGTGGTGATGGTCATCGCGTGCCGTCCCACTCACGTCAACTACTCGCACCGTGCGAGCGAGCGGGATAGCAAACGAATACCATCGCCACCAGAGTAACTACTTTAGCGTCAATACTGGGGTGGTTTAGGAAAATCTAAAATTTTCACGCGAGTTAAACCGTGGGGCGCAGCTAGTCTTATATAATAACAAATTTAAATAATACTAACGACCAGGGCCCCTATTCGGAGAAATGACATTTTATCTCGGTCACTGTCTCTCTAATTTAGAATTTAATGGGAGTGAGAGTGACCGAGATAAAATGACATATCTCCGAATTGGGTCCCTGACCCGGCTATACACAGTATAATTTAGAAATACGTTAATATAAAGAATAAAAAATAAATGTTTAATGTAACTCTTGGTGAAAATCGGTACAAAACCGCATCAAAATCGGTTGCTAGGTTTAGGAGGAGGTTTATTTTATACCAAATAGAGATAATTTTCTTCTAAATTATTGTTAAATGAAAGAGATAGCTTTGGTCAGGAGCACGATTTAAAATCTTATATTTTTATGTAAAACACAGATTACATCATATTTTTACTCAACTGCCAAATTATGTTATGAAGGTTATGTTTTGAGGTGTAGGTATATTTGTATTATAAGTACAGTGCGTACATAGGTTTATGCATGGGGATCAAGGAAGGTTCATCAATTACTAAGAGGGCGCTGCAGCCCGTCTTCCGGTGGTTCTGGTCGCAGTTTACTAAGAGGACGCTGCTGCCCGTCCTCCGGTGGTTCTGATCGCAGTTTACTAAGAGGACGCTGCAGCCAGTCCTCCGGTGGTTATGGTCGCAGTTTACTAAGAGGACGCTGCTGCCCGTCCTCCGGTGGTTCTGATCGCAGTTTACTAAGAGGACGCTGCAGCCAGTCCTCCGGTGGTTCTAGTCGCAGTTCACTAAGAGGGCGTTGCATCCCGTCCTCCGGTGGTTCCGGTCGCAGTTTTAGGACAGATCCGGTTCCCACCTATACGTGAGGAAAATAACAATAGAACATAGTCTTTATTGTACGAATAATGATGCAAGGTAAGTGAGATAAAACATTGATCACAACAAAACAGCTCACAATTATCACAATTTTATTCACAACATGACCTCTCTATCAATCAATTGTAACATCGCCAAAATAAAATATGATAACATGTAAATTGCTATTTCTTAATTTTCACATATTACTTGGCTTATTCACAATGAAAGAAAATGGGAAACAAAAAAAAATTGCACTTTAGCGCATTTTAAATGACCCCCTGGCAACTCTGTCCAACAAGATTAAATTTAGATAAAAGCCAATAAAGACAAAAGCCGTTGGTAATCAAAAGTAGGGAAAATTAATACTCTTATAATGGGAACACCACAAAAATGGAAGCAACATTCTATGACAATGAGGCGTTTTCCAAAAAAAAAAAAAAGTAGTTCTAAAATACTTACTAGATGGCGTAATAGACCTACCGTTTTACCTGTCATTGTCATTTCTGTCGAAATATTTTATGTTTATTTTTTAAATCGTAAATTTTGGCTCCACACGTTGAGTATTTAGCCAGTGTCAACTATTGTAATATTTCAAATGAAGTCAAATACATAGTTACGTTACTTGAAATTGTCTAAATAAACATGTCGAGCCAAAAAACACGAGAAAAAAAAAAAGGCACACGTACATTTTTTTGTCTTTCATGTCTTGACAGTGACAGAAAAACGCAAGGTACATCTAACGCCATCTATTGGGTACTTTTATAACCAGGATTTATTTTTTTTTGGAAAACGCCTCATTACAAACTGAACAATTAAATAAGACGATATCTGAATGCGCTAATAACACATGAATTGTGATCCCTTCCTGTTTCTTTTTGAGCCCAGCTGCATTTTTAAATGTAGGAACAGGAACGACACAAGATGTTATCAAATAAAAAAAATAGTTTTACAATACATAATAGATAGCGCAATAGTCAAACTTTACCTGTCATTGTCAATTCTGTCGAAAGATTTATTGGTTTTTTTTTTATCTTAAATTTTGGCTCCACACGTTGTGTATTTAGCCAGTGTCAAGTATTGTAATATTCCAAAAGAAGTTAAATATTTCACAATATTTTTTTTCTTTGTAGTTTTAGTTTGTTTATTTAAGTTTAGATTATAATATAGTTTGTATATTTTTAAATTTTTAGTTATTGGCTAAATACACAAGTGGAGCCACAAAATACGAGAAAAAAAGGCACACATTTTTTTATCTTTCATGCCTTGACAGTGACAGAAAAGTTCAAATTACATCTAACGCCATCTATTGTGTACTTTTATTACTAGTTTTTTTTTTAGAAAACGCCTCATTAAAATGGATACCGGTAACATACGTCACGCGATACGACGTTCACAGAGTAACTAATCGTTCGCGCATCAAACTTCTATTTACGAGTAGTTTTTTTTTCAGTACTACACGGCTTCTGGTCCTTTCTGTATTCTGGGGTGATTATATTAACATGTTTTCCCACAGTCCAGTACGGTCTTATACGCAACTACTGCTCTATATGATACAACTTTCACCGCAGACACCAGTTCGGGCCCCTATTCTGCCGCGCTCGACATTTTCTTGGTCCTCCTTCTCATGACATTTCTAAAATCTGTCCAAGATTATTCGCTTTATGAAAGCTAATAATATAATTTTACATTACTTTGTACTTACTTACAAAAAACGTGGACAGTTTACTAGAGGTTTAGGAGTTTTGGAAACAACATAAGTCACGTTTCAGTACATTCTACTATTCACCAACACTCGCGTACGTCCACGTTTTCTTAATTTCTGCTCAGTAATTTCTATAAAAAAATGTTGCAAAGTGCGAACGAGATCGCTAAATTATTGGAGCGAGCCATCAATGTATACAAATCGACCGTTTCTACACATCAACACTCGAAATAACACAACTTATGGAAAATATTCCCGCCAAAACTCCTATTACCTCATTACAAGGATAATGCCAAATGTTGACGTGTCCTTGTTATGAGGTAATAATACTTACTAGATAGAACGTTGTACGTGATATAAATTAATTTGCTAGACGCTAGTACAACGTAGTATGTCGTTGAGCTGAAAAAAGCGAAAAATCCGGAAGACAAACTTTTGTGCGAGACAAGGACCGAGATAGTCTCGAACGCGAGAGATTTACCCTGCACCTTGCGGATGCTGTGACGTGTCCTCTAGCCTTTTAGTTAGGTGTCAATGCACTCTTAAGAGATTTTCTAAAAAATGTGTAAATATGCAAAATATCCATTTAGCGACATCCGTGCCATGCACAGCAAAAAAAAATTAACAACGTTTCAATATTTTCCCTAGAAGCAGGTATATAATTGACCGAGGGAGCGAAGTCTTTGTAACCACTGGCATTTGCTTTCATCTGTATGTATGTTAGTACTCGAGTACGGCGGCCTTATCCTCTAACTTTGAATCGTGATTCTGATTGCGAGAGCATGCCATCTCGCTCGTACCAAATTAGTCGCACTATGCGCGGTCCCGCTCGCGCAACTCTCGTTATCGCTTTCCGAGTTAAGCCCACATGTCGTATATTTCAACAAATCTTGACGAAACTTGGTGTACAGGTTCTACAATTTCATAGATAGTTTTGTCGTTGGCGATATATTTCAACAAATCTTGACGAAACTTGGTGTACAGGTTCTACAATTTCATAGATAGTTTTGTCGTTGGCGATTTTTGATTGGAGTACACCAATTTCCCCCAAAATGGGGGAAGTTTGCTACGGCGCGTGCGGCGCCATTCACCGGCCGATTACGATAATATTTGACAGAAATATTTGATACTCAATTCTAAGCAAGAATTTCGAATATGAGCAAAATTGGTCAAGAGGTTGTCAAGATATGGTCTATATTTACGAAAAGCTCCGTAAAGTATATTGAGGAGTACACTATTTTAGTCAAGTAAATTAAGTATTCTTAGTTATTATTCTTTATTAAAAAAACTAAAAAAATAAAAAATAAACTAAATTTCTAAATTTCTATTGTCTAACTTTTATTTGTTAATTTTTTAATTTTTATTTGATTTTTTTTAGTAAAGTAAATATTTAATAACTTTGATAATATTACATTAAACATTATTTAAATTATACATATGAATAAACACAATAATTATACATTCATACACTCACACATTGTACCATACATCTAAATAAATAGATCATGCTAATAAAAAGTAACTAATTAAATAACATAATACACAAAATAAAAGCAACATAATTATAGTTATTTATTTTATTGTAAATAATTACAATAAAGTAGGTAAGGTACAAGATTCTGTACAAGACACTCTGTAGAAGATTAGCCAGTGAGCCCCAAACTAAGCACGAAGCTTGTATCTTGGGGCCCGAGTGCTGAGTTATCGGAGAGTTTACTCCGTGTTGTGAATGAGTATTGCGATTATGAAATAGATATATAAGAATAGAAAAATATCTTGTTATTTGTGGTTGTATTATGTGTGTTGATTGTGTAGTGTATGTGTTGTGTTGTTGTGTGTGTTATGGTGTAAGTTATGTTTTAGTATATACGCAAATCTATAATAGCACTTAGCTCTGTAATAATAATGTGTATAAAGATTCGTTGGTATATTCCCTTTGTAAAGTCTTTAGTTTTTATATTCAGTTTTAGTTGATACAAATAATTGTAAAATTTGATAAAAGGTCCCGGAGTCCGTGAAGCCATATTGTATTAAATAAATAAAAAGTAGTATCGTTTTGGTCCTAACTGTAAAGTTACTTATTCTGTAAAATAAATAAGGTTGTGAGGTCTCATCTGGGAAATTGAGATTTTGCAAAAAAGTTTTTGTCCGAGAGGTCTACTGTTCGCAGATTAACTGTGTATTGTGTACCAACTTTCAACGCTATTGTAATCAGTCTCTGAATACAAGTATTATTACAAGAAAAATAAATAAAAAAACTCGACCGCGTAATGTAGCCTACCTGTTTTTATGAAACTTGGTGACGAGACGAGCAAGTCGCTCACCAGGGGCGCTAGTCTCGACTTTTCGCTACAGCACTTTGCGACCGAAATCGGTCGCTATGACGCAAAAATTCGACAACGAACACGAATTGTTAACGAAAAAACGCAAACATAGCGTTGAATTTTGCGGTCAAGCCATTTAAGCTACAGGTGGTAATATAGGAACACACATTCTTACATACACCCAAGAAACGTAACCTTCCTTAGGCAGTCGGTAGTAAAATTCAGACTTGGTTTCTAACTGCGCCATATTTTTAAAACTCATAATAATACTGAGTCGATGTTTTTATCAATTATATACCCAATTAGTAATAAACACATTTTGCGGTCACTGTACCTCTCGGTAGGTATTAATTAATGATAAGCAACACATAATAGGTTTGTCCTTATTCATTTAATAACATTTAGTCAATATTTTACCGAGAGAAGCGAACGTCTACGAGACTAGACGGCGGCGGATTAACAAATTTTCCATACAATACATTTACAATTATTTTTTTGTCAATTGTCAGTGCCTATTATAAAGTTAAGTAGATACTTAATTGAAATTGTACAAGCAATTTTTTTTTTGTGTATTTCACAATTGAATGCACAGAGGCAATTTCGAAAGAAAGATAGCGCTATTCACTTTCGCGCGCAAATGAAAAGAGATGGCTTAGGCGCGTGCCAGATAAAAAACCGGATAATTAATTAGATTAACTAATTATAAATTATATAAATTATTATTATTTATTATATTATTAGATTTATACAGCGGGCATGGACCTCGGAGTCCGTGGAGCTGCATCAAGAACAATAATTAGACTTATACCAGGAAGTCAATAGAAATTCTGTGCCATGCAAATCTAGATATTATTAATACCTCACTATTAGTGTAATAATCACTTGAATATACACTAGGGGTTCCTACCGCCAGCGAAAATGTGTGTAAGTCGAGGTCATACTAATGTTTTTTTATAGAGAAAATTTCATGTTAAGGTGCAACGTTTCGCTCATCGCGGGAAATTCAAATTTTCTTGCGTTTTTTGTTAATTACAGCTTAATTACTCATCGTGGATTTATTGAAACCAATTTTGCGCCAATAAATAAGTTGTTTTAAGAAATTACGGGTAAAATGATTACCTAGATAACATTGGTTTAGCTACAAATTTCAATAAGCAGATTTTCATCTTGGTTTTAGGTTTAGTGAGAAATGTACTTATACTAGCTTTCAACTTGAATTTTTGATTGGACTAATTTATTGAAACAATCTATTTATTATCGCAAAATTAGTTTTCATGAACCTACGGTGAGTAATTAAGCCGTACTTGACAAAAACGCAAGAAAATTTGAATTTCGCGCTCTGTGCGAAACGTTGCACCTTAATCATGGTTTCATTAGAAATAAAATATTTTTTCATTCTAAACAAATGAAACTCGGTTTGTGTAACAACCGTAAAATATAAAGACAGACATGTCTCAGGAGTTTTTTCGAAAATCAATCCCTAAATATTACATGTAAGTATTTATACATGTATGTAGTTTGGATTTATTGTGTGTATTTTATGAAGGTAGTTATGTATGTATTTTCATATATTTTTTTTTATGTATCTACACCACCGACCGTAGTTTATAAGTCATAATTCTGTCCATCCAAAGGTTTTCTGGAAGAAATCGCTTTAGGCGATAGGGCCGCCCATTATACTAACCGTTTTTTTAATATTGTTGTTCATTTTTTCAGTTTGTCTTTTTGGTGTATAATAAAGTTATATTGTATTGTAAAGAGGTGAAATGAGGTATTTAATTTACTGCAGCCTATGCGACCAAAGCCGTGGGGGCAAGCTAGTGTGCCATAAAGTAACAATGCTTTGACCTTTCTTGTATTATACGCCGTCTTGTCTTGAAAAGGTCAATTTGCAAGTCTATTTCCATGCGCAGACGCAACTCGCGATACCCACGTGTAAACGGGATTTAGTAAAGGCTCGTTCATTACCTCGTCTCATTTCGTGCGAATGGGATAGCTAAATGTGAGAAGAGTATAAAAAAAAAAACGTTATAAGCGCCTGACATAAGAAAAAATAGAAATAGCTGTATATATATTAGCTAATGTTCTAATATAAATAGAGATTGTCTGGATGAAATCGCTATAGGCGATAAGGCCGACCATTATAGTACCGGGTTTTATTGTTTATTTTGAAGTTTAATTGTATTTTTGCTGAAAGCATTATAGAGGTTGAAAAACTAACACCTTTCGTTACGGCGCATTTTTGCAAGCAATCAGTGGGCTCATCCCGTAACTCTGAAAGCGATAGCGAGAGTTGCGCGAGCGGGACCGCGCATAGTGCGACTAAGTTGGTACGAGCGAGATGGCATGCTCTCGCAATCAGAATCACGAACGTTTCAAAGTTAGAGGATAACCGCGGGGCGCAGCTACCGCTATTCACCTGCTACAGAAACTAACATACAGTGATATAAGTTATACAATATAGATAATTATAGGCATACATAAACAATTATAAGACCTTAACAAAAATATTACTTAAATGGTAATTAAGTACCTTGTTACGGATGTTACGATCAAAGAGAATACAAATTGAATAACTACGTAAGAGTTCCGATTTTGATTTAGTATATTTATAAAAGGGGACCTCTGGGATCGGGGGTGGTTAGAGGTGGGGCTCTAACCACCATCTACCAAATCGAGCCCCGGGAAGGACGACAGCGTCGAGTGGCGGACGCTGTCGGAGGCTTAGGCGCCTCACGACAGCTGTCCCGGGAGGAGCTGAAGCGTGGTGCTGTGGGCTCCGGTGCGCTCCCTTGGAGATCTCGGAGCCCTCGGTCAAGCACCACGCTACTATCATGTTTCTATAAATTCACACAGCCGAGGGAGAAAACCGGAAGAATAATAATATACGAAATCCGATTATCCACCCCGTGGATAGACGAACACGCGTTTCCGAGTATCCACTTTAGGGTTCTGTTTTAGGGTGGATAATCGGAATAGCCCCACTACGTCTCTGCCTACTTCCCTCGCCAGTCGCCACTCGACGAGTATGTGGCCGCAGTGTAACACATCAAGTGACTCACCTCACGATGTCGACGTTAATAAAGATGAATAGATATCTCTACTGGGAAAATGCAACATTTGTTGCAGTTTCAGCTAACGCAACAAGATCTTGGCCTGTTTTGGCAGCCGAGATGTTATCATTAAGTATCAAGGCCTATTCAGATATTTATAAGCGAAATAGGCTTGATGACTGATTATTTTTATAAGCTTCGTAAATAAAGAATCTGCTCCCCTGATTCAGCAATCTCTTGCTCACTTTTTCAACATTTTTTAAATATACTAATTACATTTGGCGTAGAAGAAAAAAAATACATGACAAAACTGTATATTTACATGTCCAACGCCAAAAAAAGAATTACATGTAAATTGCTATAATATATAACGCAATGGCATTCTGTTATATTGTTTTTTTTTTTTAATTTTCTCTTAGTAGCTTTTTAGCATATTTTTTAAGTGCGAACGAGATAGAGCTATAGTCAGGGAGCCGGGCCTTAAAAAGTAATGATACAAAAAAAAAGAAACCCCGCAGCGGAGGCACACCCTAATAAAAATTATTATCCCTGTACATTTCGCCTAATTTTTTAGGGTTCCGTACCTCAAAAGGATAAACGGAGCCCTTATACACTTCGTTGTGTGTCTGTCAAGTGTCAGTTGGAATTAATTATGAAATACTTAGACCTACGATTCCTTGGAGTTGTAAATAAACGTATTTTCGTTAAAACTTATTTTTCGTTTTAGTATTATTTTTAATTTAAAAATCATTAATTACTACTTATAACAGATTTAAAAACAATATTGGCGATTACAAACTTACATTTGTAATTGGAGAATCGCCCGTGAATCGATGTATGGGAGAAAAAAAAATATTTAACTCCAATTTTGTCCTTCAATCCGACTTATAATCAAATAATAATAATGCAAATATATAGTACTAGCTGTTACCCGCGACTTCGTTCACGTAGACCGACAAAAAAAAAGTAGCCTATGTCCAACTCCTACCCTTAAGCTATATCTATACAAAAATTCAAGTCGACCCGCTCAGCCGTTTAGCTGTGATAACGCGACAAACACCTAGACAGAGAGAGACAGAGTTACTTTCGAATTTATTATTATTTTATTTCAGTCTTATCTTTTAACTTATTTTTTGGCAACGGCATAGATACATTTTAAATAGTTATATTATTTTACGTACAAAAAAGTTGTACGGAACCCTCGGTGAGATTATCTGTAATTGACATTAAACGCAAGAAAAATTGAAAATGGCGCTGCGAGCTAAACGTTTGCACCTTCAAATAAAACAAAATGAAAGGATACATTAGACATATTGATGGAAATAGCAGTGAGTTCAATGTGTGGGTTTATCCCCGCGTGCGTCACATGCAATGCAACTCAGTTGGCAAACTCGTTTAATAAAATTAACATACGTGGAAGCTGAAATACTAAGTAAAAGACACAGTAGAATATCATGCATTTTTAAGAATCAACGCATAGACCAAGCCGCTTTTGATAAGGACGTGAAACTTTGTCCCAATATTCCTCAATTGGTCTAACCCCCGAATACTGAAACGTTTGTTAACTTTGACAACCGATTAATTCTAATACTGCCTTTGTCTGGCACTAAGCAAATGACAAAGACAGCAATAGACTTAATCTGTCGTCAAAGTTAACAAACGTTTCAGTCTTCGGGGGTAAGTGCACAATAAGAAAGGATTTGGCGAAATTCCACATATGAAGGAGTAAATGGACCCCCAAAGTTTGTAGGGAAATACAATATTTTTCATGCTAAGCCAATGAAACTCGGTATGTGATAAGGATGAAAATAAAGAATGGCATGTCTGGATTTTTCGAAAACCAACCCCTAGAGATGAAATGAGGTGTTTCATTTACTGAAGCCTAGGCGAGCGAAGCCGAGCGGGCAAGCGAATCTATAATATGTAAAAAAGATCAAGCTTTTTTAGTAATCAACGCACAGACCAACCAGCTCATGACGGAGACGTGAAATTTGAACCTAATACATATGTTCTAGATGAACAATAAGAACGGATTTTGCGAAATTTCTCCTCTAAAGGGGTAAAATGGACCCCCAAAGTTTGTATGGAAATAAAACATTTTTCGTACTACACCTGTTGAGAATTTAAATTCCCACCGACCCCACCGATGAGGACGTTAGTGGGGACGTTGGAACTTAGTCCATATTTTTTAATTTGACTGCGTAGGTGAAATTAGTTCAGGTTTGGGCAACTTTTGGAAAGTTGCGGGCCAAACTTTCGAACGTTCATGAAGTCGCGGGCCGAACGGAGATGAGAAATGGGTCCAGCAACCTTTCTGGAGTAAGCCGTTGTCACCACTCTGGCTTGAAAATGATACTTTTGTTGCGCAAAACCAGTGAGCAAAATATAATTTTCCTGAGTTGTTTGGTTTGAATTTAGAATGCTTCGAATTCATGGCATTTTCTCATGAAACTTCATAGCAGGGATTTTTGGCGGGTACGTGAAGAAGTCATGTCACGTCATTGTATTATTTTTCAAAACTTGTGTTATTTCGAGTGTTGATGCGTAAAAACGTTGTATTTTTATCTACTGTTAGTGAATAGTATAGTGTCGTAAAACGTGACTTTTCGTGTCGTTTCCGAAACTCCATAGAAGCCACTTGTAAATTCTCCACCACTTTACTGGGGCATGACTTGAACCTGTCTGTGACATACTTTGCTCGACTTAAACTATGACTGAAACTTGTTTTAACTGTCAAATACATAATTCACTTCAAATATTACAAAACTTTACACTGGCTAAATACACTACGCATGGAGCCAAAATATAGGCCAAAAAAGATACAATTTTAGAAAAATCACGATCTATCTACAAAAAATTGCAAACGAGTGAGATAACTGTGGCACGACTGTGCTTTTGAAAATAGTAACAATTCAATTCTATTTGATGGCCATGACAAAGTAGGTATTTTCAAAAAAGCTGGACCACGTACGAGCAACTCCCGGGCCGCAAAAAACTAAACAATCGTATCTATTAGTAGGTAATTTTATGAAATTAAAAAAAAATTACTACGGCCGCCTATTTGTTTTTCTCTTTAATTTTGGCTTCACACTTTGTGTATTCAGCCAGAGTCAAGTTTTGTAATATTTCACAATTGAAACGTGTCACAGTCATAGTCTACGTCAAACAAAGTAAGTTAACGTCAAGTCCAGGTCATGCAGAGTAAAGTGGTGGAGACTAGACTGGGGTATCTATGGAATTTTGGAAAACAACACGAAAAGTCACGTTTCACGAAATATTATTCACAAACACTGGATAAATCTCTACCGTTTTTACACATTAAAACTCGAAATAACATAAGTTTTGAAAAATAATACAATGACGCGACATGACTCCTTCACGTTCCCGCCAAAAAAACCCTGCTATGAAGTTTCATGAGGAAATGCCATGAATTCGAATCATTCTAAATTCAAAACAAACAACTCAGCAAAATAATATATTGCTCACTGGTTTTGCGCAACAAAAGCATCCTTTTCAAGCGAGAGTGGTGACAACGGCTTACTCCAGGAATCCCCTTACGATCACATTTGAAAGGCTGAAGGACCCATTTCTCATCTCCGTTCGGCCCGCGACTTCAGGAACGTTCCACAGTTTGGCCCGCATGGCCCGCAACCTTCCAAAGGTTGCCCAAACCTGAACTAAACGAGACAAAAATGCGAATCGTGAAAATGTACAAAAAGAGAAAGACAAAAAATATTCGAGTGCTGAAGACTTGTTTTTTACATCTAGCCAATCAATTTTACAGATAATAGATGTCCACAAAATAAAAAACACTTCGAATGTGTCTTGAATAGGTTGTTAATTTAAGATTAGGCTGCTGACCGTATCGATTTTTAGGATTCGCTGTTAAAAAATTTGACCAAAACTTATTGAGGTAAAAATGAAAAATAAAGTCTATTCCGTGCACCTAATTAGTTACGAATATTACAGATCATAGAGAAATACAGTGTGTCCGGAGCCGGACATAATATAATGAAAACACGTATATTAAGTACTCGTCATTCTGAATAACTTTTACTGTGAGACCAACCAAGAAGTCGGTGAAAAGAAGTGTTCCATACGTTTCGTTGCGTTTGAATGATATTTTTCTATGGAGCAGTTTTTTTTTTTGTTGTTTCTCGGTATTCATAGTACTACTTATACGGCGTTTTCAGCTCGGACACCGATGTCCAGACACAATGAATTATATTATGTTTATAGTCAAGTATAGCTAAGAGTAAAAAGATGATTAATATTACAATATTTTCTAAAAAAACACTGAAAAGACCTCAATTTATGCACATGTTTTGCTAGATCTCCGAAACTCTAGTGTAAATTCAAGAGATTATTACTCTAATGACGTAATAATACTTTCTGCCAAAGACACCTCACTCGTCAAAATTTGTCAAGCCGTTTAGGCTACAGGTGGTAAAATAGGAGGATAGGAACACACACATACTTAAATACACCCGAAAAAGATTACCCATTAGGCAGTCTGCTAATAAAAAATATGCAGAACCCAACGAACATATCGAAACTCGCAGTTGGCCGATTCCGACACCGATGTCACATAATTTAATAACAGCACGTAAACAGCGCATAATGCAGGTTAAAATGACAATCGGTTCTAGAAAGACGGGAAAACCAGTTATGATATTACTCTGTTAGGCGCACGCGCGGCCTCTTTTTTAAGACTTAAATTTTGTTGATAGACTATGACTAGACCTTGTTTCGTTTAGAAGTAGGTGGGTAACGAGAAAAAATGATAGCGTTACATTTGTGCCACAAATGAGTCTTATCGCCCAGGGGGCTTGTCCTCCAACTTTGAAACGTTCGTGATTCTGATTGCGAGAGCATGCCATCCCGCTCGTACCAACTTAGTCGCACTATGCGCGGTCGCGCTCGCGTACTATCACTATCGCTTTTAGAGTTACGGGATAAGCCCGCTGAATACCGGGCGCAGAATATAAGCATTTCGGCGCCGGGGTGCGAAAGTCAGACAGACAAACTGAGCGAAGAATCAATCAAGTCGCTCACCTAAATACGATAAAATATACGATTTTATTTCTTCTCCCTTGCCCATTGTGCTATCGGTGCCAACCCGAACGGCCCAGGCTGGTGGCCATGTCTTTGCCAAATTCATGATCAATTTTTGTTTAATTCGTCTCTGTACTTTTTATATTCAAATAATGTTGAAGAAGTGCGAACAAGATAGCTGAATCAGGGGTGTCGGCTCTAAGTTCAAAATCCTGCAAGACAATGCACTGAGCTCCTCCATGGCGGCTATCGCTGTCATGCTCTGTCAATGGCTTGACTCTATCGCACTATCTCCATCGGTATTCATTATAGACATGTACATGTATCATATAATCACCTTTTTTCATTTTTCTCTATGGAACTTCCGTCTCTTAAACATAGTAAACGTAGTGATGATGACACAGATAAATATCTGTGGATGATAAGTTCAAAATCCTGCGAGGCAATGCACTGAGCTCCTGGAAGATATTATACGTATAACATTTTTTTTTTTTTCAATATTGTGTTAAAATTTCAGGACTGCAGTCTAGCGCAAGTGCCTACTTAGTAAAAAAAAGAGAATTAAGCATGTATTAAAAGTAATTATACAAAAAAAATATGACGGCTATCGCGGTCATGCTCTATCGATGGCTTGACTCTATTGCATTATCTCTATCGGTTCATACAATCCCCTTTTTTCATTTTTCTCTATGGAACTCCCGTCTCTTAAACATTGTAAACATAGTGATGACATTCTCTTTGATGCACTGCATCACGGATCTGTCATCACGGATTGCTATTTAATACAATCAGTCCACCCACAGATATTAAATGTTAAATCAGTATTTCATACAGTTATAGTGTTAATATTGAATCTTATGCTTTAAAGATAATTTTACTTACAGACTTGGCAGCCGTCATGTTAACCATACGGGTGCATATTGAGGGCAAATTATTGTTTTAGTTTCCAGTTTTCCTCTGTTTATTTGCTATTTTCTATATAGCATACAAATATTTGCATACAAAATTTTGTATTCTGAGGTAGGTATTAATTTTGAAAGCATTTACCTCAATATGGTAATGAGAATGGCGGCTGTTTGGATAAATGACAAAGAAATCCAAGGCTGGATAATAATGACGTACTGTTAAAAGAAAAATCAAAAACCAACTGCAAAATGTAGCCTATATCACTCCAGACATAAAGAAGAATCCAACGACATCTCACTCGTCAAAATCGGTCAAGCCGTTTAGGCTATAGCACAAACAAACATACACAAACATATACCCTCCTTCTGTGGCAGTCCGATAATAATAATCATAATAAGATACTGTGTAACGTTGTAAGACATTTTTTGGATTATGTACAGAAGTACCGCAAAGTATGCAAAGTAACTACAACTCAAATACGCACAAATCTCTATGAGCCTGCGTACTCCAGAGAAGTGGGAGTATATCCTTATACACGCATTCCTCAGGATGACACGCAAATGGTGCCACTACATGGCCTAGTTGCGAAATTAAGCCCGCTCACCAAGTACCAAGGCTCGGGCGGCTACTAGCGGCTTTTCATTCATATATATCCATCCACGAACAGTGTAATCGAGTATCGAGTCATCAGTACACCTCGTGAGAGGCCTGCCTATGCTGAGTCTTTCTTCATGAATAACCTTTCTTCCCCATCGATTATCAGTTCTTCGAGCGATGTGACCTGCCCATAGCCACTTCAACTTGCAAACCCTGAAAGCTACGTCAGTGACTTTGGTTCTTCAAAGAAACTCCAGGCATAGATCTCTCAATTGACTGCTGTGTGACTCTGAGTTGTACCAGTTTTATAGTGTTTATGGCCATCAGCATGCTGCCAACTGGTACTGGATTAATTGAATTTTGTTTAGTTAATCAACAAACTATTCTACACTACTACTCAGTAGTAGTGTATTTTATCCATACATCAAATCACTAAGTACTGGAATACATTTTTTTTTTACAAAAATTTTAAGGGTCTCATTCCATTTCTCCATAATCCCATCATCAGATCCGGACCTAATCACAATAGGTCCACCAGACCTGGGAAGTAAACCCTTTCGAACAAAAAAATAATTTTCCAAATCAGTCCAGCCATCTTCGAATAATTGGGGAACATATATAAAACTTTTTTTTTAAAAGCGCTGTATCAATTTCGAAATATTAATTACCTACCAAACAAAAAAATAATCATCAAAACTATTCATAATTGGCGGCGTAATCGCGTAAAAAATATACAAAATAAAAACACGATCGAATTGAACCTCATCCTTTTTTGAAGTCGGTTAAAAATAACTTTATACTGAAATCTCAGTCCCGACGGAACCTTTGATTATCTCTTCTTTTCTGAGTCCGGTCCGGAGCGCCTCAATTAATCATATATTGCGCGCGCTTTTTTATTTTTTTGCGTCATGACGTGCCTGGCACTGTGCGTAAACACGATTCAGCCATACCCATACCATACGTCCGCAAAAAACAATTTAACCGTATTTATAGCTGTATTACTTGTTTATCAAGTAGCTGGCCATTATGCATCTTCCAAAAAAGCGAAGGCCTATTTAGGGCACTCACCTCGACTCGACAAATAATCCAACAAACAGCTTGCAAAAAAATCCTTGAATTGAAAGTTTTTTGTCAAAACACTGAATCCACCGCAATCCAGGACTGAATCTCCACTGAATCCGTAAATCACTAGAGATAAAAATCACATAGGAAACGCGTAACGAATGTTCGAGGTTACAAGCACGGTTCTTGGAAAATATGGTTGTTTTTATTTGCAAATAGTTATTTCGCGACGCAGCGCGAGTTTGCGTGAGGCTGCGCGGGCCACAAGCAATGATTGCGTAGGCGGCGAGGCGCAGCACGCGGGGTGTGAGGTGGTGTTGCTAGATGTATGGACGAAATCTCCGCATTTCCGCAAGCTATCACATTGCAATAATAGATAGATTGAAACTCTTTATCGTGAACACCAGAAAATCTAAAACACATAAAGAACAACCATATAAACTAGTGCCACAAGGGTCGTCCATATCGCTTAAAGCGGTCTCTTTCAGGAAAGCAGCAATAATGTTATAATGGAGGAGGAGGAGGAGCAGCAATAATGTAGTAATGTACGAACGAAAAAAAAATAAAAATTTAACTCAAAAATATTTGAAAATTATGGCAAAAGATTGTGTTAAAAATCCCACATTAATAAATAGATCTCTGCATTTTTCAAGACGACTGACATGGGACATTTCTTAGTTTTCGCTTCATTAATTTCAGTGGGTCACTAAAAGTTTTTTTGCTTATATTACTATTCACCCAGGAACCGAGTAATCCAGGTATTTATCGTAAAATTGCGACCAGAACCACCGGAAGACACGGCACCAGCGTCCTTTTGTTCAGCGGTGGACGCCTTCAGGCTGATGATGATAATTATTGCGAGCCAGCTGTATATTAAGCTGCTTTGTTTATTTTCAGAAACATAAATTGTATATAAATAAAAAGTCGAAGATTCATTACAATAACCTCGGGTTTTTTTTTAACCTGGCAGCATTATTCTACCTGTCACTTTAATCGAGTGTGATAAATTATGCCGCGCACATAATGGCAAGGTAAGGGACAGCATCACATCGCGGCAACGAAGAGAGACAAAGATCACAATATATATTTTTTACCATCATGCTTATTAGACTCAAAATATAAGAGAAGACCGAGCGGCTGCTCGGTCTGCTCCTGTGTAGGAGCAGACGGATTCAATACAAATGCAAAAGTGCAAGCTACAATGTCCGTATTGTACTATTAACACACAGATGTGTATTAATAGAACTAAAGTGTATTAACAGAACTAAAGGAATACAACTACTCTCTACCGAGAGGTCTAATAACATGGCTTCCTAATAACGGGCTGTACATTGGTCGTGTACTTCAAAATCATGTGGTACTTAGTTACTTTCATAATTCATAATTTTCTTTTTGTTGCAGTCGTGTAAAAAAATATACTATCAAACCCAAATCAAACCTGAATTACGATAGGCAACTAAAGTGACAATAAAAGTATGTAGGTAATAGAAAAAATTACAGCCAAGTTTTATTTATTGTGTTAAAATCATGTTTAAATAAAACACGTTTTATTTAAAATGTTTATTTTACTCTTTGTATTGGGTAAGTAATCTATGTAAAACAAAATAAAAGAAAAAGTCAGCTCAGAATCGGCATTAAAGATAAGAGGGTAAAACTTCTTATAATAAGTAGTAATATTATTAGAAGAAAAAGCAAATACCCGACTGCAAACTGTTGCTATGTCACTTGGGACGCAAATAGAATCCAACGACACCTCACTCGTCAATATCGGTCAAGCCTTTTCGGCTATAGGAGGTTATAATATAAGAACACACAAACATACACACTTTTACGCTTACATCCACCCCAACAACATTTCCCTTCTTCTTCAGTCGGGTAAATCTTCGGTCTTTCTCTTACAGTAGTGCAGTGCGAGGCGTATGTTCTCCTTCAAGTCCGAAAACAAGATGCAAACCATTCAAACATAGATGCGCTCATACACAAAGTAGTACCCTCTGACAAGTTCGACAAATTCGCTAAGAGGATGGGTCAAAGGGCCGCTGAAGGTAAGGCAGAGCCATCTACCCGATGTTAAATACAATAATTATAAAATTATAATCTTCGCGACAAATATGGGGTCCATGTATTGTATACATAGTAGTAGCAAAGATATAAAAGATATAGACTATTATACTAGTTACTAGGTGCAATAAAATACTGAATACTGACTCCAAACTAATATGTATACATTTTAAGTCGGTCCGACAGATGGCGCCATCATAGTTTATGCCAAAGTAACCAATCCTAATTTTTGTGCTCGCCTTTACGACTTTTCTTAAGATTTCTGTTCTTTTACGAAGGTGTCAAAAAGCATTTTTTTTTCCTATTAGTGACGAGACGAGCAAGTCGCTCGCCCGATGGAAAGCGTCAATGTGCCAACTGCGAGTTTTTCGGATTGTGTTTACCCACAGAAGAGAGAAGTAAAAAAATGTCACTTCTGTGTGTTTCTATTCGATAGCGATGAAATCAGAGCATTGCCACCTACGGATCCATCTAGATAGCACTTCATATAAACCGTAGTTACTCGCACTAGGCACACTGGTCAGTGCCCAGAGTACGTGTTTGTTTCATTTGTAATAAATAGCTATTCCTCTTTACAAAAATGAGATCAGGCCCCATATGGAGACGACTTGACTGTGACACGATTGTAACTGACTTGACGCACCTGACTGTTTTTCAGAAAAAGCCCTAACCAGCAACCCCATCAAGAAAGCCACGGAAACTGACGATGTAGAACCGCACAACAACGGCCTGGAAATACCAGCGCCTCAGGAGACCAAAGAACCCAGCTTTAAAGATTTAATTGCCATGGTGGGACGCAAGTTTGCTAATGGACCTTCCGGGCCGATGTTCAGGTCCAAATCGGAGGGATATTTGTTCAGTTAGTTTCTTTTTTTTTTTACCAGGCTTGTGCGCACAGTTGATTATTAATACTCCCTTTATACCATTGCCTTTTTTTTAATTTTATATTTTGGCAAAGGAGAAGCAGAAAACTAGAAAAATCTTCGATCGAATACGAATCGAAGCTGATTTTGACGCGTTTAATTGAATTGAATTTCAGAGCCTGAAACTGTGCGCCTGCCCAGCGGCCAGTCTTCAGTGTACAACGTACAACCAGACAACGTAGTCGTCGCAATGAAAGAGCTACTCTCCTCAGTAACTCTCAAGAAATACGTGGACAAGCTGAGCAGGAAGGCAGCGGTCGTATACCGAACTGTAGAACACGACATTCATCCAGTCGCAGCTTCTCTCCTAAACTTTAAGATTTAGTTTTATGACTAGCGCCTGCAAATTAGATTTAGCGACATGTCAATGTCGCCATCATCATCATCATCAGCCGGAAGACGTCCACTACTAATCAGAGGAACACCGAACGACAGCGTGCCACTTGCATCCAACGGTTGCCCGCGACTTTCATAATGTCGGCGGTCCACCTGCCTCCTGCAGGCCTGCAGGCCTCCTGCCTGCCTACGCTGCTACCTCCGGTTTGTAGTTCCGTTCATGTCGATGTAACTAAACCAATTGTAAGAATATATACCCAACAAAATTTTATTAGATTATGCACCAAGACGATAGAGCAGTGTCTGTCACGGGCGACATATTGAATTCCGAGCGAAACGAAGGATTTCAGAGTAAACTCCCGAGCGTAGAGAGGGTGTTTTTAGGACTAGAATCCCGAGTGCAGCGAGGGATTCAAGGTCGCCCAAGACGAATACAGTTTTATCCCCGAGGAGTACTCTACTTTCTACACCTCCTGCGAAAAAAAATGCTATAATAATAATAAATGTAAGTAATCAGTTATTTTATTATATGTCTCAAATCTCTAAACCCTGATCTGTAATCTCATATTTCAAACAATATCAATTTTAATTTTATCTATGCTTATTAGAAGCGGGAGGAATCCATAACTTCATGGGGGGCAATTATATACTTGACAATGGCTAAATACACAAAATGTGGAGCCAAAACATAAGGGGAAAAAAAGAGCGAAATGTACATAGCGCAAAACGCAACACTCTTTAGATATTTTGCGCTTTTGACATTGTGTTAAACGTATTTCAAGTGATTATTACCCCAATAGTGCGGTAACAATAATACCTAGGATAGCATCGAACAGAGTTGTAATTAATTTCGTGGTTTATTTGTAATTAGCAATTATCTGATTTTTAGTCAAGCGCGCGCAGGTGTATTATCGCTATCTTTAAGATAAGGATTCTGTATACTCACGTATATATAAAAATACGTCACTGTTATTTCTCCAACTACAAAATTGTATCACATATTTGTAATCTTCGACCAAAGTAAAATGAATGGAGACAGTAAGAGAATTTTGAAAATTTTAAAGTGAGCGCCGGCGCTCACCTTGCCTCTGTCGCTCCTGTTTGTGAAAAGTGTGCGAGACGTACGTTCAGAGCAACTGATAAACGCTGGTGTTCTTTTTTCTCTCGTAGATATTATATTCGTTTTTTTGTTTGTTTCAAATGTACCTACTACAGATTTGTACTTTCAATTACATATTGAAACTTATGACGGTTGAACAAATTAAGAGTACTATTGGGAACGATCCAAGTTTGATTTGTTATTTTTATGGCAGTTTTGTAGGTTAGGGCCCGTCTATTTATTTTACTTTGGTCGATGTTTGTAATAGCAAAAACCTACAAATTAACGATTTTCAGATTTGATTTTTTATTTCTCTTAATAAAAAGAACCAGATCACATTAAATTTAAAAAAAAATACTATTACTAAAAATACTAAAAAATAAAATACTAAATAAAATATTAAAATACTCTTCATATTATTGTCCTCCTCAGTACCTACCTAAAAAGGCTCGTTGCAACTGTAATTTTAAGGTGCAACGTTTCGCTCATCGCGCGAAATTCAAATTTTCTTGCCTTTTTTGTCAATTACAGCTTAATTACTCGTCGTGGATTTATTGAAACCAATTTTGCGATAATAAATCAGTTGTTTTAAGAAGTTACGGGTAAAATGATCATGTAGATACATTGGTTTAGCTTAGCTACGAATCTCAATAAGCTGATTTTGATCTTGGTTTTTGGTTTAGTGAGAAATATACTTATACTAGCTTTCAACTTGAATTTTTGGTTGGTGTAATTTCTTGAAACAATCTATTTATTATCGCAAAATTAGGTTTCTTGAACCTACGATGAGTAACTAAGCTGTAATTGACAAAAAATGCAAGAAAATTTGAATTTCGCGCGCTGATCGAAACGTTGCACCTTAAGTAACTAATTTTTCAAAAAATGTTTCTTTCAAAGTACGGAACCCTAAAAGAAATTGAAACAATTTCAGAGCTCTCAATTTCGTTTATTTTAGAAAATGGCACCAGAAATCGGCTCCAGTGGAAAGTAACTTTTAATTAATAATTAAATATACTTATTTCTACAAACTAAATAAAATATCACAATCATTATCAAAATTATCTTACTATCAATCTGTGTGTAGTACGAATATTAACGTACGTAAATTATTATTTTATCTAATTCGTAAACAAATTTTTAATCAAATTAAAATTTTATAGTAAAAAAATAATTTGATTGTCGACGCATTTTAACGCTTAATTTTTTTTCTGATCTAATGTGGCAAACAAGCAGTTGGGCCGCATGATGGTATCGATACGTGTAACAGCTCAGGGATCACAGAAATGTTGCCGATCTCTAAATATTTACCTTCGAAAAATAATATATTATAGCCGTGATAACGCGACAAACACCCAGACAGAGAGACAAAGTTACATTCGAATATATAATTATTTAGGATTAGGATTCTTGTCAGTTTCGAACTTTAGAAATTTTCGTATATTTATTTTACGTACGTAAATCGTACTTCCCGAAATGGATGTCAACTTTGATTTGGCTTATAGCCTTTACAGACGAGCGGATTTGGTACGCGCAGACCGACGCTCGAACGAGAGAGACAAATACAATTTCTCGGGGTTCCACTATTACCCTGCGAATAAATTTATTCAATAGAGATTACCTTTATGCATAAACGTTTGATAATGTTATCTGTCATGTTTTTGTCTCGCTTTCACGCGTGAACTTTCTTATCGGCGAGAAATTGACAATAATTTTATAGCATTAAATTATCGAGCGTTTACGCTTAAGGCGAGGTCCAATCGCAAAACAACAAAAAGTAAAAATCTGTCTTAGTTACAAAATAAAAAATCGCAAAATGACCCTGAACAACCCTTCTGAAATCAAATGCTCTGAATTTTCTGCGGTAACTACAAATTTTCTTTTACAAATTAAATATCCAGGCTAGTGGTTTATACGGCGAACCAGGTAGTTTTTTTATTTGATTTGTATATTTCCGGTAATCGGCAAAAAAGCAATGAAAAACTACAATTTATCGTTTTCTCAACAAGTATGCGATATGCGATTTTCAACTTTAAACCTTAGAACTTTGAGCGGGACAATACTCATTTCAGATCACGATCAGTCCACGCCTTAAGAGGATAAAACATTATTAATACTAGTAACATATTCTTAATTGTACAGAAGAGATCATGTTTTAACTTTAGAAGCGTAATTACGACGAGAGCAGTTTTAATTTTAAAATTTATTACAGTACTTGTACTTCTTTCAAAATATATATAGAAAAAAGGTAAATAATTAAGTTTTTGACATTACAAATGTACATCAATTTTAATGGAAAAAAAATGCGGTTTAAAGTTTACGACATCATTTTAAAACGTAGAATTGCACAAAAGAAAAAGTTTGATTTTTAGAAATGCACAAAAACAAAAAGTTTTCTATATTTCCCAAAGATTTTTCAAAAATTCTTACAATACCCAAAGTAATTATTCTATATCTCTACAGTCTTTTTTTATTACATTTTATTTTCAAAAAAAAAAAAAAACCTAATTAATACTCACAGAAATACTTGTGTACTTAGAGTTGTAAATTAAATTAAATTTTATGTACTTCCGAGAAATCAGTAAATTTTAAAATTCGAAACAACAATTTTTATACTAAACAATTTTTAAAAATACACAAAAAGTCATCACGATTTTTGTTTTGATTTTCGTAATTGTAGAAAGATTGTTCGGTCAACAAACATTTGCTGTTGATTAAACAACGACATCTTGTACTTATTTTTTTTTTACCACAAAATAAAATTGACAAATCTATCTAGATTCATCTCAGACTATATATTATCTTTGTCTTATTTTAACGCTTATTCCTATTATACATTTTTGATTTCTAAAAAAATAATAATTAAAGCATATCAACAGGATAACAAAATCTTAAAAATTGGCTTTTTGAAGAAAATAAAATAAAAATCAATAAAAAGGTAAAAACAAAATTGTTGCAATTTGTTGCTAGAATAGCAATTCAAAATCAAGAACTGAGCTGTTTTTGTTTACAAAAATCTTAACGATTTATCAAAACAAAAAATAAAATATTCTCCTTGAATAAAAAAAAAACGAAACTAATCAGTTACAATAAGCGCACTATACGAGAAATCGAAATTGAAAACCCGAGCTTTCTTCGTTTACAAACAAAAATGATGATTAAAAAAAAAAACTTACGAACAAGATTTGAAAAAAAATTGCTAAATAATAATAATAAAATCAACGCGCTACACTAGCAATAAAAATCGAAAAACTGAGCTATTGTTATCTAAAAAAAAACATGAGTTTCTTTGATGATAACAAAAAACAGAATGTGAAAATAAAAAACTAAAAATTTGAAAAAAAAAAAAAGAAACAAATACGACCATACTAAACTAAACCAGCAAAAGACAAAGGTTTTTGTATCCACTTCTGAATGACTTTTTCAATGTTCAAATTAAAGTTTCAAGATTAAACGCGCAAAAAAAACTAACCTCTGTGTTTCAAAAAATAATTTTTGACTTTTTTTTCAATTGTCGAATTAAAGGTTAAGATAGTCCTCGTAGCAGTCCGCGTACGAGTCCGAGTTGGATGTCTCGTTGACGATGTTCTCTTGGTTCTTGCTGTGCTTCCTCCCGTTCACGTGTTCGAGAATCATGTATTCATTATTAGGGATCTCCAGGTTGCACGTCATGCAGTTCACTGTGTGCTCGTTTATCTGAAATTAAAAACAAGTATATCTATATTTATCTCATATTCTTGGGGTCGCGGCACAGATCACACTAGATACCGCGTTACGAGGTTCGTTGTTCCTACAAAAAGTCACCATAGTTTGAGGCGCGGCGCGGGGCGCGGGGAGTGCGACCAAGCGCTCTCATTGGCTCAAGGTTTCGGCTACTCGCGGCTAACAATCAACCAAGCAGAGTAATTTCTTATAGGTGTATTTAGACTGATGTGTGTTAAGACCTACGTACGGATATACCGCTGGCGTTTGGGTGAAGGAAAACATCGTGAGGAAACCAGCATATTTCCGGAGAAGAAATTCGATGGCGTATGTGAATCCGCCGTAGTGGGCCAGCGTGGTGGATATGCCACAATCAAACTTCGCGCGTAGGCCGATATCCCAGCAGTGGGATGTTTAAAGGCTTAAAGCCAAAGTAGAAGAACCAAAGTCACCGATATAGCTTTAGGGAGTAACAGACTTTTTATCGACTAACCTTTCGTACCAGCGCTGGGTAGTAAGTCTTTTCAAAGGTCTTGCCGAGTGCCACAGCGTGATAATCCGTCTCCACGTGGTCGAGCACCTGAAAACAAACAGAATAAGAAATAATTTACTGTATAACTGTGCACATAAGAGATGGTAGGGTACAATTAAAGTTTCAACAATCTGCCCGTTATGAGCGCACAAGAGCCGTTCACGGCGATGTGTCCGTTATGCGGGAGTACAGATTTATATAAGACTAGCTGCGCCCCGCGGGTTCACCCGCTATTCTACAGGAACGGTTAAATTTTTCGGAATAAAAGTAGCATATGTGTTAATCCAGGGAATAAACTACCTCCATACCAAATTTCATTATATACTTACTTACATACTGACTTTGCTTTACTACTTCTCAGAGTATAAGCTATCTCCATACCAAATTTCATTCAAATCCGTTCAGCCGTTACAGAGTTGTGTTGTGTTGCAAACACACTTACATCCTTACCCACTTACACACAAACTTTCGCATTTATAATGCTGATGCTGATTTCTCGCGGAAGCGAATTGTACTTTATTTTTGAAAAATAAAATTCTTTACCCCGAAAGCACGTATATCACTATACAGGGTTAATAGGAAAGGGTATGCTAAGCCAAAAAGGGTAGTTAGTACTCATCATTATGAACAACTTTTACTATGGAACCAACCCTGAAAACCAGAAAAAAAATAACCAGCTGATTCATATAAAAATGTCAATGACACTCGACAAAATGTATGGAACAGCTGATATTTTCTTTCGATTTCGGCGTTGGTTCCTCGGTAAAAGTTGTTCACAATCATGGCTATAAGCCCCTTTCGGCTTAGCATACTTTCCTTTCCTTTCCTTATAGCCCTGTATACTAGTAGCGAGCGACCGCAAACTTTTTTGCAAAACCTCAATTCATACAATTTTTTGTAGGGGCGGTTTTTGATTGGACGTATTTCACCTGAAGGGGGAGGTCCCCCCTTCAGGTGAAATACGTCTGCAAGCCCTTTAAGTTTTCTAACCTCATCCGTAGTTATTTCCAATTGACAGATAACACATTTCGTGATGTTCTTAGAAGTGGCGATGCCGTGCCAGTGATCGAACGATATCTTCATCACCACGTTGTTTTGGATCACCATCTTGTTCTTCTTCACCACGGCGGACTTCGAACCCTTCGCCGGTCTGTTTTCCAAGGCATCTGGTGAAATCGAAAGGACAGATAGATAAGGGGGATGTCTACGTCCAGCAGTGCACGTCTTCCGGGTCATGAAGATGATAATTAAATAGATAAATAACTCTTTATTAAAAACTCACACAAAATATATAAAACAGATACAGTAAGTAGTACTATCGACTATGCTTCTAATTGGCGGCCTTAACGCTTCAAGTGACCTCTTCCAGGCAAACATGCAGGTAGTGTTTCCGTGCACCTACATATAGAAGGTTGTCTTGATCTCTGACTCCTGATGGTATGTATAAATTTCCTAAAGGGCCCTAGTTGGACTTGAACAACGAAAGTCCAGAATATTTTTAATCTCTTTTTTGTATTTCCCAAAACTCCATACACGACGGTGGGGCGAGGACGGCTGAGAGACCCGTTTTTTTTTTTTTTTTTTTGTTACGAAGCTGTTTGTTGTTGGCCTCTACAGCTATAACCGGACTTTGGCGAACGCAACAGGCGTTGAGCATCAAAACTATTTTTACGGCGCGAGGGTGACTAGCGCAAAGGCACAGAATGCGGTATGACCTCAGCTTGGGCCGTCACCCGGGAGGGGGATATCAAACTGGCCCTGGCACCCCGGAAGGGGTGTGCCCCGGGGGCCCTAGCGGTTTGGTTAATATCTGTTTCATTATTTGGAGAGAAACTAATCGATCTTCGGACAGATCCTGGGATTCTTCGAGCACGCCGGCGAGGTCGGTGTATGATTGCGTGCTTTTGGTAACCGGCGCCTATACCAAATACTGGATACTTCGTGTTCGCGGGAGCTGTCAGATCGGGAGTGATGCGCCTGCGCTCTACTTATCTGCTCAGCACCGCTACATACCTTTCTTCACGTCCAAGTTGGGTACAATCTGGTAAGCAGCTCGAACGTGGTAGTGAGGCTCGTTCACATTGTGGAATATGGCTTCCTTTTGCGTCTCCAACAAGTATTCTTTCAAACCTTAAGAAAATATATGAAGGGGGTTCATTACGTGTTTAGTTCTATTGCTCGAATAATTTCACACTATTGAAGATTTAAAATTACTATTACACTTACAAACAACGTAAAGTGTATATTTTCACAAAATATACATTTGAATCACGAGATATATTATGAACTAGGTGATGCCCGCGACTTACACACATTGACATACATTTTTCGCTGGCTCTCGGAGCGCCTAGTGTATATTCGAGTAATTACATTACATTAATTTACTGAGAAAATATAAATAAAATTAATAAATCTATTTTATTAATCTGAATCTCTATTATCTGATCTTTTCTTTTTTTGTAAATATGAATTAATACCTAGTGTGGCATACAACAGAATTTCGATTGATTTCCTGGTTCAGATGTAATTAGCAATTATCAATTTTTTTGATTAGCGCGCGCTAAAGCCATCTCGTTTCATCTGCGCTCGAAAGTGTACAGCACCATATTCCTCTCTGAATAGCGTCTTAAGACGCATCACACACCAAAGACACATTTGTGTTGCGTACAACACTTTTTGTGAAGAAATGTTGTGTGTTGTCTAGACTGCGCTAATAGACAGCACACCACATTTATTCACAAAAAGTGTTGCACATAACACAAATGTGTCTTTGGTGTGTGATGCGCTTAAGGAAGCCTTTTAGAAACGTTTTCATGTAAAATACTGTACCAGATTTAAGCTGCTTTCGGTTCTTCTTGTTGAGTATCAAATGAGCAGTATTGTAGTTTTCCTCGTGTATCGGCCAATCTAGGTGTAGTTTGATCTCTTTCCTCGTCATGAGTTCGTTGCAAATCGCACAGTGGTACATCAAGTACATCTGTAATTAAAATAACTTTTTGTAGAGAAATATATGTTTCCAGACAAGCTTTTAGAAAAACCATTATTGTTACTGTAAGCTGATCAAAACGAGTCCAAACTCCAACAATCTACTGTAAGTTACTGAGGAGTTCCTTTTTCCACCTTCCGTCTCCATCATCAGATCATCTCGCTCTCATAATATTGTATTGTCATCGGAACTTGACAGGCATACAACATTTCAATTCAATTGAACAAAGGGTACTGGTCTACAATTCAGTTGCAAGATTTGACCCGACATGTATGTATGTAAGTATGTACATACATACACACAAACATTGCAAGTTAAATAAAAGCTTTTAAAAACGGACTATTGCTACTCTGATTCGCGCTCCGAGGCTTCCGTACAAACTTAATTTTGTAGTTGAACAAATTATCTCCCATATATCGATATACGTCACGGTAATTTCTCCAACTGCAAACTGAAGTTTGTAATCGCAATTTTTTTATTTCAACGTCGTCTCGTAAGCAAAGCGAAGCTCGCTCATTTATTGTTGAATTATTATTTATTTATTTATGAATCCCTATGAGGACAAATACATTAATATGGTCGAAAAACTGCAAAGGAAGTTTTTACGGTGGCTGTATCACAAGCGATACGGGTATTATGTCGGATACCCTTTTCTGTATCCCAGCGATTTCGTCATTGGGATGCTAGACGACAACACCCTGGAGGTGAGACGAGCAGTTTCCCTGATACGATACGTGTGGCGCATTTTAACGGGCCGTATGAGTGTTCCATCAGTGCTTCAGCGGTTAAGTTTGGCTGTACCGACTGTTAAGTTGAGCTCGTCAGCACAATTTATTTCGGGTGCCCTGGTGCAGGATGGAGTACGGCAGGTTGGCGCCAGTGCCGAGAGCACTGAGTACGCTAAATGCCTTACTGGCCAGGAACTTGACTTGACTTATTTAATTGTACTGAGGCAGAGGTTCGCAGAATGACAATAGATTTTTATGACACCATTAAGATGCTAGTGATGAAACCAGTGAAATAAGTTAGTAAAATAAATAAGTGTTAGTTAGTATGTTACTTTTTATGTATTTTGTTGCTATCTTTTCAATAATTTTTTATTATTACATTATCATCTTCCATTCATGCCACTTCAGTTTTTCTTCAAATTATTCTTTGTTTGTTATGTTGTTGTTTTGAGTTAGTTTGTTTTAACCTTAGATTGTGGTCCATGGGTGGGCGAATTGGGGTGGCGTGTAATGCCCACCCAATGGAAAGAAATTGATAAATAAATAAATTGTAATAATTATTAGCCACAGATCGTTCTAGATTCCGCACTCAGGACGATCGAATCGAATCAGTCAAAATTCACCTATAAAAATGTACTTTCATTGGTAAGCGAGAGTAGACGTAACCTTGACATAGCCAAAGAGAACGCTTGGTCGCAGTCCCTGCAATCCGCGCTTTCCTCCAACTTTGCTGAGTTTTCATCGGAACAACGATCTCGTAACGTGTTATTAGCTTCTGCATCTGCATCAGCCTTTAAGCATCCCACTCCTGGGACATCGGCTATCCTCGAAGGGTGATTGTGCTATATCCACCACGCTGGCCCAGTGCAGGTTGGCGGATTCACATACACCATCGAATGTCTTCTCCGGAAATATGCAGGAAAATTCCTCACGATGTTTTCCTTCACCGAAAGCCAGTGGTATATCCTTACATAAGTTCCAAAGAACTCATTGGTACAGGCCCACGAGTTCGAACCAACGACCCTATGAATGTGAGGCGAGCATGCTCCCACCGAGCGACCACGACTTACCGTGTAACTGTCACTAACTTACCTGTCTAAAAAGCTGCACGCCATATTTATCCAAAAACTTGTTATCCGCCAAACACTCCATGTGTTTTCGACTGTCAACGTGCTTCTGTTGCTGGGTTGTAAGAACTATGCTTGAACATACGAAGCAATACCTAAAAAAAAAAAATTTACAAGTTTATCATCATCATCATCAGCCGGAAGACGTCCACTGCAAGGACTGGCTGACGTCACTGCACAGCAGAGGACACAGCAGAGGTGTGGAATTCACTACCAGCGTCTGTCTTTCCTAACAAATAAAACCCGGGGCTGTTCAAGAAAAGAGTCAATAGGTACTTCCTAGTGTGCTACATCTTCGGCCACATCGTCGCTTTCCATCAGGTGAGATTGTGGTCAAACAAATGACTAGTCCGAAGTTAAAAAAAAACTGCTGAAAAGAGGCCTGGAACAAAGTGCCACTTGCATTCACCGGTTGCCCGCGACTTTTAACAATGTCGTCGGGTCCACCTAATGGGAAGCCTACCTACTCTTCGTCTTCCAGTTCATGGTCGCCGTACAACAACTTTATAATTAACTAGTATTCTTTTTAAGAAACCTAACTCCAGAATGTAGCCTATGACATGACTTCACTAGACTACCAGAGGTGTCTATGGAGTTTTGGAAACAAGACGAAAAGTCACGTTTCACGACATTATACTATTCACCAAAACTCGTGCACTTTCACGGCCACTGAATGAATAAAAATCCACCGTCTTTTGCGCATTAAATAACACAAGTTTTGGAAAATAATACAATGACGCGACATGACTTCTTCACGTTCCTGACAAAAAAACACGCGACAAGTGTTTGTGTGGGTAAGTAATAGATAAGTGCCATTTGATTCTCACCTTATCCCATTGTCCAGAAATACCAAACTATTGTATGACATGTTAGTTATCTTAAAATAAGTAGTTTTCAACTTGAGGAAAACCATTTCTTCCTCGTCGAATTCTTTCTGTTCGTCTCCTTCACTTAGGCTCTCAGTTTCGATATTATCCGATAACTCAACATTATAATTTCCAGATTTGGAATTATCACTGTCCCGTGTGATATTGCTGCCAGGTCTGGAATTATCACTGCCAGATTTCGAATTGACACTGTCTCGTCTGATATTATTGCTGCCAGGTCTGGAATTATTGCTGTCTTGTTTGATATTGCCACTGCCAGGTCTGGAATTATCACTGTCTCGTCTGATTTTGTCGATGCTAGAATTGGATTTATCATTTCTATCTGTGATAATTATAGGTTTTCTTTCTGTATCCTGGTTATTATTCTTTTCAGTTTGATTTTGATTTGTATTGACTGGAATGTTTGGTGATAGGCGATTAGGAGAATTGTTAGGCGTTAAATTAGGAAAAGGGGATAGGGAACGCTGTGGAGAGTTCATATTATACATTAAAGGAGCACCAACAAACTGATTCTGCAAGATTTGAGAATTGACAGAAGGAAGTAAAGGAAACATAGAATTGAACATAGGAGGAATACTTTTGATAGCTTGGGCGTTCAGATTTTGAGGAAAGGAAAAAATTTGCCCAGAGTTTGTTAGGTTTTGTCCAGACTTTGGCAGGTTTTGTCCAAGATAAGGTACATTTTGTCCAGGTTGAAGTAAATTTGGTCCAGAGTTTGTTAGGTTTTGTCCAGACTTTGGCAGGTTTTGTCCAGGTTGAAGTACATTTTGTCCACAATTTGGCAGGTATTGGCCAGGTTGAAGTAGATTTTGTCCAGAATTTGGCAGGTATTGGCCAGGTTGACGTAAATTTTGTCGAGAATTTGGCAGGATTTGTCCAGGTTGAGGTAAATGTTGTCCAGGGTTTGCTAAGTTTTGTCCAGGCTTTGGCAGGTTTTGTCCAGGTTGAAGTAGATTTTGTCCAGAATTTGGCAGTATTTGACCAGGATGAGGTAAATTTTGTCCACAGTTTGGTAGGTTTTGCCCAATTTTGAGTAGAGTCATCAAACTTTGTTCTTCATTTTGACAACTTTGTCCATGTGTATATAGCCTGTTTTCTGCGTTAAAAACATTCTGTGGGGCGGCATTTTGTCCTAAATTAAGCAATTGAATGTTTTTCCCCGTTTCTGGTGCATTATTCGTTTCCTGTGCACCAACATGGCCAGTCGATTGGTTGAGTGGGACAGGGACAATATCTTTTTGAATTTGTGAATTTGAAATTGTTGTTTTATCGTCATGCGTGAAACTAAAATGCCGCATATTAACAGTTGGTACTGCGTTAGCCTTTTTGGTCTTTACAGGTTTTTGCGTTTTTTTCATGCCCATAGCCGTGGCTAGAGCACTAGTGTGCGGCGGGTCGATATTATGGTCGTAAACTTTCGCCACTGGGAACAGTTTGTTACATAAGCTACAGTGAAGCATGCCTCGGACCTAGAAAAAAAAAACTATTAAATTTTAGCACAATCATAACCTGGATGTTGGACAGAAGTCAAAAGCAAGGTGCTTCTTATGAATCGCTCTAGAGGAGATAGTGTTAGAAACTGAAAATTAAAATGCTTTTTTTTTCTTTTTTGAAAAAAATAAAAATCACGAGAAAAACTTTTCTGGATGTTGGATATAAGTCAAAAGCAAAAGTCTTCTTATGACCCGCTCTAGAAGAGATAGTGTTAGAAACTGAAAATAAAAATTAATTTCGTTTTTTTTTTTTTTTTTTTTTAAATATCATGAGAAAAACTTTTATTTTATTTTAAACGAATACAGCGAAATAGTCTGGTAATATTGTACAGAAACCGAATATTTTTCCGGGATAAAAAGTAGCCTATATGTGTTAATCACACACAGTGTACAAGCTACCTCCATACCAATTTTCATCCAAATCCGTTTAGCCGTTGCATAATTGAACGGGAACAAACACACACAACTGCCCCGGTGGCTCAGTTGGTAGTGAACCTACCTTCTGTGTTTGGGGGCGTGGGTTTGATTCCCACATAGGACAAACATTCATGTGATGAACATTTGTGTTTGTTCTATGTCTGGGTGTTAATATCTATATAAGTATGTATTTAAAAAATATATATGTACGTCTCTGGCAGCCATATTACAAGCTTTGCTTAGTTTGGGGTCAGATGACCGTGTGTGCAAAAATGACCCAGATATTTATTTATTTATTTACTTAAAAACTTTCGCATTTATAATATAAGTGTGATTATCTCGAAAAGTAAATGAACCTAATGTCTTTTTGAACCGGTAGAAGAAAACTTACCGCTCTAGTCAAATGATTTTGAAAAGGTTTTATAAAAGGTGTCATTGTCATCAATTCTATGTGGTCCATCTCCTCCACGTGCGCTTTCACATCGGCGACAACCTTTTCACAAATGACACAGTAATATTCATCGTCCCTCTTCACGATCAGATTGAAATTCAACGCTGGAATTTTTAACCCACTGCCAAAAGGCGACAGAGGGATATCGCCAAAAATATCAAATTTTGGAAGCTCCATATTCGGTTCTATGTACTCCATGTTTTTATTAATAATAGCACTTTTGTCACTTTCAGTCTTTTTGGGTTCTATAACAGTCTTTGAGTTAGTCTTGTCTATGGTTTTAGTTTTTTTGGTACTTTTTACCGGGTTGCTTTTTTCTACAAAGTTTCGGTTTATCTTTGGGTGTAAGCTCTCGATGTGGTCTTCCATTTGATTATGATACTGCAAGTTGTTGCAGTGACCACAGTGATAAAGTTTATCGTCTACCTGTAAGTAAAACAACGAAATAATATCAAACAACAATGTTGTTTGATTATGATTGAATAGATTTATGTAGTTTACTAGTTTGCCGGCACGGCTTCGCTCGCATAGGCTAAAGTAAACAACACCGGCTTCCTTGTTTCCTGAAAGATACAATCTAGGGCTTTTCAAGGTCGAGTGAATAGGTATCTTCTAAGTCTGCGTGCTTCATCTTCGACCACATCGGCGCTTACCAGCAGGCGAGTGGGTGGTCAAATGCAGACTTATAGACGACAAAAAAAAAACATACAATCAAATCTTGACAACCATACAATCAAAACTTGGCAACCTTACAATCAAATCTTTACAACCTTGCAATCAAATCTCGACAACCTTTCAATCAAATCTTTACAACCTTGCAATCAAATCACGACAACCTTGCAATCAAATCTTGACAACCTTACAATCAAACCTCACCAACCCTACAATCAAATCTCGACAGCCTCACAGCCAAATTTCTTACCTTTCTTATCAAGTAGTCCTCGAACGCCCTCACCACGGTGCACTGAGCGAGTTTTTCCACATGCTCACAGCTGATGCAGTGCTGCGATTTGAATCTAATATGGTCCTTTTTATTGCAAACCATGCAGTAGAACATATTGGACTCGATCTTTACTATCATGTGCCACGACTCGAATTTCACTCTTACTTCTTTTGTACCTAAAAATATAATAGTACATTGTTCACTGTGGGGATAAAGGACCGATTAACTACGAGGGTGTAGTTTGGCCTTAATACACACAAGTTGGAAATCTCCTTTTTGTCAGAGTGATATATGGTGCTTTATACTACAGTTTTCCGTTCGTTGTATACTACAATATGCCATTGTGCTAGACCACGGTAGTCTCGATTGTGTAACTATGATAACATCTGCATGTTATACGTCTCCGCAAAATAAATATTTGAATTTGAGTGTGTAACTGTAGTATAAAGCACTATAAATAAAAGACAAAAAAAAAACAGAGTACTGAAAGTTGGTAATACATACCTAAATCTATTTTTAAGAACTTTGGCAGTTCTATCGTAGGTTTACTGGCCATCGACGCGTAAGACACACCCTGGGACGGAGTGTTATATTCTTCAATTTCATACGAATACTCCTCAGTAGCTTCATCCGCCTCTTCAAACTGGTTTTCTTCTTCTTCACTGAATTCTTCTTCATTGAATTCTTCTTCATTGAATTCTTCATAAACATGATTATTGTTATTGTTAATGGCATTAGCATCGAAGTGGTATTCGCCATTGTTCCTAAGCCTATCCTGTGTTGACGCGTTTCTATCAGAACTCGGCGTGATTCTATCATAACTCGCCGTAATTCTATCATAGCTAGACGTGAGCCTGGCAGGACTCGACGTGATTCTATCAGAACTCGACGTGAGTCCATCAGAAGTCGACGTGAGTCTATCAGAACTCGACGTGATTCTATCAGAACTCGACGTGAGTCGCTCAGGATTTATCGTGTTTCTATTACTGCTGTAGAAATTTCCTTTACGGTCTAAATGTATATTTGAATCGTACATTAAGTCGGAAACTTTATTAATGGCTGTCAGCAGGTTTTCCTCGTGCTTTTTGCTATTTTCGTGTATTTCATGGTCCATTATATCGAACATTTCGTTGCAAACGCCGCAGTGAAGGTTTTCGTTTATCTGAAATATAAATATATAAATAGGACCAACTGCATTAAAGCAGATAACAGTTTTACACAACAAATAATTCCTCCCGATGGACCTGCGCAGTAGACCAATTTTAGTAGCGCGGGAAACTTCGATCTACCAATGCCAAAGTAGAGAACTACGCGCGCTACAATCTTGTGCAGTTATTGGTCGATAGATTTCGCGGCAAAATCGCGGCAGCCCGCCCGGGTTCGAACCCGCGACCTCAAGAATGTGAGGCGAGCGCGCTCCCACTTAGCTACCACGACTTCTATTCGAACTTTTTCTCATCTCTGTAACGGTACTTACCTTCCTAACGATGCTCAGATCAAATCTCATAAGGGGTCTGTATTTGTCCAGGTTCCGGAGATGGGCTATAGTTTCAACATGGTCTTCGCAGGTCAGCCTGAAACAATGTTATTTATATTATCATCACATTAAACAATTTTAACAAATATATGTTGTCAGGGGAGGCCGATTTTTATCCTGATACGACATCTTATCTTTCTTTCGGGACTTTTTGTAGTGGTAGGGCTCTCTTGCAGAGTCCGCGTGGGGAAGTACCACACCTTTGCCAGTTATTCAACGGCCAAGCAGTAGTGTGCGCGTATCATTGTGTTCCGGATTGAAGGGCAATGTTTCCAGCGTAATTACTGGGCATACAGAGATTTAACATCTAACATCTCAGGGAGACGAGCGCAGTGCATTGCTGCGCATAGTTTTGAACTGCTGAAGCTTAAAATTCTGGGTGGCACTGAACTGTTATGGGCAAGCGTGACGCTTAGCATCAGGTGAGTGACTTGCTCGTCTCGTCACCGAGCACCACAAAAAAAAAAACTTTAATTAATGTAAAACCACAAATCACTGTCTATTGTTCTTTACAAAAGTTAGTTTCCAAAAGCTTTTTAATTTATTTAGTCACTAATCCAAAAGTTATTAAATTTCTTTAGTCACTAAATTATACCTCAACTATTTATTATTAAATGGCTACTCTCAAAATGTAAGACAGTTCCTCGGGACGCATGAGTCTACCACTTGCTTTCTCTCAACACTTAGTGTTGCGCCGTCGCCGAGACTCTGCCAAAGCTTCACGACTGTCGCTTGCGTTCCGAACCACCCATTGATGAAGGCCATGCCGACATATATTTTTCCAAGCTATTATAAAATCCGGTATTGGTACTGTAAGCTGATCAAATTGAGTCCAAACTCCATCAATCTACTGTTAGTTACCGAGGAGTTCCGTTGTCCACCTTCCGTCTCCATCATCAGATCAGCTCGCTCTCTTAATATTGTATTGTCATCGGAACTTGACAGGCATGCAAAATTTAAATTCAATTGAACAAAGGGAACTGGTCTAATATCCAGTTGCAAGATTTGACCCGAACAACGAATATTACATACATAAAAGACATTGCAAGTTAAATAAAATACTTTTAAAAAAAATTACTCTTCCTTGTGCAACTTTTTTTTAACGTCTTTTAAAGAAACCCATCATGATAACATTCTGTGAAACATGAAAGCTATTTCTTACGTTTCTAAATCTTCAGGATTTTTGTAAAAGAGGTGAAATGGGGGTTTGAAATTGTTGTAGCCTATGCGAGCGAAGCCGTGCGGGCAACCTAGTCTAGTATAATATCTCCGGACGACGTGATCCTTGGAGTTATTTATCGTCTGCATCGTGCCAAAAGGTATTAGCATAGAATCGGAGAGACCTGGCGTTTGAATTGAATTGAACAAGGGGACTGGAGTGAAGTGTCTCATCTATCACAGAAATGTCTCACCCGTCATGTGGAGTCTCACCTGTCACAGTAGACCTGGCACATGGCGCAGCGAAACAGTTGATCGTCCACCAGAGCCATGGTATGCCACTGAGCGTCCCAGAGGAAAACATTCGAGTTGATTATAACACCTTGCGGCAACGTCTGAATGTGCATATCTAGTGTAGTTATCATGTCCTCTGAAATAAACAAACAAGTATTTATTATTATTAAAAGAAGAAAAAAAACTATTGCAAAATTTAGCCTATATCAGGCATAAAGAGGAATCCAACGACACCTCACTCCTCAAAATCGGTCAAGCCATTTACAGTAACAATAATGAATTTTATAAAAGCTTGTCCGGAAAAATATATTTATGCACGAAAACTAATTTCAACTAACCTTGACGAAACTTGGTATACATGGTTCTACAATTTTAGCGTTTTTTTTGTCATCGGCGATTTTTTTATTGTTGTTTTTTAGTTCCCAAAAAAAGGGAGAAGTTTGCTGCGGCGCCATTCACCGGCTTATTTTAATAATATTTGACTGAATCATTCAACACTCAATTCTAAACAAGAATTACGTATTGAGTAAAATCAGTCAAGAAATAGTCAAGATACAAGGTCGTGAGGTCTCATTTTCCTCTCGAACTGAGAGGACACGATAGATTTAAAAAAAATAAAAAAATATTGAGATTGGGCAAAAGAGGTTTTGCTCGAGGCTCGAGAGGTCTGTTCATATTAAAGGCGGCTTTAAGAGTGGTCCTTTTACCAACCTACACTGCCGATTTAAGAAGGTGCCATTCTTATGCAATTCTCGAAGTGCACACTGTTTGAAGTTGCTCTGATTTAAGCTTACATACCATGAAATCCTAAGAGGTATTTTATTACCTATCCTTATCCTATGAGGATAATATAACATCGTCTATTCCACACAAACGTATTCTCCTGTTTCCTCCCCGAATAATGACACTGCCGTAAATATCTTTTTGCCACAAAATTTATATCTACCACTACCATGAACCTACGTTTTCTTTTAAAAAATAAAACATAGGAGCATGGCAGTGGTAAACATACATTTTATGGAAAAAAAACACTTTCTTTAATATCATTATTCGGGGAAGAAACAGGAAAATATGTTTGCATGGAGTAGACGCTCATAGTATCCTCTTTAGTGGCATATTCAGAACTATGAGGGCAAAAAAAGTAAGTTTTCTTGAACAAAAGAGCCCAAAGAGACTAGCGACATCCTTTGAAAAATAAAACTTAACCCGTAAAGTGATGCAACTGTTACAACACTACACATGTTTGTCCAGAATTTAGTATTAACTTAAATACCTCAACGGAACCAACTCTCAGCACCTCCCAAAAATAAATTCTGGATCCGCCACTGGTCCCATTTGTCGGATCTGTATATTTTAGTTCTAGAATGAAGTATATAACTTACCATCATCATTATCCTCAGTCTTATCTATCTGATAGAGCTCATATTCTTTAAGCTCATCATTGTCATGTTGACTAATCCTCTCGGATTCCACAAACAAAGTACCATTCACATCGAATACTCTAGACATTTTATTTGACAAATCTACTAGTTTTAAAATAGAATCAGATTTATTTTCATTTGTCGTTGTAAATTTCGGTACGCTGATAATGTACTTTTCGTTTTTATCTTCGGAAACGTCAAAAGTGTCGATTTGAGTAGTTTTTGAATTGTCTTTGTAAAGATCTTCGCTCTCAGATTTACTTTCAGCTTTGTCAATTAGACTTTCGTCTTTGTCAATTGGACTTTCGGCTTTGTCAATTAGACTTTCGGCATTGTCAATTAGACTTTCGGCTTTGTCAATTCGACTTTCGGCTTCGTCAATTAGACGTTCGGCTTTATCAATTGGACTTTTGGCTTTGTCATTTAGACTTTCGTCTTTGTCAATTAGACTTTCGGCTTTGTCAATTAGACTTTCGGCTTTATCAATTGGACTTTCGGCTTTGTCAATTAGACGTTCGGCTTTATCAATTGGACTTTTGGCTTTGTCATTTAGACTTTCGTCTTTGTCAATTAGACTTTCGGCTTTGTCAATTAGACTTTCGGCTTTATCAATTGGACTTTCGGCTTTGTCAAATCGACTTTCGGCTTTATCAATTGGACTTTTGGCTTTGTCATTTAGACTTTCGTCTTTGTCAATTAGACTTTCGGCTTTGTCAATTAGACGTTCGGCTTTATCAATTGGACTTTTGGCTTTGTCATTTAGACTTTCGTCTTTTTCAATTAGACTTTCGGCTTTGTCAATTAGACTTTCGGCTTTATCAATTGGACTTTCGGCTTTGTCAATTCGACTTTCGGCTTTGTGAATCGGAATTTCGGCTTTGTCAATTTCACTTTCGGCTTTGTCGGTTAGAATTTCGGCTTTGTCAATTCGACTTTTTAAATTAACTTTATTGTCTTTGTCAGAGTTTTGGGGCTGAGATGTTAGACTTTCAGCGTGGTCAAAGTTGATTTCGGCAGTTGTATTTATTGCATTGACTTTGTTACTTAAGTCTTCATCTTCAGTTGAACTTTTTGAATTCACTTTGTTACAACTCAAGTCTTCAGTGTCAAAATTTGTATTTTTCAGATTATTGTTATAACTCAACTCTTTATAATCAGGAGTTGTACTTGAATTGTCTTTGCTACAACTAGTGTCTTTGTTGTCCAAAGCTGTGTCTTGAAGGTCGGTTTGGTCAGAAGCTGTAGTTTCTATGTCTGGAGATGTACTTATCGGATTATCTTCACCGCAGCTCAAGTATATGTCATCTGAAGCAGTACTTTCTGAATTGACTTCATTGAACCTCAAGTTTTTTTCATCGTAACTTGGATTTTCAACATTTTGTAGGTTAGAAGATTTATTTCCGATGGCAGTTTTGTCGAAAGCTAAACTATTTGAATTGTCATCAATCAAACATAAGCCTTCATCATCATATGTATTGTCAGAGTTTTCTTGGTAGCATTCTCCATCTACCTCTCCAGTAAACGCATCAAGGTTTTTAAGAGATGAAGATGCCTCTCCTGTGGCATCTAAAGGATCACTGCAACAAGTAAATAACACTAATATTATAAATGTGAAAGTTTGTGTGTAAGTATATTTGTTCCCGTTCAACTCTGTAACGGCTGAACAGATTTAGATAAAATTTGGTATGGAGTTAGCTTATTCTCTGGATAAACACATAGAACGTTCGTGAGAAATGTTTTTAGGGTGTATAAGTATGGTAGTATGTTCCTATAGTAGCTACTGTAGGCTAGACGGTTTGACCGATTTTGATAGGTGAGGTGTCGTTGAATTCCTCTTACATCCGGAGAGTCATAGACTAGAATTATTTGTTTTTATTTTAATAATATCACTTGTCTATACAAGCAAGCGTGACTCTTACCACCAGGCGAGTAACCTGCTCGTCTCATTACTCAGCTGCAAAAAACATATTTTGACACTGACATTCTTTATCATTTAAGCCCGGATGTTAGTATTTCTGGCCAGAGACCAAGAGCTAGTAAGCTAGCAAGCCATGGCATTGTGTAATACAAGATTAGCTTCATTACTTGCTGTATACATGACGCCAGTGTTACTAGCTTTTTAGCAGCAGTGTGGCAGAACAACGTATAACGATCCTCGGTTCACCAAGGACGCTCCAGGAAGCCTGCGCCAGAGTCAGCGAGCTGCTGGCTTTCCTGGAGGACACCGGGTGCGGAGTTGCGGAGAAAAGCCCGCTCACCAAGTACCAAGTAAGTAAGAACTAGCTTTTTATTTACATACTAGCTGTTACCCGCGACTTCGTTCGCGTGGACCTAAAAAAAAAGTAGCCTATGTCTCCATTCCTTAAATGCAAAAATGTAGGTCGACCCGTCAGCCTTTTTGATGTGAAAACGCGACAGCATTCAGACAGAGACACTTTCGCATTTATAATATTAGTTAGGATAACATAACTACCAGGTACATGACATTCCTTATTCTTTGCACACTCTGTATTGTGCACCACTTGAACTTGCTAAGCTCATGTCATTCCGAGCAGACCTCTACATCGGTTTTTAATTTTATTTAAATTTAAATTTAAGATCACCATCGCAATGCAACGCTCCCTGAATCTTGACTGGCTTGATATCGTAGAAACTAAAAACTAAAAATAAACTAGCCTTTATACAATATCTGGGGGTACGGTATTGCCCCCACCAAGTAGAGCAAAATCTATCAGACAGTATCTATATATATAAGTAAATAAATAAATATATGTATAAAACAACAAGCCAAGCTTCTTATGTTCATTTACATTAGTTAATGAACATTTTAAATTTTAACAAAATTGCTCTATACAGGGTTATAAGGAAAGGGTATGATAAGCCCAAAATGGCTCATATTACTCATCATTATGAACAACTTTTAATATGGGACCAATCCTAAAATCACGAAAAAAATATCAGCTGTTCCATACATTTTTCGAATGTCACTGACATTTTTCTATGGAACAGCTAATATTTTTTTCTCGATTTCAGGGTTGGTCCCATGGTAAAAGTTGTTCACAATCGTGAGTACTATAACCCCCTTTCGGCTTAGCATACCCTTTCCTTATAACCCTGTATAATTAAATTTCCTGATACTTCTAAAACTTTGAAGCTAGGTAGGGGGCTGAACGGTTGAAAAAAAAATTATGAAAAAATATGTTTGTAATCCACTTTTAATGGGAACTTTTGACACCTATTCAAGCTTCATAGTAATAACTTTTGTTCTCTCTATAGGTACATTGACGCTCCACCTAACGCACACATAATTATACTCCTGCTCATGGTTTAGGCCAATTGCACAATGAGAAAAAATAAGACGGATAAGACTCAATAGATTAGGATCTTATTAGCTATGGAGGTAGCTTACATCGTGGACCAACATATGAACATAAAGGCCACTTTAATACTGAAAAACTGTCATATGTGGGTTCTAGAAGAGAAACTGCGGAGCTCAGCAAGTTGTAAATAATTCAAAACAATCCCTCGGAATTTGCTGACGGTATAACACAGAGAACAGTATAACATGAACTAGCGGTCATGTTACAAGTGTATAAATTGTTAAAATAATAAATTTTCCTAATTTTATTTAACAATAAATTTCAATTTTTGTTTGTAAAACTGACTTGCCTGTAATATTCAATTTAATGGCCAAATTAATAACTATGTATTTCAAAAGTTTGTAGAATGTGTTAACAATGCTCGAGCGGTATTTCAAGCTACCTTCATTAAAAACCTGTAATTTTATTTTAGGTCCTGTACTTTCAATTTCTTTCTATATTAAGTTTTACGGATTAATAGATCATGAAAAAATATCAAGAAACATCAAACTCACCGGTTAGAAACACGATGAAAGTAACAGTAAAATGTGTATAAATATAAAAATGTTTAGATTACTTACGCTTAGCGCAGCTCGAGCGAAGAATTTGTTATATTATCACCACATTAGTTAATCGTAGGGCGACAATTTAAACTAAACAAAAACTTGTTCCACATCAAAACAAAAAAGAATTCAAAGAAAAGAAATCGTTTTTATCTTTGTAGCAGTGTTGCCACCTTACTTTTTGAAGTGAGGCTATATACGTAATTTCGCTATCCAAAAAAGGGCTAGAATTGCTATCTAGTTGTAAAATATGGGCATCATTCATCTAAACATTCCCAAGAACTGCTAGTAGTTCGCGCCGAAGTGAGACCTCGCGATCCCTATATGTTTACAATCCCTGGACAGATTCAGCTCATATTCGAACTTTTTTTTTATTAATTTATGTAATTTCTCTTCTTTGTTTTTATTTTATTTGACATTAGACATTAATTTGCCAATGTACTTAAACTTATCATTTTTTTTTTCTTTTTTTTGTTTAAAATGTATAACAAATAGAAATTGACGTGTAACCAATGGTTATTAATAAAATATGAGATAGAGATTGATTGATTGATTAAAAATTGTATTGAGATTAACTACTTGCCTACAAAATTTCATGAACATCGGATCAACGGTTCGCAAGTTATCATCGGACAAATATACACACAAACATACAAACAAATGCCGATTTGTCCCAGTAAACTCTGAGACCTTCGCTTCGAGAAGCGTAGACTGAGTAAGAAGGTAGAGAATATTTTCACTAGTACCGGATGTAAAAATAATTACATTCTGCATTATTACTTACATTCATATTTTTTTAAAACAAAACCATACCCACTTGCTGGCTTAGTTATTATTCGGGTCGATATTAGACGTCGGTCGGTTAGTGTGGCCGCACATGAGACAAAACATCATATATGTATATCAACAAATCACGATTACCATTACCAATTTTCGACCAATCAGCATACAGTAATAATCATGTTTCCTGTTGTTCTTGTCATTTTATCAAGAGGCGAAAAGGGCTAGATTGCCCCTTTAGGGCTAAATGAAAAACGGGTTCTACCACTGTCAAAAAGGCTGTATGTAGCCCAAAAAGGGTTAAGGTGGCAGCACTGCTTCGTTGATCTTTTTTCATTCCTTCATTAGTATTTCGTTGTCGTTCATGAAGCTGTTAAGCTTCATGTTATCGTTCCAGTGTTGTACTCCATACGGCAATTGCCGTATTATACGGCTTTTAGGCACGCTGCGCTTCAAATATACGGCATACGGCAGCACTTCCAAAGCCGTATAATATTTGTATGAAATATACGACAATCCACGAGAGTTATAAAAACTGGAATTCCCCGTTGAAAAACGCCCTCTATGAATACGACAAAATTGAGACGTTGGACTATTAAGTGGTTTGTGTTTACATCGTTTCACTGAGCTTAGAGAAGGGGTTACGATTAGTGAGTGGTGATACATTGATCAGAAAAAATAGAAAATCAAAGGGTGAATATTTCGATACTGAGGAATATAAGAGAAGAACAGATACTATTTCCAAGTGAAAATGAGACATAACTTCTAACCAAAATTCTAAATCTATATGGAGACCAGTAAAAAAAGCTAAGAATCATAATTTTGTATAGAAATTAATGAAAAATTAAAACATACGGCAATTTTTATTGATTTTGTCCCAAATACGGCAATTTTGAGGTCTAGCATACGGCAGCCCCAAAATCGACTTGGAACAACACTGTATCGTTCTTGGAGGAATGAAAGAGTGTCGTTCGTTTGCTGAATGTTTTTTTTTTTTTTGCTTCATGGGCAAAAGTGCTGCCAAAGTATATAAAACTGCAGGGCTATCCAGGACCCCTATTCGGGGAAGGTGACATTCAATCTCATCTCGAAAAAAAACTCGAACTTCGAGATTTCCTATTCTCAACGCTGTCTTTCGAGATAATCTCGATGGGTTTATGCTCGAGATACATCGAGTGGTCGGAGGCAGTCGAGATGCCAATGAGATGGCATATCGCGACTCATTTGTTGCCATCTTCGAGGAAAAGGTTGCCATTTTGTACAGTGACATTGACAACTTTATCATAAATTAAAATAAAAATAAAATTCTAACCTAATATTAGTGCAAAAACAAAAACTGCCATTCAACAACCACCGATCAATACAATTAAACACCGTACAAATTCTCTACGTTTGATGGTCTAACTCATCACATCTCATTGGCTAAATTGCAAAACACTCTCGCAGAAGCCATAAAACAAGAATTGAATTGAATAACAATAGCTGTGGTGAAAGTTGTTGTTTTGTTCTGAAAATTTGTTGCATGATGGCGGAAAGTTATATTGCAAGAATGCTATCAAGTGCTTTGGAAGAAGCAGAAGAACGAGCGAGTGAGCCACCGGCGCCACGTAGGGTATTTCCGGATAAAGAAGATGCCTCTCACTTGCCTAACAAATTGTTTAAAAAATCTCTTTATGCTGAGTAATTTAGCTGGAAACATTGCCCTTCAATCCGGAACACAGTTTTGTTTGCTGATTATTACTTGGCGGTTGAAAAACTGGCAAAGGCGAAAGGCTTCCCATGGCGAACTCGGAAAGAGTACTACCACTACAAAAATTAATTTTAGTATGGAGATAGCTTATACCCTAGATTGACTCATTAATATTCAATTGCGCAAGATAGATGTTTGTGTTTTTATGTAATATAACCCATAGATAAGAATGTATACTAGCGATATAACATTCTGTAGCCTGAAAGACTTGACCGATTTTGACGAGTAAGGGCTAAGACAGACAACGCTAAATTTCTTGCTGATACCGCGCGGTAGCCTCAAGAAAGGTTTCACATTGAATAAACACACCCTGAGTTGTCATTAGATTCCCCTTTATGTCCAGATTGTCCTAAGCTACATTTTGCAATTGAGTTTCTGTTTTTTTTGAATAATATTACTTATGTCTGGTTGTAATTTCATTTTTTTCTTTGTGGTATTGTTACAGTGGTAAACATTATAATAAGGAAATAAAGGCGATTTTTTTCACAAATTATTTTAATAACCTTTTTTACAATAGAATAAATAATAATAAATACCTATGTTTACTTTAAATAAATAATCAACAAATCAAACCAATGTTTTAATAAAGAATTCTGTGGCTACATATAGTGACGGCAGATCTCAGGGATCATGCAGACATTGAACGGGAGCGGAGGGCTCTGTCCGTAAGAGCTAACATGATAGCACGCAGGTTTGCACGGTGTTCTAATGAGGTCAAAGTTACGCTCTTTCGAGCGTACTGTACATCGCTCTACACGTGCAGCCTGTGGGCTAATTACACGGATAAGAGTTACGGCGCCCTCCGCGTCCAGTACAATAACGCATTCAGGGCGGTGATGGGGCTGCCCCGGTTCTGCAGCGCCTCGGGCATGTTCGCGGACGCGCGAACCGACTGCTTCTACGCGACTATGCGCAAACGGGGCGCGTCCTTGGTGCGAAGAGTGCGGGCCAGCTCCAACGCTGTCCTGGCGATGATTGCCGACAGACTAGACTGCCCTTTCCTTCGGCATTGCTGCAACAGGCAGGTTGCAGTACCAATGCCGAAGAGAAAGTATAACTGACTGAATAATGATTACTAATTTTTGACATTTTATAAGACTATTTTCATTTTTACTATTTCATTTTGATTTTTGATTTTTATTTTATTATTTTCTGACTGACTTGTATGTTTGACGCAGATTTGTAAGTAGTTTGACTGACACAGGAATAGGTAATTTTGATTTTAATTTAATATTATTGTTCTAGTTTTAAATTGTTATGGGTCTCTAGTTGCCTGAAAATAAATGAATTTAATTTAATTTAATTTAATAGTACTTTTCTGTACTACAGCAACATAATTATCCTTATTAATATTCTTTACACATGCCACGGCTGAACGGATTTGTTTTAAATTTGGAATGGAAATAGATTATGTATAATTATCAAGTATGTCTTTTCAATTAAAACTATATAGTTGGTGATAATACTAGCGAAAATAATATACTCACAGTACCTAAATAATAAATTCTACTTGGCCATATATATTGTTACCAAACATTACCTCTACCGTAGCAGGCACATTTAACTCTTTAAGGTCAAGAAATTATAAATGATCAAAGACAATATCATCACTATGATTACTACTTTTAAGAGACTGTAGCTCCATAGAAAAAATTATAAATATTTATAAAATATTACATGTTTCATACATGATCAAATCAAATTTTTTTACTAAGCACTTGCGCCAGACTGTAAATGATTTTCAAAGTTGTTGGCTATGCATATTAAAGCCTCCATCTGGCTTTTTTATCTCTTTTTTTTTAACTTCACGTGTGAAGGCATCGGCTGCGTCAAAAGTGTGTTGCAGCTTCTTTGGTGCCACATATTTTTTTGATTTTGGGGTATCTGTAAAGATAGTTCATAATTATTTGATTTAAGCTAAAATTAATAAAATAAAAAAAGAATTAACATAAAATTGTAAAAAGTATGTATATTTGTTTGTTTCTATATTATTATCTTCTTTAGTCTAAATGGCTCGACCGATTTTGATGATTAAGGTGTCGTTGGATTCCTCTCTATGCCTACCTCTTTATGTACTCAGTGATTCTGAAAGAAAATTAATATTCCTTATCATTATAAATTCTATCCAAATGGCAACAGGGCTTTATAATTAAAACAGCTATCTATACTCAATCACCACAAATAGCAAGAATTATGTTACTATGTGTGTACTGTGTACTATGATGTGTGTAAGTATTCCATGGAGCTTACCCATGGATCTACCTATTGTAGGCCTAAGATATACTGTACAAACAAAAACTATGTGAAGGTTTAGTATGAAGTAGTTTGAACAAAACCTCCTTAATAAACTTCTATCTTCCTCCATTTGCTTAGAGTGACTCATCATCATATCATGAGCCTCTCGGTGATTTAGCTACCCGATTTAAAAGAAAAAACTGGCATACCTTGAATATTTACTGAAGTAATTTTCCTTTTATTAATTAGAATAAATTTTTTATTCATCTTATGAAGGGCATGTTCGTAGTAGCAGCTGCTGGTTTTAGGTACAATATTTTGTAGGTCTGAAACAAACATTTATGACTGATTTAATTTAATAAATTAATAAATTTAATCAACCAAGCAATATGGACCCTCGAGTCCCAAAGAGCAGTAGAAGTGATGTCGGATGGAAACAAGACTCCTTCTTAATGCAGTGTATGTAAAGGACATAATATTTACCTTGAAACTCCACAGCTGACTCTTGACTGTTGTGGTGGCCAGATAAAGATTGGATACTCATGGTACTTAAAATTTGCAATTGTTCATCTGACAATCATATGTTGTGCTCTTCAGATAGCGGTGTTTTTTTGTCTTGTCAAGGACTTCATCATAGATGAATGTATACTAGCGTAAATGGACTTCATGTCATGCCAAGTCTGAAATAGATGATTAACAAAACTAAGTATTTACTGTCATAAAAAAGTCTTTTTCATGAGAGTTAGTTAGAAACAAAAAATATTGGGTTTGAATGGTGGTAATTAGCATGTCATGATTACTATTGTGATATTTTAAGTTGATTGTGGACATGTGTGAGTTTATGATAGATTGAACTTACTTTTCGCCACTCTACCCAGGATTTCACGGCGCCAGGGACGCTATTGATCTCCTGGATAAGGTTTTCCCATCTTTTTTCGGCTTCCTTTACTTAGAACGAAGCCGTAAAGCGAGCTATTAATCTCGCCTTTTGGGCCACCGTTGGATACACTTTTTTTTGTTGTTGAAGATCCATTATGTACAAAAAACAATCATGTTTGCAAGCTTAGTTCAAAAAGAATACAAATACTACGTTTAGTTTCTAACACAAGAGGTTTCTAACTTCTAACCTAAGATCAATAACAAATTTAATAATAGTAAACAAAGAACTTTATTCACGTTTCGTTTCCCACAAATTCTCTTGGGAACGAAAATAATTTATTTGAGTTTTCCTACTTAGTGTCAATTGTAATAATTAACATAAACATTATAATCTAGTTTAATTTACCGATATCGAACTAATCTAAGCATGGATCTTGAAGAATCTAAGCCTTTAATCAACAGAATGGTCCCTACATATATTTTCTCGATTTCACCGGTTTTCTGTAAACACAGTCGAGAAAAATGGAACGTAATTTGAATGAGAAGAGTCCATCTCATCTCACGTTTGTCTGAGAATACCAAATGGTTTGTTTTTGGGAGATTATCATGCGACATTGAAAAGTCGAATCCGAGATAAAAATGTCATTTCGCCGAATAGGGCCCCTGTAAGTCTGAAAGCGATCGCGAGAGTCAGCTGATTATAAGCGATCCGTGTTCTACCGCTATCGCTAAGATGGTTTTCTCTCGCTATCGCTAACGAACGAATGACATTGAATGAAACAAGTGGCGGGAACGTGGAGGAGTCATGTCGAGTCATTGCATAACTTCCAAAACGTATGTTATTTAACATTTTGATGTTTCAAAACAGTAGATTTTTATGCATTAAGTGTTCGTTGACGTGTACGAGTGTTGGTGAATAGTATAATGCTGTGAAACGGGACTTTTCGTGTTGTTTCTCAAATTCCACAGAAACCCCAGTAAATTCTCCACCACTTTACTGGGGCATGACTTGGATTTGAATATGACTTACTTTGTTTGACTTAGACTATGACTGAGACTTGTTTCATTTGTGAAATATTTTACTTTACTTGGAATTTTACACAACTTGACACTGGCTAAATACACAACTTGTGATGCCAAAACATAGGAGAAAAAAATATATGGGTTGTATTTTGACATATGAAACAAATTCTTAACTGTCAAATGTCTGCTCTAGTTCCAAAAAGGCGGATAGGGATTCGGATTGCGATTGAATGAACAATTCTAGTACTTTTCGTATCACGGATGCATTTGATTCGGATGTGAAATGTCAAATGAAAGAGGTGGCAAGTTCGCTACCGCTATCAACTTTTTTTTTTTAAATCTTTTGTTTTGTTTAATCGTGTAGAGCTTTATAGGATTGCCAATACTCAAAGATATTAAGAAACACTTAATTGATAGTATTCCAATATATTATACATAAAAACTCGAGGTACAAAAAAACAATAATCTCCTTGTCTTATATTGTTTAGATGACTTTATTTTCGACTAGCTGATGCCCGCGACTTCGTACGCGACGCAAGCTCGGCTTTCAGCCTCGTTAAGCTCTTCATTTGTATGAACCCTTGTTAAATAGTTATTCTGCTATGCGGTGTGGAGACAAAACCAACACATTGAAATAATATAATAGAGACTATTACTAATACTACTAAATAAACACAAGTTAAGTGTTCGTGAACATGCATGAGTGAAGGTGAATAGTATAATGTCGTGAAACGTGAATTTTCGTGTTGTTTCCAAAACTCCATAGAAGGCTTTAGTAAAGTTTTCACCACTTTACTGGGGCATGACTTCGACTTGACCGTGACTTGCTTTGCTTGCCCTTGACTGTGACTATGACTTGTTTGATAATATTTAACAAAACTTGAAAATATATAAGTATACTTGACACTGGCAAATGCATAAGACGTGCGACGCCAAAATCCTCTTAGGAGAAAAGAGAAAAAAAAAAAACGTTGTGCGGTGTTTTATCATTTTTACTGTAATTTTCTTAGAAACAATAGCTAAAACATAAATAAAATGTATGAGAGGGCCCATGAATAGGAAGTTACGGAGTCTCAGGCCCATGCGAAGAAAAATACTAGTGCAAGACATAATCGTGCGAGTGATCGGCAGTAAATTAACGGTACATAATGTCAAAGGAGTTTACTCCCCAACTAATAATGTTATGTTACGCCTCACAACCTCACATGCCACAACACACTTCGTTGTAATGCTTTGGATGTTGAAACGAAGGTAAGTACAAAATGGTTCATTATACTAAGTACTTGACGATTCTGCAGTCCCCGCAAAAATCTAACATTGTCGCTTCTAATATACGTATTTCATAGTAGTCTATGAGTATACTAGCCATTGTTAGGCTATAGCTATACTTAAACCTACAGCAGTGTTAGACTTTACTAAAGTACAGCGGTCAAATCTGTGGGTCAACCAAATTAAATGATGATAAAATTGCTTGATTTTGGTTGCATTGGCATTCTATGCCACTGGATCTTTACAGACCATAGTAGGAGACAATCGGAAGCATTGTGTGTTGCAGCCCAGTCTGTAGAAAGAAATCCGGCCAGTTATAATGGCCCTAAACAAGCCAATTGTTATAAATGTTATAGCTTTTCCATTTTGACATGACAGAGGACAAGTTAAAAGAGAGTAATACCTACCAAGGTACAAAGTAATTATATAATTATGTACTTAATAATTATGTTCACACTGAAATGGATTGCATGCCACCAAAGTAGTTCTTGGGATGTCGGTCAACACTTAGAAGAAACACATTAATATTTACCTCCGTGCTGCCTCCTAGAGTGTTGTGTTTCATAGGTGTTTTATCAGCTCGCTTTTTATTTTATTACCAAAATGGTCTTAGTAAATATTAGTTTTTTATTATTAATTTAAAATGTTTTTCATTACAGGTGCCTACTGGAAGTCAGCAAGTTGTATTATTCACCGGTACTTGCTGCAAGAATAACAAATGCATGCTGCATGCTTCATAATATAGCACAAAGACCACATATCCCCTACGCTCCATCCATTGACCGCAGATACAACTGCACGCGGGTGCAGGCTGACCGACGGCGGCACCGGCGGCGCAACCCCCGCCGCGGCGAAGGAGCGGCGCGGCACATGCGCCCTCAGCAAGCTGGATTCGTTCGCCAGCTGGCGCTCATACAGAACTTGTGAGCAGATAGGGCTATGTCCTATTTGCTCACAAGCGTCATCCTAATGTTCCAAGCATTGTGTAGGCCAGTGTGTTTTTAACACTGACACATCTATATTATGGTAAATTTATTCTTTATATCTCAAGTATATCTACTTACTAGCCCGATGGTTGTCTGGAAGAGATCGCTCTTAGCAATAAGACCGCCTTTTTATGCCTATCTCTAATGTATTATTCCTGTTATGTCATTTTGTGGTGTTCTTTTATGATTTATACAATGAAATAATGTAGTAGTTGTGCAATAAAAATAATTTAATGTAATACAGTTTTATTTAGAGATTTATAATAACAAACTTGTTAAAAAAATTTAACTTCTCTGATGTGGTTTAATGCTACCTTGGGTAAGTATAAAGTATCTCTAAAATTATCATTATCTTGTTCTTGTTGCTCTTCAATCTGTTCCTGCTTAAACATAAGATACATATCAATAAAATGGTGAAAAGCACTTATTGCTGAAATTAAGTAAAAAAGATCATTGCTCTGTATATTTAAATATACTACTGCTTAGATATCAGCCTACCCTCGAAAGGTATAAGGCCATTTCCACCACGATGGTCCAGTGAGTGCTGACGGAATTGCATATTTATGCCATCAAATTTCTTCTCCGGAAATATGCCAGGTTTTCTCAAGATGTTTTCCTTCACAGAAAAGCCAGTAGTATGCAAGTTCCAAAGAATTCATTAATGCAGGCCCGCCTGGGTTCGAACTCACAAATATGAGAGATGGCAATGTATAAGTATGCTGCTGGTGTCATTCCTCACTTATTTGTTGCATGTATATGCATTTATTAACTTTATTTCTGAATCCGTAAATACTTTGCAGATTTTTTTTTTTTTATTATTTATTCGCCCATTTCTGGGCAGGCTAAAGCCATTAAGGCCATACCGCCTTGTCTTCCGTATTTTTTTTCCCTATTTTGTTATTGCCTCAGTAAAGTGGTGGAGACTTTACTAGAAGCTTCTATGGAGTTTTGGAAACAAAACGAAAAGTCACGTTTCACGATATTATACTATTCACCAACACTCATACACTTTCACGAACACTTAATGGATAAAAATCCACCATTTTTATGCATTAACACTCGATATAACACAAGTATTGGAAAATAATACAATAGCGCGACATGACTTCTTCGTGATCCCGCCAAAACTCTTTGCAGATTAAAGTTGGCACGGTAAGTAGAAACAATAGGAACATAGGGAATTACGTATTTTCACTAAAAAGTCATTATGATCGTTTCATGAAGGCAACTTAATGAATTAGGGCGCCTACACATGGCGCCTGACACCGCGCGAAAGGTACAGCTTGAATTTCACGGGAGTAAAAGAAACAAACTATCAAGGCGATAGCTTCTCCCTTTTCTCCCTCAGAAACTTAAATATAGCCACCTCTTTCGCACGATGTCAGGCAGGCTATGTAGCGAGGCCTTTAAAGTTCATTTCTCACTACATACAAAAATGTGTCTACATTCTGAAAATAAAATATTGTAAGATACTATTACCTACTTTACGAAACTAGACCTTGGCTAAATAAATAACGCATAGAGCCAATGTTTCGAAAAAATACGCATCGTTCAAAATCAATGTCAAAGTCAAACGTGTCACTTATTATTTTTTCTCACAAGCTATGGCTTCACACTTTGTGTTTTTAGCCAGTGTCAAGTTGTGTATTTTATGTATAGTAAAATATTTCACAAATAAGTCTCCGTCGTAGCCTAAATCAAACAAAGTAAGTCACAGTCAAGTCGAAGTCATGCCCCAGTAAAGTGGTGGAGTTAAATATAAATTTTACTAGGGTTTCAATGGAGTTTTAGAAACAACACAAAAAGTCGCGTGTCTCGGCATTATACTATTTATCAACACTCGTGAACATTAACGAACGCTTAATGAATGAAAATCTACCATTTTTATACATTAAAACTATTTATTTTCTATTTTAAATAACTTATGTATTGGAAATTACTACAATAACACGACATGACTCCTTCACGTTCCCGCCAGAACTCACTCACTTCACTCAACGGCATTCGTTCGTTAGCGATAGCGAGACAAAAAGTTACGTGATGCCAATTATTGATTGCAATAGGACACGGATCGCTTTCAATCAGCTGATTATTACGATCCCTTTCAAACTTAGAGGATAAGCCATCAGTATGCGATGGAAGTACGTGAGCTACTGCGCCGCCACACCGGCAAGAACAACAAAATCTGTGGGACAAGAAAGCCGGCTGTCAACATTCCAAGGCCGCCTTTCCAACCCTCGCCAGAAAAATCACTAACAATCTATTGAAATTGCAACGCTGTGTCGTGGTTGCATGCAGCAGAACAAAACAGTGGAACATGTGCTGTGGCACTGTACAGGCACATAAGAAGCAAGGATCGCCATTAGGTTGCATGAGGTAGCTTCAACATCATCCATGTCATCCCGACAGCTTGACTTGGTCTCATCATCATCGTCAACACCATCTAAATCACTGGAGCAGCTATGCCAGCAGCCCAGAGCCTCGCTCCGTCATTTCAAGGAGCTGGGTTGGCTCGGGTAGACGCTGGCAGGGTATGCACAATACACCCCATGCGGGATGTCAGTGTAGGACTCTCATGGCCCCATCTTGAATAAGAAGCCATCAGTACAGCGCCATCTGCGCCATAGGCGGAAACATGTTCTCTTTGCAAAGGACTACCTAAGAGTGCTAGTGCCCTTAGAAAAATATGGTACTTGATTGTATTACCGATAAGGACGTAAGATATCGCTAGTGCTGTCTGCTTGACTTGAAATAGAAACCCATGCCAAATTATTCGTAATGTACGGAGAAATAACTTCCGGAATGAAAGATACTGTTTGCTTTTGTACTGATTGTTTATTGCTTCTACTCCACATTCCAAACAACCTACAGCCTCGAGGAAAATAATGTGGAAGAAAACTCGAGTGTGGTACTTCTAAAGTACTTACATGTTTTGCTAACAATTTAGTTAAGAATATAAGTGAGTCCCTAAAACACACTAAGTTGTTATAAAAGAATACCTAAGTATTTAAAAAAAAAACAATCACACTAATATTATAAATGCAAAAGTTTGTAAGTACATATATGTGTGTTTGTTCCCATTCAACTATGTAATGGCTGAAAGGATCTAAACGAAATTTGGTGTAGATGTAGCTAATACCCTGGATTAACACAGGCTACTTATTATCAGGAAAAAATTAACTGTTCCTGTAGGATACGGGTGAAACCGCGTGGTGCAGCAAGTCAAATAAATGGACATAAATTTACATTTTATAGAGTACCTATACTACCTTATACTTAAAGATTTACAAACGAATAGTAACATTGCTAGAATATCTTACAACAAATAGTTATTTACATAAACACTAAAAACCACCATAGGAAGGCACAAAACAACCACAAATATCTTTTTCAAATTTTAAAACAACAAACATTACATGTACACAATGAAATGATATACATCAACGGTACCCTCACCACTAAGAGTCACTATACCCAGTATGATCAAGGCCCTGCCAGGTGGAACACCTCGTTATCTAAGGGGAAGTCTAGCGAACCGATCGGCAAATGCTGGTATGTTTTGAAGTATAGTACTCTTCGGCGTTGATGTTTTTGGCGCAGCATTCAGGATAGGAGTCATCATCCATGGTCACTGTGCGAATCCCGAATCACCTGCAGTGTAAAAAAGTACATTTGTATGTTGAACACATATTATATATGTTAAGCAAATGTCAGGTTCATTAGACATACATAACTAGTATTTACTAACTTACCCAAAAGCCAACATATTTCTCCATCATGTTCATGCAGGTCCTCTATAAGAGCCTTCATTGGAAAACTGTTCCAGACATGTGAGTCGTGGCTCTGTCCTCCGAAGGATGCGTCCACGTGAAGGATGCGTAACTCGGCATCACAAATCTAATAATAAAGAATTAAATGTTTAACAGTGTTCTAACATGCATGTACCTATCATAGTGAAAATTGAAATATACCATGGTGGCCGATGACTTTCACTACCTGTAAGGTAATAAAACCACTGATGTTGCTTGCTGTGTTGACACACTATACATCCCGCTCAGGTTGATGAAAGAACACCATGCATGGGTGAAAATAAAAACTCACCAGTAAGACATTCAAAGAATGATAATGCTTCCTATTCTAGTAGGCCTTGTTTTGGTTGCAAGGGCAGATTATTGCAATGTGTGTGCCATCAACACAACCCACAACTTCATGAAATCCGTAAGCATCCATGAATCTGCAACAACGCAAGGTGGTGATAAAAGATTCATCTATATATATATGGGCATATAACAAATATAATAATTAATTCAAATTCTTACTTGTAATATCCTCACGCTCTGTCCTTTGTCTGGGAAACTATATATTTGGCTTGGATGCTTGCCATAAAAACCCGCCAAATTGTTGAAAGCGGTAACAAACTTGCCATCTCTTTCATTTCACATCCGAATCAACGAATCAAATGCAGCAAAGTACTAGAATTGTTCATTCAATCGCGATCCGAATCCCTTTCCGCCATTTTGGACTTACAGGATACGAAACTGGCATTTGACAGTTGAGTATTTGTTTCATATGTCAAAATACAACCCATATTGAGCCTCTCGCGATCGCTTTCAGACTTACAGGATAGCCCTGCTGATAGGAAAGGGCGATGGGTAAATAATATTATAAAGAAAAATGTTTTTGGAAGAGTAAACATTAAAACCTCCATTCATTCAAATCTCCTTGCGGCTAGTTTTCATGGAATAACGTAAAATTGAAGGCCTGTATTGTACTCGCCTCTTACCCAGTCATACACACCTATTTTAGTGGTTTGGATTTATGTGACTCAGAAGGTCTCTACAAACAGGCCTATTCTAATTATTGCGAAATGAGTAATATCATAGCTGTTTGAATCTTATTATAATCAGTTGGTATTTACCTCTACACAAAAGGGCATAGCATACAGATAAAATGTGCCACCCTGCCACTAAAATAGGTAGAAATAATATGATAGCAACATTGGCGTCAATATCTAACTTGATAGTTTATCAGCTGTCACATCCTGTTCTTCAAATATTGTAGTTTCGTAGTTTGATTGTGACCAAATCAAAGTACGAAAATATATTTTAAACATTTAATAATATTAATGTGTTTTTTTAGTAATCAAGATTCCCCGAGCTTGGGAAAATAAACAATATTCTGCAATTTTTTAATCATGTTTTTAGATTACATTTTAGTTGGGATACTCACCCCCATATGGATTCCATAGTTGATCTTTGCAAGTACACAATAATTACAAAAATCACCAACAAGAATAGGATAAGTTCAAGCAGCAAACTGAACAAGAACTCGATCATCACTGAAGTGAAAAAAGTGAAGTGGATTGCTGTGATTTGTTTTGCACTTCCTATCGACACCAAGCATCATGTGAAAGTAGTGGAACTAGTGGTATTTTCCCTAACCATAGAACCAAAAGACAAAAGTGTTGCTAGTGTTAACGCCATAGATAAAAGGTTCTATTTGTTTAGTTGCTAGTTTGTTTCTTTTGCTCCTGTAAAATTCAAATCTAGCTGACCCTTTCACACGATGTCAGGTCAGGGACCCTATTCGGAGATATGTCATTTTATCTCGGTCACTCTCACTCCCATTAAATTCTAAATTAGAGAGACAGTGACTGAGATAAAATGTCATTTCTCCGAATAGGGGCCCAGGCCATGTAGCGAGGCCTTTATATGTGGTTGGCGCGCTCTCATTAAGGGTAGACACCCTTAATGAGAGCGCGCTAACATACATGGCCTGGGACCCTATTCGGAGAAATGACATTTTATCTCGGTCACTGTCTCTCTAATTTAGAATTTAATGGGAGTGAGAGTGACCGAGATAAAATGTCATTTCTCCGAATAGGGTCCCTGATCTGACATCGTGTGAAAGAGATGGCTATATATAAGTTTCTTGGGGAGCGAACGGGAGAAGCTCTAACCATAATAGTTTGTTTCTTTTGCTCCGGTGAAATTCAAGTCTAGCTGTCCCTTCCACACGATGATGTATAGACACCTGTCATAAGGTCATAAGGTGTCTTAAGGTGTAAGGCCCAGGTATAGACACCTTAAGGTGTCTATATGTCTATACATGGCCTGACCTGACATCGTAAGGTGTCTATACATGGCTCGAGTTAATGAGGCGTTTTCCAAAAAAATAAAAAGAGTTCTAAAATACTTACAAGGTGGCGTAATAGTCCTATCGTTTTACCTGTCATTGTCATTTCTGTCAAAATATTTTATGTTTATTTTTTAAATCGTAAATTTTGGCTCCACACGTTGTGTATTTAGCCAGTGTCAACTATTGTAATATTTCAATTGAAGTCAAATACATAGTTACATTACTTGAAATTGTCTAAATACACATGTGGAGCCAAAAAACACGAGAAAAAAAAGGCACACGTACATTTTTTGTCTGTCATGTCTTGACAGTGACAAAAAAACCTCAAGGTACATCTAACGCCATCTATTGGTACTTTTATTACCAGGTTTTTTTTTTTTTTTGGATAACGCCTCATTCGGTTTAACTTTGGTTCAGCTTAAACCCGACTTCGTCCATCACTAAAAAAGAGTAAGGGTGTCTATACATGGCCTAACCTGACATCGTGTGAAAGGGACAGCTAGATTTGAATTTCACGGGAGCAAAAGAAACAAACTATTAAGGTAATAGCTTCTCCCTTTCGCTCTCCCAGAAACATATATATAGCCATCTCTTTCAAACAATGTCAGGTTAGGCCATGTAGCGAGGCCTTAACATTTGATCGATACATTGTAATTTCGAACTGTTTGCGTAACTTTTAGCAAAGGTTTGGCAATACTTCTGTTTGGTACCAGCGGGGCTATCCCGTAACTCTCAAAGCGATAGTGATAGTGGGCGAGCGGGACCGCGCATAGTGCGACTAAGTTGGTAGGAGCGGGATGGCATGTTCTCGCAATCAGAATTAGAGGACAAGCCCCGTGAAACCCTTGTGTATTTCTAGGGTAAGCCCCAGAATATTAATATTACTGTGAAATACTAACTTTCATGGGTAAACCCCAGAATATTAATATTGCTGTGGAAAATTTTTAATTCCCGTTTTTTGTTTTGTATATATTTTGAGACCGGCTGCATTGGGCTGCACCGACGACCGGCGGCGGCGTAAAACAAAACAAAGGTTACGAACCAGTTGTTTTGTTATTCCGGCCTCAAAGTTATGAAATAAGATCTAACCAAACCAAACCATCCTCCTTCATAAAAAAGATTACAATTACTTTTGGGCTGGAAATAGCGGTGGCTCCATTTTTCCCGTTTCCAACAACCGGAAAAAGTACATTTGCCAGGAAAAAACAGCTGTTTTCATCCAGGGCATGTTCCCGGACAAAATAGCCTACCTACATAAGTATATTGTATAAATCTTAGTCCAGATTACTTATATATTCTAAGGTCCAGAGTTCATCTGTTCCACTCCTCCAACGAAATCGAAATAAAGTCCTCATTCACATTTCTTCTTTACACTAAAACTTTCAAACTCTCAAAACTAAAAGGAAAACTGTCTTTATTTGTTTTTTTTCTTGTTACGTCTTTTTTAAATTAAAACCTACTATCTTAAAATTATTATTTCCAGCTACAACATGCATGGGGCCCACATTAAAAGCTCATTTAATGGTGAAATAGCTGAAATGCCGGACATATCCGTGGATAATTTCCAAGATACCACCTGCAAGGCTTATTTTCTAAGCCACTGCCACATGGACCACACCAGCGGGCTGTTCTCGGAGGCTTTGTTGGAACATTTGAAGAGTAACCGTGTTTATATTTACATGTCGGAACACTCAGCAGCGATAATAAAGCATGAGAGCTGCGGGACGGATATTGTGGAGTTTATCAAGCCTCTACAGATAGGTAAGCTTTTAACAATTTTGATTTATTATATTTTTAGAGTTCCCTACCTCAAAAGGAAAAGAGATTAAACATCTAATATCTCTGGGTGACAAGCGCAGTGTATATAATAGCCATATATCAGTGCATATAATATGATAGCCGTGCATGGCTTTGAACTGTTTATGTTCAAAATTGGTGGACATTCTTCACACACAGTGCCATCTAGCCCCAAACTAAGCAAGTTTGTACTATGGGAACCAGTTAACTGACAGAGTACATAAATACTTTTTTTTGTAAATACATACATAGAATACATAGAAACACCCAGATAAAGAACAATCATCCATGTTTATCACACATATGTTTGTCCTGGGTGGGAATCGAACGTCCATATTCATGCTTAATCCAACTTCCTCGCTTTCTATAGCCAGTTCTTGTAGCATTACTTGTAATGTTTCTGCATTGTTTGCCAGTAGTATAATCTCATCAGCAAACCATAGATGATTCAAAAAGGTCCCATTTATATTGAAGCCATAACTTTCCCATTCTTGTCTTCTAAATACACTTTCTAGAACCGCTGAAAAGATCTTGGGGACAATGGGTCTCCTTGATGGACTCCTTTCTTTATTTTTAATGTTTTTCTGCTTCTTTCCAGCTTTATTTTAGATGTGCTATTTGAGTATGTTTCTTATTATATGTATATATATTTATTTGCAACACCTTGGTCTTTCAAGGGTTCCCATATTTCGTTATTTTTAAGAGAGTCAAATGCATTTTGTAATCTACAAATGCTATATAATAATCCCTATGGTATTCTGTGTATTTTCCCATAATAATAATATATTTCAGGATTCTCAGGAACAACAACGATAACGGTCCCTTTCAACCATGTAACAGAGACTGAAGAGGAATACTTAACTGTCTCACTCATACCTGCCGGTCACTGTTTTGGCTCAGTCATGTTTTTATTTAGAACTCTGTACAAGACTATATTGTACACCGGGGACTTCAGAATGAGCACCAACAGTGTGACCAAATATGCACAGTTGCACGAAAATGGGGAGATTATTAAATTGGGTATGTATTTTTTAAACACCGATGCAAACGGTTTAAATGTCTAATTTGATAAAAATGTGATTTTTATATTTAGTGCACCTCATTACTTATGTAGATTTAAAATCTTTTTTGAGATATATGTTTTTTTGGTTCTGATAAATAATATAGCATAGAAAGAAAACATGATTACATGACATTTCTCGATAAAAAACATCATTGAAAACACCTCGATTTACACAAATTGTTTGCTGGCTCTCCAAACCCCAAGTGTATATTCAAGTGATTATTACAGTAACTAGCTGCGCCCCGCGGTTACATTCGCTATTCTATAGAAACAGAATATTTTTCCGGGATAAAAAGCATGTCCAGGCTGTAAGCGACCTCCGTACCAAATTTTATTCAAATCCATTCAGCCGTTACAGAATTGAACAAGAACAAACATGCTTACATACTTACACACTTACACACAAACTTTCGCATTTATAATATTAGCGTGATAGTGAGGTAATAGTAATATCTAGGATAGCATTTAGAATTTGGATTAATTTCCTGGTTTAGATGTAATGAGGCGTTTTCCAAAAAAAAAAAAAAAATTGTTCTAAAATACATACTAGATGGCGTAATAGACCTATCGTTTTACCTGTCATTGTCATTTATGTCGAAATATTTTATGTTTATTTTTTAAATCGTAAATTTTGGCTCCACACGTTGTGTATTTAGCCAGTGTCAACTATTGTAATATTTCAAATGAAGTCAAATACATAGTTACGTTACTTGAAATTGTTTAAATAAACATGTGGAGCCAAAAAACACGAGAAAAAAAAGGCACACGTACATTTTTTTGTCTTTCATGTCTTGACAGTGACAGAAAAACCTCAAGGTACATCTAACGCCATCTATTGGGTACTTTTATTACTAGGTTTTTTTTTTTTTTGGAAAACGCCTCTTTAAAAATTATCTGGATTTTCCTCCAGATTTTTCGAGGGTACACTTTTTTGTATGAGATTGTTATTCTTCTCTTGTAGATTTTCTTTGTTACTTAGTTAAGAGTTTTTAGTTCGAATGTTAATATTCATGATTTTCAGTTTGAATTTTTTTAACCGACTTCAATAAAGTTCGGCTGTATGATTTTATGTATGTTTGTTACGCGATTACTCCGCCAATTAGGAATTGATTTTGATGATACTTTTTGTTTGTTTGGTAGGTCATACTTTAGAGGTGACTCGAATCCATATAAACTTTATCGAAATTGGTTCAGCACTTATTGAAAAAAAACATTTTATGTATGTTCCCCGATTACACGAAGACGGCTAGAATTAGAAGACTGATTTGAAAAAATATTTTTTTGTTTGAAAGGGTATACTTCCCAGGTGGTTCCATTTTGATCAGGTCAGGATCTGATGATGGGATCCTGGAGAAATCGGGGTCCTAAATTACGGCGATTAAAGTCAAACCAAGGAGAAGTTAGTAGAAAATGCAATTTTTTTTAATTATTATTTATCTTTACTAATATTATAATTCAGAAGAATATAGCCGCAGTCATATTAGGACCAATAAAGCTTCAAGGTATGAAAATGAATACGTTCGTCTCGAAAAAAAAACTTCGCTTGCGCGATTCAGATTTCAGATTCAACTATCAGTCCATACAATACGTTAAAAATGCACAAAAATGGATCAACGCCATCTAGCGAACTATAGGAAGTAACTTTGTCTCTCTGTCAGGATGTTTGTCGCGTTATCACGGCTAAACGGCTGAACAGAAAAAAAAGGTTACAGAAAAAAAAAAAAAACGGCTGTACGGATCATGATACAATTTGATCAGGGTTACTTTATATCACAAAAATGATCATAGGATACTTTTTATGTCCACGCGAAGGAAGTCGCGAGTAACAACTAGTTTTAATAAATTATAGATTAAATCATCTTCATACCCTATTTAAATTTCAGATGCTTTATATGTAGATACGACGTTCTTCACGGATGAGCACGAGGATTTCCCCAAACGATCTGAGAGCGTGGACAAAACCATACAACATATAAGGGCCTGGCTCCACCAAAGCCACACCAACCAGGTGGCGCTCCACACCTCCGCCAGATATGGATATGAATTCGTGTTTAACCAGATTCATAAGCAGTTGGGAGAGAAGGTATATATAGGAGGAGATATATGGAAATTATACAGGTGAATATTAAGTATGCCTCCCCCCTCCCCCTCCGTCCAGCATATAAAAATGTCCCAGTCAATTTAGCGTTTGAACCTGAAGTAACTAATAAGAGGTTTTTTAACTAATTTTATAAACTCGAATGTAACTTTCTCTCTGTCTGGGTCGCTGAACGGATCAAGCTAAATTTTTGCATAGACATAGCTTAAGGGTCGGAGACGGACGTAGGATGCTTTTTTATTTTTTTTGAAGGTCCACGCGGACGAAGTCGCGGATAACAGCTAGTATACAATAATTAAACAAAATGCTTATCTGGAACAGACACAAATTTTACATTTTGCAATATCGTCTCTATTTGCGCTACGTTAGAGTATATATTCAGATGACGATCGTAAGCACGACAGTGAGTCGTCGGCGACGATAATGTATTATGGCTCAAGTATCAATTCTTTTACTATGTTCCGTACCTCCAGACCTTTTAATTTAATTTAATACTGATTATAAGTCAGCAAATTATACAAAACACAATTTTATAGTAACTAAAATGTATAGTTAATTATTAAATTAATTTAATTTTATAGCTTTAAGTTGTGTATATGTTACGGCTAGAACCCGAAGTGCGGCTACGCCTAGTTGTAGCCGGTTAGAACTAGGTGTAGCCACTTACTCTTGGTTAAATCTAGTAGAAGCCGATTGATTTCGGATAAAACTAGGTCTAGCCACTATCATTTCGGTTAGAACTAGGTCCGACCAAACCCAACCAAATATATTTATGATTTATTTTTACTTAGGGTTTGTTTCAATTTATTTATTATTCAATGTTATTTAAGTTATTTTATAGTTATGTTATGAATTATGTAAACTTTATTATTTAACTTACCTACTAGTAGTTCTGTGAACAGTACAGAGTTCGCGAGCGCAACCTTTTTTGCACAATCTCAATTAAACTGTTTTGCAAATCTCTTGACTGATTTTGCTTATATTCGAAAACTCATATGCGAATATTCGAAAAATCATACACCCGAAAAATATTACCCTCGGGTAAAAAACCCGTTTCATTATTTTTTGTGTATTTTTTTTTCTTTTAATTACAGCCAATTCCCAAACGCTGTAACAGGAGTTACAAACGATCCAACAAAATCAAGAATCCATCTCTGCAGGCATCGATCCGAAGCGAAGCCCCACGAGGACTGCCTCCCCAACCAAATCGCATCAAAATCGGCTTATCTATACATCCACTTCTCCGCTTTAAAATGGACAGGATACAAAATGGAGGACGCCGTGATCGAAGTCAAAAAAGAAGCGAATAAATACAGAATCGATGTTTGTTTCGCGACTCACTGTAGCAGAAGCGAATTGGAATATTTTATCAACTATTTATCACCGGAAAAAGTTGTAGGGTTCCCCAATGAATATGTCGGGGCGGAAAAAGATCCGTGCGAGGAGGAACATATTGAATGTGCGGAAAAAATTACCGAGGAAGTTCCTAAGATGCTCGACGAGAACTTGATGAGGGAGCTTTTTGAGGATTAGGTGGTACGAGCAGGTTTTCTGCGTGACGGTAAACTACGTCAGTTACGTCGAAAACTTGTAGATTTCCCAATGAATATGTGATGCAAGGAAAAAATCAATTAAATATTATTATTGAGGGTATCAATTAAACAGATTTAATAAATTCAAACTATTAAATTATTTTAAAATATTCTTTATTATAAATCGCTTCAGTAAAGCTTGAGAAGAAAATGTCAACACTTCAACTTGTGGCTAAGCCAAAAATGAGAAAAACGATTATTAATACATAAAAATATACACGGGAATGTATAAATATGTAAATAATTCTAATAAATTGAAAAGCTTTATTTTTTTCTAATATTTGTAATACAATTCAACTTGTTTTATAATTATCAATGTTTAAATATATATATATCAGTGAGCAGTGGTCAATCACCGAAATTAATATTTAGCTACCTATGCATGCAGGGTGTAAACTGAGAAGTTGATAATGTACTAACCATAGACAGAGAAAGCAATAGACAGCTGTCTCTTTTCTTCAGAAAAAGGATGGTAAATTAAGTATTATTCATGAAAAAAATAGGATAAAGTTATAATATTTCTGTCCCGTAGCATATTGTCAGTTTCTTCGAGCTCTGCTATTATCACTGCGTCCTGATTGGTCGAATCTTGGTGCCTGCTAATATTACTGCATCCTGATTGATCGAAAATTGGTACTGATATTTGATATTTTGTCTCATGTGCGGCACGCCCACGCAAACCGGTGTTACAGATGCATAATTTGGTCTGGCCGGGCCACCAATCACGCTTTGATCGGGCCGGGACCGGTGGTCGGTCGGACCAAAATTCAATCAATTACTGCGTGACCTAGACGCAAGTAAGATCGAAAGTTGACGCAATTCGAAGCTGACAGCGTACAAATGTGGACTGCGCTTATCTGCCAGGGACCCTATTCCTGTGCGCTCGAGATTATCTCGGTCACTGTCTCTCTAATTTAGAATGTAATGGGAGTGAGAGTGACCGAGATAATCTCGAGCGCACAGGAATAGGGTCCCTGGTGTTGCGGATCATTTCATTTTTACGCGCTGTATAATTAAACTACTTACTATAGGCAGCACCGCAGTACGAAAAAATAAGCCAAAATTTTGTTTGATTTTGACAGATTTTTTGGCATAATTGAGACATTTTCTTTACTACAACCTCGTTCACCTACTCAACAGTCCATTCTGAGACAATATATAATATAATATATAATTAAGGGTATATAATTATAGTCGTGCTTAGCTACCTCTCTCTCTCCCACAGTTGCAAGTTTTTTCATATAGAATTTTCAAAAACTGAATTTTGTAGGTATCGATCTAACCAGATATATTTATTGTAAAGAAGTTTTTATTTTCAAATGGTTTAATTTGACGGAAGATTTATAAAAAACTTATTTTTTCATTTTTCTCAATCTTTTCTGGAAAATCTAACGATAAACGTAATTTTATTTTATACATAGGCCACAGAATTCTCCTTATAAATAAGGTCTGTCTTTGACATAGGCTCATCCGCATATAATCGATCTGTGGAAACCGCACACTGTGCGTTTTACCCGATCCTTTTGCCTCTCAAATTGTGAAATGAGCTTCCTGGGACCCTATTCCTGAGCGCTCGAGATTATCTCAGTCACTCTCACTCCCATGAAATTCTAAGTTAGAGAGACAGTGACCGAGATAATCTCGAGCGCACAGGAATAGGGTCCCTGCGGTATTTCCGAGTAACTACAACATGGGGTTCTTCTATAGAGCTATTAATAGTCTTAAGATGTCGGCAACGTATCTGTGATGTCCCTGGTGTTACAGGTATCCATAAGCGACGGTGATCGCTTACCATCAGGCGGCACGTCTTCTTGTTTGCCACATATGGCATAAAAAACCATCTAATCTCATCATAACTAGACACAACATAATATTTTTGGAAATCCACATTTTATATCACCATTATTTTAAAATGCGCGAGCGAGACAACCCTGGACGCGGCTAGGGGCCTTTTGTTTTTTTTTTTTTCATATTAATGTTGTAATTTAACCCTCCTATTTATAATCGCTCGATAACTCATAGTTAGAAATAGAGCTAAGGCAAAGCCAAAAGGAGCGAAAGCGCGAAAGGGATGAATATCGCGACGAGAGGCGCAAGTAGAGAAGTGTGTAGTCGCGCGTTCCTCTTTTTGCCGCGAATATTTGCGGCAAGGCTAGGAGTGTGGTTCCAAGACTATCCGTAGTATTTATAATCTCTTTGCGATAATTAATCTTTTCCGATGACGTTTCAAACACAAAAAGACTGATAACTGTCAGAGTTTTTTTCGATAAAGACGATTAGATCCAGAATCGACAAGATAAGATAAGATACATTTTATTAGAACTGCACACAAAAGGTGTTACGAGATAATTCATTTAGACACAACAGTTTATCCTATCCTATCCTAGCGGACATGCATGTGTATTTTAATTTGTAAGTGTGGCCTAAAAGTCTACATCGTAAATTATTAATTTACGATGTAGACTTATCTAAAGTTTACTTACAAGCAGAGTGCACAAAAAAATTGCAATTATTAATATTTTTACGAATGTGACATAATAAAAATAAACACATTTTAACTAAGTAGTACAAAATAGTTTTTGTCGGCGAAAAATTACACATAATTACTTATGATGTTGACAAAATCTAATGTTGTCATTTGAAATTGTAATCCACAATAATTTAACCGATAAAATGTCAAGTCATGTTATGTCACGTCATGTTATGTCACGTCATGTTATGTCACGTCATGTTATGTCACGTCATGTTATGTCACGTCATGTTATGTCACGTCATGTTATGTCACGTCATGTTATGTCACGTCATGTTATGTCACGTCATGTTATGTCACGTCATGTTATGTCACGTCATGTTATGTCACGTCATGTTATGTCGCGTCATGTTATGTCACGTCATGTTATGTCATTTAGAATCGATTAAAATGTTTTTATAATTTGCATCTTAAGAGTGGCTATACATGCCCTGATTTCCTGGTATAATTGTAATTAGCAATTATCTGATTTTTTGACTAGTGATCTCGCATCTCTTTTCACCTGCACGCGAAATTGTATAGCGCTAACTTTTTCTTTTCTTACCCTTTCAACAGATCGTACTGAATCGACATCGGTTTCGATTCCTCTATATTCTCCAAACTTAACCGATTTTATGGGACTAAAATTATGAGGGGACTAAATTACTAACACTTTTAATTTCAATATTTGCAAAAAGGAGAGCAACTGTTTTTTGAACTGTCAAATTTATTTTAATTTAAAGAATTGTACAACACATCGACATCATACAGGTAGATACTTAATTCACAAAATGAAATATCAGAAAACATAACTCAGTTCTTTAAACATTTGATTGAATCACGCCTTACTTTGCAGGGGTGCATCTTCTGGTTTTTTCAACAAATCTAATGTTTTTCCGCTGCAATCTCGTCTTCAAGTTGATTAGTCGACAAAGACAAAGAACAACGGTCTTAAAATGAACATTGACAAGACGAAAATCATGTCGAATGCCCATGTTGCACCCGTACTAGAACCCTATTCCTGTGCGCTCGAGATAATCTCGTTCACTGTCTCTCTAATTTAGAATTTAATGGGAGTGAGAGTGACCGAGAAAATCTCAAGCGCACAGGAATAGGGTCCCTGGTAGTTTTTGGGAACGATGCGCTCGAAGTAGTTAAGATTGCGATGCCAAAGTCCGGAAAGGACAAAAAAAAAAGTTGTTGACCATTATAACTACCTTGGACAGACACAGTCCAACTTCGACAAATAGGTCGCCCGAAGAATCCAACTCGGATGAGCAGCGTTCGGGAAATTGCGTGATATCTTCACGTCCAAAATCCCGCAGTGTGAAAGGGTTTCAACCAATGTGTGTTGCCAGTGATGACATATGGAACATGGTCCATGACTACTGACCTTTTGGAGATAAGAGTCACACAGCGGGAAATGGTGAGAGCTATGCTCGAAGTTTGTTTGCGCGATAGAATCCGGAACGAGGATATTCGCCGAAGAACCAAGGTCAACGACATAGCTTGACGAATCAAAGAACCGGCGATATAGATAGAGATAAAGCGATGGCGAGGCTAAATACGTAGGGTGTCTATACATGGCCTGACCTGACATCGTGTGAAAGAGATGGCTACATATAAGTTTCTGGGGGAGCGAAAGGGAGAAGCTATAACCTTAATAGTTTGTTTCTTTTACTCCCATGAAATTCAAGTCTAGCTGTCCGTTTCGCACGATGTCAGGTCAGGCCATGTAGCGAGGCCTGTAAAAGGAACAAATAGCGCGAGGAGAGGCGCGAGTAGAGCAGTGTGTGGCCTTAGAATATTCGCGGCAACGCGAGGAGCATAGTGTGGCCGCAAACTAGACGCGATTTTGCAGCGGAAAAACACTTAGATTTGATGAAGATACAATTTGATCTTAAAATAAATACATATACAACATAAAGTTAACTTAATAGGAATGAAATTAATCACATATAAAGCACCAAAAGTTCAATTTAAGTACACTAAACATATTTACATTTTACTAATCGATAAACAAGGGTTATGATAAAAACACTATGTTCAACTATTATAGATGTGAAAATGGGAAGTGTCAATGTGACGTGTGTCAAAGTGACAGATGTCATAGCGGCCGGTGTCAACGTGGCAGGCCTCGCTACATGGCCTGACCTGACATTGTTTGAAAGAGATGGCTATATATAAGTTTCTGGGGGAGCGAAAGGGAGAAGCTATAACCTTAATAGTTTATTTTGCTCCCGTGAAATTCAAATCTAGCTGTCCCTTTCACGTAATTCAGGTCAGGGACCCTATTCCTGTGCGCTCGAGATTATCTCGGTGACTGTCTCTAATTTAAAATTTAATGGGAGTGAGTGAGAGAGAGATAAAAATGTCATTTCTCCGAATAGGGGCCCTGGCCATGTGTAGACACCCTAAATGTTTGCATACTGATTGGCGGTTGAATAACTGGCAAAGGCAGCTCGATTTTTTACATAAATATTTTTGATAGTTGAACGATTTACTTATTGAAAGTTTCGATCATAACCCGCTAGTGACAAAAACAATATGAAACCATAGATTTACTATTAACACATGATAAAAACAATCGCAAAAAAAGTGTCCCGAGTTTTTTTAACCTCTAGAATTATTGAATAACTTGTTTTTTTTTTCGTGGAAAAACTTATGTAAATCCTATGTTTCGTATAACAAAGTGTCATTTACATTTTAACAATTTTCGTCTCTTTTAGCGTTTTAGCAAAGACTGCTAATTAGTTACTAATTTTTTTAAAGTCATTTGATATTTTTTAGCGCCGACTCGAATCCGTGTGTTATTAAATCTATGGTACCTTACATCGTGTTATACTTGATATTAGAAGCGCCCGGGCGCGAAGACGGGGCGGGCAAAAATTTATGGCGCTATAAGGAACGAAATACAACGAGCGCCAGCCGCTGTTCTATGGAACGCCATATTTTTTTGTGTCACAGCGCCTCGTCCGCCCGCCCGTGGCGCTTGCTATATCAAGTCCTTATTTATATATTCAGAATTTTATTATTCAGAATATCAAATGAAAAAGGTCGAATGACTTATCGCCTTATCATTTGTCGTTGTAGTTTTAATTTGAAAATTTCTTTGTACGTAACACGACATACGGTTAATTTTTTAATGTTTTTTTTTGTCAATTAGCGCCCTTAAGAATAAGTACAGAATAAATTAATTTATGGCAGATTAGTATAGATAAAGTATATTAAGTTAGATTTGACTTAAACAAAGACTATAATACAGTTGGTCCGGGACTTAAGTAAGGAAATTTAGTTAAATTAAAGTTAAACACAAGCCGGCAAATGTCTTGATAAATGACGTTTTCTGCGCAGTTCGTCTTCTGTCTTTTGCGAAGCAAAGGTTTCGTGGTGATTTCGACATACTCTTAGGAAACGGTGAGCGTTCTGCGATTCCCAAGCCTCCTGTCAGGCGTGGGGATTATGGCAACCTTTTTGTAAGGGCCTTTAGTGGTCGTTCTAGCTGAAGAAGACTGGAGAAGCAGTATGTGTACATACTGCTTTCCCCACTATGCCGCCATATGCTCAAGATGTTTGCCGGCTCTGTAATATTTTAAGAATATTGGCTTTTGCACCATTATCTAAACTAAATTTACAGCAATATTATTATCTGCGTCTCTTTTTATTTTAATATGTTAGAAAATGATGGCAACAAACTCGCGCAAAAGTCTGCCCACAGTCTTTAAATAAAGCCAATAAATACCAGATAAAGATCAGCTCTGTTCAAAAAAAGAGTGAATAGGTACTTCCTAGGCAAGCGTGCTACATCTTCGACCACATCGTCGCTTTCCATCAGGTGAGATTGTGGTCAAACGAATGCCTAGTCAGATGTAAAAAAAAAATAATCTTTTAACACCCCACCGCTGAGATATCAACCCTCGAAAGGTGATTGTGCCATATCCACCACACTGGCCCAGTGCGGGTTAGCGGATTCACATACGCCATGGAATTTCTTCTTTTTTGAAAATAATCTAAAGAAATAATCCCACATAGACATGAAAAGAGACGCAAAAAATTAAAGTGCTCTCAAATTTTAGTCAAGAAAATCTACAGAAACGATGTCATAGACAATTCTGTATTGTATAAATATTTTAAAATACATACAGACAAATATTTATATTAGTCACTAGTTTTTTTAACAACTCACATTAAAAGAGTCCATCCATTAAAGTTCATTAACGTCAGTTTTTTTTATAATTCTGAGTGACAAGCCGAGGGAGTAGCTAATGGCAAGCGTCGCGTTTGCCTATAGCAGTTCAATGCAACCCAGAATTTTAAACTTAATGTTCAAGACGATGCGCGGCAATGCACTGCGCTGGTCACCCACAGATAACTGATGTTAAATCTGTTTGTGTCCAGTAATTTCGCTGGAAACATTGCCGTTCGATTCGGAACGCAGTAATGTTTGCACACTACTACTTGGCAATTGAATAGCTAGCAAATGTGTGATACTGACCAGGCGGACTGCAAAAGAGGTGCAAAAGACACTACAAAACACTATATACAAAACAAATGTCAAACACAGAATCCGTACAAATTACAGCCCGCTTATTATCGGCCCATCCACTGCAAATCCACTTCCTTTCTATCCGTACGGATTATACATTCCGACGGGAATGAACGTTAATGAATGAATTAACGTTTTCACTTCCCTAATTCTCGCCATCTCGTTCGCTCTTTTTCTACATTTTTTAAGAACAGAGAACCAGAGAAAACATTTAAATAAATATATCCTGGAATATCTTTACAAACCATTGCCAATAAAGCAATTTTCATGATTTCATATTTTTTATTTTGGCTAAGGGAAAAACACACGAAAAACATGTTTTTCCTTCTCCTTCGTCAAATAAACAAGTTTAAAACCATGAAAATTGCTATTTTTTTATATATTTTCCCTGTAATAATAATTTTAAAAAAGTACGAACGAGATAGCGAAAATAATGGAAGCCGGCCCCTTAATGGATGGCCTCATATTGTTTCACTGACGCCTTTTACAAGATTATACAGGGTTATTTGTAACTGGACAACAACCCGTAGGCAGCGGCCCTACATCACATCTAAAAACTTTTGTTCATAACTTTCTATAACTCCCAAGTTAAAAAAAAACTTGCAAGTGACATAAAATGCAAAACAAAATACCCGACTGCAAAATGTAACCTATGTCACTCCGGACGTAAAGTGGAATACAACTCACTCGTCAAAATCGGTCAAGCCGTTTAGGCTACAGGAGATCATACGGGAACACACAACCATACTTACATACATCCTAAAAACGTTACCCTCCTTCTTGGGCACTCGGGTAAAAATACAAGGATAAAACTTTTCCATGCAAATTTTAAATATTTTTTAGCGAACGTGTTAAAGTTTTGTAAAAAGTCGTAGTACAAAAGTTGTTATGTAGGATGTTATGAAGCCGCCTGCTAGAGGTTGTTAGCTACACAGATCTAGATACCGCACTCAGGACGTTCGAAGCGCACCATGCATAGGTCAAAGCACACCAACAAAAATGTACTCTCATTGGTTTATTGCTAGGCGCGAGTAGGCATAACCTTGAGATAGCCAATGAGAACGCTTGGTCACAGCCTTCGCATCCTCAACTTTCCCCAAACTTCGGTGACTTGTCGGAACAACAATCTTGTAATGCGGTGTCTAATCTGTGTTAGCTAATTGCAAACAACTCTATATAAAACCGCGGGAAATTCCTAATAATCTTATCACTAAGAATAATGGAAACATCTTTTGTCTCGATTTCACTCGTGACATATACATATCGAAAATGACGACAAAAACACATCTTAACTAAAGAGTGAAATAAGAAATTCATTTTACACAAATACTTAAATAATCCATGTAAATGGTTCAATCCACGAAGACACGTCCCACCCTTTTCCTAATCACCTATTGCAAATTGTAAAAAAATTAGGTTATCTCTGTCACTGTCTCTCTCTCTGTGTGCGTGTGTAAAAATGTCATATGAGTAAAAGTGACCGAGATAGTTTCCAGCACGCGAAGGGCCTTGAACATTTTTGATATAAAGCATACCTTACTGTAAGCCTGTTTTACTGTAATAAGATGGTGGACAGTAGGTATGCCAAAATCTTCAAATCCCTTTATGCTAGTGTGTAACAAATTAACACACTGGCACAGACTTGCGTTGTAATCAATTCGGGAAAGGGCGGGCGCCATCGTCGCAGGAACTATCTAAAATTCACACTGGTTAACATTATTTAATAAGTCTTTGATTTGGTATCTTCATAGTACTCGCTTAGACAAGATGGCGGCTAGAATCAAGATGGCGGAAGGCAATATGGCGGAGACGCCACATTTCAGTTCATCGTGCGGATACATGTTGCTAGGTAGGGGTTCTTCCCCCGGTTTGCAGTATTCCCCTCGTGCCTAAAAGAGATAAGAAAATTCATATTTTTTTAAATTATTATGTAATTTTAAATTGGATAGTTAACTTAAGTGAGTGTTAACCGAAATTACTATTCAATGAATAGGCTTTTTTGTCGAAAAAAGGTCTGGTGGGTGAAAAGAAACTCCAACATCAATCTCGGACAGATAATATCATTACTGTGTTGCGATATTGCGATAATACATACGACTCAAACGATACTCAAAGCTAATTAACCGTAGTTTTTCACGGTGTAGAAGACAAATAAAAAAAAAACATCGTAATGGCATAACATTTAGAGTTTGGCAGTTTTTGTATGGAGAAGTAGGCGATATACTCACAGTGAACTCCGGTCCGCAGACCTCCCGACAGGAAGGACACATGACTCCTCCCTTGTGTAGCCATCCTTTCTTTATAATGCGGACTAACAGGACTTGTCCCGTGTGGAAGCACGGGTACGTGTAGTTACCCACCTGTCGACAAATACAACGATACAATGACGTTACTGGTTCAGACTATAGTGTAACAGACACATAGACAGAGATATAGTGTGACACGGAGAATGTCTATTAGGGAAATCAGGAAGCGCACGTCACCTGCAGGGCCAGCATGCACATCGCGACATAATCTTCTCTACTCTTTATGTCGTGAAAAATGAGACAAAAGTATACATAATCATAGCCGTGTCCTTTTCTTGCATAACAAAAAGATTTTGTCGCAGTGCGCATGCTAGTCCTACTGTTCGCAGATAACGAACATAAGGTGTATGTGCACGCGAGCAAATGTTAGTCTTATCCACTTTAGAGGCAAAGTGGGCGTGGCATTCGAGCCGTGCATACGAGTGAACATTCTTATTTACGAATCCACACAATATAAAATAATTTATCGCTTTTTTTCTAGAGTAACAGATTTTTTAAAGAATAATTAATGTTTTTGCACAGTTACATAATTATTGTGATACATAATGTGTCTAATATAGACAGATTTGCGGAGCCATTTTGAGGGCGTTAAACTCGCATCTCAAGTAAAGTTAAGCAAGTCTCAATTGGATGCAGTTTGACTTACCACGATGTGAATTCTACCGCTGTCGCATTTATACTTGTAGCAACCCGAACCCCAGTGTTGCCATTCTCTGATCTGAAAACAAAATTCTGTTTTATCACAACGTTTTGAAAAATAATACAAAGACGCGGCAATTCTTAAAAAACTCGTGCAGAAACTCCCAATAAACATAGATATAAAAAACGAGTTTTTATGACTTTTATGCGATATTTTGGCTTTTGGCACAAAGCGTATTTAGCCAGTGTCAAGTTTAGTAAATTTTCAACTTAAGCATAGTATTTCATAATATTTTTCTTGTGCCAAGTCATAGTCTAACGTCCACGTTTTCCGTCACCGTGCAGTCCGTCGTGCTTCAGGTCACTGTACGTACGCACCTGTCTGCATGACTTCTGTTCCCAGACGCGGTCGCTGTGGTCGAAGCATTTCGAGTGCTCGCCATATTTTTCTAGAGCAAAATTCACGTCGCTCTCTGTAATAAAACAATAGCACATTCTTCACAAATATGAAAAAACCGGACAAGCGCGTCCGCACCTAGGGCTCCGAATAACCACACAATTTACTTGCAAATCTTTCTTTTTTCAGAAAACTTTTATAAAAAAGTAACCGAAGTTATTCAAAATTTCATTAATTGATTAGTCAATTAAGTATGATTCGTAAGTACGTACTTGGCGTGTTCTCGACGTAGGAGCACCGGCTGCCTCTGACGAGCGTGTTCTTGTGCCGCCACGTGAACTCCTGCAGGTACGGGCAGTAGTCGGCCAGCGACACCGACCCCCCGTAGTGGGCCTCCTCCCCGGGCGCGATGCCGTCCAGGATGTCAAAATGCTGGGAAAAGGCGAAAAAAACCCTTATCATAGCTGATTAAAATAAACCTTCTTAAGAGCCGGCTCTTCTGATTCTATGAGGTATCTCGTGTGCACTTTTTCAACTATTTTTTGTCAGTTATAAAGATAATAGAATTTAATAAATTAATAATTAACTATCTCACTAACTAAGATACTAACTATTAACTTTTTTGATATTTTTTTTAATGTTTTTTGTAGAATATGGATCCCCAACAGAAGTTACACATTACATTCACATTATGAAACAGGCATCAAGCTGGGTGCACCCCCAATTACAGGAGACCACGTCGTTAGTATAAAAATAATAGATAATAGAAGATAAAGATAGCGCTCACTTTCGCGCGCAGATGAAATGAGATGTCTTTAGCGCGCGCTAGTCAAAACAGATAATTACTAATTACATCTAAAGCAAGAAATCAATCGAAATTCTGTTCCATGCATACCTAGATATTATTATTACGTCACTATTAGTGTAATAATCACTTGAGTATACACTAGGGGCACCGAGCGCCGGCGAACAATGTGTAAATCGAGGTCTTTTCAATGTTTTTTTTTTATCAAGAAAATGTCATGTGATCATGGTTTCCCGCCATGCAATACTAGATTACAGAAGCAGAAAAACATATACCTCACAATAAGATTTTAATCCACATATTCAAAGAGGTGCGCACTAAATAGAAAAATCACATTTTTATCAAAGTACGCCGTTAACTCACCTGGTATTGCCTGGGAAGTATGGTATCGTGCCGAACTAAATTGCAGAGAACCACTGCGTTTCTTCGCGGAGAACATTCTGTACGAAGAGGGTTGCCCTTTATTCGCGAGCAGAAAGGCGCCGTGTTCTTTCGTCTGGGGAACGAAAAAAAAAGTTTTTTTTTTAATTCTGTGGTAAAAATGTCGTTATTGTTCTATTTCTAGAAACGGTGACTTTAGAATCCTCAGGAAAAACCACAAAATTATGGAATATTCCATTATGTTGCCACTGATCTGTCCCCTCAGGGGCACAAACAGGAAAATATTAGTAAGTACATACATATAAATTGTTTAGGCTTTTGTGTAACCTAGCTGTTAGTTTTCCATGCAAAATAAAATAAAAAAATAAGTTGAAATTTTTGTTTTTGCTGGTTGTCTTTCGGAATATTTGTTCCACTAAGAAATTATTCCCAAAAGAAAAAAAAAAAAATCTTACCTCGTCAGTTTGGTCCCATTATAGAAGCTTGGGAAAAGATACACATAAATTAACAAGTATCATTACTAAAAGAGAAACAAATAACCCGACTGCAGAATGTAGCCTATGTCACTCCGGACATAAAGAGGAATCCAACGACATCTTCCTCGTCAAAACAGGTCAAGCCGCTTAGGCTACAGAATAACTATTTAACATAGGAACACAAAAACATACATACTTACATACACCCTAAAAGCCCTCCTTCTTGGGCCGTCGGGTGAAAATAGGAAACATGCTATACATAGTTACCCGTTTACAAATATCTAGAAATACTCACTCAATCGTTTCATAATCCTCTGTAATGTTGCTTGAAACAAAGGAAACCTTCAGACAAAATCTACATTTTTATGTGAGATGAAAATAACATCAAGCTACATCAGGCATCGTCAAGCATCTTAAAAATGATAGATGACGCTTGACGGCTTGAATGAGCCTTGATTTTAAAATACGGTTTACAGTCCTGAAGAAAGATTGATATATCGTACGTGAGGTGAAAATAGCATCAAGCTACATCAGGCATCGTCAAGCATCTTAAAAATGATAGATGATGCTCGACGGCTTGAATGAGCCTTGATTTTAAAATGCGGTTCACAGTCCAGACGAACGATTGAAATATTGTACACGAGGTGAAAATAGCATCAAGCTACAACAGGCATCGTCAAGCATCTTAAAAATAACAGATGATGCTTGACGGCTTGAATGAGCCTTGATTTTAAAATACGGTTTACAGTCCTGAAGAAAAATTGACAGATCGTACATGAGGTGAAAATAAAATCAAGCTACATCAGGCATCGTCAAGCATCTTAAAAATGATAGATGATGCTTGACGGCTTGAATGAGCCTTGACTTTAAAATGCGGTTCACAGTCCTGAAGAAAGATTGATAGATCGTACGTGAGGTGAAAATAACATCAAGCTACATCAGGCATCGTCAAGCTTCTTAAAAATAACAGATGATGCTTGACGGCTTGAATGAGCCTTGATTTTAAAATACGGTTTACAGTCCTAAAGAAAAATTGATAGATCGTACATGAGGTGAAAATAAAATCAAGCTACATCAGGCATCGTCAAGCATCTTAAAAATAACAGATGATGCTCGACGGCTTGAATGAGCCTTGATTTTAAAATACGGTTTACAGTCCTGAAGAAAAATTGATAGATCGTACATGAGGTGAAAATAACATCAAGCTACATCAGGCATCGTCAAGCATCTTAAAAATGATAGATGACGCTTGACGGCTTGAACGAGCCTTGATTTTAAAATACGGTTTACAGTCCTGAAGAAAGATTGATATATCGTACGTGAGGTGAAAATAACATCAAGCTACATCAGGCATCGTCAAGCATCTTAAAAATGATAGATGACGCTTGACGGCTTGAACGAGCCTTGATTTTAAAATGCGGTTCACAGTCCAGACGAACGATTGAAATATTGTACATGAGGTGAAAATAGCATCAAGCTACAACAGGCATCGTCAAGCATCTTAAAGATAACAGATGATGCTTGACGGCTTGAATGAGCCTTGACTTTAAAATGCGGTTCACAGTCCTGAAGAAAGATTGATAGATCGTACGTGAGGTGAAAATAACATCAAGCTACATGAGGCATCGTCAAGCATCTTAAAAATGATAGATGATGCTTGACGGCTTGAATGAACCTTGGCTTTAAAATGCGGTTCTGAGTCCAAAGCCTGATAGAACTTGAGATAAAGTTTCATAGAGAAGGTTTGAAGATTGACGATATTGTCTAAAATTTGACAGTGCTTATCAACAACAATGATCGTTACCTGATGGTCTGCAGTTTTAGCCACTTTTGACGAAGTTTGATTATAGCTTGACAGGCTGGACGAAATATAAACATTTTCAATCATGCTTGATGATTACCTGATGGTCTGCGTATTGAGCCACTGTTTGCATGACGCCTGCGCGAAGGTGCATCCTCGATTACTGCCCCAGTCCAGCGGCGTCGCGTGGGAATAGTCCGCGTTGTACCATCCCGTGTCCTCCATCATGGCGAATGTCACTCGACTGAACACGGAGTTCTGAGTGTGCGTGCCTGTCATTGCCTCGTTCTGCTCAAACAAAAAGTTTTGTTATGAATGTTAAGAAGCTAAATTGAAACAAGCAAGATTTTTTTATAAATAAATATCCTACTGCAAAATTTAGCCTATGACAATCCGGATATAATTACAACGGTATCTCACTCATCATTGGTCGAGGCGTTTATGGACAAGAGGAGCTAACATAGGAACACACAAACATACATGTACACACGCGGCCTGCTCGCGGCTCCGTCAGTGGGCGCGCACCCCCACGTCTCAGTACGCTCCCACGGCCCAGGCCGTCTCTCTGTTCAACGCCCTGATCGCCCAACAACCGGACGTTGACGTGTTTCTAATTAAACTATGTTTGTTTGTGAATGTGTGTATTAGATTTCTAAGTTGACATTTATCTTGTAGTTATAATTTTCAATTAATTAACATATTGGACCAATGTTATTATATTTGATATGTAAAATGTATTTATGTTTATTATGAAGAATTATTAATTAATAATAATAATAATTTTGTATGACTAGAATTTTGAAGAATTTTGCTGGGTCGTCATACGCCTTGGCGTTACAGTAAGTGTGACAAGTATTGAATAATAAATAAATAATAAATGTATGGTACTTAAATGTATATATTTTTAAGGTATATGTATATGCGTTTAAAAAATTCTTCTTTTTGGGCAGTCGGATAAAAATAGCTTCCTACCTCGAAGACACGTTTCTCCCAGTGCGTCATGGCGGTCCCCTCGCCGCCCTGGTCTTCCAACTCAGCGCCCTCTAGCGTCGAGCAGTTGAAGTGTTCCCGCACCTGAAACCATAGACTAGGATGACTTCATGATATAAACCTCGTATTTTTGGTTGTTTTATGCAGGGGCGGATTTGATACCTTGGCTGCTCTAGGCGTAAGGAAGATTGCCGATATATTCTCTACTCTTTAATTGCCGCCCCCTGCTTCCGTAAAGCACGAAAAATTAAATGTTCTATCAGAATTAAATTAAAGCAAAAAATAACGAAAGCCTGTAAATTATGTGATACGTATATTTAGTAAAATTGTTTAATACCCTTTTATCCTAGTTTTGGGGGATGGCCCAAGTTTGTCGTCCTCCGGATTTTGAGTTTTTACACGTTAACGTGTGAGATCACAAAGGGTTCACTAAAAAAGAAAACAAGTTTTGGCGCCCCCGAAAATTTTCCGTCCTAGGCCCGGGCCTACTCGGCCTAGTGGAAAATCTGCCCCTGATTTTATGTAAGTTATAGCGAGCTGTACAGTTGTTGAATAGTTGTTATTGGCCTCTTTAACAAATGCTGGCTCTGACTTTGTGGATTATTATAGATTCTGTTTAAGGCGCAGGGTAGTGCAAAATTAAATTGGGCATTTAGGCGCCGCACGAGCGCCATCTACGGGCGGCGCGCTGCCCTACTATCGAACTAGCGCTTCTATGCGGCTAGATGGCGCGCGGCCGGTCCGGCGTCTCAGAAGATACCTACTGAGTTGCAGTGTTGTTCTCCATACAGCAATTGCCATATTATACGGTTTTTAGGCACGCTACGCTTCAAATACACAGCATACGGCAGCACTTCCAAAGCCGTATAATATTTGTATGAAATATACGGCAATCCACGAAAGAGTTAAAAAAACTGCCATTACTAATTTTTCGTGTAACGTAACGCACCGAGCACCCGGAATACCCCGTTGAAAAACGCCCTCTATGAATACGACAATATTGAGATGTTGGACTATTAAGTGATTTGTATTTACATCGCTTCACTGAGCTTAGAGAAGGTGTTACGATTAGTGATACATTGATCAGAAAAAAAAGAAAATTCAAGGGTGAAAATTTCGACACTGCGGAAGATAAGAGAAGAAGAGATACCATTTCCAAGTGAATATACACAATTCAAAATATACATGGAGACCAGTAAATAAAAGCTAAGAATCATAATCTTGAATACAAATTAATGAAAAATTAGAACATACGGCAATTTTTTTTGATTTCGTCCCAAATACGGCAATTTTGAAGTGTAGATACGGCAGCCCCAAAATCGACTTGGAACAACACTGCAGTGAGTTGTTTCAATGTTTTCATTACAGAATATTTTATGACCAGAGACTCATCTCTTCAGAAGAGAACAATTTTTTTTTTATTGAACCAAAATTTAGTACGCGAGCTTAATGCTAATGAAGAAAAAACATACAAGTTAATTTTGATCACACTTCAACTAATATTATAAATGTGAAAAATTTGTTTATTTTTGATTTATTATAAACTATGATTGATTTTTGAATATTATAACATTAGCTGATGTGCCTTTATAAAGTGATATATTTTTCATTAAAATCCAAAGAAACTCGGTTTGTTTACTAAAAAAATAAAGAACTGTTTATGAACGGTTAAGGCATGCAACGATGACGAACAAAAAAACATTAATTTAGCATTTGCAATGCGTGATTGACGTTTTAGAAACAACTTTGATGGTCTTGGTTTCCGCCCACTCTTATTTCCCATATTTATTTTATGATACTAATACTCGATACTAAACCACTAGAATACACTCGATAATCAAACCAAACGGCTTGAGCTTAGGTATCTGCCTATACTATACCCACAGATCATCTGTGACTATACCGCACGGGCGCTGAAAAGTGCAAGCATGCTCATCCACGAGAGCGACGTTGCCATTCCGTCCCATCCGCGGGTCGCACTTTGCGGCGTTGCGTTCGTGGTTGTGAGAGCGACGTTGCCATTCCGTCCCGTCCATACAAATACAAAACACCTATTGCCTGATCGTATTTTGCGAGCACAATACGTTCGTGAAGAGCGACGTTTTTGTAGGCGCAAATAGTTTTTGTTTAAAAAATCGTTATGTTGATCACTGTTCGAAACAAATAGACCTGTACAGAAAAGATACGCACTATAAGAACAACTAGTCCGAGTTTGCTACTAAGCGAATGTGAAACACCCATAAAAAACGCTTTGCTAGATCTTGGTACATCAAAGTAGTTGAAATAGTTGTGGGTGTTCACTGGTGCTAGCTATAACCGACAGCAAGTACTTGGAGTCGGCAATAATAACTACAAGATATGTGTAATAGGATGTATAAATATCGACGCTCCACATGCTATATTTTTCGCCAGAAATGTTTCTAAAAACACCTTGTTTTCGTGTTTTTGCCTTTCCCATCACCTTAATGGAAATTGTACGTAACTATCTATATCAGCCTTTTTTTTAAACATCCCACTGCTGGGATATCAGCCTACCCTCGAAGGGTGATTAGGTCATATCCACCACGCTGGCCCAGTGCGTGTTGGCGGATTCACATACGCCATTGAATTACTTCTCCGGAAATATGCAGGTTTCCTCACGATGTTTTCCTTCACCGTAAAGCCAGTGGTATATCCGTACGTAAGTTCCAAAGAACTCATTGGTACGGGCCCGCCCGGGTTCGAACCCGCTACCTCACGAATGTGAGGCAAGCGTTCTCCCATTGAGCTACCACTACTACGTAACTATACAATTTTTAAATAGTTGTAAGTGATCTCTAAAACAACTATTTGCGCGACAATCATAATTTCCATTAAGAATAACAAATACTGTCGAAACCAGTACAGTTATTAACAACTAGCTTGCCCACAAGCTTCGCTCGCGCATTGATAGGTGTACGTTTCATAAATGCGCAAGTTTAAAAAAATATTAATACGCAATAGGTACTTACGTACGTTATCGCGTTTATATTTAGTTACTGACCTCTTTAATAACCCTTGGGGTGACGATCATGTTGAAAGTCCTTTCCATGTATCCCCCCCGAATCATCCAGTTCTTGCGCGTCACGTTTTTTACGACGCGGTCCGACCACTTGTGAATTTGCAGTCTGTGGAATACAGTTTTTAGTATGAAAAAAATTATGATTTATATCAGCTCCGCGTCTGGATTTTAGTTGTCCGTGTCTGTGTTCTGTCTGTGTCGAAATGTTTAGGCAGTTTTGGCGGGAATTCATGTCGCGTCATTTTTTTTTTTTTTTTTTTCTTTCCTCGTAAGAGGATTTTGGCGTCGCACGTCTTATGCATTTGCCAGTGTCAAGTATTGTTATATTCAATGGTATGGTTATTCAAGTTTTGTTAAATATAATCATACAAGTCATAGTCACAGTCAAAGGCGAGCAAAGCAAGTCACGGTCAAGTCCAAGTCATGCCCCAGTAAAGTGGCGAAAACTTTACTAGAGCCTTCTATGGAGTTTTGGAAACAACACGAAAATTTACGTTTCACGACATTATACCATTCACCAACACTCGTGCATGTTCACGAACACTTAACGGGTAAAAATACACTTTTTTTACACATTAACACTCGAAATAACACAAGTTTTGGAAAATAATAAAATGACACGACATGATTTCTTCACGTTCCCGCCGAAACTCGTCATATTACTTGTTACAATTACTTACTCTTCGTCTAAAGGTGGGTTTCCTGTGTCCGGTCTCCTTTCAGTTAGAGGTTCACCGTTATCGTCTCTGTTAAAAGAACAAGAATCTTTAGCTACTTGTCAATAGATGGCAACACTTTGCATTCGTTAAATCATGTGTACCAATATTAGCCATCCATCATAACTAGTAGTTCGCGGCGAAATGAGAACTCGCGATCCCTATATCTTCACAACGCCTGGACCGATTCAGCTCATTTTCGAACTTTTTTATTTTATTGAAATGAACTATTTGCCTTCAAAATTTAATGAAGATCGGATCAACGGTTCACAAGTTATCATCGGACAAATATACATACAAATGCCGATTTGTCCCAGTAAACTCTGAGACCTTCGCTTCGCTCGGTCAATTATAGTAGTAGAAACTAAACGTGATAGAGCAACTTGAAACTTCCTTGTTCAATTTAACACTTGAAAATGTTTACTGTCCGTGACGTTTCTATCGTTACTGCCCCCTAGATGGCGTTACTTTGTACGCAAATTGTACGTTTTGTGTTTTTTACTGTTCATTGGTAACAACTGCTAGTAGAGTACCGTAAAGCTACTCAGTAAGTTACTCAGTAAATAAGTTTTTGTTTTGCAGTAGCTTCGCTACTCCCCCCTAGCGATATGCTGAAGTCTGAAGCCCAGCGGGCTTATTCCGTAACTCTGAAAGAGATAGTGATAGTGATAGTGCGGGACCGCGCATAGTGCGACAAGTTGGTACGAGCGGGATGGCATGCTCTCGCAATCAGAATTCCGAACGTTTCAAAGTTAGAGGATAAGCCAGCAGAGCGTGCAGCATTTCGTGTTGAAGTTCTCTCTACTTTCTAATTGCCGTTAGATGGCGCTACTTCGTAACTACACGTTAGTCATGCATCTCCCCGATAGATAGTGCCCACAGATGAACCAGATACCTCGTCACTCGGGTTTTGGTCCGATCAAAAGTCACCACAGTTTGAGGAAAGCACGGGGTGCGCGGAGCGTGACAAATAATTCCCATTGGCTATCATCAAGGTTACGCCCACCACTGTACCGAGTTAGTACGTTCCGTAGTGATGGGGTAAGCAGTAGGCTGTGGCAGTAGGGCAACATTATTAACCGGTACTTATCTACATAGCGAACTTCCGCTCTGCCATAGTAATCGCACTCACTCGAATCTCAACTCACTAACATAACATTACTACACAACACCATTAAAGTACTAATTCTTCCTCAGTGTCGTGCACTCGCGGATATTTCGAGATCGAGCTGTAAAGTCGAATGTTTTTTTTCGAGGTCCCTGCTTTCTGTGCGCGTTTCAATAGAATGTGTTATTCTAAAATGTGACACTTTCTCGGGATCACGCGTTTTGTTAGGTCCGAAAAATAATGTTAGTTTACCCAGAATCAACTCAGTTACTTCAATTCATCATCTAAAAATCTATTAAGCCGGGAATCGAAATTAACAACTGAATCATACACCTAATAACCTTGAAATACCTACGACGTATACTATAGTCTACTGACAAAAACGCCATTATTGTTTACCAGAAAAACGCGGGCGAAGCGGCGGGCAGAAGCTAGTAACGGATAAAAACTTCAAACATCCTACGCACCTACGGAACCCTACTAAGCATGGCCCGACATGCTCTTAACAAGTTATTTTCTCTAGTCTCACCACAGTCTCAGGCACATGCTAGATGCTGCCGGTCGATTCTGTCGTGATTTCGTTGCTTGTCGAGTTTAGTCCAAGCAGAAGGTCCCGAGTGTACAGTTTAGTTAGGTAGTTAGTTAGTTAGAATTCATCAGTGTTCGAATCCCTTTACGGTATGGTGAAAATCGAAAATGCAAGTCTGCGTTTTGTTTAATGAGTCACAACACTACTTTATACGTGCGTTCGCCAGAAAGGGACAACTGCATGGGATATCCGCAATGAGGAAAAGGGATAAGTGACGACGTGTCCATTATACGCTGAGCTCAGCTATGTCTTGTAAAACTGAATTATTTTATTTACCGATGAAAAGTTATTCCGTCTTTTTTGTAGTTTGAGTGCGCGGATGACTTTCCACACAATTTCACTGCACAGATAGTCATTTTTGCTTACTGTTGGTTGTCAGGAAAATAAAACAACCGTTTTATTTTGTAAGCCGCACGCGCGCACGCACAGCTCTGGCACTTGGTCGGAACTGAGGTTCAATGATGGGGCGGCGTCTTATATAAGTCTAATAAAACTTATGTGTTGCGCGCTAGGCTCGTCCTAGACTAGGTATCTAGTTCTATTCATCTGTGATAGTGCCACACGGTACATGTAGAACGCAAACAGCGATATGCTAAAGGAATAGTTATCTACTCGTTACTTGCCGGTAGATGGCGCTACTTTGTATCTAGACGTTACTCATGTATCTCCTCGCTAGATAGCGCCACACGGTACCTGTAGAACGCGAACAGCGATATGCTGAAGCCCAGCGCGTGTAGCATCTCGTGTTTCACTGTCGACAGCACGGAGGGTAGTTCCCGGTACTTTGTGGACAATTCGCCCGGACAGAAATTCGCGTGACCCGCTATCGGCCTGGAAAGGAAGATGGTACATTAAACACAACCTAACCTTGATTGCCTAGCACCAGGGTCCGCCGATATAGATCAGCGGATATATATCAATTGATTTTTATCTTGATATATATCAATTGATTTTTTCCTGTCTTCTGAATATTATAAAAATCGGATTTTTTTAAACCCTGCACACAATCTCTTCATTATAAGATTAAACTAAGCATGATTGTAGATTTTTTGTAATATTTATAAGTACTAATAAACAGTTTAATATTTTTTTTTTTAACCAAATATACCCAACGAAATTACAGATTTAGAGGAATGTCAGCAATTTAAGTCAGTACTGGATTTTATATCTTGATATTGTGGAAGTCGCGGGCAACCGGTGAATACCGTGGCTGATGATGATGATTGCGACCCAGCTGTATCAGGCTTTGATTATTTTTTGAAACGTAAATTGTATAACAATAAAAGTAGATTACTCAGGACTATAGAATACAATAACACCGGGAAACAACAATTTCATAGATTTTTTTTTGTCGTCTGCGATTTTTGATTGGAAATAATATGGAATTTTGGAAATACCCCTTGTATTTCCAAAATTCTTGTTTAGAATTGAGTACCGAATATTATCAAAGTAGGCCGTTAGATGGCGCCGCCAAACTTCCTCTCTTTTTGGGGGAAATACCCCTCCAATCAAAAGCCGCCGAAGACTACGAAATTCTATAAAATTGTAGAACCTGTGTACCAAGTTTCATCAAGATTACTTAATAAATAAGACCTGCACGCGAGTACCAACATACGGACAGACGAAAGCAAATTTTGCCAGTTAAAACAGAGATTTCGTTCGCTTTGCTCACTCGGTCAATTATTATTAATATATATTACTAGTTGTTACCCGCGACTTCGTTCGCGTGGACTTAAGAAAGTATCCTATGTCCGTCTTTGTGAAATACAGTAACTCCTTATCAAATTTTATCAACATCCGTTCAGCCGTTTAGCCGTGATGTCGACAAACATCCAGACAGAGAGACCAGAGTTACTTCCTATACTTCGCTAGATGACGTAGATCCGTTTCTGTGCATTTTTTGACGTATTGTATGGACTGACAGTTATAATGTAGGGTTTTCTGAATCGTGCAAGCGAAGTTTTCTCCTCGAGACAAACGAATTCATTTTTATACCTCAAAGCTTATTGGTCGTCGGCTGTATTCCTCCGAATTATAATATTAGGTTAGGATTAGGATTAGGTCCGTATTCTCACCTGTCTAAGGCCGACTCTTGCTGACAGTGCGAAGCGTAGGCCACCGTCAACCCTCGCCGACACCGCTCCGTCTCCACCGCGCTCACGTACAGCACGAAGTCGGTATCCACCACGCCCGTCGGCTCTTCTTCGATTTCTTGTGATACTGGAACGTAAGGATCACGATCGAGACCAAATCATAACATTTTTTCAACGTGAAAACGTTTTGAAAACGTTTTTTTATGCCAGAATTAGGGGTGAAAGGCTTTTGTTGTCGCCAAAAAATTGAATATATCGTGTCTCCAGGGTTGTACCGTCAAGGTCAAGAGTTGTATACAGGGTTATAAGGAAAGGGTATGCTAAGCCGAAAGGGGCTCATGGTACTCATGATTGTAAATAACTTTTACTATGGAACCAACCCTGAAATCGAGGGAAAAAAACAAACATTTTTTCTCGATTTCAGGGTTGGCCCATTGAAAAACTTGTTCATAATGATGAGTACTATGAGCCCCTTTCGGCTTAGCATACCCTTTCCTTATAACCCTGTACATTCTGAAAATAGATCACTGGACTGTGGCTGTTAGTATGACTTACGTCATCGTGCGTCTGCGTCATTGAACAGGGAAGCGGGGGGGATGATTGGTGATTGTAACTTTTAATAACAATATCCACATTCGAAACTCAAATCAATTTTAGTCTCAAGGTATTAAATAGTTATTTTAGACCCTGTATGCGAAGAATACACTAGCTTTTTTTGAATAGATGTCTTTGTTTCGTGTTGGCTCTCAGTAGCGCTGCTAGCGGTCTTTTAAGGCGCCCTCTGTTGAAGTAGCTACGTACCAGGCGATTCTCCCTCCATGAGCGAGTTGCCATCCATCTCCGTTGGTGATACGTCGTCATCGAGCCTCCTATAACGAGGGAGGGCTCTGCAGTTGTGTCCCGTACTGTTGCACACGTAGCACGGCTGAAATTAAAAATAATAACAAATAGGTATTATTATTATGAGGAAAAACCCTTCAGCGTCATGTAGCCTATACCTCTCCGGACGTAAAGAGATACATCTCTCGTCGAAATGGGTCAAGCCGTTTAGACTAGAGGAGGTTATATATTATAGACACACACAACATACATACGTATATACACATACTCATTTATTAACACAGATCACACCTAGATTCTGCATTCAGAACGCTCGAAGCGCACGACGCATCAGTCTAAGTACATCTATAAGAAATTAATCTGATTGATTGATTGTTAGGCGCGAGTATGCATAATAGCCAATGAGAATGCATGGTCGCACACCCCGCGACCCGCGCCTTCCTTTGGTGACTTTTGTAGGAACATCGAATCTCGTAATGCGGTATCTAGTGTGATCTGTGCTTATTAATGACCATTGGTTACACGTCTGGTTCCATAATAACCGTAAATTTGTATCAAGAATCATTTTAAAATTAATTATTACAAAAATAATTGAAAAAGCAACATAAAAAATTTAAATTACATTTATACAATGGTCAATTAATATCTTATCAAAAAATAATAATAAAAGAATTAACATAAATCAATATAATAATAATATAAAAATGTCAAAATAACACACAATTTTAGGTAGGAACTCTTCTATTATACAGAATGTTTCCTCAACAAGCCATTTTTTAATTCGTATTTTAAACGACTGTTGAAACGGCGCATCTTTTATGTCGTCCGGGAGACGGCTGTAGACATCCGTCGCCATTACGTGCACCTGCTTGGACGTCTTCACCAGCCAGTATACTCACGTTCCTTTTCTACCTTATCTCCTTACCTCCTCATTTACCTAGCTCGACACCTTATCCCTACCTACATATTGCACAAGTTGAAATTCTACTATTTCAATACAAAAATGTAACAATCGTTATTTTGACAATAAAAATGTATTTCTAATATAACTTGCAATAAAATATTTGTCGTAAATGACTATTGTGTTGGCAAAATGGAACCATCGCGACTGTGTTTTATTGGTAAATATATTAATATTATTTATTTATTAATATTTTTATGTATCTACACCACTGACCGTAGTTTATAAGTCATAATTTTGTCCATCCAAAGGTTGTCTGGAAGAAATCGCTTTAGGCGATAAGGCCGCCCATTATACTACCGTTTTTTTAAATATTATTGTTTTTTAAGTTTGTCTGTTTTGGTGTATAATAAAGTTATATTGTATTGTATTGTATTAAAGCTATATTTTTACACGACTGACAAAAAAAGAGGGGAGGACCTGTGACATCATTAACGATTTTGGATTGCGATTAAAAGAGAAACAATACACCCGAGTCATGTATCTTGTGACGCTCTGGTATAGAAACAGCCAAATAAACATATTCAGATACACCCGAAAAACATTACCCGTCTGGCGGTTAAAGATAACGATTCCGTACTTAGTTCAATTCTTCACGATTCGCTAAAAATTTCAGGTCTTCAGCTCCTAACATTAACATACACGGCCCAGTCCCTCGTGATGTTAACTGCGAACTCGGAAGACTTTAAAAAACTGGCCCGAAAATTCGTCTCGGAATCCCTAGCCGACAAGGTAGCAGAATTTTTAGCTATATCTTCGGGAAAAATCGTCGAAACCTTATCTACTGAAAATGACCTAAACGATGTAGTTCATAAAGATATTTCTATGGATGTTTCTGATACTATAGATAGGAAAGACGAATTTGAACTTCGTAATCGTGATATCCATCAAGAAGGAAAGCCTATTCGCGAGACAAAAGATTTAAACACACAGCCACTGAAAGAAATCAAACTTGATATTGCTTTACAAAAAGAACCTAAGCATTCGCAAGAAGAAATAGAAGATCGACAAACACCAACAAAAATAAAAGCTAAACGCCCTAGTCTAATCAAGAAATATTACAAGCAGAAAATACTACCATATCGTCCCGGTAAAATTGATCATTTGAACCAAGAGTTAAGTAAGGTAGATAAATACGAGCAGTTCGGAGATCCCGAAAAGCCAATTTACCATCCGCATAAGTTAATGGTGGATCCTAAAGAAGATATAGTTAAAAATGACAATCGCCATCTACAGCATCCACATATAAGAGATCTGGAGCGTATTGAAGAAGATAGAGATAACATTGAAAAACAATCTACGAAACAGAGAAAAAATATTAAGCAGTTACATAGGAAGCCTTCGCAGCCTAATAGAGATTTATTAAGGCTTACCAATCAATTTCCTAAATATAAACAAGATAGTAAAAATCCTAATTACAACTTCGAACAAGCTCATATCAGTAGCTTGACACCAGACTCTAGTGGTAACTTCAAAAAAGATCCTATTAACGACTTTCAACAAGACGAAATTGAAAACTTTAACCAGGATTCTAATGGAAACGTTAATCACGATCATATAAGCGAATTTCAACATGATCCCATTTACAACTTTAAACAAGATTCCATTGGCGACGATCATATTGATGTCGTTAAAAAAGACAAAATTGATAACTTTAAACAAGATCTTATTGGCAAATTTGATCAAGGACCTATTGACGAGAAAGATTTTAAGCAGTATCATACAGAAAAGCTGAATCGACAGACTACTGTTAAGCTTCTGCGGATACGCGAAGAATTATTTGAACACAAAAAAACGAATAGCCCGCTATCTAAACAGCCTAAAGTACTTTTAACAGAGTTAAAAGGTATATTACATACAGGAAGAAATAAAGCACAATATAAAAATCAACTCAAAATTGGCCATCACTATCCACACCACAAATTATATTTCCCAAATAAACCTAGAATGCCAACGGCAGCAGAAAAACAACACAATTATGAGGATGCTGAAATATTAGAGCAATTTAAAAAGATTAAGAAATTGATACCACAATCCGATGTTAAAGAGTCGCTAAAAATTGTTGACCGATATCCCATTCACAAACGAACACATCATCTAGAGTCCAAGCTAGGTAAAGACAAATATCTCAAAGGTGAAACACAGCTTTCCGAAAACAATGATAATACGGAGAGTAGCATTATAGCACATTTCTTAACAACTAAAATACCTAAAACAGCTTGAATTGTAGACAGAAACACGTCCTTTATAAAACAAGATAGCTCTAGAAGTAAGAAATCAACAGTACACCATGGAAATCATAAAGTTACAAAAAAAATGACAAAGACAAAACACAACAAATTTAACGAAAAGGAAGAAGATAATTAATTTGATGCAAATAAAGAATACAACAAATCTGACGCACTGAAAGAAGACAACGAATTTGACTTAAAGAAAGAAAAGGACAGTGAACATGAAACTCAAACTAAGGTAACTGAAGTATTGGCCACAAGTGGTCATCTAAAAAACTACCGAATCTAAAATATGAGAAAGAGATTGAGACGTTGTGGGATCAGATACAGAAAAAGATGCATAAAAGACCAACTTCGACAAAGCTCAGAGTGTTTTTGCAATAGAAAAAAAAGAAAACAAAAGTCATTTATTTCAACCATTACAGGTCATAGAAAATACGAAAATTACAGAAAATACAATTACACACATTTTGACATTTGTTCGTTAGTCAGCACATGAACCACACAGCAATGGTTCATGTACTGACAGTCAAATATACTTGCTAATAGGTTAAGGATGGTGTTGGGGCTGGCCCAGACCCTGCGCGCCATCGCCATAGAGTCTATGGAGAGTGGGGTTTTTATTTTTTAAAATCATTTTGCACTACTTTACTCAGTTTTTCAGTTTTACTTCAGACTGTCCAGTTAGGTAAGTCCAACTTCGACAAAGAGGTCGCCCGAAGAATCCAACTCGGATGGGCAGCGTTCGGAAAATTACGTGATATCTTCTCGTCCGAAATCCCGCAGTGCCTGAAGACGAAGGTCTTCAATCAATGTGTGTTGCCAGTGATGACATATGGAACTGAAACGTGGTCCTTGACTACTGGCCTTTTGGAAAAACTCACAGTCGCACAGCGGGCAATGGAGAGAGCTATGCTCGGAGTTTCTTTGCGCGATAAAATCCGGAACGAGGATATTCGTCGAAGAACCAAAGTTGCCGACATAGCTTTCAGAGTTTGCAAGCTGAAGTGGCAATGGGCAGGCCATATCACTCGAGGAACCGATAACCGGTGGGGAAGAAAGGTTCTTGAGTGGCGACCACGAACCGGAAGACGCAGCGTAGGTAGGCCTCCCACTAGGTGGACCGACGACATTGTGAAAGTCGCGGGCAACCGGTGGATGCAAGTGGCCCGTTGTCGGTCGGTGTGGCGCTCTAAGGGGGAGGCCTATGTTCAGCAGTGGACGTCTTATGGCTGATGATGATGATGATGATGATGAATTTAAAGAAAAATAATATAAATTCTTTAACTAATCATAGTACGGAACCCTCAACAAGAATTATTATTCAAAAAAAAAAACCGATGGCGTCGTGTAACTTATGACACTCCGGATCTCAAGAGGAATCTAACGACACCTTACTCGTTAAAATCAGTCGAGCCGTTTTGGCTACAGGATACCCAAAAAAAAGTTACCCTCTTTCTTGGGCAGTCCGGTAAAAATACTATTACGTAGAACGATCAATAGCACAGCGGCAAAATGGCGTCATCATTGCTACACATTTGCTACTGTCTAATCCTCAGATCAGATAAGTTCAAACCCGTCTACATAAACGTATGAAAGAAGAAAACATTATTGGAAATTCAAAATGGCATGCATGGTCTATTATTTTTCCAATTACCTTTATCCGTATCCTTGATATTGGCATCAGACTACGGTTAAATGGACTTTAAAACTCATTGGAAAAATACTAGTAGTTCGTGCCGATCTGAGACCTCGTGACCCCTATATCTTCACAACTCCTGAACCGATTCAGCTCATATTCGAACTTAAAAATTGTATTAAACTGAACTACTTGCCTACAAAATTTCATGCAGATCGGATCAACGGTTCGCAAGTTATCATCGGACAAATTTACACACAAACATACATACAAATGCCGATTTGTCCCAGTAAACTCTGAGACCTTCGCTTCGCTCGATCAATTATTTGTTTTATTCTGATGTCTTTATTAATATGTCAAACGAACGGTAATTGCATAGTTATTGTTTACTTCAAATGTTAGTTTTTAAATATTATGAGCCTCTCATGTCCCAGTGCTGGGCAATAGCCCATAAACTAGAAAGCTATCATACAAATAATTTACACTTTAAGTACTTTATTAATCGTTTTATCCGTGATAAGATAGTCTAATTATCTGTCATCATCATCATCTCAGCCACAGGACGTCCACTGCTGGACACAGGCCTCCCCCTTAGATTTCCACGAAGAGCGGATGGAAGCGGCTCGCATCCAGCGCGTTCCTGCGGTCTTTATCAGGTCGTCCGTCCACCTTGTGGGTGGACGTCCTACGCTGCGCTTGCCGGTACGTGGTCTCCATTCGAGAACCTTACAGCCCCATCGGCCATCAGTTGCGTGCTATGTGCCCTGCCCACTGCCACTTCAACTTGCCAATCCTCTGGGCTATGTCAGTGACTTTCGTTCGTCTACATAATTATCTGTATATTTATGATATGAATATCATTAGCTCGAATATGACGCTTCTGGCTTAGTTGTGTGCAGTGCAGTGCGTCTATACCTTATGGTGGCCTTTTTTTTACGAGGGCGAAATCATCTTAATGTATCTGACTGTTTTAGGTGTAGCCGGGTTATGTGGCATTGTACCCACTAAAATTCCCCAGGTGGCTTGCCTTTGTGCTTGAGAGAGAACGCCGGGATCTCCAAGGGAAAGCTACGAGCTGTTCTGAGACGCCTCCGCCTACGACAACGTCAGCCACTCGACGCTGTCGGCCTTCCCGGGCTTGTTTAGTAGATGGTTACAGCCCCACCTCTAACCACCCTCGAGCCCAGAGGTGTCCTTTGAGTAGGCTCTCACTACAGGCAGGGAATACCGACGACGTATTCTAGTATCCCGGCACCAGGGCAAACCTTAGTTGGTCTATTATGGTTTACTAGCTGCGCCCCGCGGTTTCATCCGATATTTTACCATTTCGAAGTAAAAAGCCTACGTGGTAATCCAGGATGTAAGCTACCTCCATACCAAATTTCATTCAAATCCGTTCAGCCGTTCCAGAGTTGAACTGGAACAAACACACTTAAATACTTACCTACTTACACACAAATAACATTAGTGTGGTTTTGATACATTTTGTTTTAATAAAACGGGAATACTCACGTTAAATTGAGTCGGTTATTCCGACTATAGTTTCGATCACATTCGGTGACCTTTATCAAGGAATGCTCAGCGAGACCTTGTCTTGCCTTGCACTGCAAAGACGAGGTCAATTAAAACAAAACATTGGTGTGATTCTACGTTAACTGCACTGCACCCCGTAAATTGTCTCCGCGTTGAACGAATTGATTGTGAGACCGACCGCCGCAGACGGATGGTAGGTTGGTACCCCTATTGTCTAACTTACGTTGAGATGGTGGTCAGGTACCCGAACCTCCCCGCACATGGTCTCCGCGTTGCACGAGTCGATACAGTGCGACCGTCCGCCGCGGACGAAAACTTGACGTGTCGGACATTTTCTGAAATAAGAAAACATTTTATTAGGTTTTTTTTTATGGATCTTGGTGACGAGACGAGCAAGTCGCTCACCTGATGTTAAGCTTCACGCCTGCATATAACAGTTCAGTGACATCCCGAATATTGAACTTTTAACAGTTCAAACCCATGAGCGGCAATGCAGCACTGCGCTCGTCACCATGAGATATTAGATGTTAAATCTTTATGCCCAGTAGTTACGCTGGAAACATTGCCCTTCAATCAGTAATGAACACAGCAATATTTGCACACTACTGCCTGGCGGTTGAATAACTGGCAAAGGTGTGGTACTGCAAAGGCGGTCTCTGCAGGAGAGCCCTACACTACTAAATGAGTAACATTATTAAAATAAAAACAATATACCCGACTGCAAAATGTAGCTTATGTTACTCAAGGCATAAAGAGGAATCCAACGACACCTAATTCATCAAAACCTGTCAAGTCTTTTAGCTACACGAGTTACATTGGGTAATACAAACATATATTTTTACCCTAATAAAATTACCCTCTTTGGGCAGTCGGGTAAACATGTGTTGAAAATAATTGATCAATGCCACCACATTTGGTACTTGGTACTAACTACGGTACTTATCAAGTTTTGGGGGGAAAAAACTGTTGATTTCAATCAGCTATGCGTCTGCGCATTATAACCTTATCTTTGTGATCACCGACACGTAGGGATAAACTACGCTTGTACAAGTCATGCTTTACATACGATAAAAAGGTCATGAATAGAATAGGTATGTTCAAACATCGTTACTTTCATGGACGTAGACTTCATACCCAGTAGATTGGGTACTACGTCCATGGTTACTTTTAATTTTTTGACTTGTTTTTTTTTACTATGAATACTGACGTGGTTATGTCACATTTTGTTATAATAATTTTTCTTTTCTTCCTTTTTTAGGTTTCTATACTTCACATTGTAAATTACAGTTTTACATCATTATCTACGAGACAGCCACACATTTTTCTTGTTTTGTTTATTAATACCACAGATTATGTATAGATACCGCGTTACAAGATTGTTGTTCCGACACGAACTCACTAAAGTTAACGGAAAGCGCAGGTGGCGGGAACTGCGACCATGCGTTCTCATTGGCTATCACAAGGTTTACTCCTATTCGCACCTAGCAATGAACCAATGAGTAAGTTTTTACAAATATAAATAGAATTATTCATTGACGTATATTGATATTTAACAATAATCTTAGCAGCATAATGAATAAAAAAAATAAAAGAGCAGAATTGAGAAACACAATAGATAATTAATAATATTGAAACTAGAAAACAGGATTCCGTACCTCAAAAGAAAAAAAAGAAAACATGATAGGATCAATTCGTTGTCAGTCTGTATGTCTGTCCGTCTGCATATCAAGATGGTGCCGCATATTTTGTCAAAATCGAAATAGGGTAGTTCCCGTTGACCTAAGATCATGAAATTCAGCAAAGAAGTAAGGTACATCACAATTAGATACAAATAGAGGAACAAAACTGAAAAATCATAACTTTGGTTTTATACTAAATTTGTTTTTGCGATTACAAACTTCTATTCGTAGTTGCAGAAATGACAGTGACGTAAATAATTTTGATTTTGGAACCGATGCTTGGCGCGTTTTGATTGCCCTGAGTGCGGAATCTAGGTGTGATCTGTGATTCATACGTAGAAAGGTATGTACGACGCGACATCGAGTATTTATCTTATCACTTGATAACAGAAATACACTCGATTACTGTTACAGAGTCGATCGAACGTGAATATGTTTAAAAGAGATTTTCGTCCAAAATTTGTGAAATTGTTGGTATAATTGTAGGGAAATCTTGGGAGAATTGTGGGGAAAAGCTTGGGAGAATTGGATTGCAGTGTTTGAAAGTTTCGATGTGATGTTAGTGCTTTGAAGAGGAAAGAAGAAAGGCGATAAAGGTAATATGACGATATTACATCAGCTTGTAGAGCAAGCTTATTTTGTTTCTGTCTCGCTCACAAAATAAATATTTTTGACGATATTCAGTGATGGATTTATCTATGGTGATGGTATTGAGAAATGATTTTGCGTGATTTTCTTTTTACTCGACTGTCAAAGGAGGGTAATTTTTTGGGGTGAATATAAGTATCAAAATAGAGAAATAATATAAAGAAGAATAACAAAGGCCATAGTAAGATGCCCGATTGTAGTACTGATGAGGACGAAAGATGTCGCTAGTGCTATGTGGTTGATGTAGAAACATAGTATTAGAATGTAAGTGCGTATTATGGAGGTCAGTGTATATACCCCAAAACATTACCCTCCTTCTTGGGCAGTCGGGTAATTATGAAACAAGCCTTTGTTACAAGCATCATTGGAAAAGTTTACAGAATAATTTCAAATAAAACAAAACCGACTTCAAGAGTACCATTTATTAAAATTTGCTTCGTCATAGTCGCTATCATAATCGAGATTATGATGGGAACTGGATCTCAAATGGGTCTGCCGGAAGACACTGTGGATGCTTGGCAGCAGATTTTCAACTTTAGGGAGTACTACAAAATACCGCCTCCATACTATGGTTTCCTCATGGTTTTTTCCTTCACCGGTAGTTCAAGCACATTGTTAGAATGAACTAACACCAGCAGCACGCGACCCGAACGCGCTAACGACTTAGCTATCATCGCTACAAAGTAGTTTATTTCAATGCTATTTATTAGCAACATCGGTTTAGGGACGTCGCGAGGCCACAGTACGGCGCAACCTACTAGTTGAAAAATATGTTTAAAATAAAATACGTTTTTGTGTAAAAATATATTTTTCCAGACAAACTTTTATAAAATCCGTTCGTCAAAAGCTCGTAAAGCAAAAATCGTAAGGCTAATCAAAATGAGTCCAAACTCCATCAATCTACTGTTAGTTACTTAGGAGTTCTGTTTCCTCCTGATGTCTCCATCATCAGATCAGCTCGCTCTTATAATATTGTACGGTCATCGGAATTTGACAGGCATGCAAAATTTCAACTGAATTGAACAAGGGGGGAAAGTTAAGTGGTTAGGTTAAGTGGCTGGTCTAAAGTTCAGTTGCAAGATTTGACCCGAACATACATATATATAAGCTTGTACAAAACATATTTCAGGATTGTCACGTAAAATGCGTGCTACGAACCACCACCGGCCGTACCAGGGGTACCCGTACGTTAATCCTCCAGTCAATGACGCACCGTCCATCGACTCGGCGACGGCGGCGAGATGGAACAATCTACCCAGGAGACAGGTGGCTAACTCTTTCTACTTTACTCAGTGCAACTTACTATAGCTAGATGGAACAACCTACCGAACCGCCCTAAATCAAACCCGAGTGATTTTCCCAATTTTCTTGTATGTTTTGTTTGTAGTAAGTCTTTCTGTAATAGGGAGAATTTTGTGTTAGTAATCGTATCATTGGTACTACCAGTTGAACCACTCATTAGTACTACTGATCCGTAGGACATCTTTCTGCAAGATGAACAACCTATTTAGGAAAAGTGAAAGTGAGTGCTCTCTTTAAATTTCTTACTCCTTCTACCGCGGCGAGATTGAACTAACCCAAACCAAGCAAACAGGTAGCTATCGCTCTCTCTCCCTCTCTGTCAGTCACTCCCTCTCTCTCTGCATCTTTAACCTACCCAAGAAATATGTCACTAGATGTCTTTCAATTTTCTCACTCTTTCTACAGCAGCGAGATGGAACCACCTGCCCAGGAAGCAGCCTCTTTGTTATGGATGGCCCTGATTGTGATTGTGATCGTGTGCGAGCTCAGTGCCCATGCTGCGAGTAAGTTGGTACGGGCGTGATGGCATGTGATCACAATCAGAATCACGAACTTACATAATAAGGGGCTATCTCTCACTCTCTGTAACTTTTTTACTCTTTTTACGCAGCAGCGAGATAAAAACCCCTACCACGAAAAAATTATGTACTTGTACAGAATACCCAAGTCTACAACAACGATAAATGTTGGAAGCACAGAAATTTACGTTTTTTTTTAAATTACAGATGGAGTTGCCACTACAACGGGCAGATCCAGTGGTGTACGTTAACATGCCAGATGGGGTAAGTAACTAAGTAGTGTAATTGGTTTGAATTTAATCATTCGCCTGAGCGCGAACTGAGTGACGAAGCGCTGATGCGAAGCGAGCGAGACGCAACGAGTAGGCGCTTCCTACTGCAAAATGGAATTTTTTCAGAGGCCAGAATGGCTTATGAGTTTTTTTTTCTTGGATAAATTGACCCCGCTTCCACTCTACTTCTATGGAGGGACAGCCTAGGCATCCATAATCTATGATTTCTCGTCGAGCGCTAACGCGAATGGTGTAAGAAAAGAACACATGAGTTGGCAATTTGAGAATTGGTAAATTTGAGACATTCTGCGTCTAAGCCGGCACAAATTGCACGTGCATACTAAATCTCCGAAGTACATCACCCGCAGGCCGTCGCTGAGCGCCGCCCTGGAACCCTGCCCGTGAAACCGGACCCCGACCCAAGCCCCGTGGTGTATATCGATATGCCTGAAGCCAGCGGTAGCTACGTATCCACGGAACGAAGAGAATCCTCAAGTGATGAAGTGAGTCGTTATTTCCTTTTCTTTTTTATGTTTGGCAGGCTAGGCGTTTGACTACTACACACCTGATGTTAGGTTATAGTGTGGTCGAAAATGACAAGCACAAGTAGCCTGGGGGAGTACGTACACATAGGCTCTCTCGAGGTGCACATGGGGTGTCTCAGAGAAAGAGTATAGGCATCAAAGAAGTGAAGTGACACGCATGTAAACTGGAAAAGGCACATTAAAAAAAATAAAGGAAAAATTGTCAAGTTTCTCATACGCACTTAGGGAACTTAGACGAGCAACAGACCTAGATACAGCTTAACCAGCCTATTACGCATATGCATTCTCGTGGCTCAGCTACGGCGTCATACTTTGCGGAAACAGTATGGATGCCGAAGATCTCTTTGTTGCCCAGAAAAAATGCATCAGAATACTTGCAAACATAAAACTTTCCGACATCAAAATACCAAATTTTCACAGATCCTATATATATTTTGAGGATATATCCTATATCCTCAAAATTATCAGACAATCGAGATTACCGAATAAAGTCTAATTATAATTACTAGTACCACCGTCTAAACTAGCAATGCAAATGCAATGCAAACAAGCTACCAGTACAGATAAAAGAGATAGAAGATGAATTCATATTTGCTAAAGCCCTAAAAGTTGTATTACTCGCGAAATCCTACTATACCCTAGACGGATTTTTGACAGATAAGACTATTATGGAATAGATTGACTCGCTCCGCACGATATTGCCATACCCAATCAGGGTCATTATGATTACTTATTTAAAATATGCTAATTAAGATCTGCATGTAATTTACATAATGTTTGCAATACATGTATTGAGTATTAAAATATATGTGGACAAAATAACCTTGTAAGATACCTTCTCCAAATTATTTCAAAAGCCTTACATCATCATCAGCCAGAAGACATCCACTGCTGAAAATGACCTTAGAGAGCCACACTGAAAGACAATCTGCCACTAGAATCCACCGGTTGCCCGCGATTTTCACAATATCGTCGGACATCCTAGCGGGGGGTCGTTACCATCTGTTCTACAGTTTGTCACTTCAGCTTGCCTTACATAGTCAATTCATATTTCCCAGGAACCAGAGTCCAACACCTTCACTCAGGACAAGCGGAAGTCGACAGACGACCCAGTAGTTTACATAGACCTGCCCGACACGAACGGAAGTGACGTGACGCGGAGTTCGCAGAACGAAGACCGGCAGGACGAGCCGGAGTACGTGCAGGTTAGTAGTTAGCAGTCATAATACATTTATATCAACAGGTTGCTGGACATAGGACTTCTGAGCCTTCTCTGGCATGCCACGCATAGGCAACAGTAATTTCAAAACCCCATTTCACTCTTTAGGGGTTCATTTTCTAAAAATCCGGAAACATGCCTTTCTTTATTATTTATATTTATAGTATAGAGATTTTCATCGGCGTAGCATGAAAAAAGTTTTTATTTCCATACAAACTTTGGGGGTCCATTGCACCCTCTTAGAGGTAAATTTTTAACATAACAAAACCCGTTTTTATTGTTCACCTAGAGTTTTAGACCATTTGAGGAATGTTGGGTCCAAATTTCAAGTCTCTGTCAAAAGCGTTTGGTCTGTGCGTCGATTCCTAAAAAAATGCTTGTTCTTTTATACAAGATGTTACTGAAAGGTGTGGCAATATTGAAAGGTATGTATGTACTCATTCATTATGATTATTGACGAATGGAACGCAGCGTGCAGGGGTTTTGCAAGGACGGACAGAGTCCTTAACGCAGTATTGCGTTCCATCATCGATGTAGTCGACGTGGGCCAAAAAGCTGCTAGATTAGAATGGGACTGGGTGGGTTATGTGGCACATTATGCATCCAGATCGATGGGCCAAGATCGTCACACAGTGGGTTCCTGGTGGAAGACGCAGACAGGGAAAGCCTAAAAATCGCCGGCGTAGTGATCTTGATCTCTACTGCCGACGGCGATTTCATTAAAACCATGTGTCTGTTTCAGTTGAGTTATACAAGTTACTGATTCTCGTCTCAGGTATTATGTAAAATCAATTTTGTATAGACCGAGTGAGTAGCCCTGATGTCAGAGTTTTTTGGCCGCCTGGAGGCCTATAGCATGGCTGATCGGTTGTTGTAATAGGACAAACTACCAGGGTATTCGGAGATATGATAAATTGATATCGATTTCGAGATTCCAAAATGGACTGTCTGTCGTCTCCATTGCCTCTGACCACTCTCGCACGCTAGCCATTGTGAATATCTCGAAAGATAGCGTTGAGAATAAGAAATCTCGGAGTTCGACATTATAATTATAATATTTGATCCCGGACTGGACAGACCTGGTTATGTCCTAAAACTGCGACTATAATCACCAGAGGACGAGAAGCAGCGTCCTCTTAGTTAACGGTGAACACTCTGCGATTTCCTTGCCACCTGCTAGACGTGGGGATTATGACCCTCCCATTACTGCCTCGGTGGCTCAGTTGGTAGTGAACCTACCTTCTGTGCTTGGGGGCGTGGGTTCGATCCCTATCTAGGACAAACATTCATGTGATGAATATTTGTGTTTGTTCTATGTCTGGATGTTAATATCTATATAAGTTTGTATTTAAAAATATCTATGTACGTATATCAGTTTCTGGCAGCCATATTACAAGCTTTGCTTAGTTTGGGGTCAGATGACCGTGTGTACTAAAATGTCCCAGGTATTTATTTATTTATTTATTATGGGGGCGGGGGCTTCGTCCAGCAGTGGACGTCCCATTTAAACTGATCTTACTAACTCCCCAGGAGACGATATTCTTCAACCCGTTCGAGAACAGACGGATAGAGATGCACAAGGACGAGGTGAGACGAGATTCGGAGTCGGATGACGAGTCGACCGCCAGCAGTCTCCCACCCAGGCGGCCTCTCCCGCCCATACGGCCTAATACCTTGGACCTGTATGGGCTTGGCTCGTCAGGTAATAAGGACTATTGGAACTGGCTTAGTGATTAGGATGGACATATATTGACGAGTGTAGTTATGATTTGATTAAGTAATTAACCGTTAGTAGTAACTTGACCAGACTCTACTTATATCTATCATGAGGATCTTGAGGAGAAAGTTTGAATGGCACTCAATTTTACATTGTAAAATATACTTTTTTTCTGATATTGGCAAGACGCTTGCCTCATAGTAAGCGTTCAGTTATCATTCAGAATTTTAAGGTTGTCCAAAACATTTTTTTTGTGTTTAAAATAGTTGTAATTTTAATGTTAAGTCTCTTTATGGCCAGTAACTTCGCTAGATACGTTTCCCTTCAACCCAGATCACTGTGATGGTTGCACACTACTTCTTGGCGGTTGAATAGCTAGCAAAGGTGTGGTACTTCCCCAGGCGGCTTCAGCAAAGCAGTCTTGCAACTACAAGAAAAAACTATCGCATACTGCAAGAATCTTGAAACTTTTAGCCGTGAAAACGCGACAAACACCCAGACAGAGATACAGAGTTACTTTCGCATTTATAATATTATTTAGGATGAAAAAAAATGTTATACAAAAAAAAAAAAAAAATGTTTGAACTAGTAGACAAAAGATAAAGTAACCAAAAAATGCACTCGCTAACAACCGCTTAATCTGCTCGACGGCGGTGTTGAATAAATCAATGTCGTGTTGAGATTGCGACGCTACGTTATTGAAACTGTCATTTCTGTAGTTCGTGTTTGCTAAGGGGGTAAGAAGTTAAAATAATAATGATTCTTTGTATTCCAGGGGCGTCATCATCAAATCTAGCCTCAGGTTCAACGACTGGTATTTCATCCCTCATGTCGAAAGAGACCATGCTGTATGGTCAGGATGAAGGTGACTTCCCCATGTCTCCAATACCCGTGTCAGAGTTCCCTCAACCACCGCCTGCTTACACGGAGATAGACAGGTAATAAGCTTCAGATCCAGAACGAGGATATTCGCCGAAGGACCAAAGTCACCGACATAGATCTCAAGGTTTGCAAGCTGAAGTGTCTATGGGCAGGACAGGACACACCACTCGAAGAACTTTTTTTTCTATTTTTTTCCGTTGTCCCTTTTGTAAGTTATAAGTTTTTTTAAATGACAAATAATCTTTTTAAAATCAAATATCAGTCAGGCAATCGGGTATTTTGTTTTTTTTTCTTTTATCAATATTACTTGTTGATGTGTAATTTCAAAATCTGTAGTCAAACACTAAGTACCTACACTTCTTACAGTATATTAATTTTGAACAGAGTAAGCAGTCCAGTGGTGGACCAACAAGAGCCAGTAGTCGAGCAACCGAGACGGGAGGAGCCGCCGCGGACACAAGTCATACTGCACAGAGGTAAGAGAGCCAGGGCACAGTGAGAGCACGAGCGAAGCGAGCAAAATAAAATGAGCGCGAAATATTGAACGACGCTCAAACGCAACAATTCGCTGACGTTGATATAAAAAACAAGTGTATTGAAATTTATTTTTTATTTTATTTTTAACCCTCGAATCAAACAGAAGGGTGTTACAAGTTTAACGTGTGTATGTGGCATCGTAGCTCACAGACATATGTTTCGATGTTGATTTAGTATTTTTTTTGTTTAAAATTTGACTTGATCGAAGGTGTTCTTAGCTATTATTCAAGAAAATTAGTAATAGTTGAATCGGGAGATTTTTAATTTTATTTATACTTGAAAAATTGCATAAGCAGGGCTAGCATAAGCACCGCGACAAAATCTTCCTTACTCTTCATGTTGTGAAATATGAGACAAACTTATACATAATCGTAGCCTTGTCCTCTTCTTGCATAACAAAAAGATTTTGTCGCGGTGCGCATGCTAGCCCTGCAGAAGCTATAGTATCAGGTCGAACCATCATGTGACCAAAATGCGGGCCTCTATTCTGCTAAATAATTAGTCATTCGGCCAGCATTTTCGGCGGAATACCTTTCTGGTAGCGGTTTATTAGATTTAGAGAAATTATACAAAGAAGAATTCTAATCTTCTATTCTAATTTGAAATAAAACTTAAATTGCGGATATTATACCAATACTATCTTTCTATATTAACCATATTTTCAGCTTTTATAGCGGTTTGAACATTATTGGTTATATTTTGCATTTACTGGCAGATTTTTTGCGAAACAATAAAAAATAATCATCATGCCTATTCTAGATCCAGCAACTACCATGCCTCACCCTGTAGGGCTTCCAAATTTGGACCGAAAGTACCTGAACTGCCATCACTGCGGCATGAGAGTCCACACGCTGGTCATCAGGGAGAACGGCACCATCACTCACGTCACTGCCATTATGTGCCTCATTATATGGTGAGTCCTATCCAACCACAGACCACCCCTAGATACCGTAATTAGGACGATAGAAGCACACCACGCATCGGTCAAAATACATCTACAGGGTTATAACGAACCCTTTGCTAAGCTGAAAACGGCTCATATGAACAACTTTTACTATTGGAACAACCCTGAAAAATTGGTTCATTGCTATACGCGAGGGCGCAACCTTGATATAATCAAAGGGAACGCTTTGTCGTAGTCGCAACCCGCACTTTCCTCCAACTTTGGTGAGTTTTTGTCGGGATAGCGATCTCGTATAATCGACTGTACAACCCTGGAGACACAAGATATATTACAACTTTTGGGACAACAAAAGCGATTTATCGCTAACTCTGGCGGGACATGTATGGGAGTCTTTTTAAAAATGTTTTCACGTTAAAAAGCACGGTAGCTTAGCGATACTACCCACCCCAATTTTTTTTTTGTTTTAATAATTATTTGTACAAGAGCGTAAAGTTCATTTTTGTTTACGATTGACTAGTTTGAATCCAGAGCAAGCGAAGGCTTCCATAATTGAACCCCGAGCGAAGCGAGGGTTTCAAGGCACAAAAAACAAAAAACTGTACTCTCGCGTGATATTCAGAAGAACGAAGAAAAACAATCCAGATGATTCTGGAGCAATGTTTTTTTTTAAATGGATTTTCTATGAAGATATGGCATTCAGGTGCATTAAGCATTTCGCTCAGCGAAACGCAGCAAGCAACATTTTGCGCTAATAAATGGGTTTTATCAAAAAATTACACCAACCAAAAAATCAAGATGAAAGTTAGTATAAGTACATTTATCACTAAACAAAAAACCAAGATGAAAATCAGCTTATTGACATTTGTAGCGCATCCAATGTTATCATGCGATCATTTTAGCCGTAATATCTTGATATAATGTATTTATTAGCGCAAAATTGGATTCAATAAAACCACGATGCGTAATTAAGGGGTAATAAACAAAAACGTAAGAAAATTTAAATTTGGCGCTTTGAGCGAAACTTTGCATTCTAATTAGCTGCGTTCTAATTTCATTTTTCACTCACTATAGTGAGCAAAATATGGGTTTGCTCACTGGTTTTACGTAAGTAAAGCATTTTTGACGAACAAAAGTTTTTTTTTTTACTTCCAGTATGCTTCCATGCGTCGCCTTCATCTACTGCACGGATGTCTTCAAAATCAAGAACCACTATTGCCCGAGTTGCAACAAAATCATTGGCTACGAACTCCCATTCGGAAGCAAGAAGATTGTATACATCAATTGAAAATGAATGTTGCCAATGACATGAAAGAACTTTATGACCGAAACAACCTAATAGCAGAAACAACTTTGCACTGATAGTTGCAACTTGTAGGCTTAATTTTAATAACAACTTGATAGATTACATACAAGTGCACATTGTATTATCGAAACAACCGCAGTGACATAAACAACCAGTGACGTATCAACCACAAAATGACAGATCTTTAACAGAAATAACTACAACATCGCGGTGAAAGACTTTATTTATATAGGCTGTATTCAACGAACAAATATATTAGAGAGTGCACCCGATATGTCTATAACAACCTGTGAAATATCAACCACCAAAAGACAAGTACAACTTCAGAAACATCAATTTTATTTATAGTTTGGAAACAACTTCTAATTTATGGAGTCAACCGGTATAACAGAAACAACTTTTAGAAGAAAGTAACAACTCGTATTGCAAGTAATCTTTGATACATTACAGGAAACAAATTAATCAAGTTGTGTGCAAAAACTTCTGTATATTTATTAAGAGGATAGTCGATAGGATTCGAAATTTGAAATTGTATAGCTGTCGCTCTGCTTCTCGTGCGTGCAATAGAGAGTTAGTCAATTTTCCCAACTTTTTGATGAAATTAGCGTTTCGGGGGTAGTCTGCTATCACCCCCTAAATCTTAACAGAATCTTTTGTTTTTGGTATCAATGGCTTGGATATACCATAATCTATGCCGTTATGTTTTGCTTTTTCAAAAGATGTTTATGGTATTCTAATGAAAATACTTTTCTTCTTCGTATTTTCGACGCAAAAAATTTGTCACTTTAATAACGAAGATAATATTGCGAAATTTAAAAAAATCAAACATACAAGCATAGTTTTCCACGTGTAGATAACATATAAAAAAAAACATCGAAATTGGATAACAATTTGGGGGTTGGTATCAGACTACGCTTTTTGTATGGACAAGACAGCGGTGTACTCTATTTAAGCTACGTCCTGAACTGTGGCATTAGAGCTGGCTCGGCTCGCATAACGATACGATACCGAACATACCTAGTGCATATGAGATGTATTATGTGTGTGAACAGGGACGCAGTAAGGAAGGGAGGTGCAGGGCCAAGCCCTTTTCAGTCATTTTTAAGGTTCCGGAGCTCAACAAGGAACTCTTATTATATTTATGGTTACAATTTGATCAAAATTACAATTAAAGTGTTTTTTGGATCATGAGTGTGACCAAAATGCAAGTAATAAAGACATTGAAACTCACCGATTTAGTTTGATTGGCCCTCCTGTTTTTCTGACTTTGAGGGCTTGTTCCCAAAACTTTACCGCTTCGGGCAAAATTGTATTCTGTAACGAAGTAAAAAAATACTGGTTGTTAAGAGCCTTAGTCGTAACACAAATAACACAATAACGTAACACATTTTTTTTCGTATGTCCACGCGAACGAAGTCGCGGGTAACAGCTAGTCCTGTATATTCAGTCACATCACGGGGACCTACAGTGTATCTGTATGAAATAAATGTAAACATAAAATTAAATATTCTTTGACTTACATTAATCATGATGAACTTCTCGTGTTCTAATCTGTAAACAAATAGAAACAAAAGATTAAAGCTAAGAATGAGTGGAGGCCCGTATAGTGTCTGGGAAGTCTGTTGATACCATAGATCACACCCCAGATTCTGCATTCATGACGCTCGTACCGCACCACGCATCAGTCTAAATACACTTATAAAGAAATACTCTGATTGGTTGATTGTTAGGCGCGAGTAGACGTAACCTTAAAATAGCCAATGAGAACACTCGGTCGGACTCCCCGCGACCCGCGCCTTCCTCAAACTTTGGCGACTTTTTGTAAGAACAAAGAATTTCGTATGCGGTATCTAGTGTGATCTGTGGTTGATATGGTTAGTGTTGTGTGCCGTGGTGACAACCCTACGTTTTTTCAAGACCAAAATAAATGAGGGTAGATCTCAACACCCTCATTTCGCACAGAGACGACCCGCATTCGTCAGTCAGCTCGTGACCACGGCCATTGAAACATGGCCGAAACGTCGAGGTATATGAATGAAAAATAGTTTTAGTTAGGAAACATTAAATTATGAGTGGAGACCGTCTTGGCGTCTTGGGCCAAAGACGTTACTTTAAAGCAGGGATTCCCAAACTATTTTGGGGAAGAGACCCCTTTTCCAAAATGAACTGATACCTCAGACCAATTTTAACTTTGCGGTTGGTAAAGTGAGTAAACTTGACACCATTTTCTCATCAAAATTTAACAAAATAAATAGACATAAAATACAGTAAATATCAAGTATATTAATAATTATTAATACAAATTACGTAATAATACTCAAGTAGGTAATTATTTTTTGAAAAGAACATTTAATAATTAGGGGTCGATTTTTAGGCCTCGTTGACCCCCCAATACACTTTTTGTTTATGACGACCCCTGCTTTAAAGTAATTTTAACTAACGGGTAACTTGCAATACTGATACAGGTACGGAGCAGCCCGAACATGTCTTGCGTTCTTCTGTTATTACCACAGAAAAAATATACGAGAAAAATGACAATCTCATACAAAAAACTACGAAGTGTACACCCGAAAAAACAGCATAAAACTAGATGACACTTACGAAAGCTAATGTCCAAAGCGCTATAAAAGCCGATGAAAATATGGTATATATAGAAACATAGTATTTTTTTTTTTTCCTCCTAAGAGGATTTTAGCGTCGCACGTCTTATGCATTTGCCAGTGTCAAGTATACATATTTATACTCAAGTTCAGTTAGATATAATCAAACAAGTCATAGTCACTGTCAAAGTCGAGCAAAGCAAGTCACGGTCAAGTCCTAGTCATGCCCCAGTAAAGTGGTGAAAACTTTACTAGAGCCTTCTATGGAGTTTTGGAAACAACACGAAAATTCACGTTTCACGACATTATACCATTCACCAACACTCGTGCATGTTCACGAACACTTAACGGGTAAAAATTCACAGTTTTTACACATTAACACTCGAAATAACACAAGTAATGGAAAATAATATAATGACGCGACATGATTTCTGCACATTCCCGCCAAAACTCAAACATAGTATTGGTATATGTCCGCAATTTAAGGTTTAGTTCAAATTAGATGGCAATATCCGACGTAAGAACTATTTTTAAAATAATGTTTTCAACGCCATCTCTGCGAGTTTTGCAAATAAAATTAATAATTTTACTGATATTACTAATGCAAAAATATTGATAGCAAGTAGCGTTTTTTCTCCCTACTATTAAGAATGAGTTAGCTTGGGTTTCTATTTCAAGTCAAGCTGAAATTGTGACGATCATGTCGCAGTTTAAAGCACTAGCGACATCTTACGTCCTTTATCAGTACTATAATCGGGTTACGCATCTTTTTATGGCCATTGCACTAGCGACATCTTAAGTCTTTTATCAGTACAATAATCGGTTTACGCATCTTTTTATGGCTATTGGCACTCTTCTTTTTCAAATTTCTCTATGGTTATTACTAAGTGAAACCCCGTCAAGCAACATAGAACTGGTAATCATAAACAACATCTTAAAACTACATGTTATATGATATTAAGAGGATAGTCCTTCTCCGAGGTTTTGGCGTATTCGATATTTTGTTACTCGGTGACGAGACGAGCAAGTCGCTCACCTGATGTTAAGCGTCACGCTTGCCCATAACAGTTCGGTGACACCCAGAATTTCGAACTTCAACAGTTCAAAACTGTGCGCGGCAATGCACTGCGCTCGTCACCCTGAGATGTTAGATGTTAATCTCTGTATGCCCAGTAATTACGCTGGAAACATTGCCCTTCACTCCGGAACACAGTAATGCTTGACACTACTGCTTGGCGGTTGAATAACTGGCAAACGTGTGGTACTTCCCCAGGCGGACTCTGCAAGAGAGCCCTACCACTACAAAACAAAATTGTTTTTCGTGCGTGCGATAAAGAGAGCAAGTGAATTTTCCTAACTTTTGATTACATTGGCGTTTCGGGGGTTCTGTTATCACCCTTCTCTTATTATTAAAATCTTTTGCTTTTGGTGTGAATAGCTTGGATAAGCCATGATATATTCCGCTATGATTTGTTTTATCAAAAAAAAATGGTATTATAATAAAACTACTTTACTTTATCGTATTTTCGACTCAAACAAATTTAAAGGTTCAATGAGGCGTTTTCCACAAAAAAAAAAATAGTTCTAAATTACTTACTAGACGGCGTAATAGTCCTATCGTTTTACCTGTTATTCTGTCGAAATATTTTTTTTATTTTTTAAATCGTAAATTTTGGCTCCACACGTTGTGTATTTAGTCAGTGTCACTATTGTAATATTTCAAATGTAATCAAATACATAACTACATTACTTGAAATTGTCTAAATACACATGTGGAGCCAAAAAACATGAGAAAAAAAAGGCACACGTACGTTTTTTGTCTTTCATGTCTTGACAGTGACTGAAAAACCTCAAGGTACATCTAACGCCATCTATTGGGTACTTTTATTACCAGGTTGTTTTTTTTTCGAAAACGCCTCATTGAAACAACGAAGATATTGCGAAAATAAAAAAATAAACAAACGTACAAGCATAGTTTTTCACGGCGTAGATACCATATAAAAAAATCATCGAAATCGGATAACATTTAGGGGGGGCTAACATTTCGCTCGGTTCGTCACCGAGTATCATAAAAAAAAAAACACAAATACATACATACAAACGCCGACTTGTTACTGCACTTCGCGTCGCTCGGTCAAACTACAATCAGTAAGTCAAAAAAATAATTTTCCAAATCAATTTACAAACGACGGAGTTTTTTTTAATTCATTTTTTTTTGAGATTTTCTCGGTATTCGGCCATGCCGCTCCCATTGTTTCTGAGATAACAAAAACAAAAAAAAAAAATTTAAAAAAATCAGTCGACTTGAGAACCACCTCCTTTTTTTTAGAAGTCGTTAAATAAAATACAAGTGAATTGACTAAAGAATTTTCACTTTACCACGAAAGTAGTAATTTTCAGCTTGCAACGAAATGAATTTGCCGTTGAATAAGTTTAGAAGTAATAAAGTAGTGAGTAATAAATAGTAACACTGGAAAATTTAATATTAACTTATCCCATTCCTTTGAAGTAAGTATTTATGCGGGGCGATTTAATTTTCCAATTTAGTTTCGCTTTGGTCGTTTATTAGCTACGAGAAAATTATGAGGGACGATATCCTTGCACGTTCTACCAAGGTTCATTCATATAATGAAATAAGTTTTAGTGAAAAAAAATATTTTTCCAGACAAGCATTATTTTTTTTTGTATAATTCTTTATTAATACTGTAAACTGATCAAAATGACTCCATCAATCTACTGTTACATTACTATTAGTACTCACGGGATAATTACCACGATTCTTAACTAACGAATATCCGTGGTGGTTTATTACATTACTACTACATTACTATTAGTAGTAATGTAATAAACCACCACGAAGGTCAAAAACAGTGTTTAATCTACTGTGGGGTACGATTGCTAACAGAGATGGTGCGACGCGGTAAAAGGTTACTAAAGTTACTATACATTAATTCTACTGTTAGTTAACGAGGAGCCCCGTTTCCTCCTGAAGTCGCCATCATCAGATCAGCTGGCTCTCATAATATTATATGGTCACCGGAACTTGACAGGCATGCGAAATTTCAACTCGATCGAACAAGGGGAACTGGTCTAAAATTCAGTTGCAAGATTTGAACCTAACATACATACTTACATACAAACATTGCAAGTTAAATAAAAGTTCGCAAAAAGTTCCCGTGTCTTTATGTATAACAAGTTACAAGTTACATACAATTGCGCGTTTGTATCTATGCAAACGGGTAACCTATCGATGTTTCGAATTTTTTTGAATTTCGATATTTTTTTAGTTATACAATGTTTGCTCCAAGGACTCCGAGGTCCGTGTATTTTATCAAATTTAACAATAATAATTATTTGTATGAATTAAAACTGAATATAAAAACTAAAGACTTTACAAAAGAAATATATTAAAATATATTTATAGTTTTACAGAGCTAAGTGCTATTATAGATTTGCGTATATACTCCGATATCCGAAGTTCGATATTCAATTGGACGATCACAGTTCCCAGGGTTGTTGATTTTCCGAAAGATTATAATACATATTTTTTTGAAATCTGAAAGTCTATTTTAGGAGTATCATTAGCTAGAACAATTTTTTTGTTTACGAATGTATAGTCCGAACTTTCGGAATTTTTCTGGATCTTTTGTCTGAAAATTTGATTTGTTTTATTATTCAATTTGACTGGCTAATGTCATTTATGTGTTCCTATTTGTGTTTACATATTTGTATGTAAGTCGTGTTCACTTTTTTCTAATGCAAATATAGCAGTAGGTTATGGTGCGGAGGGGTGGCCCTTAGGCCACCCTTAAGCCGCGAGTATGTGTATAAAATATAAGGAGTATCGTTTTGGTGTCATCTGAGTAATATGTATTTTCAAACAAAAAAACTTATTTTTTTTCGTTTTTGTAGTTGTGGATTTTGTATTGTCAGGTAAATCAAATATATGGCTAAGTGTTGGGGGAAGTAATAATCGAATCTTAAAAATTTCGAGAGATCGATAGATAACCATGCTAACGCGCATGTTCTGCGCGTTTAAACATCCTTCTCCTAACCCTTCCGATCCCTTCCTTGTTCTTTAAACATCCCACTGCTCGGATATCTGCCTATACTCGAAGGGAAATTACGCCATATCCACAACGCTGACCGAGTGCGGGTTGGAGGATTCACATACGCCATCGAATTTCTTCTCCGGAAATTATTCAGGTTTCCTCAGGATGTTTCCCTTCACCGAAAAGCCGTACATCCGTACATAAATAAAAAAGAACTCATTGGTACGGGTCCGCCCGGGTTCGAACCCGGGCGGAATATGAGGCGAGCGTGCACTGAGATACCTAACGTGTATGTATCGATACAATAATTGCGCGATTGTATGTCTGCAAAGGCCTATGTACATCGATACAATTAAGCGTTTGTATCAATACATCACCGCGTCTGCGTATTATAGCCTGCTACAAGCCCAGTGTATATATTCAATTGTATACAACTTACAATTATACCGTTCCTACACTTGCAGGCTAAATACCGAATATTCGTAGAACGAGGCGAGATCCGCCAATCAAAGACGAGTATACGCGTCTCTGATTGGCGGATGTCGCCTCGTTTCACGATAATTCGGGGAGATAGACGCTAGTCTGAGAGAGGCATTAGTGTAACAGCTAGCGGCCATATCGCTAAAAGCGATCTCTTCCAGGCAACCTATAATTGCATTTATAATAAAAATCACAGACTTTATAAAGCTGTAGATGCTGATGATGAAACATGGATATATTACAAACTCAACTCACCTATAGACTGAATTGTCATAAAATATACTAATCCTTAAAGGTTGGTCTATACTCCTCTTTTTGACTAAATGTGGTGATTCTATGTGCACTCCTGTGATTACCTGAAAAAATTGAAAACATATATAAACAAACAAGAAATACAAAAAACAAGTAATATAAATATTGATAACAAAAAAACAAAATACCAGACCAGATGCCAAATCACAGAATTCTCCCTAATGAACATAAGGGAGAATACAAAAATATACAGGGTTATAAAGAAAAGGGATGCTAAGCCGAAAAGGGCTGTCGTCGGTCCACCTAGTGGGTGGCCTACCTACGCTGCGTCTTCCGGTTCGTGGTCGCCACTCAAGAACCTTTCTTCCCCACCGGTTATCGTTTCCTCGAGTGATGTGGCCTGCCCATTGCCACTTCAGCTTCAGCACTCTGAAAGCTACATCAGCGACTTTGGTTCTTCGACGAATATTTTATCGCGCAAAGAAACTCCGAGCATAGCTCTCTCCATTGCCCGCTGTGCGACTCTGAGTTTCACCAAAACACCAGTGGTCAAGGACCACGTTTCAGTTCCATATCACACATCCATATCATGTATTTATCACATAACATAGTATTATACAGATTTGCTAATTTTAGCCTGAAAACTCTCTGTCTAGACATACGTTATGCCCTGAAAAGCAAATTTCTTGGATACATTGAATACGTAGAAACGATTCAACTCAATGGCAGAGTAACGAAAATATCCATAGACAACCTTGTGATTATTTTAATGTAATTACGGAATTAAGCCGACTCCATTTTCACTGCGTGACTGAATTTTGTAATTGCCATTTTCAATGTTACTTACTTATGTATTCTCTGGTAGTACTTATACTTGTCTGTCTACATTTTAAATAGACACTTAAAGGTTATGCCGCGGCCATATACCAGATGAGTGGCGAGGGAAGTAGTCAGAGACGTAGTGTATGCTCCTCGCTTTGCCCGCTGCTCCCGTTTTGGCGCATTCGATATTTTAAATTGTATAGCTGTCGCTCTGTTTCTCGTGTGTGCAATAGAGAGAGTTAGTGAATTTTCCTTACTTTTTGATGAAATTAGCTTTTCGGGGGTAGTGTGATATCACCCCCTAAATCATAACAAAGCTTTTGTTTTTTGTATTAATGGCTTGGCTACAAACCATAATCTACGCAGATGTTTTGTTTTTTCAAAAAATGTGTATTGTATTCTAATAACAACTAATTTTCTTCGTCGTATTTTCGACCGAAAAAAATTATCACTAAGTGAAAAAAAAACAACATACAAGCATTGTATGGACAAGATGGAATTAAAATTTATTTCGTATTTTCAAATGATTCTTACTATTTCCTTGTCTGTTAGACCGCTTCTGTGCAAAGGTTTTACAGGCGGAGTAAAGGCGCTTGTACACGGAGCGTGTAACATGCGCATTTTTTATCAATAGCACAGGTTTAAAAAAAAAACCTGTCGAAGGCAGCTTCGAAACATCGTACTATACAACTTTTTTATTTGGTATGAATTTTGTTGTTTTTTTTTTAAATTTCAGCTCCTCCGAATGAACGCGGTCATATTTCAATTTAGCAACTTTACAGTCTAGACCAAAACGTTACTTATATATATTATAAAAACTTGTATATAAACATGCGCATGTTACCTGACTATTATCTATTCTGTGCCCGTGCCGTGTGTAATCTGCATTAATTTGCATTTATAACTTTGATGTACACATGCAGTTGCACGTTCGTTCAACATTGGATTCAATTTACGCTCCTATTTTAAGAACCATTTTATTTTATTGTTGTCTTTTCCTATAACACACCAATTAATTAAATGAATTCTTGTTGAATGCCGAAAAACCAAAGTCGCCGACTTAGGTTTCAGGGTTTGCAAACTGAAGTGGCAATGGGCAGGACACATCGCTCGAAGAACCGATGGGGAAGGTAGTGAGTTGCGACCACAGCGTGGCGCTCTAAGGAGGAGACCTTTTTTCAGCAGTGGACGTTTTCCGGCTGATTCTCACCGTCATCATCATCCACAGCCTTCTTTATCCCACTAACTGGGCAGGGGCGGATTTCCCAATAGGCCGAGTAGGCCTGGGCTTGAGGCGGCAAAATTTCGTGTCTGTTTTATTTTCATTCACGCAGCACGTCGACTTTTAAAAACTTTAAGCCCGAAGAACGACCATTTTGGGGCATCCCCTAAAACTAGGATAAAATTATTCCCCCGATACTCTTGTCATAGGCCATTCTTTGATAGGCCTAGGGCAGTCAAGGTACTAAATCTGCCCCTGTTGCTAGGAATAGTATAGGCTTCTTTCTTGCTGTGCCATCTGTCTCGGTCCAGTGCCAATCGTGTCCAGGTTCGAGCCGCGATTTTTAAAATATCGTCGTCCCATCTTGCAGCCGGCCCCCGGCCGACCTCCCGCTTACCGTGGCTCGGCCACTTCTCCAACTGTCATCACTTCGCCTAACATGTTTTGCTCAGCTCCACTCGCAATTCACGAGACTAGACCATTTAGGAATCCGGTCCAATTGGTGCAGCAGTCAATGTAGCCCTAACCCTCATTATTGCGGTTTCGATGTCCGAACTTTAGTTATGCGTCGGATTTGCGTGTTCCAGCTGATGGTAATGATGATAAATAATTTCTAGGATACAGAATTTTGATTGATTTCTAGGTTTAGTTTAAATTAGCAATTATCTGATTTTAAACTAGCGCCCGCATCTCTTTTCGTCAGCGCGCGAAATTGTATGAGGTGTCGCTATCTATTTCATAAATAAGCGCCTTTACTGGAAACAATACAGAGCACGATAATGTTTTTAAATTACTTCTTAACTTATAAAAGTGTGGTTCTTCATAGGAAAAAGATTCATAAAAACCTACCACCACAAAGTCCGAAAACAATAAAAAAACCATGCTATCTTTTGCGACGCGCGAGTAAAAAATACCATGTTAGAAGTACGAAATCTACAAATTGATCACCGCAATAATTCAAGAAAACCAGTTCAGATTTTTAAGCGTTATTTATTAACAAAAACAACTTGAACATTTATAAATTAGTAACATTAGACATCAACCGGAATGCATAAGAAACCTGCATAAAATTATCGATAAGTATTTTTAATGAGACAGGAAGAATAAATCACCTGCCAGAGCCAACGGCGCAGTAAAAATGTTAAAAGAAAGCCCGCCAATTTTTGACAGAAAGTCGTCCAATTTTAAATGTCAGTGTCATAAATCTTAGAGATGCGATTTAAATTAGCATAATACCGATGTTTTTTTTAGATTTCCCACGATTGACCCACATCTCATAGACTTAAAGGCCTCGCTACATGGCCTGACCTGACATCGTTTGAAAGAGATAGCTATATATACGTTTCTGGGGGAGCGAAAGGGAGAAGCTATAACCTTAATAGTTTTTTTCTTTTGCTCCCGTGAAATTAAAATCTAGCTGTCCCTTTCACACGATGTCAGGTCAGGCCATGTAGCGAGGCCTTAAGTTTTGATAGTCTGTTTGATAAACTAGTTCCTAGTTTTTCTAGGATTTTTGTGTCTATCTGTCCTCATAATACATACTTCTTCGTCAAAATCAGTTAGTCATACGAAAAGGTACAAACAGAAGGACATCGAATGACTTTCGCATTCGCATTGATAAATAATATAAGTGATTTTGACGAGTTTGGTCAAATAATCTGTACCCGTTCGGAGCGCTGCAGTCGTATTTTTGTAAGAGGATAATATTTTTCAAGTCCTTGTGTCTGTCTGTTCATGATCTCTTTGGATTGCAAGGTGTCGTTTTGATTTTTCATCCAGAGTTTCATAGAACCCATAACATACATTTTGCAGTCGGGTTTTATGTTTTTCTTTTAACCTTTACAACCGCTATCGAGAAAATGCATCGCCGTGTCTTTTACGTACGCCACTAAATACCTACAAAAAGTGGGATTCCAAAATCATATAAATTATATTTTAATTAATTAATCATAATTATCGATCCCCACGCCATCTTGCCAAGCGTGAGGATTATGGCAAGCCCCTAAGTCCTTTGTTCAGAAGTGGACGTTCTGGCTAATGATGATTACTATTATTAGTTTTATTTTTTATTAATTTCTTGTCAAGCATATTCTTGTCAAGTCATAGTAATGGCGGGCCCTGTACGTCAACGACGCCATCGTTGGCGTACAGGGCCCGCCATTGCTTGCCAAGTGTAGAAAAATGTGCCTATTATTGGCGACTTCCCTGATTCTCGCTATCTCGTTCGGACTGTATTAACTTTTTTTAATATAAAAATGACTATGTGGAAATTTAAAAAAAAAAACACAAATTCTTCTTTTTCGTCAAAATAGAAAATATTAACATAAAAATAGCTTTAAAACATAGACATTGTTATTCTAAAGAAAATGAGTGTTTTTTTTAATTAGCAGTTTAACGGGCACCTTTGCGCCGGGTACAGCTAGGAGCGGGTATTTGTAATTAGAAGTAATATTTTTTTAATGTTTCGCACTAGATGGCTAAATTAGGGATGCGAGCTCTTAATAATAATAATGCGTTTTTGACACTTGAAAACCAATTTAAAATCGCCTATCATTTCTTCCGCGAGACTAGAAAAGATGAACAAACTCTAAAATACTGATAGTCGATAGTAAATTGTTTAACATTTAGAATAAATAATTTGTAATATACATCTTTTCTAAAACTAAATAAAAATTTAAATACATATTAGGTAAAAAACAAACAATTGTTCATTATTCCTATTGTACTGGACGCGACGTTACAGCGGAAAGTCACTACATATTGGTTATTTTTGACAGACTGATAGTCCTATTAAAAAAGTTTCAAAACGTGACGAAGTACTACTTCGGGATCATAATAAAAACCTATCGAATCGCCGCCTGGTGATGTAACTATGTATTTCGATATCGACGATTTACGCCGCGAATTTGCAAAAAATATATCGTTTGTTTTACTTTTTATAGCATAAAACATAATAAATATATGAAACAAATGCTTCTTTTCATTACACAAGTTCAGGCTGCAGCGATATTTTGTAAGTTTTTAAATATTTTTCTATTAGATATGGTTGTTACGATATTTTTTATTTGTTATAGGTCATTTATGTAACTTTAGAGCTCTTAAGTTTACACACTAGGATAATATTAAGTTATGTATGTTTTTAAACTTTAGTTATACTATTACTTAGTCTGTGATCTACTTTCCGGTATAAATAAAAAAATCTATAAATAAATTATGGGATAATAACTAACTTTGGTACGGATGCTCGGATAGCGAGTCTCTGACTAGCACTTGTAAGGTTAGTCCTAAAAACCGGCCGCGAGTTTCAAACACCAACTGCGAGTCGGACGCACCGAGGGCTCCAAATTCCGTACCAAAACACGTTTCCTATAACGGCCCCTTTGTTTTTGAATTTTTTATTAATTGTTATTTTGTAAAAATTTGCAGCAGCTAAGATAAGAGTATTTTAAAGGTAGATAGAACGGATGGACGGGCGGACAAACAGGCAGACGGCGTAGGCTTAGCAATAGATTCCCCAGATATTACATACAAAAAAAAGTGTACACTCCGAAAAATCTACTTAAAAGTAGATAGAGCTAAAGTCAATGAAAATGATGGTTAATATAGAAACATAGTATTAGTATGAGTCCGCAATTTAAGGTTTAGTTCAAATTAGACTGCAATATACTACGCAAAAAATTTGTTTCCAAAAAATTTAATTTTCAACGCCATCTCTTGAGAACTTAGCGAGTTTTGCAAATAACATATAAAATTAATAATTAAATTATTAATTTTGTTATTTTTTTTTTCAAAAATATTCATAACAATACGTATGAGTTAGCTTGGGTATCAATGTCAAGTCAAGCAGAAATTGTGACGATCATGTCGCAGATTAAAGCACTAGCGACATCTTACGTCCATATCAGTACTATAATCGGGTTACGCATCTTTCTAAGGATATTAGCACTGAACATGTAAATTTCTAAACCTGCAGAACCTTAGGCATTATAATTATTTGAGAATAAAAATTAAAGTCCGCAACAAGGCGAATTAAAATAAAGATAAGGTAATGATTCAATTAAAACAAAGAGAAAGGTGCGAGTAAAAGTCGCGAAAATCTAAAAGAATAAAAGATCGCATCACAAAATGAGGATGACAGAGATTGCTTGCATGACTTGCACGTGAAACTTGCGTGCTGGACAGAACGGATTCCTTGTACGCACCCGGTGTAATAATATAATTTCTCTGAGGTAATATGCTATTTCACTACTTTTGAAGTGTACATTATTGTTAAATTAAATTTAAATTACGAGAAACAAAGCGACTATACAATTTCAAATATCGAATGCGCCAAAACCTTGCGGCAGGGCCGTCTTCTTGATAAGGATGGCATCAATTTGTAGCATATTTTCAATACAGTCAAATAGCGGGGTATATTTTGTAGTGGTGGTCTTTTGTAGAGTCCGTCTGGGGCAGTACCACAAAAATCACTATGTTCTGTATTGCAGGGCAATGTTTCCAGCTTGTTTCCAGTGATATTACTAGGCATAAAGAGATTTAACATCTAAAATCTCAGAGTTTCATCTCTCAAAAAAAATGCGAATAAAATAAAACGGATAAAAAAACATCTCAAGAGAGAGGAGCGCAGTGCATTGCCGCACAGGAATTTGAACAGTTAAAGTTCAAAATTATGGGTGGCACTAAACTATTATAGGCAAGCGTAACGCTTACCATCAGGCGACAACCTTGCTCGTCCCGTTACTCGGTAGCATTAAAACATCTACTTACATCTAATTTTTTTTTCCATGTTTGACTTTGCCTTGCGGCATTAAACTTGCACCACAATCATATTTGAGTGTGAACGTGACAAAATACGCAACGATGTTAAGGTTAGGAAAGCGAATTCCTGTGACGGTCAGGATTTTTTTTTCCTAACCGTCACATCAGTGAGACAGAGCAGTGTGAAGGTTAGTCGGTCACGGTTTTTTAGTAACTCGCGAACTCTTGTTCAACACATCACTTGTCGAAATTCCACAACACAGTTTAATCGGGCGAACATACTTTCTGAATAATAAATTTTACATTTTACAGCATTCTGCCTGGCGCGGGACAGATTAATTCCCGAACCCAACTACGAACTCCTTTATGAAGCCGATGATATTCACTCGCCCGGAAATATAGAGTACAAATTAGAACTGGCTGAAAATTTCACTCAATTCTTACGAAGGAACAACAATAAGGATTTGGATGAATACAATTCAGCGAAGCTGAAAGATCATGCCGCCAACGTCTGGTCCAGATTAGAGAAAAATATCAATAACGGAAAGCTAGCAACATCAACGACCGATTTACCTATGTCGACTACAGTAAAATATGAGTTTATGGACTATGAAACCAACTCGTTCAGAATTGCAACTAAAAAAGCTCATGTAAAAACACCTGACATGGAAGGGTTTCAAGTTATGAAGCTTCTAGAAGAACCTGAACCTGATGGTATACCCGTAGTCATGAGAAGATTTGTCCCAGTGGAAAACCCTTTCGATTTAGTTACAAACAATCACGAAGAACCTGAAATTGGAATCGATCCACACGATGACTTGTTCAATCTACAAAAAATATTTAAAAAAGACCAACCAGAGGAATTGGCAATTTTAAAACATATAGCAACTGCCGGAAACTTTTCAACGGCCACGACAAAAAACTTCATTCTAAATGAGTTACCAAAAGAAATACCAGAGCGTAGTAAAGAAGATTACACCTTAAAAAACGTAGTGAAATTAAATTACACATTAAACAATATGGCACCTAATGGCAATGAATTACATATCGAGGACAATGCACAAAACAATGTTAACGATACTAACAATAAACATCCAACAAAAAGACGAGATTTGAATACTTTAATTGAAACAAATGACGATCACACACTAAAATTAGAAAAGATACCTAATCGCGAGAACCAGATAATTAACATTTTGAAGCGCCAAACTCACCTGCTTGAGCAGGTTGCAAAAATTCTAGATACGAAACAACAAGAGAAAGAGGCAATACGAACAATGGCTTCTTTTAAAGACTTCGAAAATATCTTGCAGGAGGTAAACAAGAAGAGAGAAATGTTAGACAAGGACACGAATATGACTCAAGTAGCCGTGGACACTGTGAAACAAAAGTTAAAACGTTTGAGCACTCTGATAACAACGAAATACGGGTTAACAACTACTGCGACAAAGCAGCAGAGGATGTTGCCTACGGTTATGACTGTGATTGACGAGACAGAAGTGAGGAACGCACTGAAAAATGACCCTTACGTGCAGAGAATTTTGAAAATGGCAAAAAGGAAGAGGACGCAATACCTTAAAGATGCAGCCAAGTATTTATCTTCGTAACTTTTTTTAGAATGATACCATTTGTATATAAAATAATTATGAGAATTTGTATAGATTAATAAGTATTCCTTATAATATGCTTATTAAAATAAAAACAAAAATTCGACTGCAAAATGTAGCCCATGACATTCCGGACATAAAGAGTCGACTTAGCTGTTTAGGCTACAGGAGGTCATATAGGAACACACAAACATACATACTTTCATACTCACATTCACTGCAAAACGTTACTCTCCTTTAGCAGTCGGGTAAAAAAAACAGGTGCTAAGCAGATGCGATGCCACTCGACAAGTTTTCAACAGAAACGATCATTTTTGTTGCCGGAGCAAGACCCATCAAGCTTGTATCTTACAATGCTGAGAACATTCGGGTCACATCATTAGTAGAGGCAGATTGAACAATAGTTACACTTGCAAGCATCAGCCGCTCGATTCACGAGCGGCGGTAATCACGCGGAAAGTTTCCGACCGTAGCCGCGGAATTGACGTATAGTTTTATTAAACGACTTCAACAAGTATAAATTATTTACAACAACCGAAACAACAAGAAAAGAGTTGATGATATTATGTAGGGAGATAGGCATACAAATTGTTATATTATTAACATTTGCATTCCTATCCATGGGCGCCGGCAGCTGGGTGCAAGAGGTGCATTTGCACCTCTTGCACCAACTCTTCAACACACAACCTCTTTTCACAACCTCTTGCACTGTCGCGAAAGAAAATAAATAGAAGATAATGTTTTTTTTTTTTACTAAGTTACTGTCTATGTTGAATTTAACATTACCTATGGCATTGCAAAAGGTAACAATTCGGAAAAATTCCGACCCATTCAGAATAGGGGCCACTACCAACTACGTCCGTAACTACGTATTTAATACAGTAATCGAAAACGGCCTGGAATGCATCATCATCATCATCGATTATTGCAGTCTGTTCTGGCGAATTTAAAAAAAAGTTTTATCGTGAAACCTGCTACCGCGGATTCGGAAAGTTTCCGACCCATTCAGAATAGGGACGTCACGTCACGTACTGCAGTCTATTCTAGCGAAAGTGATTTGAAAATATTTGTTTAGAGATTGGCTTCCCTATTTTTTTTCTTAATAGGGTCGCACAATAAAACTTATGTACCTATTTGGATTGAAATGACATATTGACGTACAAAAATGTCAGATAACGTAATATCCTAAAGTGTCATTAACATAATTGAAGATGGCAAAGTGACTTAATATTTTGAAATACTTTTTGTTTGAAAAGCTCCGGAAAGCGTTTAATGAAATTTATGTTAACGTGACACTTTAAGATATCATGTTATCTGTAATTTTTTGTACGTCATGAGTTTGTCGTCACGTCAAATTTTTCAAACTTCTTTGAAAAAGTTCTGTGCGAAAAGCTGTCTCTGCGGAATCGGAAAGTTTCCGACTCATTCAGAATATGGGCCAGTACGTACGGCTATTCTGTGTCAGTCATTTATCATCGATCAACATGGGAAAAGTACTAGTGATAGTGATATGTGATATAACAGAACGAGTTATGTCATAGGATTACACTAGGTACGTAGTTTTATTGTTCTTCACGCAGATTTAAAGATTTTGCAATGATGCAATTTTAAGTGCAGTAGATTTAGCAACGTTGTGAGTTTTAGGTAGCTCTTTTTTTATGTTACTCGGTGACGAGACGAGCAAGTCGCTCACCTGATGTTAAGAGTCACGCTCGCCCGTAACAGTTCAGTGCCACCCAGAATTTTGAACTTCAACAGTTCAAAACTATGCGCGGCAAAGCACTGCGCTCGTCACCCTGAGATGTTAGATGTTAAATCTCTGTATGCCCAGTAATTACGCTGGAAACATTGCCCTTCAATTCGGAACACAGTAATGCTTGCACACTACTGCTTGGCGGTTGAATAACTGGCAAAGGTGTGGTAATTCCCCAGGCGGCCTCTGCAAGAGAGCCCTACCACTGTAAGAGAGCCCGGACAGCTCAGGACCGATATAACCAATAGAATATAATATCACACTAATATTATAAATGCAAGTTTGTGTGTAAGTATGTAAGTGTGTTTGTTCCCGTTCAACTCTGTAACGGCTGAACGGATTTGAATGAAATTTGGCATGGAGGTAGCTTGTACCCTGGATTAACACATAGGCTAACACTTTTTATCCCGGTAAAATATTCGGGTCCCGTAGAATAGCAGATGAAACCGCGGGGCGCAGCTAGTATAATATATATATATATAATATTATATATTGGTTTTGCAATGATGGAAAATACAAGTAAATAATCAAATGTAATATTATTAAAAAAGCGAAATACTCGTCTGCAAGATGTAACCAACAGAACCGCATAAAAAAAACGATCAAGCCCATTAGGCTACAGGGGGCAATAGGAACACACACATATACTTTTTCCACATAGGTGGCAACATGCAGACGGGCCGCCTGATGGTAAGCGATCGACCACCGTCGCCTATGGATACCTGTAACACCAGGGGCATCACAGATACGTTGTCGACATTTAAAGACTCCATTAATTAACAGCCCTTTTGAAGAACCCATTTTGATGAACCCCATGTTGTAGTTCCTCGAAAATACCGACAATGAAAGCTCACATACACACAAACAAGGAACACTTGCATATGCATGCTCAAATATGTACACACTCCAAAAACACTATCCTCCTTCTTGGGCAGAAAAAATGTAAGCCCTACCTTCATCTAGTCGTGGAAAGGCGGGGCATGGAACAGCCGTGGCCTTTGTCGACCTTTTTAACAATGCTGTGAACTGATCCCATTTAGAATTATCATTGTATCGGCGACTTTATATCAGGGATGTTGAGGAGGTCGCATTCGAAACTATCCCAAACTAACGGATAATCCGAAACAATTTCATATCCGTAACCGGTATATTATTATTTCAATATCCGTATCCAGATCCGAAATTTCATATCCATTACGTTCCTGCTTTATACTCGTATCTACACTACGTCTAGCTAGTACTTGTCGTACTCGTTGCTGTACTTGCATCGTTCTCGCATTTATAGCAAGTAAGAGTAAGATAAGTAATAAAAAAAAAACGTCTGGGAAGACTAATTTTTAAATCGCCTAAGAAGCAAAACGCCTAAATTAAAAAAAAAAGATTTTGGGAAATTTCATAAAACAAGAGCTGCGAGAAGTAATAAGATAAACTAAAAAAAAAAAAAAAAAAATGTGGGCCAATAAATAGGTTGAATCAAAAAATTAAACCAACGAAAAAAATAAAGGAGTATGAGTATACTTCTCAATAAACCAAAAACCAAGATGAGCATCAGCTTATTGACATTCGTAGCTAAGCCAATGTTATGTGGGTGATCATTTTGGACGCCATTTCTTGACACAACGTATTTTGATGTTTCTTAGTTTTAACTCGCTTCATACATTCTATGTAGTATTCTTCATACTTTGTAGTGGTAGAGCTCTCTTGCAGAGTCCGCCTGGGGAAGTACCACACCTTTGCCAGTTATTTAACCGCCAAGCAGTAGTGTGCAAGCATTACTGTGTTCCGGATTGAAGGGCAATGATTCCAGCGTAATTACTGGGCACAGAGATTTAACATCTAACATCTCAGGGTGACGAGCGCAGTGCATTAGTGCGCATAGTTTTGAAGTGTTGAAGTTCAAAATTCTGGGTGGCACTGAACTGTTATGGGCAAGCGTGACACTTAACATCAGGTGAGCGACTTGCTCGTCTCGTCACCGAGTAACATAAAAAAAAATACATTGTTACCTTGTGTCTTTGTATAATTAAGACCACAGAAAACAGAAAGATAAAAAAAAACTCTTCTCTGATTACGACCCACAAGTAAATGTTTCCACTTCCAATGTAATCCTAAAGTAATAGCCAATTTAAACTAATTTGTACTCTATAAGCGGCATAAAAATATTCTAAATTTAGTTTAATCTAGTCGAACCTCCATGAGTCCTCCGTGGTCTCCTGTAATTAGGGGTGCACCCAGCTTGATGCCTAATACTGAAACGTTTGTTAACTTTGACAGTTTAATTCTAATACTGTTTGTCTGGCACTAAGCAAATGACAAAGGCAGCAATAGACTTAATCTGTCGTCAAAGTTAACAAACGTTTCAGTATTCGACGGTATGTTACATAATGTGAATGCAATGTGTAACTTCTGTTGGGGATCCATTGTACAAATAAATAAATTATTGGCGCAAAATTGGTTTCAATAAATCCATTATCATTAAGTAAGCTATAATTGGCAAAAAACGCAACAACATTTTAATTTGGCGCGCTGAGCGAAACGTTCCACCTCAATTAACAAGTATTAGTGTTATTAAAAGAATACCGACCCAATACCTTGGCCTTTTAAACTTCTTACCGAACCTACAGAGCATTCGATGTTAGTGGGACGAGGATAGAGTTCATCTTACAAGGATTGTACACCTCTTGGTCTTCGAAACTAAGTTTGGTGGTTTTACCAAGGACTTTATAGGGATTGCTACTTTAGAGGACTTACAGAATTGAAACACTTTATCAACATTTTTAGGGTTCCTCAAAAGGAAAAAGGAACATTTATAGGATCACTTCGTTGTCCGTCTGTCTGTCGAGACCCTTTTTGTCGGGAACTCGTGGTGGTTGATATCAACTTGAAATTAATACCAAATACTTTGATTTGACAAACAGACATACAAATACAAAAATGTTTATTGTTCAAGTTACATGTTGCACAGTTTAAATGAAGCCCTGCCTGCTGCTTTAGCGTAAGCTGTGTTGCAGCAGTCAGTGTCTTCCCCAAGTTAGGGATCAATAAACAAACAATATAAATAATACAAACTAACAAAAAAAAAACGGTAAATTACATACCCAATTAGAAATAAATAAACTTATCAAGTAGTAAAAAGAGTACATACTTATAAGGGTTCCTTGTAGAGTACTACGGAACCCTAAAAATTTGTGAAATAGTGCGAACGAGATAAACCCCATAAAAGTCTGGTTATTGAAGATAAAACCACAGAGCGACGCTAGTAAACCTATATTAGAATTCAGAGGTAAGTAACCTATGCTTAAGTAACTATGCAATAAAAATACAAAACTAAGCGGCCATAAATTTCAACTAACGATTTTAGAGCTCTATTCAACGCTTAATTTTAATTGACCACTTACGGTCTTGAAATTAAGATTAAAACTTGCAAAAAAGCAGCACTTAACTTTGTTATGCCGCTGCATACACAAGGTATATAGTTTATTTAAAAAAACACTGCAGCGTCTCTGGAGTACCAGAACCCATTCCAGGCTAGGAGTGTTTACCATCCATCAGGCGACTTGCGTTCAAACGCAAAATTCAGATATTATATGATATGATATGTGTTTTTTTAAAATATTTATTTCCTGTAATCAACAGCGTTCAATATCTATAAATGCACTAAAGTTATCAAATATATGACCAAAAGAGATTATGGTTAGTTATTTAACGGTATACCGTTAAAAACACATTAAAAATAATAAAAATTGTTGCAATATTTCATATTATAATATGTAATTTTACAACTAAAAAGAAACTTCTTAACTCTAATGATACATTAAAGTACAGGCACATAAACGTGGTCGAAATGTGGAGTGTGGTGTATGTGTGTGTCTGTCGTTGCTGCGATACACAACTCCTCGTATGAGGCAGGGTTCGCAGAGACGATTTGTGTATGTGTTGTGTGTGTGAGAATTGATATCGATTTCGAGATTCCAATCTCGACTGTCTCTCGTCTCGACTGCATCCGACCACTCGATGTATCTCGATAGCCATCGTGAATATCTCTAAATATAGCGTCGTGAATAAGAAATCTCGAAGTTCGACATTTTTTTCGAGACGAGATTGAATCTCAGCTTTTGAGAATAGAGGTCCTGGCCTGTCAACCATTAAAAAAAGCGTATAACTTTCCGACACGTATCGAACCGAAATCATGTTTGTGTTTGTATATGAAAACAAACTATATTGAATCGGTAATTATATTTAAGCGTCAACAAATATGAATAGGATGTTTCCAAAGTTTTCATCCTATCATAGCCGGATAACAGAGTCATGTAACCAGTCATCATCATCATTATAAACTTTTTTTTTCGTGGACATATGTTCTCGCATACCGCACTGCCAAAGACAGTGCGGTAATGTGGGACCCCAACCCAACCCACTAAAAACCGCGGCGCGTCATAGCAAGGCATCGATTCATAGTTTAGGGAAACTTCTTCATTTAAATGTTTATGTCATAGCAAAGAAAATTTACACGAGAAGAATAACAATCTCATACAAAAAAGTGTACCCCCAAAAATCGGCTTAAAACTAGATGGCGCTTACGTAATAGTCGGCTAATGTTCAAATTATAATGCAATATACGACGTCAAAAAAAATGGTTTCAACGCCATCTCTTATTAACCTAGCCAGTTTTGCAAATAAAATATAAAATTAATAATTGTACCGATATTATTTTATAGCAAAAATATTCATAAAAAGTAGGGTTTTTTCTCCGTACTATTAAGAATGAGTTGGCTTCAGTTTCTTTTTCAAGTCAAAGATAAATTGTGACGATTATTAACCGAGTGAAGCGAAGGTCTCAGAGTTTACTGGGACAAATCGGCATTTGTATGTATGTTTGTATGTTTGTGTGTATATTTGTCCGATGATAACTTGCGAACCGTTGATCCATCTTCATGAAATTTTGTAGGCAAGTAGTTCATTTCAATACAATTTTTAAGTTCGAATATGAGCTGAATCGGTTGTGAAGATATAGGAATCGCGAGGTCTCAGTTCGCCACGAACTACTAGTGTACTTCAATCGTGTTACGCATCTTTCTATGGACATTAGCACTCGAGTATATCTTCTCTATGGTCATAGTAACTTCTCGAAGGCTGTTATTTAATCACATACTAAACTCTGCACGTTTTAGGTACCTGCCACCATAAGTATTCACGAATGTAACCTGCCCTAAACACTTTTACCTATTCTGTGCCCCGCTACGCCTACACAGATAAAGAAATTGCAGACATATTACGCCTTCAGCCCAGTAGGTCAAGTATATTTTGGTCTAGTTTACTGATGTACTAGATAGATGGAAAGAGAGACTATTGTTCACACCAAGTTTTACATACATATGAAAAAGAGAGTGAAAAACTAGTGTAACAACAGGCACCCTTATCGCTGAAAGCATCAGGCAACCTTAGGATGGTGATGATTCTTTAGATATTTAGATCATGACTTTAGTCTGTATAGGCTAACCTGTGTCACAGCTTACCTGTGCCTTGTCACGTTCACAACTGTTTCGCTCGTTGAAAATCTTTGTCTTGCTCTAACTGACTGAAAATATTTCTCCCGTTCTTCTCACTCTCACACTAATATGCGCTGGCCCAGGCTTGCTAAGCTATACATACCTGTCCTGACATCGTTGGAAAGGGACAGCTAGATTTGAATTTCACGGGAGCAAAAGAAACAAACTACTATCGATTAAGATTAAATTTATAGCCAAAAACAAAACAAAAAAACAAAATGGACACGTTCTCTTTTCCCTTTCCCAGAAATTCATATATAGCCATCTCATTCACACGATGTCAGGTTGGGTAATGTAGCGAAGCCAATATATGTCCCAAGCCCCAATAGAATGTGTCCATCTGCTTCGACCAAAGTAAAATGATAATAAGAGAATTTTGAAGACATTAGAGTGAGCGCCGGCGCTCACCTTGTTTCAGTAGCTCTCAGTCTGTGAAAAGTGCGAGATGTACGTTCGTCAATACATGCGATCAATACACGTGTCCCTTTTTCTCTCGTAGATCTTATATACGCCATCTCTTTTTTTGTGACAAATGTAAATACATAATTTTAATTACGTATTGAAGCCTAAGCTTCTAAGCCTAAGCTTTCTTGAAGCCTAAGATTGTTTTGACTTGTTATTTTTAAGGAAGTTGTGTGGTTAGGGCCTGTCCATTCATTTTACTTAGCTGGAAGTCCCATCTGCAAATTATCTAATTTGTGCGTAAGGGCCGTATTGCGAATAGGAAGGGGAAACCATACCGTAGTTCTCGAAGGCGTAACATTCTAAGAAATCGATTTTCAATACCACAACAAGGAAACGATCGTAATGACTGCAATCTGTGATGTTTTCTTGGAGCCAAACTCTGGCCGGGAGCGTGGCAAAGACAATTTTTTAAATTATTTTTTGCCTTTTTTCGTCAATTACTCCTCCATACCCTTATTATTATCCTTCCTTACTTACTCAAATAACTAACTTGGCTTAACTTAAGATCTCACAACTTTTACGGTGGAATGATTGCGTTGCGAGATTTGAATTTTTTGTAAATTTTGTTTTTTCTTTTTCGAATTGGAATTTTATGGCTCGAGCCGTAAAAGCCAAATGTCATATCGTTCGATCTTGAGAATTAATTAATATGCTAATTATTCTAAAACCTATAATTAAGATTGACGAATGTCTTCCTCACGGCTAGAAACTTGTGATTTTGGTTTATTTTAATAAATTACTATCCGAGAAACTGAGTTTAGTTTTCTTCTCTAAATATTTTTATCTGTCGTGTCGCTGACTGACTGACAACTAACCACAAGCAGCGCACAGCCCAACCAGCAGGCCTAAGCACGGACACCGATATAAAATTTTGTCCACCACATTTATCCCGCGAGAACGAGACGGATGTATCCATATTCTAGCTTTGTCACGTTGGCGCGAGGACAAACGGCGGGCTTATCCTCTAACTTTGTAACGTTCGAATCTGAATGCGAGAGCATGCCATCCCGCTCGTACCAACTTAGTCGCACTATGCGCCGTCCTGCTCGCGTACTATCACTATCGCTTTCAGAATTAAGCGATAAGCCTGTGTGTCCACATAACTTTATCCCGGCGCCCATTCTAGGCCTGCTGAGGGAAGACGTGATACATTTTCAGGGAAGCTTCCTATGGTAGTGTCACAGTATAGAGAGCTACTAGAAAATCCACCCCTAAGGGGGTGAAACCGTACTTAGTTTACTTAGTTTTTTATTTCGAATAAAAATATAAATCGAATAAAATATCTTTGTCATAATTTCAACGCAAAAAATTCGACATTTTTGATGCTTATTACTACGAAGATAATGCGATAATTCAAAAAATAGAAACCCATAAACACGGTGTTTTTCACGGTGTAGATAACGAAAAAAACCATCGAAAAAACATAACATTTAGAGATGGGAAACAGTTGGCGCTTTTGTGGACAGGTAGGCGGTATACTCTAATCCTAACACAAGAGAACTGCAAGACGTCGAGCACAGAATAAACAAAAGTACCGAGGTATTTGACCGGAAAAAATCCCATAAGCCGTTATACAAATATTACAAAAAAAGCCCAGCAGTTATCTCATTCTAGCCTTACGCAATAAATGCATAACATCGTTAGAACTTGTGACTTTCTATACTAATTTTTGTGAAAGCAGGTTTTTAATCTGCCAGGCTGAATGCCGCCTCCTGACCTTTGCCACGCATGTTCGAATTTAAAAAGTAAATAATGGCGGGAGATATAGTCGTCACGTTTCTGTTTATTCGATTGTGATGACATTTAATGATTTTTACGATTGATTTATTTCGATTTCGAATTGATACTTTGGGGGATTGATACGTGATCCTACAATTATATTACTTACTACTGAATACTGAAACGATCGTTAACTTTGACAACAGATTAATTCTAATACTGCCTTTGTCTGGCACTAAGCAAATGACAAAGGAAGCAATAAACTTAATCTGTCGTCAAAGTTAACAAACGTTTCAGTATTCGGGGGTTACAATGTCAGAACAATAACTAGGTAAAGCGGATTACAACAATGTTGTCTCTGGTTGTTTTAATTTTTACAAAAGCGCTTTGATGTGAAAATAACTTTTTTATTCAAAAATCTTCAGAAGATTGCAACCGGGTTATGTGGGATTATACCAACTAAAAGCTCCCCGGTGGCCCTTGGTGCTTGACGGAGGGCTCCGGGTCTCCAAGGTGACGCTCCGGAGCCCTAACCGCCACGCTTTATCTGCTCCCGGGACAGCTTCGAGCTGTCTTGCACGCCACGACAAAATCAGCCTCTCGACGCTGTCATCCTCCCCGTAGGTAGATAGACCTCTAACCACCCCCGAGCCCAGAGGACCCCTTTTAGTAGGCTCTTACTACAGGCAGGGGATACCGATGCCGTATTCAAGTACCTAAAATGGGACCTCTGGGCTCGGGGGTGGTTAGAGGTGGGGTTCTGACCACCATCTACCAAAGCGAACCCGGGGAGGACAACGGCGTCGAGTGGCGGACGCTGTTGTAGGCTTAAACGTCTCACGACAGGTACTAGCTGTCCCGGGAGGAGCTGAAGCGTAGTGCTGAGGGCTCCGGTGCGTTCCCTTGGAGATCCCGGAACCCTCGGTCAAGCACCAAGGCAGGTCACCGGGAGGGTTTTAGTGGGTATAATCCCACATAACCCGGCTGCACTCCAAAGCAGTCGGGTATCTAAAAAAGATTTCCCACTCGCAAAAAAAAAAGAAGAAAAAAGGCTACATTTTGCAGTAGTTTTGTTTTTCTTATAATGATATTACTTGTTATTGAATAGAGTTGTAATTACACGGGTTTTAAACTCTTGAGATTGTTTATGTTATGTAACAATGAAGGAAATTGATAAAGTTAAACAGTCGAAATCAGCCGAATGAACCGAAGCTAATCATTGGAAATTTATTCGATTAGTTGAAAGTTGGACAGCGGCACAGACCGTCGAAGATGCGAGCGCGTTTCTTATTTATTTTTAACATTATCAAATCGTAAAAGGTCGCGTTTTTTTAGCGTTGATAGCTCGGTGGTTATCGCGTTCGGATGAATACTCGGAAAAACAAGATTTGAAAAATTATACATCTATATAATTATATAAACTGCTTTTGACTTTCGTAGTGGTTTACTTTTTTTATTTATTTATTTAATACCAAAAAATTTACAATATTTCCACATCATAGGTTGTCTTAAAACCTAACTAGTACTCACGGGATATTTACCACGATTTTTATTTCTGTTGAGTTCCTGTTAGTACTAATAGTAATTTCTATATATGTGATATAAGTCTATGGATACAACGTAGTCGGGTAAAAAAGCGAAATGATTGTTTCATGTTGACGCCAAAACTCCTTAGCCATGATTATCTTATCATTTTTATTTCAACTAAATCTAAAGTTACCAATATTGATACCACTCTAAAATTGTTGCTATCCTTTTCATTAACAATAACACAACAACATAAACATTTCATAAAACAATAAAGAGATGCGGATAATTTTAGCGCTCTGGATAAGTTCCAGAATTATTCGTTTTATTGTTAGAAATTGCTGCGGAGTGCCGAGTAAATAAAACGCTAAATTCAAACAACTGTGAAATAATTATATTATATCAGCTCTCGCTTTGAAATCAGTCAACTCGAAATAGTAGATTTATTACATCAATGTCAGTGTCAGGCGTGAAATGCGATCTCAATGTCACTGTCACCCGTGAAAACGCGGGAAAATCGACAGTCGTTCCGAACTCTCAAGGTTAATAAACTGGCGATTTTCACCGATCTCTTTGAGAAAGTGTTTTTATTGAATTTATATGTTTAACCGAATGTCCAAGAAAGAGGATAATGTCTTAGAGGTTGTATGTAAGTTTGTGTGTTGCTGTATTATATATAGCCTAAACGGCTTGACCGATGTTGACGACTGAGGTGTCGTTGGTTTCCTCATCATGTCCGGATCATAGGCTACATTATGCAGTCGACAACCCTGTCTATTAGGCTGCAGCAGACTGAAGCAAAGCTTCTACAAGCCCTGCAGGCCTAGCACCGGGATAAAATGTTGTCAACCATATTTATCTCGCGCGAACGAGACGGATGTATCCATATTCTAGCTTTGTCACGTTGGCGCGAGGACAAAGCGGGTGGACATAACTTTATCCCGGCGCCCGTGCTAGGCCTGCTAGATGTAAAACGCCCGGCTTCCTTTTGCAGTTCAGTTGCATTATGCACCGTGCAACCACAGAACAAAAAAATCCTCTGCTGTGCGTGCAACAGTACTTTTAAGACTAAAGTTGGAGTTGCGAGCCACATTCGTGCTTCTAGCCGGGTTCGCCATTGACGGATACGTCAAGGAGGACGACGAATACGACAATGATGTATGCAGACGGGTTTTGTTGTTTTTTTAATAATATTTAATACTTGTATAATATATGACCTGGAATATCTTCGCTGAATAGGTTAATATCGATTCTGCCGTGGACAACATTTTTATTTAATTACGGCTCTCTACACGGCCTGTAGAGTTTTTAGTAGGACTGCTAGAGATTAGCGGATTAAATGCCGCGGTGTGTTCATAAAATAATGCTGGGATTACTGCCTTTTAAATAAATCGGTATTTGATTAAACCTCAACTTTAGGCTTACCTGAATTAAACTATAGCTATAGCACTAACTTGTGATTAATTCAAGTTAGCTTTTTTTTTTACTGTGGCATACATAAAAACTACATCTACCTAAACTATTTAGCATCCTACATAAAAATAACAGTTGGATTATCCAGAGACCATAAAAGGTCTATAGATACCCAAATGTTCAAGCCCACTACCAGTTGGCAGCGTACCCAGCATGCCGGGGGGAAAAGCTTTTTTTATTGTACATATATTATAATCAAAACCAGTTTAGTAGGGATGTTTATAGTCCCATCATTCCTATTTACTTCATCGATTGGGACGTTGGCAATTTAAAACCCATTATGATATATTCCCAACGTCCCCAATATCGTCCCACCAGTGGGGACGTTGGGAATATTATCCGCACTAAATTAACCGGTGGGGTGGGGACTTTGGAACTAAGCCATATTCAAGGCGGTCAAAAGTGGAACTACAGCTGTCCTTTTAAAATCTTGTAGAAATTATTATTTAGTAGCTCGCATTTAGTCGATCGCTTTAATTCAAAACCCCTAGACCGATTTTGTTCATATTCGAAATAAACAATTATATTAAATTAAGTATAAAGTAGTTGCATACAAAATTTAATTAAAATCGAATCAACAGTTCGTGGTTTGTCATCGGACACAGTATACACACAAACGCAGATTTTTTTCCGTACTCTGAGAGCTTCGCTTCGCTCTGTCAGTTTTTAAATTAGGTGAACGAATTCGAAATGTGTATGATTCCTCGTAAGGAGATAAGTATATGTTAGTGAAAACGAGCATTTCTCAGTCTGTTTGCAACTTTAATGGGACACGCTCCATTGAATGTTGCGCACGCGCATACATATGCAAACTAATCTATGCTACTTAAATGGTCTTAAAGTAGCGCCAATTATAGACAAACTGCGCCTCTAACACTTGAAAAGTATACTTTTTTTTAATGTTGTTATTCTACTAAAGACTGTCCATTATATAAATCGCTTTTTGACAGCTCATATCAAAGTTGACGACATAACTTTGTAAAGCGCTAAGCAAATTATATCCCATACAAATAAAATAAACCTATACCATAAAATACTTAGACGAAGTATCATACAGATCCATGATAAAATACTTTTGACCTAGACAGTTGACGTATCTTTGTAATGAGGTTTAAATATGAAGCATTACCAAGTTGTTGTCCAGCTGTCAAAAAGCGAATAACCTAGTGGACAAGCTACAGTTTCAAATAGTCAAGGATATAAAACAATCGCAATGGTATTTTAAGGTGCAAAGTATCGCTCAGCGCGCCGAATTCAAATTTTCTCGCATTTTTTGTCAATTACAGCTAAATTATACTTATCGTGGGTTCATGAAGACAAGCTTTGCGCTAATAAAATAATTTGTATCAAGAAATTACACCAACCAAAAAATCTAGGTGAAAGCTAGTATACGTACACTTGTCCCTAACCCCAAAAACCGAGATGAAAATCATCTTACTGACATTAGTAGCTAAACCATTGCGATCCAGGTGATAATTTTAGTTTCCACGATGAGTAATTAAGCTGTAATTACCAAAAAACGGAAGAAAAATTGAATTTACCCTCTGACTCTGGGCGAACGAGAAAGCTGAATTAGTGAAACCCTTAAAAGACGATAAAGATAGATGCAAGTGGCGCGTTGTCGTTCGGTGTGGCGAGGGAGAGGGAGAGGCCTATGCTCAGCAGTGGACGTCTTATAGCTGATGATGACGAAGAACCCTTAAATCACTTTCGCGCGAACCAAATCTAATCCTTTGTTCGTGGGGTAGCCAATCAGGACGCCACCTGAAGCAGTGGCTTAGAAAGGTCAATAACATTTAACTTTTAAGGTACCGTTATTTGGTGAAACGAGTTCTTAAGTAAATAAAATACTTCCCTTTATGTAAAGACTTTAAAATTAAACCTTTTGAAAAGGTTTGAAAAAAAGGTTAAAAATTAATTTTTTTTTTATTAGACAAGTATGTTATTAAAAGAAAAAGAAAACCGACTGCTAAATGTAGCCAGCTATGACATTCCGGACATATACAGACAGGATGTAATATAGTAACACATTTTTATATACTTACATTAATACTTATAAATACAACCCAAAAACATTGCCGTCCGTCTTGGGAAGTCGAGTAATTAGGGGGTTTTGGCGGGAACATAAAGAAGTCTTGTTCCGTCATTGTATTATTTTCCAAAACATGTGTTTTTAATTAGTGTTACGTGTAAAAGCGGTGGATTTTTATGTGTTCGTGAACGTGCGCTAGTGTTGATGATTATAATGTACACTGGCTAAATGCACTGTGTGTGGAGCCAAAACACAAGATTAAAAAATAAACATTCAATGATTGTTAAATAAGCCTCGCCTCGTTATATAATATCGGTTATCGACCCTGTTTCTCGTCCTCTGAACCGGCTTTAGAAAAAAGGTCCACTTTATCAAGAAATCCAGTTTATTTTTAGTACTTATGGAAACCTTACATTAAGGGGACGCATACCCGCGCTTCGCTCATCGCGCGAAATTCAAATTTTCTTGCGTTTTTTGTCAATCACAGCTTATTATAAAATTATATAATTATGTATATACTTAAGTTCGTCTCGAGGAAAAAACTATACGATTCGGAACTTTCTTGCGCGATTCAGAACTCCCTACATTACAACTGTCGGTCCATACAAAATGTCAAAAAAAAACAGAAAAATTAATCAACGCCATCTAGCGAAATATAGGAAGTAATTTTGTCTCTCTGTCTGGATGTTTTTCGCATTATCACGACTAAACAGCTGAACGGCGCTTGATAAAATTTAATAAGGAGTTACTATATATCACAAAGACTGATTTAGGAATTATTTGTTTTCACACGAACGAAGTCGGGGGTAATAACTACTTAGTATTATATAATATCGGTAACAGACCCTGTTTCGTGTCCTCTAAACAGGCTTTTGAAAAAAGGTCCACTATGTCAAGAAGTCCAGTTTATTTTTAGTACTTATGAACAGAGGTATATTTACCTACTTACACAGCTATCTAACTCGCACATCTGCACCTTTTTGTAGATAGTGTGAATTTATAAAACTGTATCTGTATATGTGTACTGTATATTGTTTCAAAAGCAAAAAACTTTACACTCCTTGGGCAGTCGAGTAAAAAGGCGTGCTCGCGATTTGTTGCTATTTAATTAAAGGTAATATAAACGTATACATGTAAACGTATGAACATATCAAGGTATTATTTATTTTGTTGTAAATGAACTATCACTTCCTAGTTTCAGCTAAAAGATCACCCCTAGATTCCGCACTCAGGACGATCGAAGCGCACCACGCATCGGACAAAATACCTATAAAAAATACTCTCATTGGTTCACTGCTAGGCACGAGTAGCTGTATGAAATAGCTAGATAAGATAAAGATAAGATAATTCATTATTGTTCACACAACATTACATACATTAAAAAAGAGGCTTAAAAACTAATAAGTGCAAAAGTTACTTATTTTAAAAGATATATAGTAGGTATATAATTATGTTGTATAAAGATATAGGTAATGAAAATGCTTGGTACTAGTCCCCACAACCCGCACTTTCCTCCGACTTTACTGAGTTTTAGTCGGGACAACGATCTTGCAATGCGGTATCTATAATTTATATAATCTGTGTTTCAGCTGAAACGTCTCAGTAAATGAATCCATGAATATTAATGAAGCGTCGCTCGCAGACGCGGCTTAGAACAGTAAAATTAACACTACATTTCATATAACTACCTATTCAAATTAAGTGTCTCTCTCATCATCATCATCAGCCAGAAGATGAAAAAACGCCAAAGGTCAATAATAAATGACTAAAAATTCGAATGTAACTCTATCTCTCTGTCTATCTGTCTGGGTGCTTGTCGCGTTATCACGGCTAAACGGCTCAACGGATAAAATTGAATTTTTGCATCGATATAGCTTAAGGGTCGGAGACGGACATACGCTACTTTTTTTTGTAGGTCCTCGCGAACGAAATCGCGGGTAACAGCTAGTTTCAATATAATTTTATGAGCAAAATCGGTCTGCGACAAAATCTTCTCTGCTCTTCCTGTCATGAAAAATGAGACAAGCGTATGCATAATCGTAGCCGTGTCCTGTTCTTTCATAACAAAAAAAAATTGTAGCGCATGCTAGCCCTGCTGGGGGTTTGAAGCTATAGGGGTCGCGAGATATCAGTTCGGCGCGAAGTTCTATTGTAAATCGGGTAAAATTTTATATCAAATGATATTCTATTTTATTTAACGTTTTCTACACGTAGGTAATTAGGAATTATCATTGTGCAATGCCTACTTAAAAGACATAATTTTTATTTCATTATGTTTGAAATTGTCAATTAAATAACACAATTGTCGCAATACTTCCTCCTTTAATGTTTTTTAGGGTCCCGTCTCAAGAGGAAAAGAGAAACTCTCATAGAATCACTTCGTTATTCGTCTGTCTGTCTGTCATTTTTCTCTAGAACACATACCCCCGAATACTGAAACGCTTGTTAACTTTGACGACAGATTAAGTCTATTGCTATTTGTCATTTGCTTAGTGCCAGACAAAAGCAGTATTAGAATTAATCTGTTGTCAAAGTTAACAAGCGTATCAGTAATCGGGGGATAGTGTTAAGTTGAAATTAATATGAAATACTTAGGTTTACGGTCCCTTGGAGCTGTAAAAAACCAAGTTTCTATACCAACACAATAAAAAAAATACGGCCATTTACGCCGAATATTTCGATTTTCGCAAGTAAATCATGACCTATAGGGTACGTCCCGTTGACCTAGAATCATGAAATTTGGCAAGAAGCAAGGCCTTACAGCACAAGTACAGGAACAAAATTGAAAAGTGTTGTCATTTGTAGTAAAATCAAAAAAAAAAAAATGTTACTGTGGCGAACTTATTTCAATGTCTGGGAGAACATTTTTTTTTTCAAACTATAAAGTTACGTTTCTCCTTCAAACTGACTTATCTTTTCGTTAGAACAATGTTCGGCGATTTCAAAGTTATTTAACTTTACGTAAAACAATATGTTTTGAACCCCCGGTGCGCGAGTTAGACTCGCACTTGTACGGCTTTTTTTTCTTAATACTAATTTTGCGAGAAAAATATCTGCAAAAGGACAATGGAATTCTACTGAGAATAATATTCTTGTACAAGAATTCCCTTCTCGAGTATTCCTTTACGAAATAATTGTCAGGTATTTTTTGGATATTTCTGTTACATAAATACACACAAGGGCGAACTTGATATATAATAATGTGTTACGAAATTTTAGGACCTATTCAAATAAGGTATTCGCTGTCTCTGTTTGTAGCAAAAACTACTTAATGAAATTGTAAGATAGACAGACAACGCTCTTATTTACACTAATTACATTGCATGAGGACAGTGTTGTGATTACGTGGGCATGTATCACACTAATATTATAAATGCGAATGTTTGTGCGTAAGTGATAATAATTTAATAAAAAAGTTTTTACTAAGATCTATCAACATGGAAGATAATAGGTTTCCGAGATGCATAGTTTAGAAATGGCAGGAGGGACACATTGCAAGCAACTTTGCCGGCCCATGTTACGCAAGCGGTACGTCTGGTAAAAAAAATTGCCGACCTTAACTCTGCAATTGTCAGCGCCAAGTTTACCTTTGTAATTTAGCAATTTAGTTGATATTGTATAAAAAATAGTCGATTTTCGTACAAAAATAGTGCAATAGAAGGCTCGAGCCTATGTAGGACGCCACATATAAGGGGCGGCAATTTTAGCGAACGTTTATTATGTTAATTATCTTTATTATAAAATAGTGGCCCCGAACACTATGTTGGGTTATGTTTGAACTACGACAATACAAAAAAACACTGTAATATAATATAGTTACTCTGAACACTAGGTTAGATTATGTTTGAACTGCTACAACACAAAAAAAAAACACTGTAATGTAATATAGTGCTCCGAATACTAGGTGAGGTTAATCACAAAATTAATTTAAAATTAAATCGGTCTCTAAATTTACCTCCACTTTAATCTACCGCCCTAGGATCAAGACTACTAGTAAATCCACACTAACGGAACAACACCGCCGATATTCGCCGCTCACACCGGACACACATATTTGAATAGACCTTTATGTATCAAGTTACTTTGCATTAGATATAAAGGAAAATTCCACCTATTGTGGGCTTATCATTTGGGAGGACACCCATAATTCAAAGGGGATATTTTTAGGGGTCCCTCAGTCCGACAGAATTGATGTGATGCCAAGTGATCTTGAGATAGCAAATTAAGTACAGATTGCGGGTATAAATAATATTTTTCTTTTGTAAGATGAACTGTTTTCAACTTATTTTTGTTAGCTGTTCACAACAGCTGTAAAGGGGTACAATGGAGCCATAAAGTTTGTATGGAAATAAAAACTTTTTTCAAGCTAAGCCAATGAAACTCGGTTTATGTACTAATCCCAAAAAAAAAAGGCATGTCTCAGGATTTTTCGAAAATCAACCCCCAAAGAGATGAAATGGGGTGTTTAATTTACCTATGCGAGCGAAGCCGCGCGGGCTAGCTAATATTCCAAGTGAAATAAAAGCAGTCACAATTAAAACTCCCATAATCACTACGCTTGACAGGTCCCTGGAGGATCGCAAACTGCTCACCGTTTACTAAGAGGACGCTGCTGCCCGTCCTCCTCCACCTACTTCTCGAAAAATGTGTCATTGTGTTCCATTTTCTCGAGTGACATAGGCTACATCTGGCAGTCTTGTTTTTTGTTTCTTATTCTGAAAAATGCTAGTTGAAGTTAAAAAAAATAATGTCCAAGCAATATCTTTATAATACCATTGCCAACGTTTATAGCAATTTTCGTTATTTTTTTTTTACTTTAGCGAAGGAAATGGGAAAAACTCGAAAAATTTTACATTTCCTTCTCATACTCCAAAATAATAATATTAAAATTGCTTTATAAAATATTGGCAATTATTCTAAAGATATTCCATGTTTTTTTTTTTAACTTTCTGTAATTTTTATATTAAGAAATGTTGAAAAAGTGCGAACGAGTTAGCGGGAATCAGGGTAAACAGCCCTTAAAATGTAAACTGTAGACCCCTTATTAAAACAAACGCGAAGAAACCTTGGAGCAGTTCATCAGTCTTCTGTCTTTTTCAATCGAGTTCTAATTTCGAAAGAACGTAAAGGACTAAACACCTGATAACTATCGCAAGGGTACTCCATGTTTATTAATAAGGGAGTTAAAGTTCAAAGCTCTATGTAGCACTCTGTTATGGACGAACGTGAGGGCCGTGACCACAGATCACACTAGATACCGCATTACAAGATTCGTTGTTCCTACAAAAAGTCACCAAAGTTCGAGACGCGGCGCGGGTCGCGGGGAGTGTGACCAAGCTTTCTCATTGGCTATCTCAAGGTTACGCCTATTCGCGCCTAACAATCAACCAATCAGAGTAATTTCTTATAAGTGTATTTAAACTGATGCGTGGTGCGCTTCGAGCGCCCTGAATGCAGAATCTAGGTGTGATCTGTGGCCGTGACGCAAGCGTATCTGGCGAACGACTAGCTCGTCTCGTCTCAAAGTAAAAAAAAAGGAATTTGTTTTGTGAAACATTATTTAGAATTCCGCCAGACTTGAGCGTAATTTGCAATACAATAACGAAGCATCATAATAACAGTCTGAAGGAATACAAAAATATCTTTTATGATATTACTGCTTTTGAAATCATCTCTGCATAACGCGTTTCAGGCAGGGGTGCCACACCTATTGCGGTGATTGTTGTTCAGCCGCCGACTGTGCCCGAGCCGACCGCGAATCGTATCACCGCGCGATGAGTTTCACCATCGCGCAGCGTTGGCGGCTGAACCTAACAATCATCACAATAAGAACTCTATAGACCGGGACTCAGGGTGCGTTCAGCTAGAACAGGGATTCCCAAACTGGGGTCTTATCCCGTAACTCTGGTGGCGATGGTCTTCGTTTGCTATTCTGCTCGCTCGCATGGTGCGAGTAAGTTGGCGCGTGTAGGACGGCACGCGATGACCATTGCCACCAGAGTTACGGGATAAGACCCCTGGTCGGTTACACAGGGGGTCGACATAAAACGAAAACGGATTTTGGGGGTTGACGAGGTCTAAAAATCGATCCCTATTAATTAACACAAGTTCTTATTTGAAACTTTCAAGATACTGTTTAGGTTGTGTTACGTGTCGTGTACCAACTTGTTATAAGAATGACTGATATTTTAGTAGTTTGCTGTTGTTGCACTTTTAAATACTAGAGATAGGATATTTAAAGTAATTTTAAGATAAATATGGGGGTCTGAGGAAAAGGGGTATCTTGTTGGTCTTGGGGTCTTGGGGTTAGGAATTCCTGAACTAGATCGTCTGTCGCTCGGCGACAAATTACCCATTCAATAAGCCACAATGTGTTTGACATTGCGAAGGATAAAAAAGGAATAATAAAAGAAGTAAGGATGCTTAATTGTTCCGAATTAGGATTAGAGTTTACCGCCGTCTTGTCCATACAAAAAGCTCCAACTGTTTCTCACACCAAAATAGATCCTAATATAATATTCGATTTCAATTTTTTTTTTTTATTGTTTTCTACACCGACACATCATGAAAAACTATGTTTATAGGTTTGTTTGTTGTTTGAGATATCCAATGCGAACGCTTGGTCGCATATCCCGCGACCCGCGCCTTCCTCAAACTTTGGTGACTTTTTGTAGGAACAATGAATCTCGTAATGCGGTATCTAGTGATGATCTGTGGGCCACGCTAATTGACGTTATATACCTATATATATACTTTTTCTAATGTTTATATATCTCTGTATATATATGTATGACGTTTATGAACGATGGCAGCCCTGCGTGAACTTGTAAGTGAATGAGAATTAATGTAGGTATTATGTGTTCAGTTATCGGTCGCCTCGCCATTCCGGTTTGGCCACAGATAAATAATAGTCACATCGTTTAGCCACGCGAATTATGATTGTCTCACGTCCTTCTTATCGTTGACAACAGCTATGAGATTTGAGATGTTGCCGGACTGCCCGAGGAGGATGTAAGTTTGTAAATGAGTATTTATGTGTGACTACATAGTAGCTATGTAGTATACTACATAGTAGCTATGTAGTAGACTACATAGTAGCTATGTAGCTCATGCTCGCTTGATATTCTTGAGCCCGGGCGGGTCCGTACCAATGAGTTCTATTGAACTTACGGACGGATACACCACTGGCGTATCGGTGAAGGAAAACATCGTGAGGAAACCTGCATATTTCCGGAGAAGAAATACGATGGCGTATGTGAACCCGCACTGGGCCAGCGTGGTGGATATGGCGCAATCACCCTTCGAGGCTGATATCCCAGCAGTGGGATGCTAAAAGGCTGATGTTGATTTATGTAAGTTATGTTTCTGTGTTGTAAGTTATATTACCAGCTGCAGCCTCAGCGGCTTGACTGATTTTGTAGAGTGAGATGTCTTGGATTTATTTTTATGCCTGGAGGGCTAGTATACGCAACGTGGCAAAATCTTTTTGTTATGCAAGAACAGCACACGGCTACGATTACGTATACGTTTGTCTCATTTTTCACGACATGAAGAGTAGAGAAGATTTTGTCGCGGTGCGCATGCTGGCCCTGCAGGAGTGACATACGCTACATTTTCCAGTCGGGTTTTTTTTATTTCTTTTTTGACCGAGCGAAGCGAAGGTCTCAGAGTTTACTGGGACAAATCGGCATTTGTATGTATGTTTGTGTGTATATTTGTTCGATGATAAATTGCGAACCGTTGATCCAATCTTCATGAAATTTATAGGCAAGTAGTTCATTTCAATAGAATTTTTAAGTTCAAACATGAGCTGAATCGGTCCAGGGGTTGTGAAGATATAGGGATCGCGAGGTCTCAGTTCGCCGCGAACTACTAGTATAATAATACTTGTTTATGCTACCAAGTGATGAGACGAGCAAGCCGCTCGCCTGATGGTGAGCGTCACGCTTGCCTGTATCAGTTCAGTGCCACACATAGTTTTTTAGAACCTCAACAGTTGAAACCAATAGGTGACGTTAGGGTACAGGAGGTAATGTAGGAACACACAAACATACAAACTAACAGACACCAAAAAAATTGCCTCTGCCAAACTGCTATGCAGTTTGTAGGCAGAGTGTAACTCACATTGTGAACATAAAAAATCGATTCCTTCTTAAGCAGTCGGGTAAAAAGAGCCCAGGGTCTCGATTCTTTAATCTCTCGTATGATATTTCGTACGAATATAATTATCATAATAATTTAATTTAATTTATATTATTAATTAATAATTGTTTTTATTGGACATTATTTTTTACCACCGACTACGTTATACTTGACATGTAAATAATACTTACGCATTAAATAAATATGAAATATGAAATATCATGCGAAATGACTGACTTTGGAACGAAATCCCACACCAAAAGTCGCATTTTTGAAATAATCATATCACTCGCTAACGCAACGAGTGGTTTAAGCCATTCAAATTTGCTTCAATAGAAAATCTGTCATTCCGCATGATGTTGTCGTGCGAAATCATACGAGCGATTCAAAAATAGAGCCCCTGAATTTTTACAACCTGTATGCGGTATTGCCTAACGATTTCCAGTTTTCCATCGATCTTATCGTCATTAGACTTTTATTTTTATCATAAATGTTCATCTCGAGTAGCTGGAGCGAAATGAGATCACGAGATGTACAGTCATAGTGTACAACAATACCGAGCGATCACTCGAGCGAATCTCGATTGTAAGCGCGACTCGATTTCGCGCCGCTTTATACTTTTTACGCGACTTCCCGAGAAAGAGGGTAATGTTTTTATGATGTTTGAGAGTCGGTTTCGTCGAGCTATTGAAGTTAATTACTCTTAATGCCAATTTATATATTTTTTCACAGGACATCGCTATATTCCTTAGCTACTTGGTTGGGGGGGAGGGGTAAATAGTAAATACCATTCACCAACACTCGTTCAAATTCACCGTTTTTACACATGAGCAGTGGAAATAACACTAATTGTGAAAAATAAAACAATAAATAAATAATAAATAATAAATATCTGGGACATTTTTGCACACATCGTCACCTGACCCCAAACTAAGCAAAGCTTGTAATATGGCTGCCAGAGACTGATATACGTACATAGATATTTTTAAATACATACTTATATAGATAATAACACCCAGACATAGAACAAACACAAATATTCATCACATGAATGTCTGTCCTAGATGGGAATCGAACCCACGCCCCCAAGCACAGTAGGTAGGTTCACTACCAACTGAGCCACCGGGGCACAATGACGCGACATGACTTCTTCACGTTCCACCCAAACCTCACGTTGCACCGTTGACCTCAGTATGATAGTCCTATTCCGGTAAAAATTAACCTCCCAAAGTTTTCATGCTACGCCAATAAAACTTGGTTTGGGTACTAAACAAAAAAAAACTAATTAGTCAGGATTTTTTCAAAAACCATCCACATGTTCCTGATTGTGCGCAAGCGGGACCGCGCATAGTGCGAGTAAGTTGGTATGAGCGGAATGGCACACTATCAGAATCAGAATCACGAACGTTCATAATAAGGGGACGGGTTTTGTAGTCACGTAAGCAACGAAGACCTATACCGAAAGAAATATAGCTCGGCGAAAAGTCAAAGGGCAGTCCCAGACAGAGCACTAGTTTTAAGAAAAAAACTTTTTTTCTGTCAATTAGCAAAGGCGTGCGGAGGTCATATTTCCAAACTGCCTAGAAAATACTACACGTAGGGCTACCACATCTTAGTGGTATGGGGCTCACCTCACATTCGTGGGATAGCGGCCCCGTACCATTGAGGTCTTTGGAACTTACATACGGATATACCACTGGCTTTTCGGTGAAGGAAAACGTCGAGAGTAAGCCAGCATATTTCTGGAGAAGAAATTCAATGGCGTATGAGAATCCGCCAACCAGCACTGGGCCAGCGTGGTGGATATATCACAGCCACCCTTCGATATAATCCCTTCTGTATTATATACAGAAGAATTCGATATTATATATAATTAAAATAATATAATATAATAGTTGTAATAGAGATATCGAAAATAATTACATAAATATTAAAATAATATATCTCAATGAGTTTAAAATACATTGGATTTTTTTAATGATTATTTGGACCATGTCATTTTGAATTTCAGGTTTAAGTTTTTGAACTCAAATTTTTTTTGTCCAAAAAAAATCGATCCAATGGTAGCCCTATCACGCCGCGCTGTACAATGAAAAAGAAATATACCCGTGTTACCATAGTGTTCCGAAATATTGCGTCGACCGAAGCAAGGTCGCGTTCAGTCACGGGACAATTGTTAACGTGTAAATAATTACTTTGTTAATAATATTCCGTGTTTAACAGATATATGACAATTGAATGTGAAAAGGAAAACATTTGCCCCCGAATACTGAAACGTTTGTTAATTTTGACGACAGATTGAGTTTATTGCTGTCTTTGTCATTTGCTTAGTACCAGACAAAGTTGTTGTTTGTTGAGAGAACATCTTTTCAGGTGTTATTTATTCTTTATTCTTGTTGCCCAACCCATGAAATACTTATCATTGAGGAGTTCCGGTGGCCATCTGTGGTCCTCTTCATCAGGTCCACTTCACCAAATGATACTTTTTGAATGCAAATGCTCGACTTGTTGATGAAAATACCAATCGCTACATAATATTTGAGGAGTTCCCTCAACTCCTCATGAATCCCATTATCCATACTGGATTCTGATAAAACTGGGACCAATCTGGAAGTATATCCTTTCCAATAAAAAAATAATTTACCAAATCGGTTTATAAATGACGGAGTTCTAAGCGAACGAAAAAAATTATCGACTTGATAACCACCTCCTTTATTTGGATGTCGGGTAAAAACAACTCACTTTCGCATGTAGATTTATGAGATGGCTTAAGCGCGCGCTACTAAAAAAACTCATAATTGCTAATTATAAACAAACCATGAAATCAATCAAAATCTGTTGTATGCCATCCTAGATATTATTATCATCCGGGTGAGTCCTAAAACTGCGCTCAGAACCAACGCAACCTTAGTACACGGCCCCCAAGACGCCTGCCAAGCATGGGGATTATGCCAAATCCCGCTCCTAGTCTACGGGGTAGAGAATCATGATCAGCCAGAAGACGTCCACTGCTGAACACAGGCCTCCCCCTTAGAGCGTACACTGTCACTTGCATCGCCGGTTGCTCGCGACTCACAATGTCGTCGGACCTTGTGGGAGGCCTGCCTAAACTGCGTCTCCCTGTTCGTGATCGCCACTCAAGAACCTTTCTCTTCATCGGTTCTTCGAGCGATGAGGCCATTGTCACTTCAGCTTGCAAACCCTGAGAGCTATGTTCGACTTTGGGAACCCTTACGAAACTTTTAGAGAACCCTAAAAATTTGAATTTAGTACAGTAAGATAATTGTCAGGCGACGAAATTTCGTGGGAACTAAATTCCTTCGAGACAACTTTTTCACTAAAACAAATATGAGAATTTAGCGGTACCATGGTGCTTAATTACCTAAGGGAAGTTCTACACTATGCGCAGAAATAGCTGCAATAAAGTTTCAAATAATAAAAAAAAAAAACGATCGCTTAGCTAACTCCGATCCCCTGATTGTCGCCATCTCGTTCGATCTTTTTAAAAATTTTTTGGTATGGATATTATTTTAAAAGAAGTTAATTTAAGTATTTATAAAATACCCATTATCAATGTTTAATAGTATTTTTTATTATTTTTCAATTTTTTAAATATTTTCTCGTCTTTTATCCTTCTCCTTCGCCAAAATAAAAATTAATTGTCTCACCTTTTACATGGTCATGAACGTTTTTTTCATCTAATAAAATTAATCCTTGTTTATTTCGCCAGTTTTAACCAGTTGCCATTTGTTAAAATGAAATTCGGCTGATCAGAATAAATAAAATTATATATATTATACAATATATATATTATTGTTCAGCAGTGGACGTCTTATGGCTGATGATGATGATATTATACAATTAGTGATATTTTAAAAATAAGATGGAATTTTTTTAATGAATGAATTTTTAATATATTGTAATGCATGTATAATAATTTGATTGGAAATAAATGGGCTTTATTATTATTTTTATTTCACGTTGTTTTTTTTTTTTTTTTTCTTTCCTCTAATAGGATTTTAGCGTCGTAGCACGTCTTATGCATTTGCCAGTGTCAAGTATACATATATATTCTCAAGTTTTACTAGATATTGTCAAACAAGTCGTAGACACGGTCAAAGGCGAGCAAAGCAAGTCACGGTCAAGTCCAAGTCATGCCCCAGTAAAGTGGTGAAAACTTTAATAGAACCTTGTTTTTCCAAAAAAACCGTGTATAACTCTCCTTAGCACCAACTTCCAAACACAATAGCGATTCGCGCTTGACATTCAAATAACCGAGAAGTCTGTACGTTCTGTACAAAATTGTGAAATACATTACTTGGTTAAGAAATGCGTGAATGAGTTACAAAACTACTATGATATCGACAACTTGGTGTTTTTTGGTTACCAACACTAGGGCCAGCTACCCAGCCTACAAACATGCACTATAAAGTCGTATCACGATCTGTGAGCGACACTTTTGACTTTCACTGGCGCTAGACCATAGTTACGTCTTAACTTACGTAACGATATCTCAGTCGATTATATGTGAAATATCGATTTTTTTATTCGATTCGATTCTAGTACCTATAAGCCTCGTGTTTTTTTTTTTGAAAATTAAGCAAGTATCAAAGACAAATCCACAAATATCATTCTAAACTACGAATGCAACAGCATTTTTTATATTTTTTTAAAATGTAATTTGGTGACGATACGAGCAAGTCGCTCACCTGATGCTTCACGCTTGCTCGTAACATTCACCCAGAATTTTGAACCTCAACAGTTCAAAACCATGCGCGGCAATGCACTAAGCTCGTACCCTGAGATATCTGTGCCCAGTAATTACGGTGGAAACATTGCCCTTCAATCCGGAACACAGTAATGTTTGCACACTACTGCTTGACGGTTAAATAACTGGCAAAGGTTTACTTTTCAAAGCGGACTCTGCAGAAGAACCATATCACTACCAAAAATTCGGTCCGGGGGTCGTGAAGTGAGGTCGCGAGGTCTCAGTTCGATGCGAACGACTAATAATATTAGTGTGATTGAAATATCGCTACCCGACTCTGGGACAGACTTTTTTTTTCTCAATTTCTCCTCACGACTATATCTTGACAATCTCTTGACCGATTTCGCTATATTTATTTTGTACTTGTTTAGAACTGAATTTCTGTCAAATATTAAAGCGGTCGGTAAATGGCGCCCTTTTTTCAGCAAACTATCCCCTTTTTTGGGGGAAAAACTCCAGCAATCAAAAATTTCCGACGACAAAACTATGAAATGGTAGATAATAATAATAATAAAATTTTATTTCGGATTACAAAGATCCATAGCCACAAAATTCAAATTTGTTACAAAATAGGCTAAAACAAAACAAGCCTGTATACCAAATTTCAAAGATTAGTTGAAATATAAGTTTTTGTGGAAAAATATGTTTTTGCAGACAAGCATTTATAAAATCCGTTATTGGTACTGTAAGCTAAGCTAAAAATAAATAAATAATAATACAGTTATTTTAGGTTTTAGTTTTTATTTAGTATTTTTAAGTTTTCTTTAATTGTCTGTTTTATAAGTTGTGTAAATATTAAACTTACTAGGTACATTTAGTCCTTGTGCAAAAAAAAAAGCTTGTAAAATACGATCTGTACGCACCATCATACGCATCATACGGACAGATGAAAGCAAATTTTGCCGGTTGAAGCAGAGACTTCGTTCATTTCGCTCACTCAGTCAATTACACAAGGCATTACAGGGTTGCATGGTAGGTAAACGCCTTAATAACTAATAGTTAGGAAATAGTTACTTCCAACTTCCGGTATTTAACACGCAAACTATCTATAAAATTATTTACCTTATGCCTGTCCCAGACTTGCAGGCCGAACACCGAATGTTCGTGCAATCAGAGACGCGTATAGTCGTTTCTGATTGGCGGATATCGCCTCGTATTCGCGATAATTCGGGGCGATAGACGCTAGTCTGGGAGAGGCATTACACGAATAGGTATGGAGATATCATAGCTAAGGGAGGTGTGAAGAGGGAGAGGGAGGGTGTGAGGTGAGCCACCACATATAAATAATGAACAGATCGAGCAAGCAGAAAAATCTCTTTTAACCGACTTCCAAAAAAGTAGGAGGAGGTTCGCAAGTCGATAGTTTTTTAAAGAATGTTTTACCTCAGAAGATTTTAAAAAACTCCGTTATTTACCGAAACCTATGGGTTTATAACCAAATCGTTTATAAGCCGATTTGGAAAATTATTTTTTTATTCGGAATGAGATAATTCCAGATTTGTCCCATTTCCCATTCCCATGAGCAATTGAGGGAACTCCTCAAATATTATAGGCATACATATAGCGATTTTGTTATTTTCATCAACAAAAAGCATTTGCAATCAGAAAGCATCATTTTGTGAAGTAGAACTGATGAAGAAGACCACAGATGGCCACCGGAACTCCTCAATGATAAGTATTTCATGGCGACGCCGATAACAAATCGATGGTGCATTTTTGTCAGAGTATTTTGTTATGAAGTTGTTTTTATTTTAATTATTAATTATTGAAACCAGTAAGTACTTCGCCGAACTGAGATCTCGCGACCTTTCAAACTTTCAAGCCTTTCAAACCCTTGACCGATTACGCTTTATCTTGTTACTAGTACTTGACTGCCCCGGTGGCTCAGTTGGTAGTGAACCTACGTTCTGTGCTTGGGGGCGTGGGTTCGATTCCCATCTAGGACAAACATTTATGTGATGAATATTTGTGTTTGTTGTATGTCTGGGTGTTAATATCTATAAAAGTATGTATTTAAAAATATCTATGTACGTATATCAGTCTCTGACAGCCATATTACAAGCTTTGCTTAGTTTGGGGTCAGATGACCGTGTGTGCAATAATGTCCCAGATATTTATTTATTTATTTTATTTAGTAGCGCCCCGCGGTTTCACCCGCTATTCTACAGAAACCTATTACTTTTTCGGGGTAAAAAGGTTTAACCCGGTTTTTCGGGGTAGCCTATGTGTTAATCCAGGGTATAAGCTACCTCCATAACAAATTTCATCCAAATCCGTTCAGCCGTTGCAGAGTTGAACGGGAACAAACACACTTACAAACTTTCGCATTTATAATATTAGTCTGATTAATAATACTTATTACATGTTTACTGGGCTTTGTACTTGCACACATTACTTTGTACATTGTCTGTCGGTGTGGCGGTCTGAGTGGGAGGCCTATGTTCAGCAGTGGACGTCTTCTGTCTGTTAACGTAATGTACTTTTACTGTACCATTAATTTATTCTAGGTGTAAAGGTGATGTGTAATTATCACATCTAATTCAAATCTTTCACACAGCCGCGTTAGATTACAACTGCTCACACCAATTACATAATTGTTTTCTCTTTCCGTTTGTTTCTTTGTAACCGACTTCCAAAAAAAGAGGTTCTCAATTAGATTGTTTTTCTTTTGTTTGTTAGAGAATTCCGTCATTTACTTATAAGCCGATTTGGAAAAATGATTTTGTATTTGAAAGGACATACTTCCAGGTGGACCAATCTGGAAGATAACCAAATGTTCCAACCAATGTTTAACCAATGTTGTTGTATCCTTTCAAATACAAAAACATTTTTCCAAATCCGCTTATAATTTTTTTATAAGCCATTTTTTTAATCGTAATTTGGTATTTTCATCAACAAGTCAAGCATTTATATTTTCGATATATATAGAAAATAGTCATTGATAAGTCTCAAATTATACTTTCTGGATACAAATGGAAGTGAAGTGGAACTGAGGAAGACCACAGGTGACCACGGAACTTCTCAATGATAAGTATTTCACGGGCGGCGCCAAGATAATCTCGATTATGATAGTTAAGCGACTATGACGAAGCAAATTGAAATAAATGTTCTGATGAAGTCAGTTATTTTTTAAATTATATCTTTCTTATGATAGCATCGGGTCGGCTGAATGGAATGTAGATCGTGAGCCAATCGGAATTGAAATAAAATCGCAAGAAAACTCGCTTATTGAAAATTCTGTACATATTATGCTGCGCACTGACGAGTGGCGAAGGAAGTAGACAGAGACGTAGTGTCCACGTTATTTCTCCTGAAGACCGTCATGCTCCTCGTCTTGTCCATGATATTGTCGGGTTTATTGAGCGCGAGTCAAAGAACAAGAGAGATAGAGCGTTGGCAAGGCCAAAGTCGAACAAGTGTTATTATTATAAGAAAACTATGGAACCCTGGCCTTAGCGGCGTCCACGGTTGTCGAATTTCGCTTTCCACCAAACTACTCAAGGAGGATAATGTCTTTAGGGTGTATGTGAGTATGTTTGTTCGTTCCTTTCACATATTACGTCATGTAGCCTAAATTATATAATAGATTTTGCCGAGTGAGCTGTCGTTGGATTCCTCTTTATATCCGGAGTGACATAGGCTATATTTTCAAGTCGGGTATTTTGTTTTTTTTTTAAATTTTATTTGTTATCTCAACCGAAGCACTGAAGTATGTGTTTGGTTGCAACGTTCTTGCAATATGACACATTAGGAAATATAAATCAGTTTCCAAGTGTGCAATAGCCACAGATCACTCCTAGATTCCGCACTCAGGACGATCGAACCGCACCACGCGTCGGGTCAAATATTTACAGCAAAAGATTATTCTTATTGATTCTTGTAATTGTTGTTTTCAATGAGGCGTTTTCCAAAAAAAAAAGTAGTTCTAAAATACTTACTAGATGGCGTAAACAGACCTATCGTTTTACCTGTCATTGTCATTTCTGTCGAAATATTTTATGTTTATTTTTTAAATCGTAAATTTTGGCTCCACACGTGTATTTAGCCAGTGTCAACTATCGTAATATTTCAAATGAAGTCAAATACATAGTTACGTTACTTGAAATTGTCTAAATACACATGTCGAGCCAAAAAACACGAGAAAAAAAAGGCACACGTAAATTTTTTTGTCTTTCATGTCTTGACAGTGACAGAAAAAACTCAAGGTACATCTAACGCCATCTATTGGGTACTTTTATAACAAGGATTTGATTTTTTTTGGAAAACGCCTCATTAAACTTAACAGGAACTCTAAATAATAAAGTATATTTTTTAATGATTTCTGAGGCCAACAGCATATATACAACTCAGCTAAATATGAGTTGTTCTGCATTTTAGTCTTTCTGCACGTTAGTCATTCTGCCTCGTATATTTTTGCTTTGTAGGCAATCTGATCATAAAAAGGCCATCGCTAGACACGAGTAGGAGTAACCGAGAGATAGTAAATAAGAGCGCTTGGCGCAGTTCCCTCAACCCGCGCTTTGCGAGTTTCTGTCGGAACTACGATCACGTAATGCCGTATCTATATGATATAATCTGTGGCAATAGGTAATCAAATTATTCATGCATTACTGATTTTTACGCCTCATTTATTTGCATTCTTTCGTATGAGTGGAAACTAAATGCGCTCCGCGGTTTTTCTCGCCATTGACTTCGATTCTTTTGTATCATATTTATTTTGTTAGTACGTATCTGTGTTCCTTTATTATCCGTTGTAGCCTAAACGGATTGACCGATTTCGACGAGTGAGGTGTCATTGGATTCCTCTTTACACAGGCTACATTATGCAGCCGGGTATTTTGTTTTTCTTTTAATAATAGTACTTGTGGTATTAATAGTGAGTCCTTCATGCGAGAACTTGTTTCACTTCCTCCTTCTGAGAACTTATATTATTTTATTTTTAATAGTACCAATGACATTATTAATTTACATTTGACATTGAATTATTATTATTTCACATTTAATTTAGGAAAGTACCCACTACATTACGCTTTAGTATACATTTAAATAATTAAATATTTTCTAGTTTTTTTATAATGTAACTGACATATAAATGTTTTTATGAATAAATTGAATATGAAAATGAACTTCATGAAATTCAATGCTAAAAATTAGTCATAATTAGTAACTTTTTTTTGGGTTTAAAACTATCAGTCTTTTGTAGTCTAAACAAAGAGCGAATACAGCATTTTAGCCTTTTGTTAACAGTTTTTTTGTCAGGTGAGATAGTACAAAATATAATACCGTACCGGAGGACGGACGGACTCTACGTATGTATAAGGCACTATTAGCAAGTTTATTTATTGTTTAGTGTTTATGTTTAGTTTATTAGTAGCAACTTTCTATTCGTTTCTTCCAGTTTAATTGTTTATCAATAATTATATTAAGAAACTTTGCATTATTAACTTTTTCACACTAATATTCTAAATGCGAAAGTTTGTGTAAGTATGTAAATGTGTTTGTTCCCGTTCAACTTTGTAACGGCTGAACGGATTTCAATGAAATTTTGTATGGAGATAGCTTACAACGTGGATTAACACATTAGCTTCTTTTTATACCGGAAAAAATATCCTGTTGCTGTAGAATAGCAGGTGAAACCGCGGGCGCAGCTAGTTGACTTCTTATATTACTGAAGGAGGTCCATAGCTCTTAAAAAGGCCATGAAGAAAAGTTGAAATTGTTTCGTCATCATTATCAGCTGAAGACGTCCCTAACATAAAGTGGGGAGTTGCCATAATCCCCACAAAAGATTCCCAACAATTTTTTTTTTCTTGGCGTGTCAATATTATTTTAAGTTTATTTACTTATTTATTTATTTATTTAAAGAAACACCAACAGTATACATATTAATTATCATCTATGGGGTAACACTTTTTATATCAGATACAGTTTTGATATGTATACCAGTAACAGGTGTTTACAACAGTGTTTACATTTTTATGAGTTTCCTGGATAGGCAAAGCAAAAAATAAAATTAAGTAAACAAAGGTAGCATACAACAACAACAATTAAGCAAACATTACTTAATAATATTTTTTAGAGTTTCCCTCGATTTATCCAGGATTCTATTATCAGATCACAATGGTTAACCTGGAAAGTAAACGCTTTCAAATAAAAAAAGATTTTTCCTTATCAGTCCAACCATCTTTGAGTAATCGTAACATAATTTATTTTTTAATAGTGCTGAATCAATTTTGATAAAATTTATATGGGATCACTTCTGAAGCATGACCTACCAAACAGAAAATAATCTTAAAATTGCCATTCAACGTGGCAACGCCGCCAGCATTCTGGGGACCTTTTTAGTTTAGTTTAAATTTAAAGTTATTTTAGGTTTTAGTTTTTAGTTAGTATTTTTAAGTTTTCTTTAATTGTCTGTTTTTTAAGTACATAATAAATATATTTTGGATCATAAAAATCAATTCATAATTGGCGGAGTAATCGCGTAACAAACATACAAAAACAAACAGTCGAATTGAGAACCTTCTCCTTTTTTGAAGTTGGTTAAAAAAAAATATGTTTTGATTATCAGATTGTTATGTCATTAAATTCACAAGCTTATAAATATTGCTTACGAATGAGGACATACATACTAATTAATTACCACCTTCATACCTACTTTATAACACATTTATATTTATTTTTAATCAGAGCCTACACAACCTACAATAATAAGTCTTAAGTGTTTATAATAATTAGAGCCAAAACAGGAAAGTCACCAATAGCAGGAACAAGGTATAAACAAAAAAATCTTCTAACTTTATTTAAAATATAAAGCCTTTTTTTTACTATAACTATATTAATGAAATAAATTATTGAAACATGAGTAAATGACTAGCGTTAAAAAAAACTCTAGCGAATGTACAAGATGTGCGAAGCCAAAAAAAACTACAATAAAAAAAAAACAAATAAAAAGAACTAAACTTTATAGTTTGGTTCGGTTTTATAGTTTTCTCAACAAAGGCAATTAATCAAAACAATTGTAAATCGTTTGTCGTTTGTTTTTGATGTTTCAGCTTATAACCTAACCTCAAAACTTTAATTAAGAATAAAATGTATGTAGTTAAATAGTACTTACTTGATTATATTTTGGATGCTCGTGGTTACAATGAACATGGGAATGAACAATACGTTGTTGTATAGTGAACACATACTGAAGATTCACAAACAAAATCACAAACACAGTTAACACTGGGGTACAGTTCGTTAGTGTTCTTGCCATTGTCGCTAATTAAACTGAGATATCTTCACTCAAGTTTGACTGAAGTTTTTGTTTACATTTTATTCATCGTGTTTCGAGAGAGCAGTACGTGCTACTATTCAGAATTTCACGTCGAGACTGACTGACTAGATTGTATTTAATTATGTACTACTCGCGAAACGGTAAAACTAGTGTTGTGCCTTTCATTCTGTCAGAGTCAGATACTCACTCATTGTTCCTTTGGTTCTTATAGCCCGACTGCCCAAGAAAGAGGGTAATATTTTTGAGGTGTATGAATATAAGTATGTTTGACCCTATAAGACGGCCTGCAGCCTAAACAGCTTGACCGATTTTGACGAGCGAGATATCATTGGATTCGTCTTTATGTCCGAAGTGTCTTACGTTACATTTTTATGGTAATAGTAATAATACATCACTCACAAAACATCGATTTTTCACTTTTTCGTAGCACGTTGTGGCAAACATAATACTAAATCTAACTTATACACACTAGTACAAGAGTTGAACTATTATTTATTCTGTGGTACTTACAAGTAAAAATAGCGAAAAACTATAATTTTACTATTGATCAGTCTAGGTTGAACGCGGTCAGTACGAGAGCTCATTGTAACAAGATAACATTATTATTATTTTTTGTTATTAGTTATTGGTATCATTGTTCAGTTTTAACTGATCGTTTGCGCCTGTTCGTAATCTACGTAACATCGTATATTCCCGATAGCTAGGTACCACCAAGCAAGTTGGTAGCGAGTCTAGCTTGGTGGATTTAGACGCATTGGTTTATTCATTTATAGAATGTTGATCATTGGACGGTTTTTATAATAAACCAAACCAACAAACAACTAAAAAAATACGAGAAAAAAAAAGTAAAATAAAAAACTTGACTGCATGATATACACAATGAAAAGATTTAAGCATTATTCATATTTAAAATGAAAATTAAACTTAATGTACTTATTTGTCTCTTTCGATTAAAGTTTACAGTTTTCACATCACTAAGCTGTCAATGACATTAGAATGAAAACCGGGCTGAAATTATCTGCAAGAGCCATCAGCTGATTGCGTACGTCATTTTCCTATTTTTATCTCTTTCTTTCCAGTTTAAATTATGTGGTTAGAAAAGGGTAGATGATATGATAAGTGCGAAAGTTTCGATTTTAAAAGCTGCTGTTATGTGCTTTGAATATTTATTTTATAGGCGCGAGTTTTGAATTGTTGCGAATAATTTTAACTCATCACACGGAACGGACAAGTTTTGTAATACGTTTCATTTCGGGTTGTAGCAGGTTATTCTACTTCTTTTCTTTTATTTTGGCTCCACACATAGTGCAAATAATTTAAAATAATAGGAAAATATATGCCTCTTTCGTTCGTTATGGCGGTAGAATAAAATAGTAAGAGTTATAAATTAGCGTTATGTACTACTATCGATTCTATGGTGTCACAGATCAGTGTATGGTGTTCAATAAAATCTTTATTTTTTAAAATTTTATTTTTACATTTTTAAGGAAAACTTACAGCCTTACTTAATAAGTAACATTATAAATAGAAGAAAACTGGGCCAATTACAAGTTTCCACTCAATAAATAAATATATTTAAACTAAGGTAAGGGACCCTCGAGGTCTAATTTGGACTAGCGAGTTTACGCCTTTTTACTAGACTCGAAGGAGTTTAATGTTTTCGTGGAGTAAGTTATGTAGGCGTTTAATCTTCATTATCCTTTTAACATCCCACTGCTGGGATATCGCGGCCTACCCTCGAAAGGTTATAAAGCCATATCCACCACTCTGGGACCCTATTCGGAGATATGACATTTTATCTCGGTCACTCTCACTCCCATTAAATTCTAAATTAGAGAGACAGTGTCCGAGATAAAATGTCATTTCTCCGAATAGGGGCCCTGGCCCAGTGCGGATTGGAGGATTCACATACGCCATCGAATTTCTCCTCCGGAAATATGCAGGTTTCGTCGCAATATTTTCTGTCACCGAAAAACCAGTGGTATATCCATAAACTCCAAAGAACTCATTGGTACGGGCTCGCCCGGGTTCGAATCCGCGCCCCCACGAATATGAGTCGATCATTGAGCTACCATGACTTTCGTGACTGATGTATGTTTTATGCCAACAATTATTATTAGATATTAAAAGAAAAACAAAAAACCCCACTGCAAATGTACTTATGTATACTCCAGGCCTAAGATAAAAGGTATAACGAGGAATCGAACACCTCAGGACCTCGCTACATTAGGGTGTCTACACATGGCTTGGGACCCTATTCCTGTGCGCTCGAGATTATCTCGGTCACTGTCTCTCTAATTTAGAATTTAATGGGAGTGAGAGTGACCGAGATAAAATATAATTTCTCCGAATAGGGGCCCTGACCCGACATCGTGTGAAAGGGACAGCTAGATTTTAATTTCACGGGATCAAAAGAAACAAACTATTAAGGTTATAGCTTCTCCCTTTCGCTCCCTCAGAAACTTACATATAGCCATCTCTTTCAAACACAGATGGTGCTTTCAAACGATGTCAGGTCAGGCCATGTAGCGAGGCCTTTACTTGATCCGCCATCGTGCGAAAGGGAAAGCTAGACTTGAAATTCACTGGAGCAGAAGAATAAAACTACTAAGGTTATAGCTTCTCCTTTTCGCTCCCCAGAGACTCATATATACTTAGCCATCTCTTTCACATGATGTCAAGTCAGCTCATGTATAGCCACTTTTACTCGCCATAATCAGTCAAGCCGTGTAGGTTACAGCAGGTAATCTAGGAACAAACAAACATAAACCGCTAAAACATTACCCTCCTTTGTCAGCTGCGTAAAAAGAACAAGGCCAGTAAGGACGATACTGTTAATTTCAAGGCAAAAATGTGTAAGTAATTCACGCCTCTTATAAATTTAGTTCAAGTACTTTTGTATGTTGTGTTCTATGTTCGCGCAACATTACGTGAACTGGCTTCGGATATTATGGAAAGTGACAATGGGTATGCTAACGAAGGAATACGAGCGTATTATGGAGCAAGGTTCGTTTTGTTTGAAGATGCGTAGTTTTTCTGTACACGAAATCACAATAATATGCCATGCTTTTTTTTTTTTTTTTTTTTTTTCCTCCTAAGAAGATTTTGGCGTCGCACGTCTTATGCATTTGCCAGTGTCAAGTATACATATATATTCTCAAGTTTTGTTAAATATTATCAAACAAGTCGTAGTCACGGTCAAGGTCGAGCACAGCAAGTCACGGTCAAGTCCAAGTCATGCCCCAGTAAGGTGGTGAAAACTTTACTAGAGCCTTCTATGGAGTTTTGGAAACAACACGAAAATTCACGTTTCACGACATTATACCATTCACCAACACTCGTGCATGTCAACGAACACTTAACGGGTAAAAATTCACCGTTTTTACACATTAACACTCGAAATAACACAAGTTTTGGAAAATAATAAAATGACGCGACATGAATTCTTCACGTTCCCGCCAAAAACTCTCTATGCCATGCTTCGACCAAAGTAATATGAATGGACGGGCCCAAGTAAGAGAATTTTGAAGGCTTTAAAGTAAGCGCCGGCGCTCATCTTGCTTCAGTCGCTCTCCGTCTGTGAAAAGTGCGAGGCGTACGTTCGTCAATACATGCGATCCAAATATCGGCAAAACATGGCTTGATATTATATTATGATATTAGATATTAACTAAGCTAAATACTTACAAACAACAACTACCTAATTAGCCCGCTACATAAAAATGACAGTTGGATTATCCAGAGACCATTAAAGGTCAATAAATAATCCAAATGTTCAAACCCACTACCGGCTGGCAGCGTACCCAGCATGTTGGCGGCACGGTGGCAATGATGTTAATGTATTCGCTATCTCTTTTTGTCTTCGACCAAAGTAAATTGAATGGACGGGCCCAAGTACGAGTATTTTGAAGACTTTAAAGTGAGCGTCGGCGCTCACCGAAATCTTGTACTGACCGCATTCAAATTAGACTGTTTTTAATAAAAGTTAGATTTTTCGCTAATTGTTACTTGTACTTACCACAGAATAGATAATACGTGAAGTCATGTACATAACTTTGTTTTAGTTAAGTTTGCCTCAATCGCTTGTCAAAATCGGTCAAGCCGTTTAGACTACAAGGCGTCTTATAGGAACACACAAACATACTTAAATACACCCCAAAAAATTACCCTCCTTGAGCAGTCAGGTAAAAATAAAATAACTTGTTAAGAGTATGTCGGGCCATGCTTAGTAAGGTTCCGTAGGTGCTTAGGACCTTTGAAGTATTTATCCGTTTTTTCTGCTAATCTCAAAAAGTCATTATCAGATGTTGCCCGAAATAATTTTAAAAGAAAGTTTTTACCAAGGTCTATCAACATGGAAGATAACAAGTTTCTGAGATGCATAGTATAGAAACACAAACTTGAAACTTGCAAGCAACTTTGTCGGCCCATATTTCGCAGACGGTAAGTCTGATAAAAATTGTGTTTAAGGAAACCTTAAGTTTATTTTAAGAGGTATTCAATGATAACCCTCATGTGGGGGAAATGCAACAAAAAACCCACTTAACACGTATTAATATAAAATTATGATTTTTTTATTCTTTCAAAATTGTCACCATAAAAAGACCTGTTTGACGACACCCCCAATGATGGGGTTCAGCGAAATTATTATCTTCATTCCTTTTTTACATGTATGGGAGCTACCCTTATCATACAAAAAAGGATTTATATTTTTTTTTTAAACTGGAGGTCTATATCTAGACTGTAGTTGTGCAAAATTTAATGCAAAAAAGTTTAAAACTTTGGAAGTTATAAGGCTGTAAAGAATTCAGACAGAAGAACATGACGAACTTATAAGGGTGCCTTCTGTTACCACGGAACCCTAAAAAACAGTCGAGTTGAGAACCTCTCTTTTTTGGAAGTCAGTTAAACAGTAGAATCCGGTGTATTGTACATTGAAAAAAATAAAGCGAAAGTGTATATATAATATCTATACACTTTTATCGTGCAGATGAAAAGAGAAGGCTTTAGCGCGCGCTAGGCAAAAAACCAGATAATTGCTAATTGCATCAAAACCAGGAAATCAATCAAAATTCTGTTGTCTGCTATCCTAGATATTATCATTACCTCACTATTAGTGTAATTATCACTTGAATATACACTAGGGGTTCGGAGATCCAGCGAAAATTGTTTGTAAATAGAGGTTTTTTTTTTGTCGAGAATATGTCATGTACTCATGTTTTCCCTCTTATCTATACTAGACGATAGACCCAAAAAACATATATCTCAACATCGGATTTCTAATCTACATAACTAATGAGGCGCGTGGAATAGAAAAAAACACGTTTCTTTTTCAAAAAACACGTTTCTTTTTCAAAAATACGTTTCCTTTTCAAAAAACAACACAAATTGAAAACAATATAATTTATTATCAACTTAACCCGTAATTACACAAAATAAATGCATTTCCACCCCAAAATATAACTTATAAATACGCCAGTTTTAGACTAGCAAGAGATTGCAATTATACAAAAGTTGCAGAAGTGCAGATTACACTGCAAAAATTGCTCGCAAGTCCTGAGCGTTTCAGTTCCAGCACATAAAATTTTAAAAATCTTCTCGTACGAATTGTGAGATAAAATTAGGTACTTTAGTTGTTTTTCCCAAAGTTTGTTGAAAATTGGTTCAGCCGCTTTTAGTAAAACACTTAGAAGAATCTGAGAGAAATCCTTAACTACGATTAGTTGATAAACTACTACATCTCATAGTGAGTTTATCAGAACGTTAGGCGGCGACTCGTTCCCGGCCAAAATCTGCGTCGCTGCAAAGTTTTTTGAAAAACTGTTTAGACATTTCGCACCTCTGGCTTACGCAGTGTGGACATCTGTAAAAAATAAGAAATTTAAGTAACTAAGCCAAAGTAGTGGATATAGGGTTTACATGAGTCATATATGACTCGCAAGTCTGTCTATGAATCATATGCGACTCATTTCTCAAAGTAATTAGCAGAAGTGGATCTAACGTTGTTTGAATATTTCACGTACAATATCACACACACCCTACCACGAGCTCTCCATTAAGGCCTCGCCACGTTACCTGACCTGACATCGTGAGAAAGGGACAGCTAGACTTGAATTTCACGGAAGCAAAAGAAACAAACTAGTAAGATCATAGCTTCGCCCTTTCGCTCCCCAGAAACTCATATATAGCCCTCTCTTTCACACGATGTCAGGTCATGTATAGCCACTTTTAGTTTGCAATTTGCCAGTGATGCCATAAAACACACACGCACACAAAAAAACTTGGAAAAACTTGGTTTTTAAAATTTGGGGGGACAACATTTATTTTTATTTTTTTGGTATTACTACAAACGAAAATATTTTTACTACAATCAACTACATACCGATCTCTTTCGGAAAACACAAAAAAGTTAATTTTTCCAAAGTCGGGTGCCAAGTTCACACAGCCCACAAAATACCACCCAGACACAGGATATACAATTTATATTCATCTATATTCTGGCCGGGAATCAAACACAGGACCTCCTGCTCATAAAGCAACTGGTTGTCAAATCACTCGTCAATGAATCTTGTATAGTCATAGTAGCAGTTTGATGCCTAATTTTGTTCAATTTGTGTTCAATGAGTCACATATGACTCGTGGGAACGCCCATATATCTTATGCCACTCATGCTTGTAGTATTCACAGATGAAAAATTGTGTGGAGACTAGAGCCGGACAGTTGAAGTCTTTATAAATGTACAATGAACGTCAGGAGCAAACCGGATTGCGGTCACCCACTCTATGACTAGACAAACTTTAGATCTTATCTATACAAATTGTAGGTATATTAAGTATGTTTTATTTATTTATGTATTTACTTTCAACTTGTTTTTTTTGTTTTGTTTTTGTGACAAATAAATAACTGTATATTGTCTACCAAACGATTGAATCATAAATGACTCAAGGGTATGTCCATGTATAATTTGTGACTCATTGTCGTCTTAGTTACCTTGTGAGGAATTGTGTTGACACTCTCGGTCCCGAGTTGATATGTTTCGCAACCACGTCTGCTAAGGCCGCTATGAATGTCGGATGGTCGTTGGGCGCCGCCGCTCTCTCTATCTGGACCACGCCGGCCTGGGATTAATACGCAAGGGGTGTATATAATTAACTTGTCAATATATTGAAAATGCGCGAAAGAAACGGGAGTCTACGCGACTGAGCTAACGCTAGGGCCGTGTGATTACCTCTTTGGCGACGTCGTGGCAATACTCGATGTCCAATTCGTGCAGCGTCTCGATGTGTTCGTTCACAAACGCTATAGGTACCAGAATCATGTACTTGTGACCTTTTTTCGCGTACGCCTGTAAAAAATAATAATTACAAAAACTATTCGTCTGTGTTTTTATATTTTGTATTTATAAAATATAACAGAAAGTTATTAAAATAATTTAATTTTTATTATTTATTATATTATAATTTGGTACCAAATTTTCAGTGAGGAGACTGTCGTGTTTTACTATAACTATTATCTAACAGAAAAAATATAACTAACTATGACATCTTACTAGATGTTCTGACCTTGATAGTTTACGATAATAATGCCTGATAATTATTTTTTACCTTGATAACTCTCAAGAATCGTCTCCTAACTTTGATAATTCCTGTAACAATGCTGTAAACCTTTTTTTTTCCATGATAATTCAAAGAAGATTATTTAAAATTGCCAGACTATTAATGTAATTTAATCTAATTCAATTTAATAAATTTAATTTAATTTGAATATATTTATGAGTAATTAAAAATGTGATTCTCATATAATAAGTGGAGAATTAAAACATGTTTTTACACCTTGAACTATCATTACGAGCAGCTTTTACTAATTAACTAGTTACTAATTAACAAAAAATATATTTAAAAATTCAATTTAATATATTAATTTAATTTATTTTGCGAAATTTAATTTTAATTATTTCATTGTTATTTTATATAATTTCAATGTTTAATTGTTGTAATATCTGACATGTAGCAATGGTGTTATCAATAAATTATTTGTATTTGAATAATGTTTTAAGCCTTAATAATTTCTGATAATATTTTTGTTCTAACTTTAATAAGTACTATAACAATGCAATAAACCTGATAATATATAATTTTTACCTTGAAAACTCAAAGGATCGTGTTCTAACTTTGATAATTTCTGATAATATTTTTGTTCTAACTTTAATAAGTACTATAATAATGCTGTAAACCTGATAATTATTTTTTTTACTGTGAAAACCCAAAGAATCGTTTTCTAACCTTGATAATTTACGATAATAATTTTGTTCTAGCTTTGATAACTACTACAGGTAACTATATGGTTACCTTGATAGCGTCGTCTGTGTATGGTTGGAGCCAGGGCAGCGGGCCCACCTTGGACTGCCATACCAGCCGGTGCGGGTTCGGAGCGTTCAGCTGCGCTACAGTCGCCGCCACTGTCGCCGCCACCTCGTGGGGATAAGTGTCGCCTCGGGACACCGCCTGGAATTTGACAGTGCCGATTCTATAATCCGGAACCAGAAGACGCCGACGGCAGGCCTCCCACTAGGTGTGCCGACGAAACTCTAAAAGTCGCAGGCAACCTGTGGATGCAAATGGCCAATTGTCGTTCAGTATGGCGCTCTATGGGGAGGCCTATGTTCAGCAGTGGACGTCTTACGGCTGATGATGATGATGATTTTATAATACTAGTAGTTCGCCCCGAACTGATACCTTGCAAATCCTATATTTTTACAAACTCTCGACCAATTTTGCCCATATTCGAACTAAATAATTGCATTTATATTTTACTACTTGCCTACAAAATTATAATGTTAAAATTAAGCTCATTTTAAACTGTTTCGTTACCGTCTTATTTTTGCAATTTTGAAGTTTTTTTTATATGTTATCTACACCGTGAAAAACTAAGTCACGGAACTGTTATGGTCGTGACGCTAAACGTCAGGTGAGCGACTTGCTCGACTCGACACCCTGCTGCATAAATAAAAGGCCTTTGCTTCGCTCGGTCAACTAAAATCTCACCTTCAATGGTAAACTATGTGCTGTGAACAATATGAGTGTGGAATTCCTTTCCTTTTCCGGCATCAAGTTAAGTTTCTCCTGTATCCGTTCTGCAAACACTTTAGCCAGCAGCTTGGAGGTTGCCCATCTCTCTATCAGGCTGAATTTTATGTTGCTAGGTGGCAATCTAGAAAAAAATACATGTTTTGTAGCGGTAGGTGTGGCGATCTATGGGGGAGGCCTATGTTCAGCAGTGGACGTCTTCTGGCTGATGATGTAGGTAGGACTATTGCAGAGCTCGCCTGGGGAAGTACCACTTTTTTGCCAGTTATTCAACCGCCAAGAAGTAGTGCGCAAACATTACCGAGCATAAAGAGATAGCATCTAATATCTCAGAGTGACGAGCAATAATAATAATGATAACGACGACAATAATTGAATTTTGAACTCTAGAAGTTCAAAACACTGCGTGACATTGAACTGTTATGGGCAAGCGTGACGCATAACATCAGGCGAGCGACGTGCTCGTCTCGTCACCTGATAAAATAGTCAGCTAATGTCCAAACCGCTATAAAAGCCGATGAAAATATGGTTAATATAGAAACATTAGTATATGTCCGCTATTAGGGTTTAGTTCAAATTAGATTGCAATATACGACGTAAAAAACATGTTTCAAAAAATAATGTGTTCAGCGCCATCTCTTGAGAACCTAGCGAGTTTTGCAAATAACATATAAGATTAATAATTTTACTGATATTATTAATGCAAAAATATTCATAACAAGTAGCGTGTTTTCCTCCGCACCATTCCGAATGAGTTACCTCGGGTTTCTATTTCATGTCAAGCGGAAATTGTGAACATGTCGCAAATTAAAGCACTAGCGACATCTTACGTCCTTATCTGTACTACAATCGGGTAACGCATCTTTCTATGTACATTAGCACTCTTAGTATAATTTCTCTATGCCTTGGTTAATAAGGCACACAAAAAAAATATGCTTACCTATTTCTGTAGAAGTCTGCGATGGCGTTCAAACTAGATCCAGTCGTTGCACAACTGTACTGAGGGTACTGAGAGAATATCACTGCGCGTTCTACACCATCACTGAAAAAAATAATTGGGTTAATAAAATATTGGGTTCAAATTTCACGTCACTATCATAAGCGATTCAGTCTGTGCGTTGATTCCTAGAAAAGGGCTTGTTCTTTTATAATTACTAGCTGCACCCCGCGGTTTTACCCGCTATTCTACAGGAAATGTTTTTCTTTTTTTTAAATAAAAAATAGTCTATGTGTTAATCCAGTGTATGTGTAGTGTGTATGTGCTACCTCCATACCAAATTTCATTAATCAAAAACAAACACTCTTACATACTTACTCACTTATACACAAACTTTCCCATTTATAAAATTACTAGCTTCGCCCCGCGGTTTCACCCGCTATCCTAGAGAAACCGTTGAATTTTTCGGGATAATAAGTAGCCTATTTGTTAATCCAGTGTATAAGCTACCTCCTTACCAAATTTCATCCAAATTCATTCAGCTGTTACAGAGTTGAAAGGGAACAAACACACACACAAACTTTCGCATTTATAATATTAGTGTGATTAGTGGGATGTGGTATAGATTTATACCATATGTACACATTACCTACCTCTCTATGGCTGCGAACGTCTCATCTGTGAAGGGCGGTACATATCGGAACGCTACATAGTGCTTGTGGGGCGCAGACTCTGGCAACATCTGGTCTAGTGCTTTTGTTAGTAATTCACCTGAAAATAATAACCGCATGAGCATTTTTGAGGAATTATATCACTCAGTGGTACCTTTTTGAGGCGGGTTCGGTCCTCGGCTAGGCGGGTTTTTTACGGAACTGAGTGACGAGATGAGCAAGTCGCTCGCCTGATGGTAAGCGCCACGCTCCATCGTCATCGGCAAGAAGGCGTTCAGTGCTGAACAAAGGTCTCCTCTTTAAAGCCTTAAACTGCGACCAGCAGGCCTAGCGCGGGCGCCGGGATAAAGTTATGTCCACCCGTTTTGTCTTCGCGCCAACGTGACAAAGCTAGATTATGGATACATCGGTCTCGTTCGCGCGGGATAAATATGGTGGACAATATTTTATCCCGGCGCCCGTGCTAGGCCTACTGGACAACCGGAGGATAAGCAGCAGCGTCCTCTTAGTAAACGGTGAGCGTTCTGCGATTCCCAAGCCGTCTGCCAAGTGTGGGGATTATGGCAAGAACCCCAAGGCAAGGGCAAGGTCCCGAAACCCACCCTTAAAGAGAGGCCTCTTGTTCAGCACTGGCCATCTTTACTGCCACCTATATTCCGCCTTTGTTCGTAATTGCATAATCAAATTCGCACCTTTCTATGGACATTAGCACTCTTTTTTAAATAATTCCTCTATGCTTCTACTGTGAAAAATGTGAATATATGTGTTCAAAATAAAATATCTATTACTAGCTATTACCGGCGACTTCGTTCGCGTGGAGCAATAAAAAAACAAAATAGCCTATGTCAGTCGCCTACTCTTAAGCGTAACCTTGAGATAGCCAATGAGAACGTTCGGTCGCACTCCCCGCGACCCGCGCCGCGCCTCAAACTGACGTGACTTTTTGTAGGAACAACGAATCTCGTAATGCGGCATCTAGTGTGATCTGTGCATCCGCATTTATAATTAGTAACTGATACCTTGTAAGTTGGTCCATTTGAGTATGGGCGAGCCGCCCCCGATCTCCATATATTTCTTCTGTACTTCCTGAGTGCGGCGGCTCGCGATCCACGGACCGAGTTTACTCTGCACCGGTAGCTGGATCATGTCGCGGTCTGTCATTATCCTGTGGAGGTAATCGCCCACCTGAAAAATATCATCACCATCATCAGCCAGAAGAAACAGAAGAAAAGCCAGTAGAAAAGGGGATCGCTCACCGTTTACTAAGAGGACGCTGCTGCCCATCCTCCGGTGGTTCTGCTGGGCTAGCATGCGCACCGTGACAAAATCTCTTCATGTCGTGAAAAATGAGACAAACTTATAAATAATCATAGCCGTGTCCTGTTCTTGCATAACAAAAAGATTTTGTCGCGTTGCACATGCTAGCCCTGCTAGTCACAGCTATAACCGACGACTATGAACACAATATAGTTATTATTATCCAACTGCCCAAGAAGGAGGATAATGTTCTTGGGGTTTATGTAAGCATGTTTGTGTGTTCCTATTATCCTCCTGTAGCCTAAATGGCTTGACCGATTTAGAGTGTGTGTGTGTGTGTGTGTCGGCGGATTCCTCCTCATCCATTTTTTACCCGACATCGAAAAACGAGGGTTATGAGTTTGGCGTTCTATATATGTATGCATATCAGTATGTTCATATGTTACCTTTAATCTCATAAGCTGCACGGATTTTGTCAAGTTATGTGTCTATCCATGCGTCTTCACACTCCGCGTGTCATAGGCTATACGGAATTAACTAAACTAGTTTTGTTACCTGCAACTTCGCTCGCGTAGACCTACAAAGAATAGCCTATGTCCGTCTCGGACCCTTAAGCTATATACCGGGTTATAAGGAAAGGGTATGCTGCCGAAAACAGCTGTTAGTACTCATCATTTACAAACAATTTTTACTATGGGTGAAATCGAGAAAAAATAACCAGCTCTTTCATATAAAAATATCATCTGACTTGATAAATTCAAATTGTGGACTGCAGTGTACCTGATCGGTAGTCGTAGGGCCTCCCATGTTTAACATAATGATGGCAGTTTTGGGTTTCGATGACGTTGTGCTGTACGGAACCACTCGAGGCACAAGCTTTGCATTTATACGTCCTGAAATCACATACATGTTAAGTATAATTTAATTAATAATTAACAGTGGTGGTAGCACAGTGCGAGCACGCTCTCCTCACATTCGTGAGGTAGCTGGTGTAGGGTAACATCACAACAGGCTTTTCGGTGTAGGATTACATCGTGAGGAAACCTGCATATTTCCTGAAAAGGAATTCAATGGCTTATGAAAATCCACCAACCAGCACGGGGCTATTGTGGTGGATGTGGCCTAAATCACCCTTCGAGGGTAAGCTGACATCCCAGCAGTGGAATGTTTAAAGGCTGATACAGAATCATAATTTATGCACAAAATGTATGTTAACATCAAAATCTACATGTATAAAAGAACAACCCCTCCTTCTCGGGCACCCGGGTAAAAACTAGTAGTTCTAGTTTATGCCAAACGGAGACCTCACAACCTGTGGACTAATTCTGCTCGACATCATCATCATAAGCTGGAAGATGTCCACTTCTGAACATAGGTCCCTTAGAGCACCACACTGACCGACAACGTGCCACTTGCATCCACCAGTTGCCCGCGACTTTCACAACATATTCTGATTCTCCTCATATTTGAACTTCATCATTTTATATTCTTGACTCATTATAGACAATAGACAAACTCTCCACTATGGTTGCCTTTGACACAACCAACACCCAGACCAGAGAAGATAATCTATATTAGACAATAGAACCAAAAAAACATAATCTCAAAATAAGATAAAAAATCTACATAAGTAAAACATGATTATATGATGAGAATTTCTCATTAAAAAAAACCCATTGGAAAGACCTCATTTTACACACATTTTTCGCTGGCGCTTGGCACCCCTAGTGTATATTCAAGTGATTAAGACACTAATTGTGAGGTAATTATCAAGTATTATTATTATTATATCAAGGAAAGCATAGAAAAAAAAAATCCTGAATAATTTCCTGGTTTAGTTATAGTTAGCAATTGTTAGATTTTTTGATGTGACGTTAGTTTTTAAGCGTGCTAAAGCCATTCTTATTGTTATTCGAGATCGGGTGCTAAGTCTTGCACTGACGTCCCGAATCGGGTGTATTGTGTATTTCCCTGCCATCTACCCGAGCCGTAGTAGTTGCTCCAGTGGCGTTGCTTAGCCATCATCATGACACCATCATTACGATAACGTAATTGTTTATGTGCAATTTACATATTAATTATCAGTCTTCGATAATATTGCCCGAGGTGGCAGTCAATACTTCTTCAGATTTGTTGATGCAAAATAATCATTAAATGGATATAAAAAAATGACTCTTTGACTTTGTTAACTGATTAAACAAAAAACTGGAAAGTAACATGATAAGATCGTTTTCTGTAATTATATTATGTAAGGAAAAACTGTACGTTACCTATAGTGGTCAGCATTGTAGAAATGTGTATTTGTACACTTGATGAGATCGAATATAATTAACACAAGAGTTTAGTCATAAAAGCAATATAAACACGGGGATAAATTAAATAATTTTTTTTACCGCGTCGTCAACATTTCTAAATTTGCTGAAATCAGTGGTACTAACCACAGAGAATACAATCAGCGGGCTTATCCTCTAACTTTGAAACGTTAGTGATTCTGATTGCGAGAGCATGCCATCTCGCTCGTACCAACTTAGTCGCACTATGCGCGGTCCCGCTTGCGCAACTCTCGCTATCGCTTTCAGAGTTACGGGATAAGGCCAATGAACGAAAGAAAATCGAAAAGTTTACCACAGATAGTAGAAATGATTTCCATAATGGCCTCGCTACATTAAAGGCCTCGCTACATGGCCAGACCTGACAGCACTTGAAAGAGATGGCTCTATAAAAGAATCTGGGAAAGCGAATGGGAGAAGTTATAACCTTAATAGTTTTTTCTTTTGCTCCCGTGAAATTCAAATCTAGCTGTCCCTTTCACACGATGTCAGGTCAGGCCATGTGTAGACACCTAAGGCCTCGCTACATGGCCTGACCCGACACCGTATTTCTCTTTCACACGATGTCAGGTCTGGCCATGTATAGACAGACCTTTAGTTCATTCTCTATGAAAAATATTTTTTTCATATTTTTCTCTTTATTTATCTATGTTCAGTAATTAGTGCATACGTTCTTTTTTCTCTCTCTATAAAATTATCTATGGTGTATTTACATCAATCAAAGTCGGGTCTATTTCTTGTTTCTTGTAGTTAAAAATATTTATTATTTTGCTTTTGTGATCTTGTAAAGCTAAGATTGTAATAAAATAAAATGTCTTGTCGCGCTGCTTCGCATGCTGGCAGTTGGTATTCTGAAAATGGTAAGTCTATGTGCAATATGTGCAATTAGTGAATAAGATTCGAACAGAAGTTTATTAAAATTGAGTTAAACTCGAGCTATGTAGTCATCATCATATATTATATTATTTTGAGAGAGCTATTGTCTGAAAATGGATGAGTTACGTAGAAGTCAAAAGGTTATTGACCTATCGAAAGGGTACGGTGTGCTGATTCTCTAGTCTTTTCTTGCATCGTTTATTAAGTATTATGTGAGTTTACAGCTATTTCGAACTCAAACTTTAGTTCTTTTATATCATAACAAATAAATATTCCAGCATCTGCAACAAGTGTATCATTCAAAATATTATGGGATTGCAAATGAGAGTCAACTTTGAAAGTTCCTATATTATTTTCATATTGATAGTGTAATTTCGAAAGATATCCGAAAGAAGTACTTTGTTATTATTTATTTTATTGATGATGATGAGGATTGCTAAAGTTTGTTTTGATTTCATTTCTATGTTCATTGTTTTGTTTGACATTACTTTTTCTTCGTTCAAAAACTTAGTCGTGGTTGCGGTCCGATTTGATTGAGTTGCGGTCCGTTTCATCTAGTATTAAGGGTGTCTACACATGGCCTGACCTGACATCGTGTGAAAGGGACAGCTAGATTTGAATTTCACGGCAGCAAAAGAAACAAACTATTAAGGTTATAGCTTCTCCCTTTCGCTCCCCAAGAAACTTATATAGAGCCATCTTTTTCAAACGCTGTCAGGTCAGGCCTGAAGGCCTCGCTACATGCCTGACCTGACACCGTGTGAAAGGGATTGCAAGACTTGAGTTCAAGAGCAACAGAAACAAACTATTAAGGTTATAGCTTCTCCCTTTTGCTCCCCCAGAAACATATATAGCCATCTCTTTCACACGATGTCAGGTCAGGCCATGTGTAGACACCCTAAGTGCTTGCGCATTGACGCCCGAGGTCGTGCCTTCCAAGCCGTACATTATCCGGTAGCCAATTATTGGGTTGTACATTACAGACACCCGTTTAGGGTGTCTACACATGGCCTGACCTGACACCATGTGAAAGGGACAGCTAGATTTGAATTTTATGGGAGCAAAAGAAACAAACTATTAAGGTTATAACTTCTCCCTTTCGCTCCCCCAGAAACTTATATATAGCCATCTTTTTCAAACAATGTCAGGTCAGGCCATGTAGCGAGGCCGACAAATTATGTCTAGATGTTGATCGATAAAACACGATGCTTGCACTGGTATCAGTGTTTGTTGAAGTTTGTGCAAATGAGGCGTTTTCAAAAAAAAATATATAGTTCTTAAATACTTACTAGATGGCGTAATAGTCCTATCGTTTTACCTGTCATTGTCATTTCTGTCGAAATATTTTGTTTATTTTTTAAATCGTAAATTTTGGCTGCACACGTTGTGTATTTAGCCAGTGTCAACTATTGTAATATTTTAAATGAAGTCAAATACATAGTTACATTACTTGAAATTGTCTAAATACACATGTGGAGCCAAAAAACAAAGAGAAAAAGAAAGGCACACGTACATTTTTTTGTCTGTCATGTCTTGACAGTGACAGAAAAACCTCAAGGTACATCTAACGCCATCTATTGGTCTATCATTCTATTGTATTGGGTACTTTTATTACCAGGATTTTTTTTTTTGGAAAACGCCCCACGCCCCCACGTGTGGAGCCAAAATTTACGATTAAAAAAATATACATAAAATATTTCGACAGAAATGACAATGACAGGTAAAACGGTAGGTCTGTTACGCCATCTAGTAAGTATTTTAGAACTACTTTTTTTTTTTGGAAAACGCCTCATTATCAGATCGTACAACATTGGAGCCCCCTATTCGGAGATATGACAAATTGATGTCATGTGCGAGATTCCAATCTCGACTGTCTCGTCTCGATTGCCTCCGACCACTCGATGTATCTCGCACGGTAGCCATCGTTGTTTGAATTTGAACGAAATTGAAAAATTTCTAACTTATAGATTTTTTATTATCAACGCTATATTTCGAATATTCGTGATGGCTAGCGAGAAACTCCTAACATTTAATTTTGGACCGTACCTTTTGTTTCGATTTTGCGGATTCTGAACGAACCGGAAACGCCCGTTACCATAGCAGCTATTTATTTTTTCAAATTAATGTCATAATTGTCAACACAATTTCACGGTCGTTATCGTAATGTCGTAAACCAAATAAATTAGTTTGATCAACGGAAATCAAAAATATGTCCGACAAATCTAAACCATTCACCGCTCCAACGTCAAAAGCGGCAAAAACGAAGCGCCCGTCCACAGTAAGCGCGGCCAACTCATCACGCATGCGAGTTGTTCCTACCGCTCCCAAAGTTGTATATCCGCCACCCAAAGTAAAAATTAACAAAAATGCAACTGTAATCGGCGAAGCAGACCTTACAATGAGACCAGAAAGTTTTATGCCCAATTTTGATGCGGAACACCGCCAGATTGCTTACGGAAAATTCTTACGTGCAATGCTAGAAGAATGCCTGGTTGACGAGAAAATTGAGCGTGAACAGACTGAAATGGACATTCAAATGGTGCAGCTGGCTGATAGGTTCCAGAAGACTGTGGAGGTGCTCGACAAGACAAACAAGAGGCTGAAAGATGTGTCTTTTGTTGTGGAACAGAAGAGGTAAGTGTAACTTCTCAATTTTGTTTTAAATTCTGAGATCCCAAGTTGCCTGCCAAGCTTGGGGATTATGGCAACCAAAAATTTTTTCTAAGGCCTTTGTTCAGCAGTGGAAGGCTTCTGCCTGATAATGTAAGCAGTGTAGTAGCACTGTAGCAGTATAATTGAAGATGGTAAATACAGCCTGAAAAGAGAACATGCTCATAACCAGACCACCCAGACCCAGAGCAGATATTTCAATTTATCGCTTGAACATCCTCCCACATCCCAGATCCAATTCAACTCGGGAAACTCATAAGGCAGATGCTCTACCGACTAAAACTAAGCCATGATAGTTGTCTTCACTAATACTTTGTACTTCTTGAGCAGGGTTTTTTTCTACAAATAGGCTAGTCTGGCCATTTTTGTGTCATCAAAGGCTACTTTGTTTTTGTCTTGGTGTCGTCAAAGGTATATTTAATAATTTATTAACCGTTAATTATTCGTCAGCCTATCGTCTATAAAGTCCATTGCTCGACAATGGCCTTATTTTGAGATGAGGGTGATAAGCCTTGCACTAAAGTCCCGCATGAGTGTAATGTGCACATAGGCCTCTCCCAAGGATTCTCTTGGTCCTATCTTTGGGTTTCTTTTACCAGCCACTGCCAGCTGCCCTACACTCACAGCTGGAGTGGCCTACAAGTTCAAAGTCGCTCAGCAAGCTATGGAAAGAGCTATGCTTGATGTTTCTCTCAGGGATTGTATCCAGAACAAAGTAATTAACCTAAGAACCATAGTCACCAACTGTTCAGCATATTAACAAGCTGAAGAGACTGGGGCCAGCCATATCTGTCATAAAACTGATAGCTGCTGTGTTAGATGTGTTCTAGATTGCAGGCCATGAACCAACAAAAGTAGTGTAGAATGCCCTGAAATTCATTGGAGCTATGATAAATGAAGAACTTTAATGATTAAAATTGACAAAATGTTATACTTACAGATTACTAGACCTCAAGAACAAAGATAGCGATAGCTTCTATGAAAAGACTGACACATCAAATGCTCAGGACTTGTTACAAAATCTTGCGGCCACTGAACAGGCTTGCCTGGACAAGTTCGAGACGAAAAACATTGATTTTGGCTACAACAAGGACAGCGGCCACAAACAACTGTTGGATGCAGTCAACGAAGCCATTGAAGGCCTGGAACAGATTAAAAACCACTCGAATCTGGACCTATCGAAGTTCAAGGAGTACGAGAAGTCAAAGATGACTCTAGAGGACTTGGAAAAGGATCGTATGGACTTGGACAGTCTTAAAGCGGATTTTGAGGAAAAGTTTCCTAGGTTCAGCGAGAAGTTATTGAAAGAGGTTACAGAGAAAATTGCTAATGCATTTGTGAACGACGTTGATGATTGATAGTAAAGTTTATATTTGCTAAAGTATCAGCAAATATTATATTAGCTACAGACTGTGTTTTCACCCGCGCAGAATTTTGTCGGGTATCGTACTTTTTCCTGGGATAAAACATAGCCCATGTTACTCTCAGACGCGTAAACTATAACCACGCAAAAATTCTTGTTGTTCAGTACTGAATGAAAGAGGAACAAACAAACCAACAAACACACTTTCAAACTTATAATATTAGTATGGATTTTAGAGTACTCACATTAAAACTAGGTAATTTCCAAGAGTTATACAAGATGTTACTTATTTTAATTAATGTTTCATGCATTATATGGGTTGTAAAGGTTCAACAATATTGAAACATATGTATGTACTCATCATTATAAACAAGTTTTACTATGGGACCAAACCTGGAATCACAAAAAACAAGTGCTGTTCCATAGAAAACTGTCAATGACATTCGTCAAAATGTATGGAACAGCTGATATTTTTTTCGCGATTTCAAGATAACATACCTTCAGTGATATCCCATATAGTGAAGAAAACATTGATTGAAAATGTTAAATTATTTCTGAAATTTTCTTTTCATTACTTGTTTTTAATTATTTTGTACAAAAAACAGTCGAACTATTAGGAATAGAAATGTTATTTACTTAAAAAGTGTTTTATTTCATTTCTCCGCTGCGCGCCGTCGCCAGCTTGCGAGGCACAACTCTCGTGTCCGGTTTTTTCACGCCAAACAAACATGAGACATCTGTCTCTGCTCAACCGTCTCCACCGAAGCTGACAAGATGCGTACATATCGCAATCCTTTTGGTTGTTTCTATCACATCGCCTCTCTTCTCGTCTTGTCTCCGCTTTGGAGGAATCTGGCTCTGACAGATCGGAAGCGCAGGGTCTGCAGGTAAAAAAAGTAGTGTCAAATCTACATATTTTCCAAGTTTACCCCCGAATTCTGAAACGTTTGTTAACTTTGACGACAGATTAAGTCTATTGCTGTTTTTGTCATTTGCTTGGTGCCAGACAAAGGCAGTATTAGAATTAATCTGCTGTCAAAGTTAACAAACGTTGCAATATTCGGGGATTCGGGGATTATAAATCAGCAAATTATAATTCGGCAATTTAGTTGAAAATACGCAAACAAGTAATATTAGAAAGATGTCAAAAAACCCGACTGCAAAATGTAGCCTGTGTCTCTCCAGACATGAAGAGGAAACCAACGACTTAAGTCTTCAAAATCGGCCTAGCCGGACGGTAACATAGAAACGCACAAACGTACTTACAAACTTACATACACCCTAGTTTTCCGGCTTACAGATTTATCTTTAATGGTAGTGCTGAGATGACACAAACGTAATAAGAAAAAAGTAATGTCTATAGATAGAAGCAAGTTCGAATGGTTCTATCTAACCACTGGTTACGTTAGCGAGTAATATGATTATTTCAAAAATGGGCTTGTTTGGGTTTTCTTCGAAAGTCTGTAAAGATATTTTCGAGCTAAATATCATACGAGTGCGAGCGATATAAAAATGGAGCCCCTAGGTCAGGGGTCGGCAAGAAGTGGGGTCCGGGTACTGTTGAAATTTTTTATCGAGGTCCAGAAAAAAAAAAAAAAAATAAAAAAAAAAAATTGCTTTCAAATTAAGCTATTATATAAAACATGATATGTAAAATGAATGCGTGAAATTCCACCGATCGTTTTGAGCCAGTTTTTTTATAGTTTGGTTCACGAGGGGAACAGCAAATTTTAATGCGAAGTGTGTCTTCAAGGTGAGCGTCCGTTAACCTCGAACGATATTTTTTTGTTCTTCAAAAAATTCATTTTTGAGAAAGATGATTCGCATACAGGCTAGCCCTAGTGCGGGGACTACAAGTAAACATTATATTGTATTCTTATTTTTATGGTAAATAAAGATATTTTGTATTTGTATTATATACATAATGTCGATGAACATAGTGGCCAGATTGATAGTTTTTAGTTAGCTATATGAAAATATTTAAACTAGTTGTTACCCGCGACTTCGTTCGCGTGGACATATAAAAAGTATCCTATGTCCGTCTTTTTGATATACAGTAACTCCTTATCAAATTTTATCAAAATCTTTTCACCCGTTTAGCCGTGATAACGCGAGAAACATCCAGACAGAGAGACAAAGCTATTTCCAATAATTCAAGTTCAAGCCTTTACATCCTGCTGGTAAATCCGCCACTGAACAAGTTCTGTGTTTGTTCTACGTGTGGGTGTTAATATCTATATAAGTATGTATTTAAAAATATCTATGTACGTATATCAGTCTCTGGCAGCCATATTACAAGCTTTGCTTAGTTTGGGGTCAGATGACCGTGTTTGCAAAAATGTCCCAGTTTTTTTGTTTTTCAATGTTAATTCCTAATAATAACCGTTTTTCGTTTAGCCAGTGAGCTATGTCGCCAGTTGGACTTATGGCTGGGGAAGGCAGACCTGACGCACGGACCGGCGCGCGCTATCATATCGCCGTAAGTGTTTTTTTTTTATCACGATTAAGGCATCGCTACATGGCCCGACCTGACATCGTTTGAAAGAGATGGCTATATATAAGTTTCTGGGGGAGCGAAAGGGAGAAGCTATAACCTTAATAGTTTGTTTCTTTTGCTCCCGTGAAATTCAAATCTAGTTGTTCCTTTCATACGGTGTCAGGTCAGGCCATGTGTAGACACCCTAAGAGTGCGTTTTTACTGAAGTGGAGCGGAGCGGAGACGTGCATGCGTCGACCAACCGCGTTGAAATACACGTACAGTCTCCCCTTCGCTTCAATGGAAACAGTCGAGCAGAGTAGCGAGGGCGGACCATAGAGTTGCGATGGGAGCGGCACGGACCGGGGCGGGATGTAGCCGAGCGGGGTTCTCTACCTACGAACAGTTTTTGGTAGTGGTAGGGCTCTTCTGCAGAGTCCGCCTGGGGAAGTAGCAGTAGTGTGCAAACGTTACTGTGTTCCGGATTGAAGGTCAATCTTTCCAGCGTAATGACTAGACATACAGATTTAACATCTAATATCTCAGGGTGACTAGCGCAATGCTTTGCCGCGCACGGTTTTGAACTGCTGAGGTTCAAAATTCTGGAAAACTAAACATCAGTAGGACTAGCATGCGCACTGCGACAAAATCTTCTCTACTCTTCATTCACAAACGTATATATAATCGTAACCATGTCCTGTTCTTGCATAACAAAAAGATTTTGTCGCGGTGCACATGCTAGCCCTGCTGGAGAGCGACTTGCTGTCTCGTCATCAAATTCCATTAAAAAAATATATATTAAATGACAACCCCGCTCGTCTCCGCTACGCAGCTCCGGCACGGCTTCTCGGCTTTTTTTTTTCTCCTTCTAATATTATTTTGGCGTCGCACGTCGTATGCATTTGCCAGTGTCAAGTATACATATATACTTTTTAGTTTCGTTAAATATTATCAAACAAGTCATAGTCACAGTCAAAGGCGAGCAAAGCAAGTCACGGTCAAGTCTAAGTCATGCCCCAGTAAAGTGGTGAAAACTTTACTAGAGCCTTCTATGGAGTTTTGGAAACAACGAGAAAATTCACGTTTCACGATTTTATACCATTCCCAACACTCGTGCATGTTCACGAACACTTAACGGGTAAAAATTCGCGCTTTTACACATTAACACTCGAAATAACACTAGTTTTGGAAAATAATAGAATGACGCTACATGACTTTTTCACGTTCCCGCCCAAACTCCCGCTTCTCCGCTTCACACATTGGAAACATCCACCTCATTTCACAGCTCAGTTCCACTCTTCTCCGCAAAAGAAAAACCTCATTCATATCACAGTACCATAACAATATGATACACAAATCCACCATTACTACACAAACACACGAAAGGACACAATTTTTCAAAAAGTTGACATGAAAAAACTCTGCAAATATTTGTTTTAATAAGTATTTTCTCTACATAGTATAAAATAAAGTCACTTTCCGCGTCTGTTTGTCTGTCTGTATGTATACCACGCATCGGTTTTTGATTTGGGTTTCACCATCAGTTAGATAGATAATTTTTGACGGAAGTTAATTTTTCTAAATTACACCCGTGCGAAGCCGGGGCTGGTTGCTAGTTATTAAAATAAAGGTAATGTAGCTATGATTAACGATATAGCTTTCAGAGTTAGCAAGCTGAAGTGACATACCACTCGAAGAACCGATAATCGATGGGGAAGAAAGGTTCTTGAGTGGCGACCAAGAACTGGAACACGCAGCGTAGGCAGGCCTCCCGCTAGGTGGACCGACGACATTGTGAAAGTCGCGGGCAACCGGTGGATGCAAGTGGCACGTTGTCGGTCGGTGTGGCGATCTAAGGGGGAGGCCTATGTTCAGCAGTGGACGTCTTCCGGCTGGTGATGATGATGATGACGGGGCAATATAGAAACACAGAATCGTACTTATAAACACCCCAAAAAAATATCCTCCTTGGGCAGTCGAAACAACAGGTTTTAAAAAAAAAAAAAAAATGATTGTTTTTCAGGCACGCCGGATATTCGTACTGTGGCGCCTGTGCTGCCTTCGCCTACAGACAAATTAGTCCTGTTGTTGTGTGAGTATAATACACATTCAAACTATCCGTTTTTAGGGTTTTTTTGACTTTTTATTGCTTCGTAAAAAGCTGTCTGTAAAAAAAAAAATACGAAAATATTTTTTTCATATAAAATAAGTTTGAAGAATTTTAATTTCGTGTTAAATGTTTTGGACAGGAAAGAGACAGAGCATCCCCTCTCCATCCCCACCAAAAACTTTATTTAAAACACTTATCTCAGAACAATTATTAGCCGATTAAAAATATTTTTTCAGTATAGTAAAACATTTAATATTTTTATTTACGAAGTTTGTTATTTAAAAAAAAAAACAATCATCTATCTACCTCATGAATGAATAGGTTCTCTAACTTATTTTGCCCATTTTGTTTTTTTTTTTTCTAAAGGTCCTCAATTTTTTTTATCGACCGAGTGAGCGAAGGGAACGAAGTCTGAATTGCAAAATTTCCTTTCGTCTGTGTAACGCCACATAGAGTCGACTCGAGGTCGTATTTTTCAACAAATTTTTAAGAAACTTGGTACACAGGTTCTACAATTTTATAGATGTTTTTTTGTTGTCGGCGATTTTTGATTGAGCGGTATATCCCCCAAAAAGGGGGAAGTTTGCTGCGACGCCATTTACCGGCCGATTTTGACAATATTTGGCATACACTTTCGGTACTCGATTCTAAACAAGAATTTTGAATATGGGCACAATCGGTCAAGAGGTTGAACTGAGATCCCGACCTTGTAATACATTTTAGAAAAATACTATAAGTGTTAGTCTTACCTTTCAAATCGCAGTAATACCCACATTTACCCTAGATCTGTGGGCTTATCCCGTAACTCTGAAAGCGATAGTGATACTGCGCGAGCGGGACCGCGCATAGTGCAACCAAGTTGGTACGAGCGGGATGGCATGCTCTCGCAATCAGAATCAAGAACGTTTCAAAGTTAGAGGATAAGCCCGCTGTATGTAATGGAATATTTTAGTACAAATTTCACCCACTTCCCGAACTTCCGAAATATGTGAATTTTCGCACACGTGATAAAAATGATTACAATACATGCAATAATAAAATATAACCAATATTAAAGTTTACTTTACTTTAGTACGTGAATATTTAACAGGTTTTCTTTTTATGGCATTTTTAGACTTCTTTTTAAACCTGCCCTTCAACCAAAGTAAAATGAATGGACGGGCCCTAACCACACAACTTCCTTAAAAATAACAAGTCAAAACAATCTAACTTAGGCCTCAATACGTAATTAAAAGTATGTATAGTACATTTGTCACAAAAAGAGATAGCGAATATAATATATCAAGGCATATTTTTGCGGATGTTTGGATCGCATGTATTGACGAACGTACGTCTCGCACTTTTCACAGACCGAGAGCGACTGTAACAAGGTGAGTCCCGGCGCTTACTTTAAAGTCTCACAAATTCTCGTACTCAACTTGGAATAAACTTGTACGAAACTTGGACCCGTCCATTCATTTTACTTTGGTCGAAGAACCTGCCCACAACCCCTCTGTGGCATCTCGGAGCCCCCTAATTTTCTCGGGGCTTCTACCTGCCCCCCTGAAAGTCTCAGACGCCCACGTTGAGAACCTATTTTCTACCTTATTGCCGAAAAGTTTGCTCGTGTAAGAACACCTTTAGAATGTTCGTCAGATTGTCCTCCGGATGAGCACTACTACTGGTGTACTGAGTGGTTCAACTGGTAGTACAAATTATAAAACCTTGTACCTCTAGTACTACTACAAAAATACAAGCAAATTCACTCGGGGTTTGATGGTCGTCGCAGCTGGCTTGACGACTTGGCTGATCAAATATTGTCTGGTCAGGAAGCGTATCTTCGTCCTGGGTCCGTCGCACCACGTCCGGCTCGGCGGCTGTGCGCTGTCCTCGCTCGACAAATACTCCACGCCGCTCTACGACCTCACCATAGACAAGCAAAGTGAGTATAGTCGGGTGAGGAAACTAACTATAGTATTTGTATTTTGTATGGTAGGTTGCTAGGCAAGCGGTTCTCAAACTTTTTTGGCGACGGAACCCTTTTGGAAAAATAAATATTTGACAGAGCCCTAAAATAATCAAAAACTGGTTTTATGTGTAACTATTCTTTACATATAAATACTACTGAATACTGAAACGTTTGTTAACTTTGACGACAGATTAAGTCTATTGCTGCCTTTGTCATTTGCTTAGTGACAGACAAAGGCAGTATAAGAATTAATCTACTGTCAAAGTTAACAAACGTTTCAGTATTCGGGGGTTAGTTCCGTAACTTGACTGGGCTAGTGTTGTATTCTGTGATTTATAAGGTAGCTGCCTGGCAACTATGGACTGCAGACGAACGAGAGAAAATTAGATGGAAATATATTTATATCTCTTTCTGTCTTGTTTGATAGACGGCTGTCTGCGCCAACCATAAACCACCATTTGATTTTCAGGACGATTGAAGCGAACTACGCATCTGTCAATGTATAAAAATTTACTGCAATCTATTAGACTTAACCTTGAGATAGCCATAGTGAGTGAGCCATGAGTGAATAGAGTCCTCAAAGGTAGGCAGCGCACTTACAATGCCCCTGGTATTGGAGGTGTCCATAGGCGGCGGTGACCACTTACCATCAGGAGGCACGTCGCTTGTTAGCCACCAATTACATAAAAAAAAATAACAATGAGAACGCTTGGAGGCAGTCCCCGCAACCAGCGCTTTCATCCAACTTTTTTTGTCGGAACAACGATCTCGTGATGCGGTATCTACATATAATCTGATCTTCAGGTAATGTGTTATTGATTTAGATATTTGTCTGCAGTATATGCGGAGCTCGAAGCTACGCGCCAGTTCGAATGGATGGACGTACAAACCGATGAAGATGAACATTCGATCGAGATGCAGTTACCTTACATCGCTAAAGTTATGGAAGAGTACGTGTGTCTATAACTAGCAGCGAACCGCGTTTTCACCCGGTTTGTCTATAAAACCGATTGCAATATGACACTCCGGCTATAAAGAAGAACTCACACCTCACTCGTCGAAATCGGTCAAGCCGTTTAGGTTACAGGAAGTAATATAGGAACAAAATACATACATACTCACATAAAAACTTAATCCTCCTTTTTGGGCAGTTGGTGTAAAAACCAACAGAGTGACGAGACGTGTCGCTCGTGTGATGGTAAGCGCCGTGCTTACCCATAATAGTTCAGTGTGACAGATAATTTAGAATTTCAACAATTCAAATCCCTGTAGATGTTAAATATCTTCATGCTAAGTAATTAAGCTGGAAACATTGCCCTTCAATCCGGAACGCATTAATGTTTGCACACTACTGCTTGGCGGTTGAATAACTGGCAAAGGTGGATTCCGCAGAAGAGTCCTACCGCTACAAAATTTCTTGATTGAAATTGATGTTTTTTTTTTCAGGTACCAGACTGGATTTACGATAATACCCATCTTAGTTGGTTCTCTAACTACGGACAAGGAAGCGAAGTGAGTTCAGGTCCTACATGATGCTTAGAATCTCGTGTCTGACCCACGTGGGACATAAATTCCCAGTAAATCTATCTATGTACTAGCTGATGCCTGCGCCTTCGTACACGATGAAGCTCGGCATTCGACCGCGCTTTTCTTCATAGAAACCTTCCTTACGATTATTATTGTTTAAGGCAGGGATTCCCAATGTGGTCGATATAGACCCTTGTGGTCGATATCGGGTTCCCAGGGGTCGACATAAACGAATACTGATTTTGGGGGTCGACGAGGTCTAAAAATCGACCTCTATTTTAACACAATTTCTTATTTGAAACTTTCAAGATACTGTGTAAGTTATCAACTTATTATAATAATGAATAATATTATAGTAGTACTTTTAAAAAACTAGAGATATGATCCTTAAAGTAATTTGGCGATTGGGGACTGAGGTATCAGTTCATTTTGGAAAAGGGGTCTCTCACCCAAAATAGTTTGGGAATCCCTGGTCTAAGAGGATTTTTGGAGTAGGCCAAATTCTCTATGCCAGCAATAACAATTTATCTGTGTCTTCGTAGGACATACTAAATTTGCCCTTCTGAGTATTGTACCTTTTGAGAGTCGCTTGCCATTTTGCGAATTGGTCATTCTGCGCCTAAACAACACAATAACAACAGCGGTAGTTGTACAATGTAGTTTTTTTTCTATTTCAGATACGGGTCAATCCTAGCTCCGTACCTGGCCGATCCTCAGAACTTGTTTGTGATATCTTCCGACTTCTGTCACTGGGGCTCTCGGTTCCGGTACACGTGGCGCGACGGCAGCGACCCCGTGTACCAGAGCATCGAGCGGCTCGATAGACAGGTGAGATGGCGGGGCGGTAGCGGGGCGGTGGCGGGGAGATAGCGGGGTGGTGGCTAGTTGTTCTCCTAGACTCTGAGATCTTCGCTTCGCTTGGTCATTAAATTGAGACTCGCTACGCCCCAATGAAGTGAATTTTATTCAGGATCCGGTTTCTTTTTAAAGTCGGTTTTGTATTTTTTACACGACTGCCCAAGAACGAGGATAATGTTTTTGGGGGTGTATGTTTGTATTAACTCCTGTAGCGTAAACGGCTTGACCGATTTTGACGAGTGATCTTTTATTGGGTTCCTCATTACGTCCTGAGTGACATGGGCTACATATTGCAGTCGGGTTTTATTACTCTGTATTTCACTTCGATTGCGAGGATTTTTGGAGCTATAGTAATTTCGACACCCCATTTCACCCCTTTAGGGGATGATTTTCGAAAAATCCTGAAACACGCCTCTCTTTGTTTTCCTTTTACTAGTGTTACTTGTTTTCTTTTGTGTTAACTTCTTGTTTTTTTCCAGGGTATGGATCTGATTGAAAAACTGGATGCGCGAGCTTTCTCTGATTATTTAAATAGATATGGTAACACCATTTGCGGTAGACACCCCATCGGAGTACTATTGCAAGTAAGTAGTACTTCTTTTTTGTAAGTAGTAGTTAGCGACGAACTGAGACCTCGGGATCCCTGGACCGACTTTGCTCATATTCGAACTTAACCCTTTACCTGCGGATAGGGGACATCAAGACTGTTCAGAAAAATTAAATTTGTATATAGTAATAGTCTCACGGTTTTCGAGTTATTGATCATTTTAGAAATCTTTTTGAATGAAATTTGTACCTAAAATTATTTTTTTAATTTTATGTTTTGTCATAATGTTCCCCACCCGCAGGTAACGGGTTAAAATTGTATTGAAATTGTATTTTTTTGTGGTAGGACTCTTGAAGAGTCCGCCTGGGGAAGTACCACACCTTTGCCAGTTATTCAACCGCGAAGCAGTAGTGTGCAAACATTAATAATGTTTGCACACTACTCGTTACTCGTTAGTCTACTCGCTAGTTTGCAACTCGCTTCATACATCGTTACCTTCTCTCATTCAATAATTTAGACTCACAAGTTAATATTTCCACTTCCAGTGTAAACCTAAAGTAATGGCAGATTTAAACTCTATTGTACTCTTTAGGCAACTTAAAAATTTGAATTTTTAATCAAATGGAGTAAAATGACATTATGAGTGCTGCCACTTTTTAGGGTTCCGTAGTACAAGGAACCCTTATAAGTTCGTCATGTCCGTCTGTCTGTCTGTACGTCTGTCTGACAGTAGTTTTAGTTAGTTTTATAGATAGATAGATAGTTTTGAACTTTTGAAGTTCAAAATTCTGGGTGGCACTGAACTGTTATGGGCAAGCGTGACGGTTACCATCAGGCGTGCGACTGGCTCGCCTCGTCATCTCGTCAACCAGTATAATATTAATACATTCTCAATTTTATTCTTATTCTAAAGGCTACTTTTGATGGGGAGTTCTTTTTTAGGTTTTTTATTATTTGTTTCAGGCAATATCGAAGTTACGCACTCAATCGACTGCGCCGAAAATGTCGCTGAAGTTCTTAAAATACGCACAATCTTCCCAATGTATGACTCCGCAGGACTCCTCTGTATCCTATGCTAGCGCTTCACTTGTATTCGAATAAATGGAAGCGTATTCGAATAAATATTAGCGTATTCGAATTTAGTGTAACTCGGTTTATAATTAACTCGTGAATAAACACATTTTATCCTCAACCTAAATTTCCGCCCTCGCTTCGGCTCGGGTTGATCAACGTTCCGGCTTCAATGGATCGTTTTATGCACTGTTGTAATATTTCTACTGTTAAAGAGCTAAGTTAATATCGAAATGGAGATACATGTAATGCTGTCGGTCAGGTCTCAAAAAAGCATTTAAGTTAATGTATTTAATACAAGGCAAGACGAGGTCGCGCGCGTGTCTCGCTAAGCATTCCTTGATAAAGGTCACCGAATGTGATCGAAACTATAGTCTGAATAGTCTAAATAGACTTATAAAAAATACTGTGATTGGTTGATTGTTAGGCGCGAGGAGGCGTAACCTAGAGATAGTCAATGAGTACACTTGGTCGCAGTCCCCGGTACCAGCGCCTTCCTCAAGCTTTGGTGACTTTTTGTAGGAACAACGTATCTAGTGTGATCTGTGTGTATGTACAGAGCAGAGTACACGACGGACTACGTATTTAGCGCGCGTTGTCACCGACCGCATCTTTATAGCTCATCGAGCTCGTGTAGCACATCTTTATACCACTTCTCACCCTGTCCGCTACACCTCTTAGCTTTCGTGGAAACGGCGACATAGCTTCGTAGCTTAGCTTTACCTCGTTCATAGCTTTGCTGCATAGCACAACTCTGGTGGAAAGGCCGACTAACAGTCATGTTGACTCGTACAAGTTGAACGATGTTTTCTTTTTGCTCAGTTATCAGTTTATTACCTATATTATTTTCTCTATACCTATGTTAGTACATAAAAATAAAACTAAAACTTTTAGAATGTTTGGTAATTTTAGGTACAGATTTCAATGTTTTGTTTTTAAAAGATGTTCAAAAACTCGAATATCGTGACACTTTTACTGAATACAATTTTTTATTTTCTGAACAGGCATGATTGCATCATGTCTTTGCTTTGCTGAATAAGAATTCCGTTGAATTGACGACACATACTGACTATAGAATGACTGGCTTTGAGCCTAGCGCGGCAGATTGAAAGGGCGGCAAATTTAGGGACCGACTTTAAAAAAAAATAAGATCGCGGTAAATGTATACAAAAATCGGTCCCTAAATTTGAGCCCCTAAAATCTACCGTCCTAGGCTCAAATCCACTATTTTGCGCTATTTTTTTATACAATTTCATCTAAATTACTGAATTATCAAAATCTGGTAGGAGGTATACTTACGAGCAGCAAAAATTGAACAGCCTATTACTTGGAAAATGTATGGAAGGAGCTGATAGTACTTATGATTGTGAACAACTTTTACTAAGGGAACAACCATGAAATCGAGAAAAAATTATCAGCTGTTCCATACATTTTGTCGTGTATCATTGACATTTTTCTATGGAACAGCTGATATTTTTTTCTCGATTTCAGGGTTGTTCCCATAGTAAAAGTTGTTCATAATGATGAGTACTATAAGCCCTTTTCGGCTTAGCATACCCTTTTCTTATAACCCTGTATAATATTACTCTTTGGATTGTAATATGATGTATTGATTTTGAGGATCTAGTACTGAACAACTTAGAATTGAGATTGCAAGTTCTAAATCCAGTGGCGGATTTACCAGCAGGCTGAGTAAGTAGGCTTTGAGCCTAGCGCGGCAGATTGAAAGGGCGGCAAATTTAGAGACTAAAAAAAAATAAGATCGCGGTAAATGTATACAAAAATCGGTCCCTAAATTTGAGCCCCTAAAATCTACCGTCCTAGGCTCAAATCCACTATTTTGCGCTATTTTTTATACAATTTCATCTAAATTACTGAATTATCAAAATCTGGTAGGAGGTCTACTTACGAGCAGCAAAAATTGAACAGCCTATTACTTGGAAAATGTATAAATCCGCCACTGACTAAATCTAGTATTGAAATATAAGAGAGAAGTTGAGGAGTCAATAGCAGAATGGATCATTTGCCAGCTATCCAACTACCAAACAGTTGTGTGCAATCAATACTTGTTTACTGCGTTCCTTCCCCATGGCTCCGCCGAAAAGACACCGCCTGTTGTGTCATGGGGAATTACGCTATTCCCAGCAATAGTCACTATAATATTGTCTGCCGACAATAGTCCGGTGTGTCAATAGGAATAGTGATAGTGGTAGTGTCTTTTTGGCGGTGCCATGGCATGGGGTATAAATGAATTAATGAGCATAAATAGATTTGACATTTAATATCTCGAGAGTGACGAGCGAGAGTGAGTGTCGCAGGACAGTGGCACGCAGTGTTTCGAACTGCTATAGTTCAAAATTCTGCTTGGCTTTGAACTGTTATGGGCAAGCGTGACGCTTACCATTAGGCGAGCTTTCTTGATCGTCTCTTCACTCAGTATTAAAATAAGAATTTTTGCTAAAACACTATTGTTTAAAATTATATTATATTATTATTATATATATTATATTATTTAAAATCTTGATTGTGCGAGAGAGCGCGTATGTAACAGCAGCCTTAAGAAAACAACAATAATTTAATGATAATAATCATTTATTGACAAAACACATTTTTTTGGGCCCGTAAAACGGATTTTTTTAAATTGCTCATCAAACGTTTAGGTACATAAAGATTCATTGGTTCATTGTCGGTCCTTATTAACCATCGTTGCTGAGTTATAATCTGAGAGATTTTTTTACTTGTGGCGGCACATCCTCAAAATTATTGTAGCAGATGCAATACCTGCCAGACGGTGTTGACCATGGGTTGTATGGGATGGTACTCCATTGAAGCTGGTTGTTGAATGGCAGTACTGGGTACAATGGTCCGACGGGATAGCTGTATGGTACGCTTCCTGGTGATGAGGCTTCGCCACCGTAAGTTTTGGGGTAACCGTCTACTGGAAGCAAGTCTTGGGGCTGCTCTAGCCTTTCCTGGCTGTATGGGCCTACTGAAAACAAAATCAAACTATTAAAAACACGATTAACTAACATCCAGCAGGCCTAGCGCGGGCGCCGAGATAAAATTTTGTCCACCATATTTATCCCGCGAGAACGGGATGTATCCATATTTTAGCTTTGTCACGTTGGCGCGAGGACAAAACGGGTGGACATAACTTTATCCCGGCGCCCGCGCTAGGCCTGCTGCCAGCAGATATTTAAAGATCTGCTCATAAACCAGACGTTCTACCATTGCACCAAACCGATGGTCAATTCTAATCGAATTAATCAATCAAACGAGAATAAAGTTTCTTGGTTTTTTTGCCACATAAGTAAATATACTAAGTATACAATTTAGGAGTTTTTATTTAGTACTCTTTTTTTATGCAGTCGTGTAATAAGGGCTTACTCCAGAAGTCCCCTTAGACAATTGGACAAAAATTCCCCTTACCATCAGAGCATGAGAGGTGAAGGGGATTATAAAAAGGAGCTGCTCTCATTTATTTTATTGTGAATATTTAGTTAGTAAATTCAACCTCTTATTCAAAAAAATAAGTTTATCTATGCTATAAAATGATTTCTAAATTTTTCACTGACGATAAAGACACACATGTAAACGAGAAAAAATAATATACCTACCAATAATTAAATTTTAGGCTTTTATGCAAAAAACTCAGCGTTAAGTAACGTTTGGCCTAGACTGTAACGTTACTCATTAGCTAAAAAAGTAAACTGTCGACTTGAGAACCTCTTCCTTTTTTTCGGAAGTCGGTTGAAAATAAATAATTGAGTTGGCCCGGTAGAGCTGTTGTAAGCAAAATTTTTCCGGCGAAAGCATAACGAAAGCTTATTCGAAAGGTACATAAAATCATGGGTGGTGCTACCTAGGCTACAAGCAGCACTGATTCTAGAATTGCCTCCTGAGGGGGTGGAGTAATCTGAGCTAAAAGGACCGCTGCTTCCAGATCTGTCTTCTGAGGGAATGGTATCACTTGGGCTTGATGCACCACTGGTTCCAGAACTTTCTCCTGAGGGAGTGGTGCCACTTGGGCTTGAACCACCACTGCTTCCAGAATTGCCTTCTGAGGGTGTGGAGTTATCTAGGTTAGAAGTAGCGCTGCTTTCAGAGCTGCCTCCTGAGAGAGTAGTGCCACTTGGGCTAGAAGCACCACTGGTTCCTGAACTGCTTCCTAAGGGGGTGGTACCACCTGGGCTAGAAGCAGCACTTGTTCCTGAACTGTTTCTTAAGGGGGTGGTACCACCTAAGCTAGAAGTTCCAGAACAGATTTCTGAGGGTGTGGGGTTACCTGGGATAGAAACACCGCTGCTAACAGAGCTATCTCCTGAAGCAGTGGTGCTTCCTAGGCTTGAAGCATCACTACTTCCAGAACTGTCTCCTGAGGGGGTAGAGTCACCTGGGCTTGAAACCCTTCCGATTCCAGAACTTTCTCCAGCGGGGTTGATGCTACCAGGCTTAGAAGCAGCACTGGTTCCAGAACTGCCTCATGAGGGGGTAGAGTCACCTGGGCCAGAAGTACCACTGCTGCCAGAGATGTCTCCTGAGGGAGTGGTGCCACTTGAGATTGAAGCACCACTGGCTCCAGAACTGCCCCCTGAGGGTGTGGTGCTATCTGGGCTTGAAGTACCGCTTCTGAGGGGGTGAGTCCTGTGGGCTTGAAACACTACTGTTTCCAGAACTGTCGCTGGAGGGGGTAGTTTTACCTGGGCTAGAAGCACCGCTGTCTCCAGAGCTGCCTCCTGAGGGGGTAGACTTATCTGGGCTTGAAACACTACTGTTTCCAGAACTGTTCGTTCAAGGGGTTGTGCTACCTGGGCTAGAAGCAGCACTGGTTCCTGAACTGCTTTCTAAGGGGGTGGTACCACCTGGGCTAGAAGCAGCACTGCTTCCTGAAGTGCCTCCTAAGAAGGTTGTGCCGCCTGCACAAGCAACAAGCATCGCATCGCTGTTTCCAGAGCTGTCTGCTGAGGGAGTGGTGCCACTTGGGCTTGAAGCACCACTGCCGCTTGAGGGGGTAGAATAATCTGGTCCAGAAGAAACGCTGGTTCCTGTGCTGCCTCCTGAGGGAGTGGAGTCGTTAGGGCTAGAAGTACTGCTGCTACCAGAGATGTTTCCTAGGGGGGAGTTGCCATTTGGCCTTATAGCACCGGTGGTTCCAGAACTACCTCCCGAGGGAGTGCATTCATATGGCCTTTGAGCAGCACCGGTTACAGAATTGCCTGCTGGAGGGGTAGAGCCATATGGGCCAGAAGCATCGCTTGTTGCAGAATCGACTCCTGGTGTAGAAACACTTGGACCAGCTATAAATTTAAATATCATAAGTGCTCGTTTATTTGTGTGTTTGAGAAGATGCAGACGCAGATATAGGATTTTCGGAAAACCCACAACGTTCCATTTTACCGCAACTTTTTCCGCACACCTGCTTGATGTTCTTTGCCCATAGGTCTTCCCTCGAAAAACAACAGTTTTCATAAATAAAGCTAAAGATTCAATCATTGATTAATTTCAATCATTCATTTCGGCGACATCATGGACTTCTATTTTATTATATGTATAGTAAGTAAGTAAGTATAGTGTCAGTAAGCATAGTACGTCAGTACACCACGTTGGGCACGCGGTTCACGTTGGCGCCAGAACTTCTGTCAGATCAGGTGCACGCAAAATACTGACGTCTACATTGTAATCTTTCTAGTTGTCTTATATGGCTACAGAAAAAGTTTTACCTAATGGCCTGTCACCAGTCGAAGAAGTTATTAGTAGTTAGAGAGCTCTTAAATATTCTACCTACTCAATATTTCATTGAGACAAATACTGTATGAACGTCAATTATTATAATAACCTGGCCTGTTGCGTCCTGGGCTGTCTGGAACTCCCTGAGTTTCTCGTGGGCTAAGTGGTCTTGGTTTGCCTTGAGGTCCGTTTGGAGAGCCCTGGGGTTCATCTGAGTCGTAGCCTCCTAGGCTATCTGGAACTCCCCAAGTTCCTCCTGGGCTATAGAGTCCGTTTGGATAGCCCTGGGGTCCATCTGAGCTGTAGCTTCCTGGGCTGCCTGGTACTCCCTGTGTTCCTCCTGGGCTATAGGGTCTTGGTTTACCTTGGGGTCTGTTTGGAGAGCCTTGGGGTCCATCTGAGACGTAGCCTTCTGAGCTGTCTGGAATTCCCTGAGTTCCTCCTGGGCTATAGGGTCTTGGTTTCCCTTGGGGTCCGTTTGGAGAGCCCTGGGGTCCATCTGAGCTGTAGCTTCCTGGGCTGCCTGGTACTCCCTGTGTTCCTCCTGGGCTATAGGGTCTTGGTTTACCTTGGGGTCTGTTTGGAGAGCCTTGGGGTCCATCAGAGACGTAGCCTTCTGAGCTGTCTGGAATTCCCTGAGTTCCTCCTGGGCTATAGGGTCTTGGTTTCCCTTGGGGTCCGTTTGGAGAGCCCTGGGGTCCATCTGAGCTGTAGCTTCCTGGGCTGCCTGGTACTCCCTGTGTTCCTCCTGGGCTATAGGGTCTTGGTTTCCCTTGGGGTCCGTTTGGAGAGCCCTGGGGTCCATCTGAGCTGTAGCTTCCTGGGCTGCCTGGTACTCCCTGTGTTCCTCCTGGGCTATAGGGTCTTGGTTTACCTTGGGGTCTGTTTGGAGAGCCTTGGGGTCCATCAGAGACGTAGCCTTCTGAGCTGTCTGGAATTCCCTGAGGTCCTCCTGGGCTATAGGGTCTTGGTTTCCCTTGGGGTCCGTTTGGAGACCCCTGGGGTCCATCTGAGCTGTAGCTTCCTGGGCTGCCTGGTACTCTCTGTGTTCCTCCTGGGCTATAGGGTCTTGGTTTACCTTGGGGTCCGTTTGGAAAGTCTTGGGGTCCGTCAGAGACGTAGTCTTCTGAGCTGTCTGGAATTCCCTGAGTTCCTCCTGGGCTATAGGGTCTTGGTTTCCCTTGGGGTCCGTTTGGAGAGCCCTGGGGTCCATCTGAGCTGTAGCTTCCTGGGCTGCCTGGTACTCCCTGTGTTCCTCCTGGGCTATAGGGTCTTGGTTTACCTTGGGGTCCGTTTGGAGAGCCTTGGGGTCCATCTGGGTCGTTGCTTCCTAGGCTGTCTGGAACTCTCTGAGTTCCTCCTGGGCTATAGGGTCTTGGTTTGCCTTGGGGTCCGTTTGGAGAGCCCTGGGGTCCATCTGAGCTGTAGCTTCCTGGGCTGCCTGGTACTCCCTGTGTTCCTCCTGGGCTATAGGGTCTTGGTTTACCTTGGGGTCTGTTTGGAGAGCCTTGGGGTCCATCAGAGACGTAGCCTTCTGAGCTGTCTGGAATTCCCTGAGTTCCTCCTGGGCTATAGGGTCTTGGTTTCCCTTGGGGTCCGTTTGGAGAGCCCTGGGGTCCGTTTGGAGAGCCCTGAGGTCCATCTGAGCTGTAGCTTCCTGGGCTGCCTGGTACTCCCTGTGTTCCTCCTGGGCTATAAGGTCTTGGTTTACCTTGGGGTCTGTTTGGAGAGCCTTGGGGTCCATCAGAGACGTAGCCTTCTGAGCTGTCTGGAATTCCCTGAGTTCCTCCTGGGCTATAGGGTCTTAGTTTCCCTTGGGGTCCGTTTGGAGAGCCCTGGGGTCCGTCAGAGACGTAGTCTTCTGAGCTGTCTGGAATTCCCCGAGTTCCTCCTGGGCTATAGGGTCTTGGTTTCCCTTGGGGTCCGTTTGGAGAGCCCTGGGGTCCATCTGAGCTGTAGCTTCCTGGGCTGCCTGGTACTCCCTGAGTTCCTCCTGGGCTATAGGGTCTTGGTTTCCCTTGGGGTCCGTTTGGAGAGCCCTGGGGTCCATCTGAGCTGTAGCTTCCTGGGCTGCCTGGTACTCCCTGTGTTCCTCCTGGGCTATAGGGTCTTGGTTTACCTTGGGGTCCGTTTGGAGAGCCTTGGGGTCCATCTGGGTCGTTGCTTCCTAGGCTGTCTGGAACTCTCTGAGTTCCTCCTGGGCTATAGGGTCTTGGTTTGCCTTGGGGTCCGTTTGGAGAGCCTTGGGGACCATCTGAGCCGTAACCTCCTGGGCTGTCTGGAACTCCATGATTTCCTCGTGGGCCATTGGGTCCAGGAGTGCCTTGGGGACTTCCTGAGCTGGTGCCTGCTGGTCCGCGCCGGGGTTTGCGACGGTTTCGGGGTCTTCGTGAGCCATTGGGTCCAGGAGTGCCTTGGGGTAAGTAGCTTTCATAGAAGTCGTCATAACTGACGTCGGTATCAGTCTCGTCAATTTTGGTGGTTTGACTTTGATTCTTTCGTGTTCTTGTCTTCCTGACAGTTTTAACGCGTGTTCCTGGTTTGTAGTCATCTAAAATGAAACAAAATCATTTCACTAACTCGAAGTTCAATTCTATGGGCACTTCGATTAATAGCGCGGTAAAAAGCAGTACTTAGTATGAAGCAATTAGCTTAGGAGCATCGGAAACCAGTGAGCAGGAACTAAATCACTAGGATTTATTGGAATCAAGACTAAAAGTTTTATTACCTGTACCATTTTTGTCATCATCCTCATCATGATAGAAGCTGTCATCTGTAGAAAAAAATACATTCAGAGCGTTCGTACACTTCTATGGCGTATATTACTGGTTTTTAAAAGTACGTGGTCAAATTAAGGCGGATTTAGACGGTTCACCCACAGTGATTCATGACCTTTAGTGAATGATGAACAATAAATGAATTCTTCTATTTCCACGTTACATGCAAAGTGATAGTGAATGTAGTAAAGCATTTTCCAATTTTTCTATTCATTTTATTACAATGTCGCGGAGACAAGTCTATGATGACCGATGAAAGACCGATGCCGCTGAAAGCGTCCGGGTGGTTCGTGACTTTCATCACAAAGGCACATCAATCATGACAGATGAATCGTTTTTCTTAAACAGTTCATTTTCGATGAAGCAAAAATTTAAGCAAAAGTTAAGTCTAATTCCACCTGTATGATAAAAAGTATTTTAATTTACTATATGCAATTAAAAAAAGCAATTTACAACTGGCATCGAAAATTAGAAATAGGGCTTATTTGGTATCTTAATATGGACTATGTATTTTTAAATTTTTTATTTAATTGGTGGCAAACAAGCGACGGGCCTCCTGATGGTAAGTGGTCACCGCCGCCTATGGACACCTCCAATACCAGGGGCATTGAAAGTACCTACTAACTTTGAGAACTCTATTCACCCTTCGTTTGAAGCAACCAAGACCATATTTCGGTGGAATTTCGTACCTTTAGCATGTGGAATGGCTTACCCCATTCCACATGCTACAGGTACGTGGAAGAAACAATCGATTAAATCGAACAGTACGAGACTTCCACGTATCTATAATATGTGGGTGGCATTTCTGGCGATGGCGCCGGTTCAATGATAAAACCGGGATGGAGGAATGAGATCAAAAAGTTCATAAGAGCATTCCCCGTTAAAAAAACGGTATGCAAAAAGAGTCGCTCGAAAACATATTTTTCCAACTCTTACGAAACAGTGCAATAATTAAGTATAAAATAAATCTGTCTCTAGATCTTTGGTCTGATTTACGAAACAGGTCAATATTTTGAAACGAGAGTAATAGGTCTTTACAGGGAATACTTTTCAAAAATTTGGGGCTCGATAAATGGAGCATGTGCTAAGTGCTACGTTTTTGTATTTAAGTATAAAGTTTTCCGAACCCGTGGTATATCCTAAAACAAGTTACAAAATAAGTTCTGCATAAATAGATCCGGATATGTTCAAAAACTGCGACCAGAACCAAAGGAAGATTGGCAGCATCTTTCTCTTAGTAAACGGTGAGCGTTCAGATTACCCCAAGCCGCCTGCAAAGCGTGGGGATTATGGCAACCCAACCATTTCTAAGGAGGAGACTGACTGAACTGAAAACCACTCGTTTCACGCAATAAGAAATAAAGAACTGATCGGTTTTTTTTTCCAGTACAAAAATGTATACAACTACAAATCTGAAGTCGATTATAATTACCTGGAACGTTTTCTCCTGGGGTATTTCCTCCTGGGATGTTACCTCCTGGGCTGTTGCCTCCTGGGGTGTTGCCTCTTGGGGTGTTGCCTCTTGGGGTGTTACCTCCTGGGGTGTTGCCTCCTTGAGTGTTGCCTCCTGGGGTGCTGCCTCCTGGGGAGTTGTCTCTTGGGGTGTTGCCTCCTGGAGTGTTGCTTTCTGGGGTGTTGCCACCTGGGATGATGCCTCCTGGGATGTTACGTCCTGGGGTGTTGCCTCCTGGGATGTTACCTCCTGGGGTGTTGCCTCCTGGGGTGTTGCCTCCTGGAGTGTTGCCTCTTGGGGTGTTACCTCCTGGAGTGTTGCCTCTTGGGGTGTTGCCTACTGGAGTGTTGCCTCCTGGAGTGTTGCCTCCTGGGGAGTTGCCTCTTGGGGAGTTGCCTCTTGGGGTGTTGCCTCCTGGGGTGTTGCCTGTTGGTGTGTTGCCTTCTGGAGTGTTGCCTTCTGGGGTGCTGCCTCCTGGGGTGTTGCCTCCTGGGATGATGCCTCCTGGGATGTTACGTCCTGGGGTGTTGCGTCCTGGGGTGTTGCGTCCTGGGTTGTTGCGTCCTGGGGTGCTGCCTCCTGGTTTGTTGCCTCCAGGGGTGTCTTGGGGTATACCTCGACCACCTACGGGCTTTGCTGAGTCATTGTCTTGAGGTTTACTTTGATCGCCAAGGGGTCCACCTGAGCCAAAAAAGGTTACTAAAGGTTAAGGTTAGGTTAAAGGTTTACTTTTAAACATCCGAACAGGTTTTATCAAACCTAGCCCACAACTCCCACTCTCATAATGAAAGCTGCTTTCAAATACCTGATTAACAGCTCTGGTTGTCGGGGTACAAAGAAAACAGGAATCGGCCCGCTTTTAGGAATCAACCAGGTCAGGGAAACCACTTATGACAGTCTTGATTTTTTACTCATAAATTGTAAAGGCAAAAACGATCACATGGAATTCCATCTAGAGGCATAGATAATGTGTAATTTGTCTATGATGAAATATCATCCCAAGTTTGTATGATGGAAAAAAAAACACTCAGACAGTTTGATAAAGCTATATACTAGAATATACGTGCTCCATCTTAGACCACATCATTGCTTGCCATCAAGCAGATAAGGTTAAACGTAAACATATGTTTAAAAATTTAAAAAAAGTGAAATAAACACTTGTCTCCGGCGTCATCTGAATTAGCCATCAATTGCACGAATAAGCAATGACAATTAGTGGTTAAATAGAATAAAATGACACCTACCTGGTGCGCCTGCGCCGCGCTGGGGTGTACCGGAGCCGTTTGGCCAGGTTCGGGGTCTTTTTGAGCCTCGGGTTCCACCTGGGTCGAAACAAACAACAGCGAATTGTTGGCTTCGAAAGAGCAAAGGCAATAGACAATATGAAAACTGTTTGCTGGTGCCAAAAACATTATAAAACGATATCTAAAGACCTTAATTACTTTTACAATGAAGAAAGTTTTAGATAGTTTTATTGAGTATTTTTTTTGTCAACTTTTACGAAATGATGAAAATTGTAAGTGTAAATGAAGTCTGTCTTTGGTTGGGTATTTAGTCTTTACTTGAGCTGAACGCCAACCTCTGAAAGTATCATAGACGGCTAAAAAAAATTGTTCCGATGTGCTCGACAGTTATTAGATCATTTCGTGTGTTTGACTCCACACGTATCAAGTTGAAGTAATACCTCAATTTGAAATAAATATAGGCCAAAACATATCTGAGATACATCTATTGTGGAAGACATTTCAAAAATGCAGCCTCCTGGGCAGTTAAAAAAATATTATCCTGGGCTGGGCTCCTGGGCCATAGGGTTTTGGTTTGCCTTGGGATAGGTAACCTTCATAATAGTCGTCAAAGCTGACGTTGGTATTAGTTTCATCAGTTTTAGTATTTTGGCGATGACTCTTACGTGTTTTTGAAGTCCTAACAATTTTAAAACTTCGTCCACTTCTCTGTGTTGGTAACACCAAGAAAGCCTGCATTCTCAGCAATACTGGCCGGTTGTAACGTTTTTGACACGTGAAGCTCTGTGACATTGGAATCGGTGACGTATGGCTTTTGACATTTGCTGGAGCTTCAGAAGATGGAAGTTGGTTTTGCGTTTTATGTATTCATGTAATTTAATTATTGAGCAGCTGATCTGAATCCTTAAATTATTTCGAGATTATATAGTTGAAGTTTGTTTAAATGACCATGCAAAGAAATTGCTAACATCTGTGAATAATCAGACAAAACAATAATATTTCACTAACTCGAAATTCAAGTATCCAGATTCTTCAAGCTGTTGCGCTGCTGGGGCGAATAATATTGAAAGGCACCGTTTGACATAGGAGACCACTGAGGAGATACTAAATCATAAAATTTGATTTGATACAAGGACTGAATATTTAATTACCGGTGCCATAGAGAACGTCATCTTCATCCTCATTACGATAGTCGAAAGGAATGCTGCCATCTGTAGATAAAAAATATCGTTGAGACTATAAGCGGTGACCTTCGTTTGTTTGTTTGGTTTATTACGCTATAAAACTTCTCTTCAGTGCTTATACCACAGCAGCTGCCGGCTCGGCCGAGCTCTAATCTTCAGTGCTTTAGCTGTTGGTGAAAATAGCGAGGAAATTCGTTCAGGGAAATTCGATTCGGAGAAATGACATTTTATCTCGGTCACTCTCACTCCCATTAAATTCTAAATTAGAGAGACAGTGACCGAGATAATAGGGTCCCAGGTCACAGATAAAAAGAACTCTGTGTTTAAAGTACGATAATTAATTTTCCTTTACAGCTTTTCTCTTGTAGCTTCTGTTTAGATAGAGACATGCTTTTGGACAACCTATAGAATACAAATAATAATGATTTAAAAAAAAAAAAAAAACATACCTTCTAGGCCATCGTTGCTACCAGGACTGCCTCCTTGTGGTGTATAGCCTCCTGAGCCATTATCACCGTTACTAGGCATGATTATTGGAGGCAGAGAGCCTCCTGAGACAGGGCCACCACTGCTAGGCCTGGTTCCTTGTGGTGTATAGGCTCCAGAGTCAGGGCCGCCGCTAGGAGGACTGGTTCTTTGTGGTGTAAAGCCTCCTGATGTAGGGCCGCCGCTGGAAGGACTGGTTCCTTGTGGTGTATACCCTCCTGAGACAGGGCCACCGCTGGTAGGCCTGGTTCCTTGTGGTGTATAGCCTCCTGAGCCATTATCACCGTTACTAGGACTGGTTACTTGTGGTGTATAACCTCCTAAGACAGGGCCGCCACTGGTAGGACTGGTTCCTTGTGTTGTATAGCCTCCTGAGACATTATCACCGTTACTAGGAGTGGTTCCTTGTGGTATATAGCCTCCTGAGACAGGGCCGCCGCTGGTAGGACTGGTTCCTTGTGGTGTATAGTCTCCTGAGACAGGGCCACCGCTGGTAGGCCTGTTTCCTTGTGGTGTATAGCCTCCTGAGCCATTATCACCGTTACTAGGACTGGTTACTTGTGGTGTATAACCTCCTAAGACAGGGCCGCCACTGGTAGGACTGGTTCCTTGTGTTGTATAGCCTCCTGAGCCATTATCACCGTTACTAGGAGTGGTTCCTTGTGGTATATAGCCTCCTGAGACAGGGCCGCCGATGGTAGGAGTGGTTCCTTGTGGTGTATTGCCTCCAGAGTCAGGGCCGCCGCTAGGAGGACTGGTTCTTTGTGGTGTAAAGCCTCCTGAGGTAGGGCCGCCGCTGGAAGGACTGGTTCCTTGTGGTGTATAGTCTGCTGAGACAGGGCTACCGCTGGTAGGCCTGGTTCCTTGTGGTGTATAGCCTCCTGAGCCATTATCACCGTTACTAGGACTGGTTACTTGTGGTGTATAACCTCCTAAGACAGGGCCGCCACTGCTAGGACTGGTTCCTTGTGTTGTATAGCCTCCTGAGACATTATCACCGTTACTAGGAGTGGTTCCTTGTGGTATATAGCCTCCTGAGACAGGGCCGCCGCTGGAAGGACTGGTTCCTTGTGGTGTATAGTCTCCTGAGACAGGGCTGCCGTTGGAAGGACTGGTTCCTTGTGGTGTATAGCCTCCTGAACCATTATCACCGTTACTAGGACCTGTTCCTTGTGGTGTATAGCCTCGTGAGCCATAATCATCGTAACTAGGACTGGTTTTTTGTGGTGTATTGCCTCCAGAGACAGGGCCGCCGCTAGTAGGACTGGTTCTTTGTGGTGTATAGCCTCCTGAGACAGGGCCACCGTTGTAAGGACTGCTTCCTTGTGGTGTATAGCCTTCTGAGACAAGGCCGCCGCTAGAAGGACTGGTTCTTAACGGTTTATAGCCTCCTGAGCCATTATCACCGTTACTAGGAGTGGTTCCTTGTGGTATATAGCCTCCTGAGACAGGGCCGCCGCTGGTAGGACTGGTTCCTTGTGGTGTATAGTCTCCTGAGACAGGGCCACCGCTGGTAGGCCTGGTTCCTTGTGGTGTATAGCCTCCTGAGCCATTATCACCGTTACTAGGACTGGTTACTTGTGGTGTATAACCTCCTAAGTCAGGGCCGCCGCTAGGAGGACTGGTTCTTTGTGGTGTAAAGCCTCCTGATGTAGGGCCGCCGCTGGAAGGACTGGTTCCTTGTGGTGTATAGCCTCCTGAGACAGGGCCACCGCTGGTAGGCCTGGTTCCTTGTGGTGTATAGCCTCCTGAGCCATTATCACCGTTACTAGGACTGGTTACTTGTGGTGTATAACCTCCTGAGACAGGGCCGCCGCTGGAAGGACTGTTTTCTTGTGGTGTATAGCCTTCCGAACCATTATCATCGTAATTAAGACTGGTTCCTTGTGGTGTATAGCCTCCTGAACCATTATCATCGTTATTAGGACCTGCTCCTTGTGGTGTATAGCCTCCTGAGACAGGGCCGCCGCTGGAAGGATTGACTCCTTGTGGTGTATAGTCTCCTGAGACAGGGCCACCACTGGTAGGCCTGGTTCCTTGTGGTGTATAGCCTCCTGAGCCATTATCACCGTTACTAGGACTGGTTACTTGTGGTGTATAACCTCCTAAGACAGGGCCGCCACTGGTAGAACTGGTTCCTTGTGGTGTATAGTCTCCTGAGACAGGGCCGCCGCTGATAGGACTAGTTCCTTGTGGTGTATAGGCTCTTGAGGCAGGGCCGCCGCTGGAAGGACTGGTCGATTGTGGTGTATAACCTCCTAAGACAGGGCCGCCACTGGTAGAACTGGTTCCTTGTGGTATATAGGCCCCTGAGATAGGGCCGCCGCTAGCAGGACTGGTTCCTTGTGGTATATCGCCTTCTGAGGTAGGGCCGCCGCTGGTAGGACTGGTTTCTACTGGTTTATAGCCTCCTGACACAGGGCCGCTGCTGGTAGGACCGGTTACTTGTGGTGTATAGCCTCCTGCGCCATTATCATCGTAAGTAGGACCGGTTCCTTGTGGTGTATAGCCTCCAGAGACAGGGCCACCGCTAGTAGGACTGGTTCTTTGTGGTCTAAAGCCTTCTGAGGTAAGGCCACCGTTGGAAGGACTGGTTCCTTGTGGTGTATAGCCTCCTGAACCATTATCACCGTTACTAGGACCTGTTCCTTGTGGTGTATAGCCTCGTGAGCCATAATCATCGTAACTAGGACTGGTTTTTTGTGGTGTATTGCCTCCAGAGACAGGGCCGCCGCTAGTAGGACTGGTTCTTTGTGGTGTAAAGCCTCCTGAGGTAGGGCCGCCGCTGGAAGGACTGACTCCTTGTGGTGTATAGTCTCCTGAGACAGGGCCACCGCTGGTAGGCCTGGTTCCTTGTGGTGTATAGCCTCCTGAGCCATTATCACCGTTACTAGGACTGGTTACTTGTGGTGTATAACCTCCTAAGACAGGGCCGCCACTGGTAGAACTGGTTCCTTGTGGTGTATAGTCTCCTGAGACAGGGCCGCCGCTGATAGGACTAGTTCCTTGTGGTGTATAGGCTCTTGAGGCAGGGCCGCCGCTGGAAGGACTGGTCGATTGTGGTGGATAGCCCCCTGAGATAGGGCCGCCGCTAGCAGGACTGGTTCCTTGTGGTATATAGCCCCCTGACATAGGGCTGCCGCTAGCAGGACTGGTTCCTTGTGGTATATCGCCTTCTGAGGTAGGGCCGCCGCTGGTAGGACTGGTTTCTACTGGTTTATAGCCTCCTGACACAGGGCCGCCGCTGGTAGGACTGGTTCTTTGTGGTTCATAGCCTCCTGAGACTTTTATAATTACTATTATGCGGACGGAAGGATGTGTTGATTTTGGCTTCACAGACTAGACCAAGAATTTGTGAAAAACTTGAAGAAATAATAATTATTTATTTTTAATACTTAACCTTAAGCAGTTTAGAGTAAAAATATGATTAACTCACAACACTATATAATTATTCGGATTGCGGTACCAAATAGGTTGATCCACAGAACCTGCACTAAGCAAATCTCAAAAGTATGATCACAGTTAGTTTATCTGTCTTGTATCGAAAGACTGGGTCGAATCTATCGAAATTAAACCAATTGTTAAAATGTATTACCTTGTGGCTGACTGGCACCATCACCATACTCGGGATTTTCGTCACCTGTGGAAAACATATTGTAGGTAATTAGTAGTCTAGAGTTTTTTTTTTCTCTTGTGTTTTGGGTCTACACATATTGTATACTTAGCCAGTGTCATGATTTGTAAGTAAACATTTAAGTGCCCAAAATACCCACAAAAATTCATCATTTAAACATCTGCTCGGCCGGACAACGAACCCGGGACCTCCTGATCATAAAGCAGACGTTCTACCATTGAACCAAACAGGTCGTCAAAGATATTTAACATCTAATATCTTGGGGTGACGAGCGCGTGGTTCCAGGCTATGCATTAATAATTTTGACGTTGGTACAATCAATTTATGTTTATAATTAGATCTTATTATTTTCGGAGTCTCGCTTATTTATTTACTAAACAATATGCATCCCTAACAGAAGTTACACATTAATTGGTATCAGGTCGTTGGTCACCTACCTGGTCCGCCTCCTAGACCGTTCTCTGGGTTGCGACCTCGTGGGCCGCGTCGGGGTCGTCTTGGGAAACCTTGGCGTCCAAATGCGCCGCGTCGGAAAAAACCTGGGCCGAAACATTTAAAAAAAAAAATGGAAGCAAGAGAATACGTTTGTATGGGTAGAATAGACGGTTGCATAGTTATCTCTTAATATGCCGACTTTGTACTTGAGAGACAGACCCGGGCACATTTATTTGAATAAGTGTTTTTCCCAGCGAGTAACTGACTTGAAGTTTGGTAAGGTGAGTGTTTTTCATAATCACCATATTTTGTTTGTACCTCCTCCCCTGCTATTTAGTTAAGTTTGCAATGTAAATAAGTACTTAGGTATTATCAATATTCGGGTTGCGGTACCAAGTAGGTTGGTCCACAGAACCTGGCCAAAGCTCAAAAGTATGATCACAGTTAGTTTGTCTGTCATGAATTAACGGACGGGGTTGGATCTCTCGAAATCAAAAAAATTGTTAAAATTAATTACCTTGTGTATTGGGCTGATCGGAACCATCACCATAGACGGGATTTACGTCACCTGTGGAAAACATATCGTAGGTAATTATTTGTCAAGAGATTTTTTTCTCTTGTGTGTTTGGTACCCACATATTGAATTTAGTCAGTGTCAAATTTTGTAATATTCCAAGTGCAGTCAAATATTTCAGAATTAAATAAAGTCTCAGTTATACTCTAAGTACTCTAAGTCAAGCAAAGTAAGTCACGGTCAAGTCATGCCCCAGTAAAGTGGTGTACTACTGGTTTCTATGGAGTTTTGGAAACAACACGAAGTCACGTTTTACATTAAGTATACTAAACCGAGAGAATCGAACCCGGGACCACCGGGTGTTCGGTAGTCTCACTTATTTATTTATTAATACAATATGATTCCCTAACAGAAGTTACACAATACTTTAACAATTAGAAACATAGACATTAAGCTGGGAACCCCTGATTACAGATCCACGTCATGCGGACAGAAGTTCAATTAATTGCTAACTGGTCGGTTTTACCAACCTGGTTCGCCTCCTAGAACGTTCTCTGGGTCGCGACGGGGTCCATTTGAACCGGGTCGGGGTCCACCTGAGCCGCGTTGGGGTCTACCTGGGCCGCGTTGGGGTCCACCTGGGCCGCGTTGGAGTCCACCTCGGCCGCTTTGGGGTCCATCTGGGCCGTTACATTTTTTTTTTTAAATAAAAGCAAAACTAGGAAAACGAATATAAATACGGACAAGTGCGAGTCGGACTCATGCACAGAGGAATACCGTACAGTGCATAACAATGTGAGTAGTAATTAACTAGTAATTTTGACAGATGGCCCTAGTTTTAACCGCCTGCCTAAAAAAGGCAAATTTATGGAAGTACAAAAAAAAAAATGACGAAAAAATAGTTTTTGAATATATATTTTTTTACATTTATGTGGGTGGAATAAACGGTCGCATAGTTATCTGTTATTATGCCGATTTTGCACTTGAGAGACACCCGGGGCACATTTAAGCGAGTAACTGACTGAAGTTTGGCAAGGTGAGCGTTTTTCGTAATCGCCATATTTTGTGTGTACCTCCTCCCCTGCTATTTAGTTAAGTTTGCAATGTAAATAAGTACTTAGATATAATCAATATTCGGGTTGCGGTACCAAATAGGTTGGTCCACAGAACCTGCACAAAGCAAAGCTTAAAAGTATGATCACAGTTAGTCTGTTATGTATTAACGGACGGGGTCGGATCTTTCGAAATTAAAACAATAATAATTGTTGAAATTAATTACCTTGTGTATTGGGCTGATCGGAACCATCACCATAGACGGGATTTACGTCACCTGTGGAAAACATATCGTAGGTAATTAGTTGCCAAGAGTTTTTTTTTCTCTTGTGTGTTTGGTACCCACATATTGAATTTAGTCAGTGTCAAATTTTGTAATATTCCAAGTGCAGTAAAATATTTCAGAATTTAATCAAGTCTCAGTTATAGTCTAAGTACTCTAAGACAAGCAAAGTAAGTCACGGTCAAGTCATGCCCCAGTAAAGTGGTGGAGACTTTACTACTGGTTTCTATGGAGTTTTGGAAACAACACGAAAAGTCACGTTTTACATTAAGTATACTAAACCGAGAATCGAACCCGGGACCACCTGATTATAAAGCAGACGTTCTACCATTGAGCCTAACAGGTTGTCAAAGATATTTAACATCTATTATCACGGGTGACGAGCGCATGGTTCCAGATTATGCATTACTAGTTTAAAACGTTGGTAAGTACAATTAATCTGTAATAATAATTCATTAATTCATATTAATAATGTGTGTATAATTAGACCTTGTTCGGTAGTCTCGCTTATTTATTTATTAATACAATATGAATCCCTAACAGAAGTTACACGATACTTTAACATTTAGAAACATAGACATTAAGCTGGGAACCCCTGATTACAGATCCACGTCATGCGGACAGAAGTTCAATTAATTGCTATGTGATCGGTGTCGCCTACCTGGTTCGCCTCCTAGAACGTTCTCTGGGTCGCGACGGGGTCCATTTGAACCGGGTCGGGGTCCACCTGAGCCGCGTTGGGGTCTACCTGAACCGCGTTGGGGTCCACCTGAGCCGCGTTGGGGTCCACCTGGGCCGCGTTGGAGTCCACCTCGGCCGCTTTGGGGTCCATCTGGGCCGTTACATTTTTTTTTTTAAATAAAAGCAAAACTAGGAAAACGAATATAAATACGGACAAGTGCGAGTCGGACTCATGCACAGAGGAATACCGTACAGTGCATAACAATGTGAGTAGTAATTAACTAGTAATTTTGACAGATGGCCCTAGTTTTAACCGCCTGCCTAAAAAAGGCAAATTTATGGAAGTACAAAAAAAAAATGACGAAAAAATAGTTTTTGAATATATATTTTTTTACATTTATGTGGGTGGAATAAACGGTCGCATAGTTATCTGTTATTATGCCGATTTTGCACTTGAGAGACACCCGGGGCACATTTAAGCGAGTAACTGACTGAAGTTTGGCAAGGTGAGCGTTTTTCGTAATCGCCATATTTTGTGTGTACCTCCTCCCCTGCTATTTAGTTAAGTTTGCAATGTAAATAAGTACTTAGATATAATCAATATTCGGGTTGCGGTACCAAATAGGTTGGTCCACAGAACCTGCACAAAGCAAAGCTTAAAAGTATGATCACAGTTAGTCTGTTATGTATTAACGGACGGGGTCGGATCTTTCGAAATTAAAACAATAATAATTGTTGAAATTAATTACCTTGTGTATTGGGCTGATCGGAACCATCACCATAGACGGGATTTACGTCACCTGTGGAAAACATATCGTAGGTAATTAGTTGTCAAGAGTTTTTTTTTCTCTTGTGTGTTTGGTACCCACATATTGAATTTAGTCAGTGTCAAATTTTGTAATATTCCAAGTGCAGTAAAATATTTCAGAATTTAATCAAGTCTCAGTTATAGTCTAAGTACTCTAAAACAAGCAAAGTAAGTCACGGTCAAGTCATGCCCCAGTAAAGTGGTGGAGACTTTACTACTGGTTTCTATAGAGTTTTGGAAACAACACGAAAAGTCACGTTTTACATTAAGTATACTAAACCGAGAATCGAACCCGGGACCACCTGATTATAAAGCAGACGTTCTACCATTGAGCCTAACAGGTTGTCAAAGATATTTAACATCTATTATCACGGGTGACGAGCGCATGGTTCCAGATTATGCATTACTAGTTTAAAACGTTGGTAAGTACAATTAATCTGTAATAATAATTCATCAATTCATATTAATAATGTGTGTATAATTAGACCTTGTTCGGTAGTCTCGTTTATTTATTTATTAATACAATATGAATCCCTAACAGAAGTTACACGATACTTTAACATTTAGAAACATAGACATTAAGCTGGGAACCCCTGATTACAGATCCACGTCATGCGGACAGAAGTTCAATTAATTGCTATGTGATCGGTGTCGCCTACCTGGTTCGCCTCCTAGAACGTTCTCTGGGTCGCGACGGGGTCCATTTGAACCGGGTCGGGGTCCACCTGAGCCGCGTTGGGGTCTACCTGAACCGCGTTGGGGTCCACCTGAGCCGCGTTGGGGTCCACCTGGGCCGCGTTGGAGTCCACCTCGGCCGCTTTGGGGTCCATCTGGGCCGTTACATTTTTTTTTTTAAATAAAAGCAAAACTAGGAAAACGAATATAAATACGGACAAGTGCGAGTCGGACTCATGCACAGAGGAATACCGTACAGTGCATAACAATGTGAGTAGTAATTAACTAGTAATTTTGACAGATGGCCCTAGTTTTAACCGCCTGCCTAAAAAAGGCAAATTTATGGAAGTACAAAAAAAAAATGACGAAAAAATAGTTTTTGAATATATTTTTTTTTTTACATTTATGTGGGTGGAATAAACGGTCGCATAGTTATCTGTTATTATGCCGATTTTGCACTTGAGAGACACCCGGGGCACATTTAAGCGAGTAACTGACTGAAGTTTGGCAAGGTGAGCGTTTTTCGTAATCGCCATATTTTGTGTGTACCTCCTCCCCTGCTATTTAGTTAAGTTTGCAATGTAAATAAGTACTTAGATATAATCAATATTCGGGTTGCGGTACCAAATAGGTTGGTCCACAGAACCTGCACAAAGCAAAGCTTAAAAGTATGATCACAGTTAGTCTGTTATGTATTAACGGACGGGGTCGGATCTTTCGAAATTAAAACAATAATAATTGTTGAAATTAATTACCTTGTGTATTGGGCTGATCGGAACCATCACCATAGACGGGATTTACGTCACCTGTGGAAAACATATCGTAGGTAATTAGTTGTCAAGAGTTTTTTTTTCTCTTGTGTGTTTGGTACCCACATATTGAATTTAGTCAGTGTCAAATTTTGTAATATTCCAAGTGCAGTAAAATATTTCAGAATTTAATCAAGTCTCAGTTATAGTCTAAGTACTCTAAAACAAGCAAAGTAAGTCACGGTCAAGTCATGCCCCAGTAAAGTGGTGGAGACTTTACTACTGGTTTCTATAGAGTTTTGGAAACAACACGAAAAGTCACGTTTTACATTAAGTATACTAAACCGAGAATCGAACCCGGGACCACCTGATTATAAAGCAGACGTTCTACCATTGAGCCTAACAGGTTGTCAAAGATATTTAACATCTATTATCACGGGTGACGAGCGCATGGTTCCAGATTATGCATTACTAGTTTAAAACGTTGGTAAGTACAATTAATCTGTAATAATAATTCATTAATTCATATTAATAATGTGTGTATAATTAGACCTTGTTCGGTAGTCTCGTTTATTTATTTATTAATACAATATGAATCCCTAACAGAAGGTCCGCCACCTGGTCCGCCTCCTAGAACGTTCTCTGGGTCGTTCAATTTATGGCAGTACAAAAAAATATGAATATGAATATGACGAAAAAATAGTTTTTGAATAGTTTTTTTTTTTTACATTTATGTGGGTGGAATAAACGGTCGCATAGTTATCTGTTATTGTTATCTGTTATTATGCCGATTTTGCACTTGAGAGACACCCGGGGCACATTTATGCGAATAAGTGTTTTTCCCAGCGAGTAACTGACTGAAGTTTGGTAAGGTGAGTGTTTTTCATAATCACCATATTTTGTTTGTACCTCCTCCCCTGCTATTTAGTTAAGTTTGCAATGTGAATAAGTACTTAGGTATTATCAATATTCGGGTTGCGGTACCAAATAGGTTGGTCCACAGAACCTGCACTAAGCAAAGCTTAAAAGTATGATCACAGTTAGTTTGTCTTTCATATATCGATGGACGGGGTTGGATCTCTCGAAATTAAACCAATAGATTAAATTAATTACCTTGTGTAATGGGCTGATCGGAATCAACATCATAGTCGGGATTTACGTCACCTGTGGAAAACATATTGTAGGTAATTATTGGTCAAGAGATTTTTTTCTCTTGTGTGTTTGGTACCCACATATTGAATTTAGTCAGTGTCAAATATAGTTCAAATTCACAACACAAAACTAATATATATAATAATAATAATCTATATAATATATAAATAAAAGAATGAGCCCGTTTCTAGGAATCAACGCAGGTTTTTGAACTGATATAGTTCAAACTTCTGGGTGGCACTAAACTGTTACGGGCAACCGTTATGCTGAACAACAGGCGAGCGATTTCTTCGTCTAGTCTCTCACCCCCGAATACTGAAACGTCTGTTAACTTTAACAACGGATTAATTCTAATACTGCCTTTGTCTGGCACTAAGCAAATGACAAAGACAGCAATAGACTTAATCTGTCGTCAAAGTTAACATACGTTTCAGTATTCGGAGGTCAGTATAGTAAAAAAATTTAACTTACCGCCTCCATTTAAGAATGAATAAGCGTATGAGTTTGCACCATCAGTGTTTGGCGAAGCAAAGCTGGGCGCGTAAGATAGGGATTCACTGCCTCGCTGCCAGCCTAAACCATATAAAATAAAGCATTAAAATAAAATATCTACTGAACATGAGGTCAGGACCCGTGCCGTGAGGTCCCAATGTTACGCGATTTTCAATGTTTTCCTTCACTGAAACCTATGTACCTACACGTCTAGTGTATTACATTTAATCAACTATTATTACCTCTGGGTACGAATCCATTGTTCGATAACGAAGGTTTTCCAAAGTTTTTTTTTTCTCTTATGTTTTGGCTCCACACGTTGTGTATTTAGCCAGTGTCAAGTATTGTAATATTTCAAGTGATATTACATGATTCACAATTAAAATAAGTCTCAGTCATAGTTTAAGCTAAGTCAAGCAAAGTAAGTCACTGTCAAGTCCACGTCTTGCCCCAGTAAAGTGGTGGAGACTTTACTAGAGGTTTCAATGGAGTTTTGGAAATAACACGAAGAGTCACGTTTCAAAACATTATACTATTCACGAACACGCGTGCACTTTCACGAACACTCAATGGATAAAAATCCACCATTTTTATACATTAATACTCGATATAACACAAGTTTAGGTAAATAATAGAATGACACGACAAGACTTCTTCATGTTCCCGCCAAAACTCTTTTTCAAAGTTATTTACAGGTGTTGGAAAAAGTCCAAAGAGTTGCTATGGCAACGTCTGTGGTTGCCATGGGGACGAGTTCAATACCGCGGAGGTTTGATATTTGATAGGTTTGCCTTAAACTATGGAAATAATCATTAGGACTATTCCATGCACCTCATTAGTTATGTAGATTAGAGATACTATATGTTTTTTGGTTCTATACTACTACTACTATATCAGCCTTTAAACATCCCACTGCTGGGATATCAGCCTACCCTCGAAGGGTGATTAGGCCATATCCACCACGCTGGCCCACTGCGGGTTCACATACGCCATCGAATTTCTTCTCCGGAAATATGCAGGTTTCCACACGATGTTTTCCTTCACCGAAAACCCAGTGGTATATCCGTACGTATGTTCCAAATAACTCAAATATATAATCTAGTCAAATAGGGTTAATTCTGTGCGTCTAGTATAGCCAATACGTAAAACACAATTCCATGACATTTTCTCTATAAAAACAATGCAGTGGGTAGAATTCGGGCTTCTGCCGCTAGTTTTAGACTCGGACGAAGTATCACAATACGTCCATGGTTTTAGACGTGAATTCTATGACGAAAAGAAACTCCATCATCAATCTGGGACAGAGAATATCAGTACTGCGTTGCGCGCGCTGTAACAACTCTGATTTTTACTCTATGACTGAGGCACAGAATTCTCCTTATAAATAAGGTCCAGAAGGATAGTCTCCATACAAACACGATTTTGAAATGGCTTATAATTTTTGACAGTCTTTTTTGTCATGACATTTGAGGCTTTCCATTAAAAAGTGATTACCCTATTTGGTCGGGTAAATAAATTTTGATTGGAGTGATTTAGGTTGTATCACAGTGGTTCTTAAATAGGCTCTTATACTTTTTTTTTTATCATCCACATTATTGTTAAGTTAAATAATGTTAAGTTTTTATTTTCAATTTATTACGATGGAAATGGAATCCTCTAAATTTGCAAATAAACGCATACGCAACTTTCGCTTATTAGCGGATTTATCTTTTTTGAAACTGCCTGACTATTCTGCAACCTCAAGTAACACGCATGTGACGGTGAAAACCTAAGAGAATGTGCATATTACTTGCAGACCCAAAAACCTACAACCACACTAGACAAATTTACATTCTTACATTCTTAGGAAGGTACAAAATTTTATCATTTATTTATTTATTATTTATTGTATAAATTAAATTTTTATTTATTATATAAATGTCATATCGTGACACGGTCATTGTAGGCTTCCGTAGGGTTTAAGTTAAGTTGTTGGATAGGGATTGGTGAAACATTTCTATTTGTTGTTGATAATTATGCGCCGACACGTTTTTTAGGCAAAATTATGAAAATTATGTATTATAAGCAAATTAATATTTGTGGAAACCTTAATAGGTTCCCGCCAATATTCATCTCTACTTTGCCGAACTATTTTTATCAAAAGATCAGCTACATATATCTGAGTCTCTAGGAAACCTAAACAAAGTTGGGAAATCACAAAAATATCTGGCAATACTACAGTTCATTTTGTCTTAGGGATACCAAATCTTGCAGAAAAAAATCGTATACGAACCGATTCGAACCGATCTCGTATTAGATTCTTCAATCGGACAAAAAAAAAAAGAACTTCGATTAAACCGTTGATTATTTTTGGATCAAGTATATAGTCAAATAAATTCCACGTGAATCCCTTATCGTTCAGACTCTTAAAAAAAAAACTAGAGGCGATGGAGCATTCTCAATATTTACGTGTTTGATCGTACCTTTCTAAGGGGATGCCTTTGTCCAGCAGTGGATGTCTTATTTGGCTGATAATGATGATGCAGCCAATTAATCGTGTTTTAATCCGATTGAAGTGATTGACAATTGCTAATCGACGAATAAAATTATCAAAGGGCTGCGTCAATGACCGTCGCCGGTCTTCTTTACAGTACAAGAAACAATCCTCAATCATGATATATCAAAACAATATTTTTCATTTAATAATCGATTTTTGGACTAACCGAAATTCGATTGACATCCCTAAACGTTGTCATAGCGACTATTCTGTTTACATTATTCAATAATTTTATATCCTATTAAAGTATATTTCAGGACTTAAAGATGGATGTGGCAGTGGTGTTCTTTGATTCCTGTGAATCCTTGTAATTTTGGCATGATATTTTTGTATAGTTTACCATTTTTTGTATCATTATTATGAGATTTTATCAGTATGAGATGAGAATGACAACTGTATGGAGCTCTTAATTTGATTTGACAGGTACGTCAATCTGGTGTACTTTATTTCAAGATAGTTTGATTTGCTGATTAGGTGTCTACCCCTTTATGTCTTTGGACTGAGGTAATAAAAATATCTAAGTTAGCATAGAATATAATTTTGATTGATTTCCTGGTTTCGTTGTAATTTAGCAATTAACTATTTTTCTGAGTAGCTCGCGCTAAAGCCATCTCTTTTCACCTGCGCGCAAAAGTGTATGGCTCAATCTTTTTCTGGAATTAGCGCCCTAAATGTAAAACTACGCACTGGACTCAGACCTCACGAGCCATATAACTTCACAACAAAGACATAAAGGGAGAAAGGCCTTATTTATTAAGGAGAATTCTGTGCTTCACATGTGTAGGATCGATTTTGCTTACAGCAAAATAATTATTTTCAGAGTATACAGTAGATTGTTGTATGATAGTATGGGGTGTAAAGCTCTCACCTTGTGGTTGTGGTCCGGTCCAGAATCTTCTTCCTAATGGGTTGCTTTGACGGCCTGGAGCTTTCGAGAAACTACCTTGGTTCTGTGGGATCCATTGACCTTGGAACTGTCCTTGGCCGCTGCTCCATGGCAGCCAGCTATTTTGCCAGGGTCTATATATGCGTTTGCCTATAATAACACATGTCTGTTAATCAAAGAGTAATATAATTCAGGGGGTATGCACTTACGTCATTGAGCGGGGTGGGGCGGATTAAAAAACAACCTCGAAATTCACGACCATAGAGAGAGTCATAACTTCGGAAAGGGTTACATCAGTTATTTGTACCTTGTCGTGTTGTATTGAGATGCTATAAAACAATTGGCAAACATAAACGAAAACTGGTTTAGGGAAATTGACCCTTACTTATTGCATTATTAATTACTTCAACAAAATTCAAAAGAACTCATCAACAAAACTAGTGAAGCGTCTTTTTGAGTATATAAGTAGCGTTGTGTGCTGTTGTACGGCCACCGATTGCGTCGACCACTAACGGTTTCACGCAAAAAATTTCCGGTTGTGTAGCGACACTACCCACCCCACCCCACCGCCAGGGCGCCTCGTGAACAGCGCGCGGGCGCCTCGTGAACAGCGTGCGGGCGCCTCCAGCGCGCGGGCGCCTCGTGAACAGCGCGCGGGCATTGTGTTGAAGACGAAGTTGACTGTACTGATCTAGGCCTTATCCTGTAACTCTGGTGGCAATGGTCATCGCGTGCCGTCCCACTCGCGCCAACTTACTCGCACCATGCTAGCGAGCAGGATAGCAAACGAAGACCATCGCCACCAGAGTTACCGAATAAGGCCCCAGGGCCCGTACCGTGAGGTGCTCATTGCAATGATTGTTAGGTTCATCCGACGACGCTGCGCGATCACGAACCGTATCGCCGCGCGATAAGGCGTATGGTCGCGCAGCGTCGTCGGACGAGCGTAACAGTCATCGCAATAAGCACCTCACGGTACGGGCCCTGAGCTAGTCGAGCGCTGGTCTGGTGCGGAGTCCATATATATATAAGGACTACGACCTGAGCACTCGAAAAAACACAAATTCGGAAAATAATACAATTTTGCGGCATGACTCTTTCACGTTCCCGCCAAAACTCCTCGCTGGGGTAGTACACATAAGTACTTACGTCTTTTAATACGTTGTCCTTGGCCGGCGCTTTTTGATTTCTCTGTGGAGAGTAAAATAAGTTTTTATTTTTTTATTCTACCGAGTGACGAGACGAGCAATACGCTCATCTGATGTTAAGCGTCACGATTGCCCATAACAACTCAGTTGGCACTGACTTGTTAAGAATTTTGAACTTTAACAGTTCAAAACAATCAGCGGCAATGCACTACGCACGTCACCCTAAGATATTACATGTTAAAACTCTGTGGTAAATAATAAAAAAGGTTTTTTCAATAAAATAAATTAATACCTACATTGTTCAAGCGACCCTAAAACTCAACTAAAGTATATGGCAGTCAAAGATCTTACATGGACCCAATTTGAATTGGTTTTGCAAAGTCTGTAGCGAACTATATATATATTTAAATGGCATTTAAGACGGCCAGAGCTATGTCTTTCAGACATTGTCAACATTTTTGAAGTAAAAAAATCACCGAGTTGGAATTTAAAAAAAGTTATGTGAAACACATCTTAAACTAAGTAAGTAAATGAGTTATCTTTAACTCTTACTATGTGCCAGCTGATATTTTCATTAAAAAAAATATGTATCTACACCACCGACCGTATTTTTTCAGTCATAATTCTGTCAACCCAAAGGTTGTCTGGAAGAAATCGCTTTAGGCGATAAGCCCGCCCATTACTAACGGGGTTTTTTTAGGGTTATTATCTTTATGGTGTATAATAAAGTTATACTGTATTAATTTGTAAATCAGTGGAAAAACCTCGTTCATGGTATCGCATTTGGTAAGTTAATATTTTAATATACAATTGCCAATATTTTATAGCAATTTTCACGTTATTATTTTTTATTTAGGCAAAAGTTTGTTTTCTGCTCAATCAAAATAGCTTAAAATGAAAGGGTATGTTAAGCCGAAAAGGGCCTGTAGTACTCATTATTACGAACGACTTTTACCATGGGACCAACCCTGAAATGGAGAAGAAAAAACAGCTGTTCCTTAGAAAAATGTCAACGACATTCGACAAAATGTAAGGAACAGCAGTTTTTTTTTTTGCGATTTCAGGCTTGGTCGCATAATAGAAGTTGTTTACCATCATTAGTACTATGAGCCCTTTTCGGCTTTAGCCCTTTTCTTATAACCCTGTATATTAATATAAAAATTGCTTTAAAACATTGTTTTTTTATTCTAAAGATAAATGATACGTTATTTTTTAAATCCTTTTGTATGATTTTTATATTAAGAAATGCTGGAAAAGTCTGAACGAGATAGCCTTATTAGGGAAGTGAGAGAAATGCAGACGGGAAGAACAGTCTTAAACATCAAAATAGTATACAGAAATATCAGAGTAACAACCGATCCAACATAAAATTTATTAAATTAAATTATTTAAATTTTGATAGCAATTTTGCGAACACTGTTTCTGGCACCTCGCTAGCACAAAACTAGTATAAATTGACCGGATACGTTATTAAAAAATATCAAGCAACTTCATAATTATATGGGTGAAGTTATTGGTACATGGAATTTTTAATCGAGAATTATTTTGCTTCGCTAGAAATTTAATAAAACTAAACAATGGCTAACTAAATACACTATGTGAAGCCAAAAGAAAAGATAAAAAAATGGTTTCTCCGATTAAAGTGGCTATGCATGGCTATTGTTTTTTAAAAATTTTGATTAAGAGTGCGAAAGAGATGGCTATATATAAGTTTGTGGTGGAGCGAAAGGGAGAAGCTATAACCTTAATAGTTTGTTTCTTTTGCTCCCGTGAAATTCAAGTCTAGCTGTTCCTTTCACACGATGTCAGGTCAGCCACTCTAATATCTGTATCTAATATCTGTATCTAATATCTGTATTATCTGTAGGTCTGTATTAATGCCAAAAGACAAAAAGTTTTTATCACTACATTTTGGGTAACATCTGTAGGTCTGAATTAATTATCAAAACCAAAACGTTTTTATCACCGAGCCTGCAATACGAGCTTTTTGGTTTATTAATTTATCTTAATTTTTAACTATGTAGGTGACTATCACTCAAAATAAAGTGCTATTCCCAGCTCGACACCCTCCTTGGTAATCGGTCACTTTCGCCCCTCGGTGAACACGAGACGAGACCGAAGGCAAGGCAAGACGAGGTCGCGCGCGTGTCACGCTTAGGATTCCTTGATAAAGGTCATCGAATTGTGATCGAAACTATAGTCGGAATAACCGACTCAATTTAACGTGAGTATTCCCGCTTTATTAAAACAAAACCAGGTGAATTTTCATTGTAAAATATTAATTACATTGTTTGTAACAGTCAGTCCACTGACAAAATGTGAGTGCCTTGGGTAGATAGATGTGAGAAGTTTTTTGGCGGGAACGTAAAGACAACATCGTCGTTGTATGATTTTCCATAACGGTGAATTTTATCCATTAAGTCTTCGTGAAAGTGCACGAGTGTTGGTGAATAGTACAATGTCGTGAAACGTGACTTTTCGTGTTGTTTCCGAAACTCCATAGAAAGCTCTAGCAAACTCCACCACTTTACTGGGGTAACCATGTTTTAAAATACTGAAGACCAGCTGGGCTAGTATGGTCACCGCGACAAAGTCTGTTTGTTATGCAAGAACAGGACACTGCTACGATTATGTATACGTTTGTCTCAGTTTTCACGATATGTAGAGTAGAGATTTTGCCGCAGTGAGCATGCTAGCCGTGCAGGCAGTATGACTTTAAAGACTCTAGCTTGCACTATGGGTGAAAATACAAAAAAGGAGTATATGTAACGTAAGTAATGATAAGTATTAACTTACGCTTGGGGGTAATTCTAAAGATCACCTCGGCTTCGCCGTTTTCTTTGAACTTATCAAGCTCACTGATCTCCACTACTTGGTCTGAAAATTGTAATATCATTGGAACAAGAGTGTTGTGTGGTGTGTGTACTAACTGTATAGTGTGGATCAAGACTGCCCAAGCAATCCTGTAGGAGGACCATAATGGTGCGGGCCATAAATAATAATTAAAAAAAATGCCTTCAAAAATGTAGTTTTTTTTGTTTTTTTTTTTATGGTAGTGACTGACGAGACGAGCAAATCGCACACCTGATGTTAAGCGTCATGCTTGTGAATAACAGTTCAGTGCCACCTAAAATTTTGAACTTTAAGAGTTCAAAACCCTGCGCGGCAATGCATTGCGCTCGTCAATCCGACACATAAGATGTTAAATCTCTTTATGCCCAGCAATTTCGCTGGAAATCATGCCCTTCAATCCGGAACATAGTAATGTTTGCACACTAGTGCTTGGCGGTTTAATAACTGGCAAAGGTGTGGTACTTTTTTCCCTGCAAAAGAGTCCTACCACTACAAAAAAAAAGAGTAAAAAAAATACAACCAAAGGGACATCACTATCTACATACATAGGGAACTTAAATAGAAGCCAGGTCCTAATCACCTCGCAATGTCTTTTACTCTCTCTCTGCTTGCTAATCTTGCTATTCGTTTAGGGAGACGAGGGGAGATGCGCGGAGCTTTTCTCCTTTTACGGAGAGGTGGCGAGTGAAGTGGCAGGCGTGGCCCGCGGTTGTCCGCGCAATCTCGTGTATGAAGCCGCGGTGCGTCGTGCGGCGCGTGGATAAGGGTGTCTACACATGGCCTGACCTGACATCGTTTGAAAGAGATGGCTATATATAAGTTTCTGGGGGAGCGAAAGGGAGAAGCTATAACCTTATTAGTTTGTTTCTTTTGCTCCCGTGAAATTCAAATCTAGCTGTCCCTTTCACTCGGTGTCAGGTCAGGCCATGTAGCGAGGCCTTAATGACGAGGTCTGCCGCGGCGACCACTTTTGGCAGTTTTCTTCTGTTATCTCTGGTGCGGCGCACGCGGAGGTGGCCGCAGCGTGTTCAGCTGCGAGTACCGCTAGATATCAAACACAACGCGTTCATGTGCATTTTATTTCATATCTAGCATCTCTCATACATTTTAATGTTTGATTTGGTCGCACGACGCGACGCTGCACGCAGCGCTTAACGCCCCGCGCCTCCCTGGACGAGCCCTAACTGTAGCCGCTTGCCCGAGTCCGAGGCTTTTTATAGATAGCTATTATTTTATAAATCTAGCGGCATTTTTATTTTGCCACTCTTTTTGAATTTTACTTTTTACCCGACTGCCCAAGATAGAGGGTAATGTTTCGTGGTGCATCTATGTTTGTGTGTTCTTATTTAACCTCCTGTAGCCTAAATGGGTTCCTTCTCGTGGTCAAACTGGATGGTGGTAGTTTGTCCAAAAGGAATAATTTTCGATTTTAACAATGCCCGTTTTGAGTAGTGAGTTGGTGTTGGATTTATTTTTATGTCTGGAGTCAATGATTAATTATTATAACTTACCATCGCCATCAATTAAAAATATTTGTTTTATGGCTGAAATGAAAAAAAAGAAGATGATATGTAATCGAACATAAAATAATTATTATTAAAAGAAAAACTAAAAACCCGACCGACAATATGTTGCCAGTTTTTGGCGGGAACGTGAAGAAGTCATGTCGCTTCATTGTATTATTTTCCAAAACTAGTGTTATTTCGATTTTTATTAATTAATGTTCGTGGACGTGCACGAGTGTTGGTGAATAGTAGGCATATGTCGTCAATCGTGACTTTTCTTGTTAATTCCAAAACTTAATTAATACCTCTAAGTAGTCCTGTAGTAAAGTCTCCACCACTTTACTACGGCATGACTAGGACTTGACCATGACTTTCTTTGCTTGACTTACACTTGTTTTAATTGTATTAAAAATATTTTACTTTACTTGTAATTTTACAACTCTTGACACTGCCTAAATACACAAATACACTGGCATGTGTGAAGCATAAACTCCGGGCATAAAGAGGAATCCAACGACACCTCACTTGTCAAAATCGGTCAAGCCGTCTAGGCTACAGGAGGTAATATAGAAACTCACAAACATACTTACATACACACCAGAAACATTACCCTCCTTCTTTTACTCCAGCTGTGGCGCGAGTATATACCTACCACTGGTACAAGGTGTATAAATAACTTTTATCTTCACCACAATACGGTACACTTATTGCCTTTTCACTCATCGATTTAGTGTATTTGTAAAATTTATTTGTAAAGTATTTTTAGTAAAGTAAAGTCTATACTGTAGTATTTTTTGTAAATTATATTATGTAAAGTATGTTAAGTAAAGTCTATTTTGTAGTCTATTTTACAGTCTATTTAAAATGCATGTAAATTATATTTTATTATCTGTGCCTTATATTTTGTGAAGTATATTCTGTAAGTCAATTTTTTTAATTATGTTTGTAAAAGCTTGGTAAAAGTGTAGTAAAGTCTATAAAGAAGTTAAAAAGTACAGCGACATTAAAAAAAAAATGACACAAAATTGGTTTCAAACGTTAACATGCCTATCTAATCAAAAGAAAACAGAAGATATTTAAAAAAAAGGCGCTTAACAGAAAATTAACAGGCTAATTAATTATTTAACCGCCTGTTTTTTGTTTTATGCTTTGGCTCCACACATCCATCTATCCCAGCCCAGATCTAGCCTCGTGCGTTTTTTTTTTATGTTACAGTTTTTCGGATAGGACATCGTTACTTTTTTTTTTAAGAAGAATGTTCGTCATTAACGTAAAAATATGCGGGCGGAAAAAGTGTATGAAAAACCATTGTTAACTTGATGCTCGGTCAGATAAACTATATGAAAATTAATTATTAACGCACTGTTTATTTTTTAATTCTGGGTTATATCTGTAGGTCTGTATTATTGCCAAAAGGTAAAAAGATATTATCGCTAAGTCCGAGTCACTAAGTGATAATGGCCACTTGGCTTTTTCTGAACATTATTAAAAAAAAAAAAAAGTCGCCTTCGCTCTTGTAATTTGCGCTTAATTGTAATTACCAGAATTTTAAATTTGTTTTGTCTTTTTTTTCATTGTAAGTGTAGTTTAAGCTTTTATGTATCACTCGGAAGAGAGTGCGATTTCCAACTCGAGTGCATAGCTGCCGTCGTCGTCGTCAAACTACAACCTCGCTGGTAATCGGTCACTTTCTCCCCTCGGTGAACAATGTATGTACAATTAGTTTCCCTCCATTAAAAATGCTCCGTGGAAGAAAATTTCAGACATCTGATGAGGATGATGATGAATTTGGATGAGTTCATAAAAAATGTAAAGCTTCTTTGAAAAACGGAAAATTTATACAATTATTTTTTCTCATATATACTTCTTATTTTTACAAGCTTTTATTTAAAGAGGCGAATACCCTCGGGGTTTCTTCGGGTAAAATCTTGCAACTATATTTTAGATCAGTTGTTCAATTGAGTTGAAATTTTGCATGATTGTCAAATTCCAATGTTTGTCAATATTATGAGAGCGAGATGATCTGATGATGGCTATGGAAGGTGGAAAACGGAACTCCTCAGTAACTAACAGTAGATTGATGGGGTTTGGACTCATTTGGATCAGCTTACAGTACGAATAACAGATTTTATAAATGCTTGTCTGGAAAAATATATTTTGCCACAAAAAGTTATTGGTTTTACCAACAACTTCTGGAAACGTCTTTTTTTTTTCTTCCCGGCTTTTTGTGTCGTGTAGCACCTACACTAAGAATTGCTTCTTGTGTCGTAGGTGTCTACAAACCTTCCTAATTATACATTATTACAAGAGGCGTTATCGTAATTGAACGTTAAAACAAAGAATTACCTATGTGTGTTATTACATTATCTTATTATTATTTTGAATGAATTTCAATTAAATTATATTAATAATTGTTGTAGTTTTTCTTTATTTTTATTCAGTAATTATAAATAAATTACAAAGTCAGTGACGGATTAACACATTGTAGACGTAAGATTCGTCTAATTAGATTAATTTTTGCTGCCCTTACGTCTACGACTGTCAGTCCCTAGTTTATTTTGTAATTCAGCAATTTAGATGAAATTGCCAAAAATAGGCACAAATTTTTCGACTTGCAGAAATATTTATAATGTTTGTACTAATTTGAAAAAACAACAAACGAAAAATAACAGTCTCCTTTGCTCCTCTTAATTCTGCCGCCCCAGGCCTTCTTAGCCTGATGGTAAGCCCACCACTGGCCCACATAGATCAACAATAAAATGAATGAACGATAGTAATAGGTTAGTTTAGATATGACCTGCGTGCTTATCCTCTAGCTTTGAAACGTTCGCGATTCTGATTGCGAGAGCATGCCATCTCGCTCGTACCAATGTACTTGCACTATGCGCGGTCCCACTCGCGCAACTCTCGCTATCGCTTTCGGAGTTACGGGATAAGCCCACTGCATGGGAGCAAAGGGGCCAAACTATGGTCATAGATGAATGAGGCGTTTACCAAAAAAAAAAAAGTTCTAAAATACTTACTAGATGGCGTAATAGTCCTATCGTTTTACCTGTCATTGTCATTTCTGTCGAAATATTTTGTTTATTTTTTAAATCGTAACTTTTGGCTGCACACGTTGTGTATTTAGCCAGTGTCAACTATTGTAATATTTCAAATGACGTCAAATACATAGTTACATTACTTGAAATTGTCTAAATACACACGTGGAGCCAAAAAACACGAGAAAAAAAAGGCACACGTACATTTTTTTGTCTTTCATGTCTTGACAGTGACAGAAACACCTCAAGGTACATCTAACGCCATCTATTGGGTACTTTTATGACAAGGTTTTTTTTTTTTGAAAACGCCTCATTACTTCGTTGCTTTTACTCCCATGAAATTCAAGTTTAGCTTCCCTTTCCCACACATCAGATCTTTCGTTTCCACGAGGACGGACTATATGTATAAATCTCGAAAACATGCAGGAATATTATTTTTTTCTTAAATTTTTATTTGCAGTTAGCCACTGACTAGTTTCATAAAATTTCAAGTAAATTGCATTATTTCACAATGAAAACCAGTTACAGTCTAAGTCAACAATTTTAGCCACGGTCCAGTCTAAGTCATGCATCAGTAAAGAGGTGGAAGCTTTAAAGGAATCTACGGAGTTATGGAAAAACAATAAAATTCGTTTTACCGGTATCTAAGGGTGTCTACACATGGCCCGACCCGACATCGCTTGAAAGAGATGATTATATATAAGTTTCTGGGGAAGAGAAAGGGAGAAGCTTAATAGTTTGTTTCTTTTGCTCCCGTGAAATTCAAATCTAGCTGTCCCTTTCACACGATGTCAGGTCGGGCCATGTGTAGATACCCTAAATAAGATTTTAGATTTTCCTGTACTCGTGCAAATTACCGAACAGATAATGATAATGATTAATACTCGATAAGCCTTGAAAAAAAATATACTAAGCGGCGATATGATATTTTCACGTATACTTGTTCTTGACTACCTATATATACTTCGTGGTTATATACGAACTAACGTATATAGTACTTCGTAGTTAACTGTAGTTAACTACGAAGTATATATAGGTAGTCAAGAACAAATATATAGTCTAACTTAAAATTTAGCTAATTTAGTTTTATATATTGCCTTGGACTTAAATTGTCAGCGACGAAACCAAGGTTTGGGCAGCTTAAAAAAGTTCCAGCCAGCAACTTGTGATTGGCAAAAAATATGCTAATAATACAGGGTTATAAGGAAAGGGTATGCTAAGCCGAAAGGGGCTCATAGTACTCATGATTGTGAACATCTTTTACTATGGGACCAACCCTGAAATTGAGAAAAAATAATAAGCTGTTCCATACATTTTGTCGAGTGTCAATGACAATTTTCTATGGAACAGCTGATATTTTTTTCTCGATTTCAGGGTTGGTCCCATAGTAAAAGTTGTTCATAATGATGAGTACTATGATGGCTTAGCATACCCTTTCCTTATAGCCCTGTATTGTGCAAATCTTAAGTTTTTTGTCTGAACTTTAATTACGGCGACACTAAAAATGTGTCTTCATAAAAAAAATAAACATGTGACAGACGGACGAACGGACACGGCGGTGATTTTATAAGGGTTTCGGTTTTCCTTTTCAGGTAAGAAACCTTAGAAAATAACAGTATACCATCAACTTGGTTCTGTCAAAGCAACAGTTTCGGGTTGTCATAAAAACATCATTTCGGGTTGTCATCTTTTACCATCTGAATCGGTAAAGATAGGCTGGTAATGATTTAATGTTTGATCTGCCCAAATAAATAACCCAGCTGACCAAATAACTTAGTTACATGTTGCGGTGCATATTAAAAAAAAAAAGTCTATTATTTTTTATTTATTCTGTGTACGCATGATAAAAATCATGAATTAAATATGAATTGCTAGCTTCGCCCCGCAGTTTCACTCGCTATTCTACAGAAACCGAATATTTTTCCGGGATAAAAAGTAGCCTATGTGCTAATCCAGGATAAAGGCTACCTCCATACCAAATTTCATTTAAATCAGTTCAGCCGCTACAGACTTGGACGGGAACAAACACACTTACACACTAACTTTCGCATTTATAATATTAGTGTGATGGTTTTCAAGATTTCATGATTTGTGGTATTTCACTCATAAGGTACCAATAAATTCACCCATAAAAAAACTATTTATATGAATAAAAAATAAAAATCACGATGGTAAATTTAGTGCGCTTACCGACGAACAGCGTCAATCAAAAAAGTAACTGAACGTTTGTTTTTTTTTTTTCGTACAAATTTGAACATGAATATGACTACCCTAGGGTTTCTGAAACGTTTGTTAACTTTGAGAACGTATTAATTCTATTGCTGTCTTTGTCATTTGCTTAGTGCCAGACAAAGGCAGCATTACAATTAATCTGTTGTCAAAGTTAACAATCGCTTCAGAAACCCGAGGTACGACTGTTGGATCAGCTAGTACCTAATAAATTAAAAACGCTCATCCCTATAAGGTTTCGGTGTTTGGGATGCCTTCCCACACAAAGACACTACGCTGCTCATCATCATCATCAGCCCCATAAAAGACGTCCACTGCTGAAGATAAGCCTTGTTGCCGGCGACTTTCACAATGTCGTCGGTCCCCTAGTTGGGAGGCAGGCTGCGCTGCGTCTTCCAGTACGAGTAGGACGTAGTAGGCTTCAGTGCTCATAGGGAAGAATATCTGAATGCGCTACCAACTCAGCCAAAAGAGTCGAAAAAGAGTACTTACGTTCTTGGTCCTTGTTTATCCAGAGATCTCCTTGTCCAGACCCCTGGTTTTCTAGGCTTGTGTACTCGAATTCATTCTGTTCGACTTGGTTTTTTACCGATTGTTCAGAGTGTTGATTTTTACTGCTGAAAACGTGTCTATTCCCAGGCCCTGTGAAAATTTGGGTTTGTTGCTCATCATTGCGTTGAACGTTGCTTGAATCGGATTGATATTGCTTTTGGCTAAAACGAGTTTCTCTTGAGTTTTGGCCGCTTTTGTCTAAGTTTTGGTTCATGTCATTGACATTGGAACCTCCTCGTTGGCGTCCTTTGTTACCGCCGTCATCATAGTTGTGAGGCTCGGGTTCCGGTTTTGGCTCGGGTAATGGCTCGGGTGATGGCTCGGGTGATGGCTCGGGTGATGGCTCGGGTGATGGCTCGGGTGATGGCTCAGGATCGGCTGAAACAAAACACTTTCGTTACCTCTTTCAAAACCAGACATTGGAAAATTTAAGAACCCAATGTAAGAAGTTAGTGGGGACAGTACCACTACTGTCCCCACTAACCTGCTTGCCAGATGGCATTGTCCAAACGTCCCCACGGACGTTTGGACAATGCCATCTGCAAGCAGGTTGACGCGTTCCCAGCATTGGGATAGGTTACCTCCTTATTGCTCATACCTAGGAATTAACTTGTAAAGAGCATGTCGGGCAAAGCTTACTAGGGTTCCGTAGGCGCGTAGGACGTGTGCATTATTTATTTGTGAAAATCGTCCAACAATTTTTTTTTTATTTTTTTTTTCTGTATTCAATACTCAATACATGTATTGCAAACATTATGTAAGTTACATGCAGATCTTAATTAGCATATTTTAAATAAGTAATCATAATGACCCCGATTGGGTCATACCGGTATCGTTATCAGTTTTTACCGCTTATCTCAAAAGGTCATTATCACATATTGCCCGAAATAATTTAAAAAAGAAAGTTTTTACTAAAAACTATCAACATGGAAGGTTAAAAGTTTGAGATGCATACTTTAGAAATTTTAAGGCTCTGGATAACATTGCCGCGACTGCTTTAAATCGGCAGTGTAAGCCGCAAAATCGAAAGTGTAAGCCGCGAAATCGAAACTGTAGGCCGCAAAATCGGAAGTGTAACCCGCGAAATCGAAACTGTAGGCCGCAAAATGGAAAGTATAAAGCAAATTCGAAAGTTTAAGCCGCGAAATCGAAAATGCAGGCCGCAAAATCGAAAGTGTAAGCCGTGAAATCGAAACTGTAGGCCGCAAAATCGGAAGTGTTAACCGCGAAATGGAAACTGTAGGCCGCAAAATGGAAAGTATAAACCGCAAATTCGAAAGTTTAAACCCCGAAATAGAAACTGCTGGCCGCAAAACCGAAAGTGTAAGCCGCAAAATCCAAAGTGTACGCCGCAAAATCCATAGTGTCTAACTTCGTAATCGCAAGAAAACTTACCGCTTGGTACTGCATATGCGCTCAGAACCTGAGAAAATAATTTTTATTATAAATAAATTTATATTATATCATAATATTATAAACGGTTTCAACGTTTCGCATGTTTATCGTCGGACAACATAGACCTTCGCTTCGCTCACAGAAAACGTAGTAAGTACCTACTTACCTACTTACTATAAACAAAACAGAAAATAAATAGTACCTACTATATCTACTATGCTTTCTGCAAAACATCGCACAACGATGATAGAAAAAATAAATGTTCTTTTCCTCTCTGCTTGCAAACTTTTTTTTAATGGAACAAACCAAACATTTTTTTTCTCTTATGTTTTGGCTTATTATTTTCCAAATCTTGTGCTATTTCGAGTGTTAATGTATAAAAATAGTGGATTTTTATCCATTAAGTGTTCGTGAATGTACACGAGTTTTGGTGAAAGGTATAATGTCGTGAAACGAGACGTTTCGTGTTGTTTCTAAACCTCAATAGAAACTTTTAGTACAGTCTCGACCACTTTACTTGGGCATGACTTGGACTCGACTGTGACTTATTTTGCTTGACTTAAACTATGACTGGGACTTCATTTTGTTGTGAAATATAGTAAAACTTGATACTGGCTAAATAAACGTGTGAAGAAAATTAAATATATATATATACATATTATAACAAACTACTTAGCCTACTACATAATATAACGAACATTACCCAGAGACCATTGAAGGCTTAATCATAATTCAAATGCTCAAGCCTACTACCAGTCGGCAGCGTACCCAGCGTGCTGTCGGCAATCGGTATTACCTCGCCGAATACGGTAAACGACAGCGTTTTAGTCACGCGTCGCATCAACCAGATGTCGCATGAACCTTATCGCGCGGCGATACGATTCGCGGTCGCGCAATGTTAGTAATTTCGCATGAAATACTCAGGCGAGCGATTAAAAAATAGAGCCCCAGGCGCTTAGATAGATTTAAAAAAATGAGATGAATTCTCCACCCCCACGGACCCAATATTTTAACCCCAAACGGCTCAAATGTAAACACTAATTAGGACAGGGACTCTTAAAAAGTTATCTTTTGCCCGAAACATTCAAAAGTATTATTATTATAAGAAAAAGAAAGACCCGACTGCAAAATGTAGTCTGTGACACTACTGGCATAAGAAGGAATCCAAAGACAGCTTACTCTTCAGAATCCGTCAAGCCGTTTAGGCTACAGGAGGTCATATAGGAACACACAAACATACATCCAACCCACAGATCCAACCCAAAAACATTAGGAAAGGAAATTATTAAAAGAAAAACAAAATATCTGACTGCAAAAAATGTAGTCTTTGTCACTGGACATAAAGAGGAATCCAAGAATACTTCACTCATCAAAATCGGACAATTCATTTAGCATAATAAGAACACGCATACATACACCCCGCTTTGACAGTCGGGTAAAAAAATTGACACCGTTAAAAAAAATAAAAAAAATCCTTAGAGGAAAACAAAAATTAGATTAATAAGAATAAAAATAAAATGTTAGACAAAAAAAGAACTTACACTGAGCGCAAGCACCAAGCCGAAGATTTTAAGAAGCATCATTGGTGGTGGGCCCTGTATCTGCCCCAGACCGATGAAGAGTCGACTCGACTATGCTGTCCTAGAGTTTAATTCCCCTTATATACTAGTATATCCAAACAAAAGCCAGAACAGGCGGCCATAAATTTAAAGAAAATCACCTGTGCAAATCGCGCTTGGGACGTACACGTCGTATTTATATAAAAAATAACATAATATCGTTAAACTATTAACGAGACAGGCTATGTGCATTGCTCTGATTAATTGCTGTCTACGCTATTATTTTCGCAAAGTTTGTTGATATAGTCACGTCTGGAAAGCTTTTTAAACGCGTTTAAAATGCACAATGGATTGGCTAAAATTTATTGCGGTTTGCAATTGTTGATTGTGAGAATTTGCGTCAATTTTTACCCGACTGCAAAGTATACATTTCTTTTTTCTGTTAATATTTTCGGTTTGCATGTTTTATGTGAGTATGGTTTTTCCAATTTTGAAATCCTAACTATTATTATAAATGCGAAAGTAACTCTGTCTCTCTGTCTGGGTGTTTGTCGCGCTATCACGGCTAAACGGCTGAACGGATCGACCTGAATATTTGCATAGATATATCATAACGATCGGAGACGGACATAGGCTACCTTTATTTTTGTCCACGCAAACGAAGTCGCGGGTAACAGCTGGTATAATATATAAGTAAATACTACCTTCTCTACATCTCTGCATCAGCCTTTTGAACATCCCACTGCTGAGATATCGGCATACCCTTAAAGGGTGATATTGCCATATCCACCACGCTGGCCCAGTGCGGGTTGGCGGATTCACATACGCCATCGATTTTCTTTTCCAGAAATAATGCAGGCTTCCTCGCGGTTTTCCCTACACCGAAAAGCCAGTGGTATATCCGTACGTAAGTTCCAAGGAATTCAGTGGTACGGGCCCGCCCGGGTTCGAACCCCCGTAACGAATATGAGGCGAGCGTTATCTGCACCGAAATGAGTTTTTGACATCAACGTCAAACACAAAATCACAAAAAAAACAGCCGTTCTATAATATCGCCAAGCGTGCATGGGAATGGCATTTTTTTTTTATCGAACAGCTTATAGTTTTTTTCGATTTCAGTTTTGATTCTTTTAATAAAAGTTGTTTATAATGAGTACAATGATATCCTAATGTATCCTAATTTGGTGCATCCCGAATCCTTTGCTGTAATTCATTATTAACTTTTATGATGTACCTACTTTTACGATTTGAATTTTGTTAGGTTGTATTTTAATTTGTTATATCGGGCAAGTGCCTTTATTAAAGTAACAAACTACAACTACCTAAACTACTTAGCCTACTACATAAAAAGAACAAGAAAAGACAGAAAAGAGTGCCTCTGGAGAGGCAGGCCCAACTTACCTCATCATCATCATCATAAGCCATAAGACGTCTTCTGCTGAACATAGGCCTCCCCCTTAGAATGCCGCACCGAACGACAACGTGCCACTTGCATCGGTTGCCCGCGACTTTCACAATGTCAACGGTCCATCTAGTAGGAGGCCTGCCTACGCTGAGTCTTCCGGTTCGTGGTCGCCACTCAAAAACCTTTCCTCCCCATCGGTTAACGGTTCTTCTGTTGCCTGCCCATTGTACCTACTTACCACTACTATACCTACTTACACCAGAGCTTAAAGATGGAAGATATTTTAGATGGTGAACAACATTCAGAAATAAAAAAATATACTTTTTTACGATGGGAAGGCATATATTTAAGATAAGTACGGGTGCTTAATTAATGCACCTGCTGATTTGGGGAATAGAGCTACAACCTACATTTTCAAGTTAATTTGAGCGTACATTTTGTAACAATAATATATTTTTTTTTTTATGTAACTTGGTGACGAGACGAGCTATTCGCTCACCTGATGTTAAGCTTCACGCCTACCCATAACAGTTCAGTGCCATCCAGAATTTTGAACTTCAACAGTTCAAAACCATGAGCGGCATTGCACTGCGCTCGTCACCGTGAGATATAAGATGTTAAATCTCTATTATGCCCAGTAATTACGCTGGAAACATTGCCCTTCAATACGGAACACAGTAAAGTTTGCACACTACTGTTTGGCAGTTGAATAACTAGCAAAGGTGTGGTACTTCCCCAGGCGGACTCTGCAGAAGAGCCCTACCACGACCACATACACTACTATACACTAGCTGTTACACGCGACTTCATTCACGTGGACCTACAAAACAGGAAGATCAACCCCCGAATACTGAAACGTTTGTTAACTTCGACAACAGATTAATTCTAATACTCCCTTTGTCTGGCACTAAGCAAATAACAAAGACAGCAATAGACTTAATCTGTCGTCAAAGTTGTCAAACGTTTCAGTATTCGGGGGCAAGTCACAAATCTTAGTGGTAACTTGGTATTTGCAACGTAATTATATCATGTCCGTAAACATACAAAGTGCTTCTTCTTGCGGCGGCGTCGTGTGGCGGGTCGCCCTCTTCCCTTCAATATGGTTGAGGAGAGCGATGGCTGGCACATGCGTCAACTCGTGAACGGGTGCTGCTTGCGGGAGCTGGACTGCTCGGAGTATATACGCAAATATATAATAGCACTTAGCTCTTTATTAGCATATTCGTTGGTATATTCCTTTTGTAAAGTCTTTAGTTTTTATATTCCGTTTTAGTTGATAAAATATTTGTAAAACTTGATAAATGGCACGGACCCCGGAGTCCGTGGAGCAATATTGTAAATAAAAAAACCTACAAGGTTATTGACTATTAGGTAGATATTGCGATCAATATTGTAGTTACCCAGGGAAGATGAATCTAGTACGAGTAGATGTGTACAAAATTTTGAATTAGTTCAAATCATTGTTTAAGGATGAAATAAGTACTTACAGGAATAATTATATGAGGCATAATACCTATACCTAATTTTACGTTCTGTATATACGACCAAGTAATGAAAACTAGATTTTAGTTATAATTTTCCCCTTGCTGATTATTATTACCTATTGGTTGCTTAAGCGACTTCATGGTGTTCTTCTTAGCAGTTCTTCCTATTGTTTGTGCTTGCCATAATCTACTCGATTGGCAGGCGGCTTGGAGATCGCAGAATGTAATAAACCATTTACTAAGAAGATGCTGCTGCTCGTCCTTCAGTGGTCCGTCAGGGTGTTAGTCATGATAATTTAGAAAAAAACCTACTTCAACAAAATACTCTGAAAAATGCTTTATCGAGATGTTCTTGGCGTCGCCCGTGAAATAATTATCATTGTAGAGTTCCGGTGGCCATCTGTGGGCGTGGGCTTCTTCAGCAGTTCCACTTCACCAAACGATGCTTTCTGAATGCAAATGCTTGACTTATTGATGAATATACAAAATCGCTCTGTGTATGGCTATAATATTTGAGGAGTTCCCTCAATTATCACCCTCACCCCCGAATACTGAAACGTTTAACTTTGACAACAGATTAATTCTAATACTGCCTTTGTCTGGCACTAAGCAAATGACAAAGACAGGAATAGACTTAATCTGTCGTCAAAGTTAACAATCATTTCAGTATTCGGAGGTCAATCCACTAGGATCTACTGACTAGATCCACCAGTGGATTGAATACCACTCTGGAGTTCACTGTGATTCACCATTGATCTGAGTGAATCCTAATACTAAATTCATAAAACATTCGATAAAAAAAATTGCATGTCAATTTCTTGAATAGTTATTGAAATATTTAAAAGTATATGCACTGCTGGTTATTAATTTGATCATAACTCTATTACAAACTAGTGCATATTTCCCTAAGTATTCAAGATATTGACTTTCATTTTTTTTTATACACCCACCTGCTCGAAAATGGCCAATTATGTATAATTTTGTTTTAATAAAACGGGAATACTCACCTTGAATTGAGTCGGTTATTCCGACTATAGTTTCGATCACATTCGGTGACCTTATCAAGGAATGCTCAGCGAGACACGCGAGCGACCTCGTCTTGCCTTGCAATGCAATGTGATCGAAACTACAGTCGGAATAACCGACTCAATTTAACGTGAGCATTCCCGTTTTATTAAAACGAAATGTATCAAAACCACGTTAGTTTTCATAGTATAATTATGTATCATGCAAACCTCATTTAAAGTAAGTCAGCTGTTGAGCCGGGCAATAATATTGTACTGGATTTAATTATTACCCTCTGCGCAGGTCAATAATACTGTACTGAATTTCATTATTGCCCGCTACGTTTTTATAAAAAAAAACTACTTAGCCTACTACATAAAAATAACAGTTGAATTATCCAGAGACCATTAAAGGTCTATAGATAATCCAAATGTTCAAGCCCAATATAAAATATATAGTTATTATTATTTCTATTTTATAAAATATTTGTTTGTGGTAATTCTTAGCAATATTATTATGAATGCTAGCACCACCTAAGTACCTATACGCAAGCTTACGTCTGCATACGAACGCACACTTGTGAATGCCTCCCATGCAGATAAGGATACCTGCCGCTTCTAGTAGGCATAAATAGAGTTTTGACACTTGACATTTGAAATATTTCAAAAATAAAAAAAAACATATTTCCAATGAGGCGTTTTCCAAAAAAAAAAAACCCTGGTAATAAAAGTACCCAATAGATGGCGTTAGATGTACCTTGAGGTTTTTCTGTCACTGTCAAGACATGAAAGACAAACAAAATTACGTGTGCCTTTTTTTTCTCGTGTTTTTTGGCTCCACAAGTGTATTTACACAATTTCAAGTAATGTAACTATGTATTTGACTTCATTGGAAATATTACAATAGTTGACACTGGCTAAATACACAACGTGTGGAGCCAAAATTTACGATTTAAAAAATAAACATAAAATATTTCGATCTTCTTCTTTTTTTCTTCTTTTTTTTAATTTATTGCTACTATGTATTATGTAGTCCCGGTTCTGATTTTGATTTTGTTTTCAGGCTACTACCCCAGCAAAGATTATTTTTAGTAATTGGTGGATAGTGCTGTGGGTGGCGTAGTTAATAATTAATTTTTAGTTCTTTAGTTTTAGTTAATATACACTATGTCACTGTTTATTGTCCCAAATAAATAAAATAAAATAAAATTTGAAATATTACAATAGTTGACACAGGCTAAATACACAAAGTGTAGAGCCAAAATTTACGATTTAAAAAATAAAAATAAAATATTTCGACAGAAATGACAATGACAGGTAAAACGATAGGACTATTACGCTATCTAGTAAGTATTTTAGAACTATTTTTTTTTTTGGAAATCGCCCGATTGTAAATTGAAACAAAATCAAATTAATTTACTTATTACATGTGTAATACATACTTAGCGTTGCTTTAATTTCTCGCAGGAGGTGTAGGTATTAAGTAGAATATACTCCTCGGGGATAAAGCTGTCGTATTGGGCGACCTTGAATCCCTCGCTGCACTCAGGATTCTAGTCTTAAAGAAATGCATAAGAATAAGAAGTGGTGGATTTTTTTTGGCGGGAACGTGAAGAAATCATGTCGCGTCATTTTATTATTTTCCAAAACTTGTGTTATTTAGAGTATTAATGTGTAAAAACGGTGATTTTTTACCAGTTAAAAACGTTCGTGAACATGCACGAGTGTTGGTGATTGGTATAATGTCGTGAAACGTGAATTTTCGTGTTGTTTCCAAAACTCCATAGAAGGCTCTAGTAAAGTTTTCACCACTTTACTGGGGCATGACTTGGACTTGACCGTGACTTGCTTTGTTCGCCTTTGACTGTGACTAAGACTTATTTGACAATATTCAACAAAACTTGAAAATATATGAGTATACTTGACACTGGCAAATGCATAAGACGTGCGACGCCATAATCCTCTTAAAAGGAAAAAAAGAAGTGGAGAAAATACATGGATTTAGCATCATTGTTTCGTCCAAGAGGAAATACCACCCTCCAATCTCAAATCGCCGACGACAAAAATATCTATGAAATGGCAAAAAGTTTTTGCTTGCGAGGTCTACACTGTTCGCAGAACTAGTGTCACGTTGAGACTATTTCCATATTATGTATGAATATTTTCTTGACTTTTCAGGAAATTAGGTCATTTATAGATGTTCGCTTCTGAAAATACCGGTTGCAAAAGGTCTAATACTCAAAATGTCTACTTTTCATAATATATTTTAAAATGAAATGCAATGAAATGAGTTTTATTTGCCAGAACGCAGGTAAGCAGGGTGTTGAAGTTTGAAATGTTCCATTACATTCGGTCATTTCTGACGTGCAAAATATTTTCATAGAATCTTCTATTCAGTAATACCTTAGACGAAGTCATGATCCATGAGTAATACTGTGGCCAAATCATTCAAACCAACGTAAGTTGGAATTCTGTTCTCATAACGATAATTCCATTTATTTTGTTGTTTTCGATGGACTCTTTTGCTTGACTTACAATAAAATAAAATAAAATATTTATACAAGTGCGAAAACTTTTGTCATCTATAGGTACGTCGATAATGTGGTGAAAATCCTTTTTTCTACATTGAAAAAGCACTTTAAATCAATGAATGATTGCCCTAAAATAAATAGTCAGTTAGTTCAGTACAATACTGGCATTAATATAATTATTTATTATATAGCCATTTAATAACTACGACGCAGGAGTTTTGGCGGGAACGTGAAGAATTCATGTCGCGTCATTTTATTATTTTCCAAAACTTGTGTTATTTCGAGTGTTAATGTGTAAAAACGGTGAATTTTTACCCGTTAAGTGTTCGTGTACATGCACGAGTGTTGGTGAATGGTATAATGTCGTGAAACGTGAATTTTCGTGTTGTTTCCAAAACTCCATAGAAGGCTCTAGTAAAGTTTTCACCACTTTACTGGGGCATGAGTTGGACTTGACCGTGACTTGCTTTGCTCGACTTTGACCGTGACTATGACTTATTTGATAATATCTAACAAAACTTGAAAATATATATGTATACTTGACACTGGCAAATGCATAAGACGTGCGACGCCAAAATCTTCTTAGGAGGAAAAAGAAAAAAAAAAAAAAAAACTACGACGCATGACACCATGACTAAAAGTTGTGCGAAAACTGTGAAGCCAAATTAACCTAAACCTAATCTACGTAAAGAATCTAAGGGTGTCTACACATGGCCAGGGACCCTATTCGGAGTAATGACATTTTATCTCGGTCACTGTCTCTCTAATTTAGAATTTAATGGGAGTGAGAGTGACCGAGATAAAATGTCATTTCTCCGAATAGGGTCCCTGACCCGATATCGTGTGACAGAGATGGCTATATATAAGTTTCTGGGAGAGCGAAAGGGAGAAGCTATAACCCTAGTTTGTTTCTTTTGCTCCCGTGAAATTCTAGTCTAAAGTCTAGCTGTCCCTTTCACACGATGTCAGGTCAGGCCATGTAGCGAGGCCTTAAGCGTCACCATACCTTACCTATGCATACATGGTCGCCATTCGCCACGTACGCGTCAAACGCTAAACTTCTTTTTTCGGGATCGCGTGGTTTGCCCGCGAGGGCGATTTTCAAGCGAAGGTGCTATACGAAAATGGTCAACGTAATTTTTTCGTGACCACGTGGTTCGCTGAGCCTCAAGCGGTCCGCGATGCCGAAATTTAGGCGAGTGTTATACGAATTAATATTTATTTTTTATTTATTTAGGTTCACCTACACTGCACACCAATACAATGTCAAAAATATACACAAATAAAATAGAAATAAATGTCACAATACTTACAGGTGAAGACACCATGCAATAATAAAGAGCGAGGTACTATAATTATAAATAGAATTAAGTCATTACATAAAAGTCAAAAATTTTAATTTAAAAGTCATTATATGAATTATCATCATTGATCAGATAGTCAGAGACCTCAAAGTCTTCCTAAATATATTAATATGGTCACCAAATATGTCAACATCGGCTGTCTTAAGGCCTCGCTACATGGCCCGACCCGACATCGCTTGAAAGAGATGGCTATATATAAGTTTCTAGGGAAGCGAAAGGGAGAAGCTATAACCTTAATAGTTTGTTTCTTTTGCTCCCGTGAAATTCAAATCTAGCTGTCCCTTTCACACGATGTCAGGTCGGGCCATGTGTAGACACCCTTAGACAGAGTATTATACATACGCACCATTCTAGAATGGTGCGTATGTATAATATTCTCCATGGGTGCATTTAATCCCACGTTAGAGTGAGACATCGCAGTGGAAAAAATATTAAAGCGCGATACTCTAGTATCTATTGATGTTTTTTTCGCAAAGTTCCACGGTTCCCTATAAAGCTGCCCGCGCAGGCGATTGCGCTTTCAAGCAAAGGTGATAAGAGAGAGAGATTTTGTTTCGTTTCTCTAAAGGCGAAGACGAGCGGAGCGGAGAGGATACGTGCAGGAATCAACCAATCACATTGGTTGCAATCTACATCTCGTCTCCGCTTTGCTTCAATGAAATCAATCATAGCGGAGACGATGAAGAATTGTATCCAATTTTAATGGCGAGCGGAGTAGCCTGGCAGAGCGGAGCGGTGTAGAGCGGTGCTAGTGGAACGGAGCGGAATATAGCGGAACGGGGTTCACTAACATACTAAAAGTATCGGACAAAAAAAACGGTTTTTTTAAATCATTAGTCGCTTATTGAAATAAATAAATTAACAAAAACCTTTTTTTTGACTTTATTAAAACTCAAATGGCAGAATAACATTGCATGTAGCAGAGTGTACTTACTTATTGAAAAAATAATAAATAAAACGTTTATTGCATCGATTCCTATGTGTAGTGGTTCTTAATGGGTTAATGGTAGTTAGATATCTATACATAATCGATTTAGATTGAGAAATGTCTAAGAAATTTTTAGAGCTAAATAAATTAGCGGGGTTAGACATGTTTATTGCATAAAGAACGTTGCTGTTTTTTTTTTATGTACTTTCAATAGAATTCACTGTGGTGTGGATGCCATGAAATATAATAAGTTATTTTTTTTTTTTGACGAGACAGGTGTCTTTACACGGTTACGCGGCGGACAAATATACAAATAACTAACATCCCGATTCTACTCGAAAGAAGATATTCTTGCCGAAGAACCGACGTAGCTTTCAGAGTTTGCAAGCTGTAGTGGCAATGGGCAGGACACATCGCTCAAAGAACCGATAGGGAAGAAAGGTTCTTGTATGGCAACCACCAACTGGAAAACGCATTGATCATAGATATGCCGTCCAGTAACATGGGCCTGCCGTGCGGGCCCGTACCAATGAGTACTACGGATATACCGCTGGCTTTCCGGTGAAGGAAAACATCGTGAGGAAACCAGCATATTTTCGGTAAAAAAATTCGATGGTGTTTGTGAATCCACCAACCCTGCTGACGATACAGACTATGTCCCACTGGGTTGACTGACGACATTGTGAAAGTCGCGGGCAACCGGTGGATGCAAATGGCAGATTGAGTTTTTGGCGGGAACGGGAAGAATTCATGTCGCGTCATTTTATTACTTTCCAAAACTTGTGTTATTTCGAGTGTTAATGTGTAAAAACGGTGAATTTCGTTAAGTGTTCGTGTATATGCACGAGTGTTGGTGAATGGTATAATGTCGTAAAACGTGAATTTTCGTGTTGTTTCCAGAAATCCATAGAAGGCTCTAGTAAAGTTTTCACCACTTTACTGGGGCATGACTTGGACTTGACCGTGACTTGCTTTGCTCGGCTTTGACCGATACTATGACTTGTTTGATAATATTTAACAAAACTTGAGAATATATATGTATACTTGACACTGGCAAATGCATAAGACGTGCGACGCCAAAATCCTCTTAGGAGGAAAGAGAAAAAATGGCAGATTGTCGTTCATTCGTTCGGTTGTTCAGCAATGGACGTCTTTTGGCTGTTGTGGTGATAAGTTCTATTTAAAAAAAAAAATGAAATTTCTTGCCTAAGCAATGCACGAGCGTGCCAATCGCCGCGTTCATAAAGCTCGGTACAAACAGCACGTACAGCCAAAATGAGCGCGCAGTAAATATTAACCCAGTCAATATTGACCCAAAATGAATTATTGTGTTTGTTTAATCTGCTTAATATTTAGTATTTTGGTGTTAGCATTCCTTGCGGTCGCCGTGTTGTACAATGGCGCGATTAGTGATTTTCTTTCTTACCTTACTTGTGAGCATTACTGTGTTATTAGTAGTATTTATTAGTATTTTAATTAATTAGCTTACGTTGTTTCGTAGAATAAAGGTATCTATCTATACAGATTAAATCGATTGTCCTGAACTCCCGACTTCGCGGTAATAAGTGTTCTCTAAAATAAAAACTTATTTATGACGACAATAATCTCATTACTTTTTTTTAAATCAGGGAGAATGTACGTCATTACTGTCGTACAAATTAAATATGCTGGAAATTGTATAAAAATTTATTGATAACGCGCTGAGCGGGCAGTAAAAGTTTTAGTTTAACACTGTTTTTTTTTTTAAAATTTGAGTAATATCTGTCAGAATATCGGCCTTGGCTTCGTCTTGGCCCGCATTTCCACGTTCGTCCATAAAGCCCCTGTAACTGCCTCTGCGTTGTGAATGTTACTAAATATTAAAAAGTTTTTGTGACAAATATTTTTTTTTTTTTACTTATAGTTTTAACCCCCCGGTAGCTTGAATTTTATTACCTGAAAGAAATCAAGCGCTAAGTTCGCCAGTTGTCACATTTATTTTAAGTCGTTTTGTCATAATAAACAATAAAGATTTGTTATATTTTTTCAAATTGCTAATATTATGTAATACTAGCTCGCCCGCACGGCTTCGCTCGTATAGGCAATTTAAACACACCATTTCAGAGGATGATTTTCGAAAAATCCTGAGACATGTCTTTCATTATTTTTTGTATCTATAACACAAACCGAGTTTTATTGGCTTACCCTGTTTTTTTTCCATACAAACTTTGGGGATACACTGTACCGCTTAGAGGTGACGTTACGAAAACCGTTCTCATTGTTCACCTAGAGTCCTCGACCATTTGAGGAATATTGGGTTCAAATTTCTCGTCTGTATCATAAGCAGTTTGGTCTGTGCGTTGATTCCTAGTAAAAGGCTTGTTCTTTTATTTTTATATATTTATTTATTTATTTTTAGTTATTTCCAAAAAACAAATGGTAATAGTAGTAGTTTTATATACATAGTTTTATATAGCTGTTTCCCGCGACAGCGTTCGCGTGAACGAACAAAAAAAAGGTTGCCTATGTCCGTCTCCTACATGCAAAAAAATCATCGATCCGTTCAACCGTGTTGCCGTGATAACGCGACAAACACCCAGACAGAGAGACAGATAGACAGAATTACATTTCTATTATTAGTTACGATTAGGATACAGGATGGTCCAAACGGTGACGTCAATCCGAAAAATTTAGGCTCCTCATGAACCAAATGCACGAAAATTCCCCATGTATTTTCTATAAACATTTTTACATTTTATAAATTTTTTTTCTTAAAGATTTTCCATATACTAAAGCGGCTTAAAAAAATCTAACATTTTTGGGTGGATTTTTCGATTAGGGCGTAGGAGAATCCGAAAACCAATATCGAAAAATCCACCTGTCAGGCAATCACCAATCAATTTCAGGCAACGTGCATAAAATGTAACGTTGCTCAGCTGGATAACCTTCTACCCGAAATACAGGTCTAATTCTATCAATTTTCTTTTTTAGCTGGCAATGTTGCGAAGTCAGGCGGCACCTCATAATCAGGGTAAGTGAGGTGAGGCATATAAACTTCGACCAAAGTAAAATGAATGGAGAAAGAGAATAAGAGAGAGAAGAAGAGAAAGTAAGAAAGGTTCCCAAGTAAGAGAATTTTGAAGACTTTAAAGTGAGCGCCGGCGCTCGCCTTGCACGCAGTCTGTGAAAAGTGCAAGACGTACGTTCGTCAATAGTGTACATGTACCTATGTGATCCAAATATCCGCAAAAATATGGCTTGGTATAATAATATTATGATATTATATCTTTTGATTTTATATCTATATGATATTATTAGATCTCTTTTTTGTGCCAAATGTGCTATAAGTAAATATTATTAATTACGTATTGAAGCCTAAGTTTGATTGTTTTGACTTTATTTTTAAGGAAGTTGTGTGGTTAGGGCCCATCCATTCATTTTACTTAGGTCGGAGCATATAAAGGCTAAATTGAATATCTGCGCCGGTTTGTCCTGACCGAAAGCGTGCATTCTTATATATTTCTTATACAAGCACAAACTTATTTGCACAACCTCAATTCTACAATTTCATACTTGTCGACGGCTTGATTTATTTATTTATTTTCGGAAAACGTACCTACGCGGTATCTCAGCTAGCTTATTAATGATATTATTTCTAAACACCATTATTAGCTTTCGCATTTTGAGTCTAGAATAACAAATTTACTTTAATTAAACTAACTATTGAACGTAGGTATAGAGGTTACATAAGTAGCAGATAAGAAGTAGCAGGTATAGAGGTTGCATATTTGTTAATCCAGGGTTTATACCCTGGATTAACAAATATGCTACCATTTTTTATCCCGGAAAAATATACTATTCCAATGGTATAGCGGGTGAAACCGCAGGGCGCAGCTAGTTCACCTATTAGTTCATTGAAATACAAGAATTACCAATATGTGACTGATTACATTTTTGGAACATTTCTCAAAACCGTGGAGATAAGATTTGGTTCCCGTTTCCTAGGCTGTCTCGGTCGCGTAGTTTCAACATTTATGAAAAAAAAAAACATTGAAATATAAAAAAGGACGCAGATGATTTAATTCATGTCAGTTTAGTTTAACTAGTTTAGACAGCGGTGCTACAGAATCGACACCATTAGTTTTTCTATTACAGCTCGAAGGGATTTGATATTAACTTCAACTTGAATCCTACACCGGTCAGAGGAAAAGGGTCTTGACAGACAAACGGACAAACGGACAGACGAAAAGACAGATAGACAGACAACGAAGTGATCCTAAAAGAGTTCATTTTTCCTTTTGAAGTACGGGACCCTAAAACTGGGATTTGTAAACAAACACGTTTGAACTAAATATTTCTATTTGTTTTTCAGATCAGCCGTTGGCTAGCGAAGAATGCATACTGATGACCGACGAGAGAGTCGACGAAGTCAGACAAATCATGCAGGAGTTAACAGATTTTATCGACTTATTAACGACTAAGCACAAATATTTCGACATGCAAGTACTCAAATTCAGCATAGAAAAGTACGTTGAGAAAAAAGACGAGGATAAACCAACTATCCTAGAGCTAAACGTCAACGCTTGCGGCAAAATATCCGAAAGCTACAACTTCTTTGGTGAATTCGTAGCACATCGTGATCTTAATAAGGATGTCACAAATGCTAGTAATATTTCTAAAGTTCCAACGCAAGGAAACGAATCAGAGACAAATTCGAATATCAATACAGAAAGTTCTATCACAGAGCATTTCAAGAAAACTAGGTACCAAATCATCAACAAGCAGGATCCACAAGTTAGTGATGTCGCGCCAGACAACCATATGGATCAAACAACGATAACTAGTGTAATAAATCAACATAGCACGAACTACGAAGAAACATCTGTAGATAAATTTTCTTCCAAAAGCAGCAGTTTAGAAAGCAACGGAAATCTTAAATCTGATCAAGAATATCATCAGGAAACGTCAAAACCTGTTGTTAATTCCGAAGATTCCTCAGTAACCAATACTTTATCAACCGATAATAATTTTGATAGGACAGCATCAAGCGATATCTCGGGAAGGGTTATCTCAGGACGTAATACAACGACCGCAACAGATAATATATCCAACCAATCAACTAAAAACATGGAAAATAATGAGCAAACCGAATCGACCATAACATCTATTAATAATGATCAATCTACAGGATCCGTTGATAATAGTAATAGCTACACAGACACTACTTCACAAACTACGAATAATAATGCCTTCACAGACAATTCTTCACAAACTACAAATACTAATGCCTACACATACAATTCTTCACAAACTACAAATGACAATGCCGCCACAGAATATTCTCCACAATTTACAAATAATAATGCCTACACAGACACATTAACACAATCTACATATTATAATAATGTCAACAGAGATCGAACCTCTCAATCAAAAAACAAAGAAAATAACCAAATAGAAAATCACGTGAGTGGAAGATATAATACAAAAATAGACAAAACCTTTGAAGAAAATCAATTTCTAAAATCACTTAGACAATTGATCAGAAGAGAAGTTATCGCTGCGCGCGGTACAACTGATAAAAATGCAGAAAACTATTATGGCACTGGCATTGACTATAATAGAAAATATGATGGCGAGAGATTAGTTAAACCTCAGTTAGTTATAATCGACTTGCCAGACGACGTGATGCGTCTGAAAAACTATATAGACAGGAAAAGAGGCCTGAATCCTTCGCGTAATCCTATGCTTGTGCATATTATAGAGAAGTGTTGTGGACAACAGATAACAATCCTGTAAATAGATTCGAACTTTCTCGGCTCACTACAGTGATGCAAAACGTTTTGCTCAACTAGTTACCATTATCTTGTGGCGATATTTAACTGAAATATACTTTTGAAAAGGCTTAATATGTATGTATAGTAAAATATAGTGTGTACAATAACTTTTTTCTGTTTCTTTACCGAACTATACTAATGTTGATGTTGGTACTTCGGTGCTTTGTACCAACCGGACTATTGCCACTGAAAAGTTGCACTTTTCGGTTAAACCATAGGTTCTCAACCATATTTTGCCCACCGCAAAATGAGTTGAGCCGCACTTTGTTTTTTTTTTCTAGAGCCCCCTAATTTTTTCTTATTTCTTTTTTAATTACCATCTGTCGCGAATCTGATACAGCTATTGCCACGATTATATTTATGTCATATTATTATTAATTATGTCATACATATATAATAGTAAGATAGGATATGACCTCTATCCTATTGTGGAATTTAAAGAAGAATATTTCAGTGAGAACAATTAAAATGCATACTTGTTGAATAAATTTTTATCCACATCCAGAACTACCGAAATATGATTTTTTCGAAGACGTGATAAAAACAATCACAATACATACAATAACAAAAAATAATCAATATAAAAGTTTACTTTAGGACGTGATTAGCATGTTTTTTTTTTGTCATTTTAGACTATACTTTTTTAACCTGTCCATAGAAGGCACAAAGGGGCACAGGGGCTCTGTTTCATCTCGACACCCCCAATTTTCTAGGGGTCTTCTACTTCCCCCTGAAAGTCTCAAACGCCCACAAGAGGGCTTTATAGCCCAAGTTAACCAAGTAACCTATGGGTTAACCGGACTAACAACCGAACTACTGGATACTAATGCCGGTCACTCGTATCTATGAGTCTATCGTCACAAATAGTCGCAGGCATGCCTCGCGAGCCAGCCTCGAAATATCGATACCCAGCTTTAGATGTACAACCCTTGCTTTTTACTTTTATCTGGCCTGCAGGTGACACAACTGGGGTTCGCGACCCACAGATTGAAAAACTCTGGGATAAGTTCAAGTTTCTTCCCCATAATTTATATCTGAATAGATCTTAATATGCAAAAACGTCACAAGTCATAATAAATGAAACCAAATAAGTTATTCAATAAATCGATTTAATTTAATTTCAATCACAATCTGGTTTTGAACCTCTTTACATCGCCCCGACAATGTACAGGCTTGGCCGAAATATCCTTATTTTAAGGCATTCCGTACCTATATCTAGCATAACGTCTATCGAAATAGCTTTACTTACGTATTCGATACAATTATAAATAATTATTTTATACAAAAATTTGATTTCAATCACCTTAGTTTGAATTTAATTATAATTATTGAGGGTTTCCCTCGATTTCTCCAGTATCCCATAGTCAGATCCTGACCTGGGGCCTTATCCCGTAACTCTGGTGGCAATGGTCATCGCGTGCCGTCCCACTCGCGCCAACTTACTCGCACCATGCGAGCGAGCAGGATAGCAAACGAAGACCATCGACACCAGAGTTACGGGATGAGGCCCCTGATCAGAATGGGACCACCTGGGAAGTATACTCTTTCCAACAAAAAAAGAGTTTTCCAAATGAGGTCCAGCCGGTCTTCCAATAATTGGGGAGCATAAAAAATATGTTTTTTTTAAGCACTAAATCAATTTCTATATATTTTATATTGGACCTCCGAAGTATGACCTACCAAACAAAAAAAAAAAAAAAAAATAATTCATAATTGGCGGAGTAATCGCGTAACAAACATACAAAAAGATTGAAAACCTCTCCTTTTTTAAAGTCGGTTAAATTTTTTGTTTTAAGTTGCGTTTGTGACATTGGTAATTTTCATGGTAACCGATTATGGTCAATTTTTATGGTAACAGTTTAAGGTTCCTTTTTATGGAGACCGATTTTTAAAAAAAATTACACATCTCGCTATTGAATACGTACGAAAGTAGTTTTCGATAGTTATGCTAGAGGTAACTGATGTTGGGTCGCGCGACCACCGGCTCGACCGTACGTGAACATCCTCTCTAAGGCCAAGGGTAGAAGGAACAGGACCGGGATAAGTGGCGTACAAGAGAGGCCCATGCTTAGCAGTGAACCTTACGCTTGAAAAATATACCTTTTTTATTTATTTTTTATACTATTAGTTTCCGACACAGATCACACTAGATACCGCATTACGAGATTCGTTGTTCCTACAAAACGTCACCAAAGTTTGAGGCGCGGCGCGGGTCGCAGGGAGTGCGACCGAGCGTTCTCATTGGCTATCGCAAGGTTACGCCTACTCGCGCCTAACAATCAACCAATCAGAGTAATTCCTTATAAGTGTTTTTAGACTGATGCGTGGTGCGCTTCGAGTATCCTGAATGCAGAATCTAGGGTGTGATCTGTGGTTTCAGATAACCAAGCGCATGACGCAAACTGAAAAATAAAACTGTCAGATGTATTCGGCGATTATTATTTCGTTTTCAATTTACGACATGACAACTATTTAAAAATAGTAGGATAATAACTAACAATAACAAAAAAGGTATACGTTACAATTGTAAGAGATTAAATTTTAGTGAAGATTACTAGACCTTAAGACTGGACTTCTAATTGAAATGCTACCTTATTTTAAGCTAGGATATTAACGTGCGGACGAGTAGCGCTCGCGGTCGCATACATCGGAATGACATTGTTACAGATTATTAATAAAATTTAGAATCGTACGTCGAATAAACAGGAGCTTAATGAATTTCTAACCGAGCGTGAGAGAGAAGGGAAGGTCTTGGAGTCCTATCATTAAATTGGGAAATATGAACATATGAATTAATATGTCATATGACAAAATATGAAATTCAAATTCTTATGTTTATATTTCATTACACGTAATATATTATATTATATATTATAATTCATATGTTTCTGCTTCTTTTCGAGAATTCCTTTGTAAAGTTTTTTTTTTTTAGTCTGTCAAAATGTAGCTTTACGCTTTAAGCTTTAATTATTTGATAATTCCTTTTTATTCGACCCACGTGTTACTTAACAGCGATTTACAATATGGCAAGAGAATCCTACATCATTTGATTAATCAAAATTTTAGATACGTCACTTCACCAATGCGTTTAACTTTTTTTTGACAGTTGAACCCTGACTGGCGTTAAGCTGACGATGAGTGACAATACGAGCAAGTCATTTGCCCCAATGTCTTAAATTAGCGCCTAATATTCACTTGCTTTGACATCACTGACTTTTAGCCTGATCAAATGGAAAAAAAACTTTATTTATTTATTTTGTTATACTAAAACGAATAATTGTTATACTAGAGCACGTCGTAAAATGAAAACTCAAAGAACTTTTGGAGCTTTTTTTTGTCGCAATTATTCGCATGGACTTGACTATTTAAAAATTAATGGTTTAACAACTTAGACAAAAGAGGTATTCTCTTAAGATGTGAGGCTTAAAGTTTAGGTGAAAACTAGGCTCTAGTTTAAGACCTGCAAGTAAGCAGACTAACCGCCTGATGGTAAGCAAGCAGCCGCCCATGGATACCTGCAACGCTAATGGTGTTGTAAATGCTTTGCCCGCCTGGAGATGTGCATTTAAAGACTATGGACTGCTGTTGCTCATAGAGGGAGAAAATTTTATAAATGTGTTAAACAATGCAGTGTTGATGCGGTTAACGTATCTTTACACAGATTAATCCAAACCTACAAATCTCTTTACAATTACCTATCTAACGAAATGTAACTCGCATTTTGAACAAACAAAACTGATTGAACTATCTGGCCTATATTTATGAAATCCATGGGTCTTGGCCGCCTATGAAATACATATCCTGGTTATTACCACAATGAGTCCTCTGGAGTCTCACAGATTTAGTTGGAGGAAAGCGCGGGTTGCGGGGACTGACACCAAGCGTTTTTATTGGCTATATCAAGGTAACGGCTACTCGCGCGTAGCAATGAACCAATGAGACTAATAATGTCTTTATCGTCCGTTGATTGGTGCGTTTCGATCGTCGTGAGAGAGGAATCTAGGAGTAATCTGGCCTCGCTACATGGCCTGAACTGACAGCGTTTGAAAGAGATGGCTATATATAAGTTTCTGGGGGAGCGAAAGGGAGAAGTTTATAATTATAACCTTTGTTTCTTTTGCTCTCGTGAAATTCAAATCTAGCTGTCCCTTTCACACGATGTCAGGTCAGGCCATGTGCAGACACCCTAATTCCTAACGCAGACCACGACGGTGAGGGCAGGCGGGCGAATTTCTGGCAAATTTCTGACAGCTCCATGGGACTAATTGTAATAATTCGACTTGTACCCTTGTACATTTTTACTGGCTAGGCTTCTGACCATCGATGTAGTCATTTGCGGCGTTGCCATAATACATCAAATCATCAAAATATGCAAACTGACATCGGGTAGATACATAAAGCAGGGACAGAGACAGCATAACCAAATGTACGTAAAAAAACACATACATGTAGCGCCATCTTTTGTTAAGTTGTGAAATATTGAACAAAAGATGGCGCCACATCGTTTGCATTAAACCATAGCTTAGAGAAAAAAAAAAACTATGACCATATTAAGTGCACCTGTTTTTTAACCCCCGACGTTGTTAAAAGTTGTTATAAGTTTAACGTGTGTATCTGTCTGTGGCATCGTAGCTCCCAAACGGATGAACCGATTTCGATTTAGTTTTTATGCTTGAAATGTAACTTTATCAAGATTGTTCTTAGCTATGATTCAGCTACTTTCTAGCTGCATCGGGTTTTAAAAAAAATTGTATTACTACTCTACAAAAGATGGCGCCACATTGTATATGATAAAAATTCCCCGCCATCTTTCGTTGAGTAGATGTTTGCGGGGTAACGATCCCCTCGCTCCCGCACTGTGGCGTTTGTTAACATAGACAGCAGATTAATTCTAATACTGCCTTTGTCTGACACTAAGCCAATGACAAAAGGCAGCAACAGACTTAATCTGTCCTCAAAGTTAGCAAACGTTTCAGTATTCGGGGGTTAGCCTAGAACGGCAGATTTAAGAGGGCCGTTTTTTTTTTTAATTAACTGAATTAAACTAAATTAAAAATAAACTTTAAAATGTGTACATTTAATTTGTTTAAATACGTTTCTTGAATTATCCGCCCCTAAAATCTGCCTACTCAGCCTGGTAAATCCGCCACTAACCCCCTACATGGTAATGCTTTGCTGTGGAGGAAAATTTCGCTATGGCATCTCTGTCCTACTCACTGGATAAAATGTTCCAACCTTTCCTTAGAAAAATAAACAAAATGTTCACATAAGGTGGATGGTCCAAAGCAAGGTTGTCAAGAGATGGCGCTTAAATCGATAATAAAAAGCACCGTAAGTTGCAATTCAATTTGAACAATATCTTAAATCGCGACCAATACAATGATTATAACATATATTTAATATATATATTTTATTGATAAAACGTACACATTATATTTGCCACATCTGTGCCTTTATCAATGTGATGTTACGGAGCGCAGTCCAGCAGTAAAGGTACGAATATGGCGAATGACTTTGTTTTATAATTAAAAGTACGTGTAATTTATGTACATTGTATGAGTTTATACTTATATATAGCGAAATAATTTATTTATTTATATTGGATTGTAAATTACTAAGTAAAAAATATATTTATAAAATTAGCGCCATTCCTCGAGAACCTCGCTTTGGACCATCCACCTTAAGTTTTACATAACATAATTAATTATAAAATATTCTCCACACGTATGCATTAAAATTAAAATTGGTATCCATAACCGATTTATGAACATTTTTAAGACTAGATAACCGATAAAAAATCTGTAGTCAATGGATCGAGTAACAAGAAAAAGGCACAAAATTTAAAAAATAAACACTAACACTAAATAAATAGACAGGTAAATATACCTAAGAAGTTATTTGCAATGCTATTAAAATTTTGAAGTGTCTCCACACTTTCATTGGAGTATATGAAACAAAACTATTAAGGCCAAAGCTTGTCCCTTTTGCTCCTATGAAATTCAAATATAGCTATTTCTTTCACGTGATATCAGATCAGGCAATGTATAGAGGCCTTTATTTGACAAAAAGGTAGATGAAGCAAGAGCAGGTAAGCATGATCGCACTATCCCGCTCGCATGCCTGTGACTAATAGTATGTTATAAAAACCAACAACAAAAGGCAAAGAATAAAAAATAAAAATAAAATTAGGACTCTTCTGCAGAGTCCGCCTGGGGAAGTACCACAACTTTGCCAGTTATTCAACCGCCAAGCAATAGTGTGCAAACATTACCGTGTTCTGGATCGAGGGGCAATGTTTCCAGCAAAATGACTGAGCATAAAGATATTTAACATACAATACATCAGGGTGCCGAGCGCAGTGCATTGCCGCGCATGGATTTGAACTGTTGAAGTTCAAATTCTGGGTGGCACTGAACTGTTATGGGCAAGCGTGACGCTTACCATCAGGCTAGCGACTAGCTCGTCTCGTCACCCAGTATTAAACAATAAATATAAAAATTAGAACAAGAAGAAAATAAAATAATGTACCGTTATAGAACTAAATAAAGAATAAGAATTAGGAATAATAGGCCGGCGGAAATAAATAGCGCCACTTTATATTGTTGCCAGCAAACAAAAAAAACTTGTGAGTCGATTCGCTGACCACATTAGACATATTTTGAAATAGATTTAAATTCCCTAAAAAATAAAGGAGTTTACAGTTCGATTATGCTAAAAAACCTAAGCCCTCCATTTCATCATTATCATCATCATCATCAACAAGAAGATTTCCACTGCTGAGCAAAGGCCACACTGAACTACAATTGCATGTCATGGGGGACATAATCCCCAAATGCGTAAGTGTGTTTGTTTCTCTTTCACGCAGCAACAGACCAACGGATCGAGCTGAATTCTTGCATGGTTATGGAGCCAGCTTCCCTTTTTCAACTATCTCGTTCGCACTTTTCCAACATTTTTTTAATATACAAATCACAAAGATATTATTTCTTACTTAGAGAAAAAAAAACATTTTTTATTATTGCCAGACCTTAACCACCTGTCAACCGCGGGGATTATGCCAACCTTCATTAAACAGAAGGCATTCGTTCATCAGTGGACGGCTTCTGGCTGATGATGATGATGATAGCTTAAGGAATGGCGAGCGATACGGTACTCTTTATCTCGGGGAAATTTGCGGTTCCTAAAACTATGCACGCAGATATAACCGCGGGCGGCTAGTTTGGGATAAAGAAAATGAACTTGAAACTTCAGTTCATGAATTCGTTCATTATTAAAACCAGTTTGAAACTTGTGAAACTATAGGTGGAGGGTGTTCAAGAAACCAACATCTTCAGTTTTAAACGGATAGGCAAGTGTTTTTTTTGTGTATCTTGTAATCAAGAGAAAAAAAAAACATTTATAGAATATGACAACACAAATAGGCAAATTCGTACTATAGATGCAATTCACGAGCTCATGCGGTAGTGTGTGTGCCTTCCGGAACTACATGCATATATTAATTATAAAAACTAACCAATAAAAACCAATTACTACAAATAAAACAAAATAAAAATATTTGCACACAAAAACCGCGTGCGTTCGTGAATTTAAATTTTATTTAACTACGACGACATGAAAATATAAATCCGATTAAAATATTTCTAAACACAATAAGTATAACATGAATAACTGATCCTATATTAAAGAAAAAAAAAGTAACATAATGGCAATTAATACAAAATTGCACCGAAAAAATCTAAATGACACTTGTGGGAGATCATTTAATATTAAAATTTTATACATAAACAACTACAGCTCGGCAAAAAGTGTAGAATTTGAACTATTTTTGTGCTTGGGAACACTGATTGTTATCTGTCAAATATCAGTGTACCGCCAATGTCATGTAAAGTGAAATTTAAAAATATTGATTTATAGTGTTTTATACGGTAAAGAATTTACAGTGCGACAATGATTTAAACTATTTTGATTGAGAACGTCGATAGAGCGCTGTTTCCAACGAAATTAAACGGCAGTTGTAGTTCCTCTTTTGACCACGTTATAGAAAGCCGTGCCGCACTGTGTATAGGCTATTAAGGGTTGCTATTATTAGCCATTATCGCACGCAAATTTATTTCTACTCTTTTTGCTCAGCTGTTAACATATAAGAGTTTAAATATACTTAATAAAATATCATATTTTGCCACTATAGGAACATTTAATTATTTTTTCAATGTGACTAGCTTAAAATAACATTCGCCAACTTATTAATAAATATTTTTAAATATATAAGATTTTATAACATATCTCATGACTGCTTTAAATAAAAGTATTAATTAAACTTATATGAAATAGCACCGCAATTTAAAAATATTTTATTTTTCGATATTGCAACACCCTTATCTTAGATTAAAAACTATAAATCTAACAACTCCACTTTGACAAGATTTCAGAACTTTTTGCTTATACCATAGTAAAAACGACCTACGTTATCCTAAGAAAAGTTTAAAAAGACTTAAAATTACATTTTTAAAAATATAATTTTGTACTCATACGGCCGAAACGTTTTAAAATTTTAATTCCACTGATTCTTATACAGACTTACTTTTCATAACATAACTAAAAACAAGATGGCGGCGGTTTACGCCATATTGACAACAAATTAAAATTAAAACAAAAACGAAATTCCCGACTGCAAAATGTAGCGTATGTTACTCCGGACCTCAAGAAGAACCTAAAGACTCATCAAAATCGGTCAATCCGCTTATGCTACAGGAGGTAACATAGGAACACACAAGCGTAACTTCTCGAGATAAATACCAACAGGCGCGCAACGCGTGCAAGAAGGTGGGAGTGGTGGTCGATATAGCACTCGTTGGGTTATTTTTAAAAGCGGACCCGACTGCGGGGCTTTCACTGTAAGGACTATTTTTACCCAACTGCCCAAGAAGGAGGGTAATGTTTTTGGGTTGTATGTAAGTATGTTTGTGTGTTCCTGTATTACCTCCTGTAGCATAAGCGGCTTGACCGATTTTGAAGAATTATAAACTTTCTTATATCCTGCTGTATATAAGAAGGTTATAATTCTTATTCACAAAAGCCCGATAATGTAATGAATGCTATAAAATTCAAATGCCAAACAAATTATTTTTCTTTGGAAATTATGTTTAGAAAACTGGATTTATGAAGTACAATGAAAAACCAGGAAGAGAAGGAGGCCTTTTCCTAGCGGTGGGACAGTTTTAGGCTAAAATTAATAACTACTACTAAATCAGCCTTTTAACATCCCACTGCTGGGATATCAGCCTACCCTTGAAGGGTGATTGGCCCATATCCACCACGCTAGCAGAGTGCGGGTTGGCGGATTCACATACGCCATCGAATTTCTTCTCCAGAAATATGCATTTTTTTTTTAGTTTGATATCATAACCAATATTATAAATACGAAAGTAACTCTGTCTCTCTGTCTGGGTGTTTGTCGTGTTAACGCGGCGAAACGGCTGAACGCATCGTGCTGAATTTTTGCATATATATAGCTAAAGGGTCGGAGACCGACATTACTTACTACTTATTTATTTTTTTTGTAGGCGAAAGAAGTCGCGGGTAACAGCTAGTTACTAATAATCAATACTAAATACATAGTTTTTAAAAAAGTCAGAGAAAGATGCAAATATATGACTTGGATTTCACTTTAGACTATTTCGGATTTTTTCAACTGGCAACACTTTATAAAAAATAAGTCTGTACGCATAGAATCCTTCAATACTATTATACAATCACATTATGCCATCCGATCACAGTTTTTATCACCCTGCGTCCATGCGCTTTCTGCTCTCATATTAGGGTCTTCACAGTCCCTATGGCATATTATAATTCAGAGTAATATAGCCACAGCGAATCAAAGCTTCGAGGTAAAAATGAATACGTACGTCTCATACAAAAAACTTCGTTTTCGCGCTCCAGGGGGCGTACCGTGAGCTCTTATTGCGGTTCAGAATAGGCTCTAAACAGAATCGTTAGTCAAATTCGTACCGTGAGGTCTGTTATTCGATTCAGTTTAGGTTGCCGCCATATTTAACCGGTGACAACCTAAACATCATCGCTAAGCGTGCTTTCTTTCATTCAATTGGTACCGTGACCTCTTAGTTGAATTGATAATTGTCTCGCTGAATTGTCAAATTAGCGATTCAGTATAAGTTACTATTTCAAAACCTTTTTTCGACCGATTTGTCATTTGGATCTTCTTAGTCGTTGGTGGATTGTAAATATTATTTATAAAGAAGTGTCCTCCGCCGTATTACTCAATTAACGAGTAAATAAAAACTATTGAGAAGTAAGTAAGCGTTCACTTTACAATGTAATGGTTACTTTATTGATAGTAACCACTACAAACAATCGCACTAAAACTAAAACGGTTACATATAATAATTATCCCGCGAATCTTACTTTGGGCGATACGCTACTTTGATTATATATATTTTTCTCTTATATTTTAGCTCCACACGTTGTGTATTTAGCCAGTGTCAAGTGATGTCAAATATATCACAATTAAAACAAGTCTCAGTCATAGTCTAAGTCAAGCAAAGTAAGTCACGATCAAGCCCACGTCATGCCCCAGTAAAGTGGTAGAGACTTCACTAGATGTTTCTATGGAGTTTTGGAAAAAACACGAAGAGTCACGTTTCACAATATTATACTATTCACCAACACTCGAGTACATTCACGAATACTTAATAACTTTAGACGATGACTGAGACTTGTTTTCAATATGATATAATAATCACTTGAAATATTTAACTAAAACCTCACAGTTGCCAAAAGGGCTAAATACACTATGTATGCCATGAGCCAAAATTTAAGAGAAAGAAAAAACCTCAATGTCAAATATATTTCAATTTAGATGAATGCGTTCAGAAACTTGTAAATCGTTGTTTCTCACATATCGGATTGATATTATTTCTTAGAAATTAAAATTATTCAAGGACAAAGCACAATAAATACTGCATGATTGCATTAGTTTTGCACTTTGTTATAAAATTCAACATGATTTCTCTTATAACACGCTGATACTATAGCTAATCACAAAAAACGCTACTTTCCGGAAAGGGCTAACACCTTTGAATTTCAGAACGCATTTTTTTACGAGAGCCAGTGATACTTTTGTATAGCGCTGTCTTTGTCTAATTTTAGCGTTTCATTACTGGAGCCAGAGACAATTTTCGTTCATTCTTTCGAGAGGTAGCGATTCAAATGCGATCATGTTTAATCGAGCTCACGGTACGAAAACTAGCGAGTCAGTTTAGGCACCTAAACTGTACTGCATCGCAACTGGCTCGCAAGTTAAAAGTTGACGGTACGCCCCCAGACCTCGCTACATTACAACTTTACTGTCAGTTCATACAAAACGTCAAAAAACGCACAAAACTCAAAATGGGTCAACACCATCTAGCGAACTATAGAAAGTGACTTTGTCTCTTTGCCTATCCTTTGTTACCTCTTCATAACCATAGAAAAATTATACGAGAAGAAAGACAATGTCATACAAAAAAGTGTTTCTATTTCAAGTCAAGCTGAAATTGTGACGATCATATCACAGTTTAAAACACTAGCGACATCTTACCTTATCAGTTACTACAATCGGGTTATGCGTCTTTCTATGGCCATTGGCATTCCTTATATAATTTCTCTATGTCATAACTAACAGCTGCACCGATTTAGATGAAAATTTAAATGGCTATAGTCTGAAACATAATGCCAAACATACGCATTTTTTATAAATCAAAAAACTATTATTTTTCTCATAAAATACTCGGGCATAGCCGCTGGTGAAAGCTGGTAATAAATAAAAAAATATGTGACCCCAAACGTTATAGAATATTACTTTAATGTTATCGTGTTGCAAAATATTCCACAAAACGTAACTTCAATGTGGACGCACCTTGAGACAAACATATGAGACTTCTAATTTCGCCTGAACTATTTTCGATGTAAAAAATATCACATCGCAATTCGACAGTTGGATTAAATGTGCGATGACCCTAATATGAAAGAAAAAACAACTACATTCTTTCATCGCAATCTCAATCTATCAAGAATTTCATTCATTTTCCAAAACTAGCTTCAACTAAATCAGTAAATACTTATAACTATTGAATTGGTAGATTACCACATTAGTTCGCAATTTCGATAACAGGTGGTAGCACTAAGTTGCAATTTTATTATTTATTTTACATTGTAAGTTAGTTTATAGGTGAGCATTGATCAAACGCCTAGTTTTTGGACAGGTATAATGTGTTTAAGTGGTAATCTACCAATGCGAAGTTGTTACCTAAAACGTTGTTTCTTGGTTCACTTATTACCTTCTGGACTCACTATGTGCGACATTGACATGTGGCGCCTGAAAAAAAAAAGTAGTTATTTTTATATTTTGGCTCGACACATGGTGTCTTTAGCCAATGTCAATTTTCGTTTTATTTCAAGTGAAGTATAATATTTCACAATCAAAACAAGTCTCAGTGATTTTCAGTCACAGTCCAGTCCAAGTAGTGCTTCGAGCAAAGCCGTGCGGGCGAGGTACAGTCGAATTTTAAGTCAGATGGAGTAAACTGACAGATCAAAATGTCACTTTTCAAAATAATGTTGCCAACTTTGATATCGTAGTGGTGATCTAGTTCAGGTTTTCTATTCTATTATATCTAGTCCTATAAACGAACGTAACTATAAATTAAATGAACAATAAATGAATTAATAGTTGTAAATATTGTAAATGAATTGTATGCATAATGTATTAACGAATAAGCATTCACTGCTATCAATTATTTAAAGTGCCTTTTAATAGACTTTTAGCACAACTTTAGAATATGAATTAATGAAATAGTGCACTGAACAGATATGATATCAACAAAATATTTTCACCACCTCACTACGTTTATTTCATGAAAAAGTGGCAGCACTCCTAATGTAATTTTACTCCATTTGATTAATAATTCAACTTCAGTAGTCCAATATTAATGCTTGTTATAAAAAAATACTTGTTACGTTGTTACCTTAATCCTCGTTCGCCGCGAAACGACAAGCTGCACAAGGTACAACTTTTCCAATCTGTCACTTTGACATCTTTATTATACTTCTTCCTTTCTTCAAATGTAGACAACACTTTACGTTTGTCTATGGATATATTATTATCTGCAACCTTGTCTATCGCTTTCCCGCTTTTGTCTATGGACGCTTCTGTATTGTCTGTGACTTTTTCGCTTTTGTCTTTGGACGCATTAACATCTTTTTCTACAGTCGATGTTTTATCTGCTGTAGGCATGGCCGCATTTTTCACGGCCGCACTTTTTCCTATCTTATCTGTGGTTTCACTTCGTTTGACAACTTCGTTGTCTATGCTTTTAATTTTCTCTATGATAACGGTAGGTACTTTAATGTCATCGGGCTTGAGCAGCTCTCGGAGCGTTAAATTGTTTGATGATGATTTTTTGATCATATATTTTTCCTTCTCTGGTAATTTCGGCTTTAATTCTGAAAATGTGTTACATATTTATGTTACTTTTCTCAAAGATAGCACTTAAAAATACTGGGTAAATTTTAAATAATGCACAATTCGGGCCGGTACCGAGTTGCTCAATGATGCAATCAGTATCGTTAATAGAACCATAGAGAAATTAAACAAGAAGTGCAATGTCCTTAGAAGAAAAAAACGCGACTTGTTATTAATATTGGACTGTCTGTAGCTCCCATTTCGTGTCTGTAGCTCCCATTTTGCACCTTAATAATGATATAATCACACTAATATAAATGCGAATGTTTGTGTGTAGGTGTGTTAATATGTAAGTGTGTTTGTTCCCGTTCAACTCTGTAACGGCTGAACGGATTTGAATGAAATTTGGTATGGAGGTAGCAAATAAATAAATTTTGTCCTGGATAAATATTCGGTTTCTGTAGAATAGCGGATGAAACTGCGGGGCGCAGCTAGTAATGCTATAACGCCCTACGTGTTATGGCAAGCGTTTTACCTGCGGGTAGTAAGAGAAGCGCGCGAGCGAGCGGCGCCTCGTCACTGGAGCCCTCGCTCTCGCTGCGGGCGCGCGCCGACCTCTTCTTCACTCGCTTCCGAAACCTGACAGTTAAATAAACTAGTAGTTCGCGCCGTACTGACCTCGCGACCCCAATAACTTCACACCCTAACCGATTTTACCCATTGTGCATGAGCCTTTAAATATATATTTCGATATCGGCCTACTTTCGAAGGCTGATTGGGCTATATCCCCCACGCCATCTAATAATAATTAGATCTCCGGAAATATGCAGGTTTTCTCACGATTGTTTCCCGAGAAGACATTGGTATAAGCATACGTAAGTTCCAAAGAACCCATTGGTACGGGTACCCACTGAGCTGGCTCTACATGATTTGATGAATTTAAATTAACTACTAGGTTGGATTCGCGGTTCCCGAGTTATTGTCGAAAAAACATACATACAAGCGCAACATACATACATTGTAGAACAATAGAAGTTTTTTTTTTTTTATAACGAACTAGTAAAGCGCTTACCACAATCACACTTGATGGAAATCGACGATGTGGCCGAAGTTGTAGCACGCTTGCCTAGGAGATACCTAGAATAAGAATGAGAAAACGAGGAGGATGAGAATAAGGGGCATACCGTTTCCTCGGCCTCTTGTAGACAGCCGTCTTCCCACGCTCCTCATTGTTGTTGTTGTTGAGGAGCGCTGGCATTGGAAGGGCGGAGCGCTCCGCCTCAGTGCTGCTAGAGATGTCGCTTTTGTCGCATGCAAACAGGTCCGTCTCGTTGCTCAGCTCGTTGCTGTCTATTTGCTCGCTGCAACAAAAATCCTATTATAAATCAGACTAATATTTATTTATTTAAGACCAATAATACAATTTAATGAACATAGATACATTTTATAAAACAGCCAATTATAGGTTATTATATTTTAAGTAATATAAACAATATATAATTTGTAAATCGCTACTCATTAACTAAATAAAGAAGGTTGACATACAAAGTGCTGCAATAAAAAAACAAAAAAAAAAACATAACAGCAAGCTTAAATAATAGGGTATATGCTACCTCCATTTCCTATTCTGTCCATCCAAAGGTTGTCTGGAAGAAATCGCTTTAGGCGATAAGGCCGCCCATTATACTACCGTTTTGTACACCCTAAAGGACTGTAGGAGAGATAGCAGACGCCACAAGACCCTGCTACAGCCTGCATCATCTCAAACACCAAGTCCTTTAGTTGCAAAAGAGTTGTTAACTTGGAATAGGTTGCCTGAGGAGGTGGTCTCAGCAAAATCTATAAATACATTTAAAAACAAGCTAGACACTTGGATAATTAAGAAAAAAAAAATTAAGCTTATCCCGTAACTCTGAAAGCGATAGCGAGAGTTGCGCGAGCGGGACCGCACATAGTGTGACTAAGTTGGTACGAGCGAGATGGCATGCTCTCGCAATCAGAATCACGAACGTTCCAAAGTTAGAGGATAAGCACCCTGGTGTAACAGTTATTAAGTTTCAACACTGAGTGATATAGGCACATCAAGCTATGCAGCTCGCCTATAAATAAATAATTGAGAAAGCTTGTGTAGCTCTGTAATGGCTTGTATGGAATTTGATATGGAGGTAGCTTATACCCTGGATTAACACATATGCTACTTTTTATCATGGACAAAATAAAAATTGCTATTCCTATAGAATAGCAGTTGAAACCGTGAGGCACTGCTAGTAATTTTTTATTTTTATATTATAGCCTTCTGTGCTGGTCATATTCTTTTACTTGCATTTTTATTTTATTTTTTCTTTCTTTTTATTCAATGAATTCAAGTTTTCCTTAAAATTGTCTAATAATATCAACAGCTAGTAAAAAATGATAAAAATAACAAATTTTATTTTTGTCTGAACAATGTATACAACTCTCATGGTAGCTTATAAAATAAATAAATAATCATCATCATCATCAACTATTTTAAATGATAAATAAATTATTGACATTGACACTGAAAGATGTGGTATAATATTATCTTTATTGTAATATAAAAGATGCCCATGAAGAATTGAATATGTGTATTATAGACTAAACTATGGCTGAGACTTTATATTAAACTAAACTAAACTAAACTTTATAAACTTGACACTGGAAAAATACATTAAAAGTGGAGCCAAAATTTAAGATAAAAATAAGGTAAAAAAACTTTGCTTGTAAAGTTACGACATACCTGTTGTCAGATAAATCGCTCTGATCACCACTCTCCAGCTTTTTTATCTGAAATGTGATGTTTATCCTCTTGTATATCTCCTCCGTTATATTTCTACACTTTTCGTACTTGGGATCTAACTGCTGGCCCGCCAGACTTGTCCAAGAGGCTTGGTTGTTTTGAATAGTCGACATATTGACAAATATATCTTCTAACAAGACTCCTATTGGATATTTAACCAGTTTTTCCTGTAATTTACCACCGAACGTCGGGTTTTAGCACGATAATTGAGCAATGAAGTCATAATGACGCGGATAACACGCATAAATCTGTCGCGGGGACAGTTGAATCGTTTGTTGCTTTTGCTTCTTTAAAAGCACTTTTTCCACAGAATTCTTATTGAAACTGAGCGTGACTGCTTCTTTGAACACTTTTAGATCGATTTCACAGCTCCTGCTTGCTTGAACACGACAAAAAATCACTATTTCCACAACAAAGGAACGTACATCAACATTTTTATGGCACAGGCGTCAGAGCATCGCAAATGCAAGTCTAAATTACATAACGCAAGCAAAGGACTAGATAAAATTGTAGTTTTAGCACATCTAGACGCTATAATAACAATAATTAAACAAATAACAATAAAAATAAATAAAAACTACGATTGCCTTTGCGGCTTTGAGTTTTTCTTTTGACGTTTTTAATTTAGTGTTGCAATTGCAACTCGCTTGATTAATTGCTCATAAAGAAATTCATAATGTCACCACAGACAACTGTTTTTTTTCTTCTTCTAGATTTTAGGATGATGTGGGATCTGGGAAATTCTTTGATTATAGGATGTCTATACAGGGCCTGACCTGACATCGTGTGAAAGGGACAGCTAGATTTGAATTTGACGGGAGCAAAAGAAACAAACTATTAAGGTTATAGCTTCTCCCTTTCGCTCCTGCAGAAATTAACTGATCAAACAAACTTACCTGTAAGTGATGTTCGATCATAATTATATGAAGACCTCATCCTTCCATGATTAACTATGTAGTATCGCTCCTGAGTACACGCCATTTCCACGAATTTTAAAGAAATTAATCACAAATTAAAATATTTTTATTTGTTTAGACCCTTGGTCCCCCGCCCTGGCAACCCCAGCCCTGACATTTTCATTGTTTCAAAGCCCCTATATTAGTTATTAAAAATTTCTATGAATCACTGCAGGGGTCAAATTTTACTGTATTTACTAGCTAGCTACCAGCTTGTTTTAGTAAAATTTGGGTATAATTATATGGGTGGGTCTGATCATGGAAGGATGAGGTCTTCATATAATTATGATCGAACATCACTTACAGGTAAGTTTGTTTGATCAGTTAATTATATTTCAGACCTCATCCTTCCATGATTAACTATGTAGGATGTTCAAAGAATAAGATCAAGTGGATTTATAGAAATTTATTAACGCATGCTTGATTAGAGTACAAACTACCCTAGTAAGTAATTAATTATGCATATCTATATTATTATTATATTCAAATCAATCAGTAGGTTATAAAATCACTTTGATCTAAATTGCAAACATCTTGTCATATCTATGAAAAATATAATGATAAACTGTGATGATTCTTCGTATTTTACGAATTTAAGTTATCTAAGCTATAAATTTTTCTAGTAGGTCACTTATGAGTTAGAGAGGTACCTACTATATTATTATACATTATCTATATTTAGTCCTGCGACAACAGTTGCAAAATCAGACTTTATAATTGGGCGGTTATAAAAACGTGCGAAAGTTAAGGAATTTTTTGTCCAGCCCGCTGTTCTTCTGATATTATCTATATCCAGGCCTTTACTAAAAGCAGCTGATGTAGAAGCGTGTCTAGTGCTATATGCACTAAACAATTTTGTGTCAATTCCGCTCGACTTTAAGGAGTCTTTGATCCAACGGCTCAATGTAGAGACTGAGGCTCTTTTAAAAGGTGGCCTAGTGGTAATAAACAAATATTCAATTCCATCCCGAATTGATTCAGTTTTCTTAATATACTGACATAAAGTACTTGCCGGACATATATTGGAATGTTCCTTGAAAAACGGGATTTCTAAAAGTGGTTGGTATCTACCAGGAGCCGATGTCTTTATGTTTTCAGGAATTTTTATTTTAATCATGTCTCTTTCCTTATTTATTATGATATTTTTAATATTTATTAACGATAGTGTCTGTATTCTGTGTGCAGTGATTAGAGCCAACAAAGTAATTGTTTTCCTGCTAAGGTCAGCTAAGGGAGCATTGGTTTCTATGACTGAGAGATAATTAAATACTATAGAAACATCCCAAGTTTCTTGATATTTCGGCTTAGGAGGTCTAAGTTTAGATATACCTTTAAAAAAGCGCTTGACGTTTTCATTATTACTAATCTTGTGGCCTATTATAAGGGTAACCGCAGATCTTAAAGAGTTAAGGGTTCCATACGATGCTCCTTTCTTATAATTTTCTGTTAGAAACCCTAGGAAATGATCTACTGATGCACTAAAGTAATTCTTGTTATGCTTTTTGCAGAAAGTTATCCAGGCTAAAATTCCTGATTTATATTGTTTAAGAGTGTTATCTGAAACAGACGCTAACATTATTTCTGCAGTTTCATTTGATAGTCGCTGTTTGACAAACGCTTTCCTGATAATCTCCCTGCAACTAGGCGTAGGCTTCTGTGCAGCGGGTGAGGCACTCCTGAACCTGACAATAATAGATATTTATTTGGAGGTAAATGAATCATCTTAGATGTTAACAAGTTTGTAAATAATGGAAACCAAGGTTGACTTTCCCAATATGGTACAACCATTATGCCTATAGCTTGATCTGTAATGATCTTTCTTAGACATTTCAGTATCATGGAAAAAGGAGGAAATGCATAGAAGTAAAATACCGACCAGTTAATAGTAAATGCGTCAATTGACCATGCTCCAGGATCTGTATGCCATGCAACATATCTTTGACATTTGAAGTTCAGTCGTGACGCAAATAGGTCTATTTCTGGTTCATCCAGATTTTTTACAATAATTTGATACGCAGATTGAGATAGCTCCCATTCTGATTCAGTTCTATGGTACCTAGATTCGAAATCTGCCTCGCAGTTATCTGCAGAGCTGATATAGGAAGCGTATATCCAGAGACCTCTCATTTCACACCACTGCCAAATATTCTTGGCAATTGAATGTAGATGGGTGAATTGTACTCCACCCATTCGATTAATGTATGATATTGCCGTTGTGTTATCTATTCTCAACAAAATCTCAGCATTGCGCAAGTCTTTTGCGAAACATTTTAAACCAAAAAATGCAGCCATTAATTCTTTGGTGTTAATATGTTTATCATGTTCCTCTTTTTTCCATATCCCATTGGCCCTATCCCCTTTGTTGCAAGCTCCCCAACCCATGTTAGAAGCATCCGTAAAAATTTCGAGTGTATAAACGTTTTTCCTTATTGGGTTACCAGAATTATCTATGTTGTCTCTCCACCACTTAAGATCTTCTTGACAATCTAATGGAGTTTTTATAAGAGCTTCATAATTATCTTTATGCTGACATAATGATAAGAATTTATGTCGCTCTAGCTGTTTAGTATAGAGCAGGCCGTAAGTCACCGCGGGACAAACTGACACTAAAATACCCAAGACTTTTGCTAGAAATCTGATACTGTATGGCTTGGGTTTTAATAATTGGTTTACATATTGTTTTACTATTTCTTTCTTTGGTTGTGGCAGGTCTAGACTCATCTTATTTGAATTGAGGATAAAACCTAAAAAAGTACATTCTTGAGTTGGTGTTAGAACGCATTTTTCTGTATTTAAAACGAATCCCAGTTGTTTTTCAAGCAATTTACATGTTATTTTAATATTATTCAAGCAGTCGTAATACGAATTTCCAAAAAGCAAAAAATCATCTAAGTAAACCACTGACATTAGGCCCTTTTTTCTGAGATGTGCTACAACCGGTTTCATTAGCTTGGTGAATACATACGGGGCAGTCGATAGGCCAAATGGTAAAACATTAAATTGGTAAATTTTTCCTTCAAATCGGAACCTTAAAAATTTCTTGTGATCTGTATGAATTGAAAGCATAAAATATGCGTCCCTAAGGTCTATTCTACCCATATAACACGATTCAGACACTAATTTGCAGGCTGTGCGTATATCCTCTAACTTAAAATGATGTGTTTTAACAAACTTATTTAAGCTTTTTAAGTTCAAGATAAGTCTGTGATTGCCATTAGGTTTTTTAATTGTGAATATACTAGATGTGAATTGTTTCTCACACTCATCACATTCCTCAATAGCACCGATGGTTAATAAACGACCAATCTCTTTGTTGGCAATCACCAGATCAGCATGTGACATCGAGGGAGCTCTTGGCTCATGATTCTGAAAAGGTGTATCATCAAACGGTATTTTGTACCCTATTATCCAAGAAAGAATAATTGCATCATTGTTTGTAATGTTTTTCCAATTATTAGAAAAATACCTTAATCTTCCCACTTGCGGGTGGCCTGTCGAGCATTGTTCTGTACTTGTGGATGTCGCCGAGGCTTTTGTGCCTCCGGTCGTCGGGAACGAGATTGTGCTGTCGCTTGACGAGGTGCCCGCCCGCTGGTGCGACTCTGTTGTGCTGGCCGGAATTCGTTGAAGTTTGACTGGGAATGATTCCGAGGCGGGCCCTGGTAGTTTAAAATCTTTGTTTTGGATTTTTTAATTTTTAAATCTTGGCTTGCTTTTACAACTGCTTTGGCAGTCTTTATATCCTCCGATAAATTGTCCCCAAATAAGAAAGCCTGCGGCTCTTTCTGTTGTAAAGATGCTTTCATTTCTTTATTAACGCTTGCTAGGATCATGTTCCTCCTGTTTCTTGTTTCCGAGTTGTGAAAATCACAGAGAAGCCTTATGGCGTCGCTTATTCTTTGTACTACTGCTGCGTCGGCGGTTTTAATTATCTCATCCAGCACTTCACTTAGTGCTGTTATGGCTGCAGCGACTTGTTTTTGCTTGTAGTAGATAGAGCCATCTCTTTTTCTAGCGCTCTCTGCTAACGCTAAGGCGGCTTCGGGATTTATTTTTGGGGTAATTAAGTTTTGAACATTTTCTACTGGAGGATATTTTTTAATTATTTTTTGTCGCTCATCTCTATCTAAGCCGCGGGCTAAGATATGCTCCCATCTTTCAGCGAGTTTTTGATGGATCTTTTTTCCTTTTGCTGGCTGATTATCTTCATGTTTTCCTAGCAGGTTAAGAATATCTTCACCCAAGTCTTCATCGCTGGCTACGATTTCTGTCTTCTTAACCTCTTCCAATGGTAGTTCTATAGACAAAAAATAAGATGGTAATTATTTTTTAATTCATAACGATATACCATGGTAAGGGATGTTACCCTCTTCTATTTTGACTGTCTATGGAAATTTATACTTCTGGCAAGAAAAAACCATTTTTTTTTTTTTTTTTTTTATGGTCTTTTCTATAGACATTAGATAGCGAACCGGAAGTAGGTAACGGTTGGCTGGCTTGGCGGATCCATTGAGCAAAGGGATCATAATATGAAAGATTGGGCTTCTATCCACCTAAACCACATAGGTACCAATGTACTGGATCGATCATGAGTCGAAATTATTCGAAATTAATCGTTCGACTTTTCGGATAGGTATCCTGTTACATGGCTGACCCCTCGTGACAGCTCTTAGTTCAGGAAGTTAGAAAACCCATGGCTGACCCCACGTGACAGCTCTCGGGTTACATGATACAATCCATTCGTACAACAATTGGGATGGTTGTTGAAAAAAAAAGGCGGTCTACCTTCAAACGATTCATTTAAGTACTCCGTAGGCCAACACTCTGACGAGCCTGTTGACATTGTTGGTGATAGTGGTGGTGGTGGCGTTGAGGATGAGCTGCATTGCTCGATCCGTTCTGTTTTATGTTTTTTAGCTCGAAATTCCATGAATTCTTCGAATAACAACAAGTCTTCCTTCTTCACCTTCCTTTTCCTGTCGTCCATTGTTGATTTATATCCTTTTTGTTACTAAAAACACGATTTTCCGATGATAATTACATGTGAAAATGGCGCGCACGAAGAAACGAATGAAAATGTCAGGGCTGGGGTTGCCAGGGCGGGGGACCAAGGGTCTAAACAAATAAAAATATTTTAATTTGTGATTAATTTCTTTAAAATTCGTGGAAATGGCGTGTACTCAGGAGCGATACTACATAGTTAATCATGGAAGGATGAGGTCTGAAATATAATTTGTATATAGCCATCTCTTTCAAACGATGTCAGGTCAGGCCATGTAGCGAGGCCTTTAAAGGGAAATTATTTGGGGGTCATTTGGGAAAACTAAGTGAGGCGTTTTCCAAAAAAAATCAAATCCTTTTTATAAAAGTACCCAATAGATGGCGTTAGATGTACCTTGAGTTTTTTCTGTCACTGTCAAGACATGAAAGACAAAAAAATGTACGTGTGCCTTTTTTTTCTCGTGTTTTTTGGCTCGACATGTGTATTTAGACAATTTCAAGTAACGTAACTATGTATTTGACTTCATTTGAAATATTACGATAGTTCACACTGGCTAAATACACAACGTGTGGATCCAAAATTTACGATTTAAAAAATAAACATAAAATATTTCGACAGAAATGACAATGACAGGTAAAACGATAGCTCTATTACGCCATCTAGTAAGAATTTTAGAACTATTTTTTTTTTTGGAAAACACCTCATTTTTGCAAACATAATTTGCTTTGTGGTCTTTGGGTTTGCAACAGACCACATTTTGCTGTTGCTTTAATTTTTGTACAACATAATTTGTTTTGTGGTCTTTGGGTTTTAGAGGAGTTTTCACTTCAACCTTTCCATATTTTCAGGGGCTGCGTTCATAATGGTGAACGAGACCATCGAGGTCTAATCAGTCGGATTTTCAGTAAAATTTTGGATGGCATGTGGAACCGTCTCCTAATATTAGTTTTTATTTTAGCAAACTAAAACCTAATATAGGAAATTATTAAATTAGAAACGAAACAATTTTTTTCGTATTTTTAAAAAACACAAACAATCTTAAAAACGACAATACAAGTGTCAAAACTTGCCTGAAGTTGCCGAATATAATGTGACATCCGTGATTTTTACGGTGAACTCCTTAGACGAAGCATCATACTAAATCCATGGTGAACCCCGTACGACGGTCGAAGTCTTATTTAAACGATTAGGTGTGATGTGACCCAGAAAATCGCAATGGAATATTAAACGCGGACTGGGCCCCTATTCGGAGAAATGACATTTTATCTCGGTCACTCTCACTCTCATTAAATTCTAAATTAGAGAGACAGTGACCGAGACAATCTCGAGCGCACAGGAATAGGGTCCCTGATCGCAGTCAAGCAGAAGTCAGTCTCAATTTCTCAATGTGAAAGCATTACAAAATTAAAGAAAAAATTGTTTGTCTATTGTTATCATATCCGGTAACCTGTCAGAAACTAACCTGTCAAAGTCAAATTCCCCTAATTCCCGCCAAAAGCCAAAATGAAAAGATTGTTGTGATTTTGTTATTCTATTTTCTAGACGGATTTTTTAGATATCCTAAGTAATTCTACAATCATCTTCATTAGAACAAAATGCTATAACTTGTGTATTTAAAGTGCCTATAATCCATAAAATGTGTTGCAAATAAGCATTAACATGGCTCGTAAGATAAGCAAGAAGGACAATCGTTATTTAGCCAAACTTGTGACCGGGGAAAGAGCCCCCTGTGCGTTCTGCCTACGAGAAGTGGACGATGAAGTCACTTACGGCAAGCTCTATGCCATTGGCGATATCCAGTGTCATTACTTTTGTTGCGTAAGTAAACCTACCCCCATAATATTTTCCGTAGGTCCCAGAACATCTCAGGATATGAACGGTATTATTTATATTTATTTGCTTAACTACAAAACAAGGCACATTGAGCTGAGACGTTAAACTGCAGCAGAGGTAGGGCTTAAACCTTCAATGAAATTATTTCTTTCAACTAATAAGCAATTTTAGAATCTAATACAAAACATAACCTAATCTTAATCTTGCGTACTAAAAAGTAAGTAAGTTCGTATAGGTCGAGTGGGTGGCACTGGTCTCAAGAGTTTTAAGGTTGCCCATAGGCCTCTGATGTTGCTGAGTAGTTTTAATCGGACAAAAAACTGGGATCTACAAATGAATGTTTCAACCGACCCACTGTAACTTTTCTGGGTAGGTCCTAAAACTGCGAGCAGAACCACCAGAGGACGGACAGCAGCGTCCTATTTTATTTATTTATTTTCCAAAGTTACAACTATCATTACAGGTACTATTACCTAATGCAACAGCGAAGCCAAATTTTAGTTCATTACTTCATACTGAGTTTAACACAACACCCTTAATGCTATCTTCGTAAATTCACTCAGAGCACCATCAAATAGGTCAATTTCAGCCGCAATGACGTTGAGAGTGCGAAGTGCCTGTGTAAAAGGTGCCTCCTACAGGAGAATTGTCTGCGTGCACAGCACTGACACCAGTTTTGGCAGTCTTTGCCACCACACGTACTTATCAGGGATGCAAAAAAATTGCTGCTGCAGTACATCCCGAATGTGCACCCTACCTCTCAGCACTTTGAAAATATACGAAACCAGTGCAAGCTCCCTCCCTTCTGACCCTCTGTTATATCCGACCATGCCTAAAATAAATAAAGTGGGATCAATGGACAGAATGGATATACCTCATATTTTTTTCAATGATTAGTACCTAATGAACTTGTTTTGTATCTTTTCGACCATTTGATGTACTTTGTGTCATGGGGGGACCACTCCATTGCATTCTACTGGTAAACCGTAAGCACTCTGCAATCCCAAAACCCCTCGCCAAGCTTGGGGAAACCACCCCTTTTCTTAAGGGCTTTGTTTTTGGAACTGGTATGCCACCGAACCAAGGCCGTGCTCCGTTACTTTATGGAGCTCGGCTCTTTTGGGTAGGCTGGCAGCGGAGTAATTGCACAAAGCACCCTTAGCGGGACGTCAGACGTCTTATCACCCCTAGTTACAATCAGAATTAAGGGTTTTGTTCAGTAGTATATGTATTTTGGCTGATAATGGTAATGTTGAAAATATAAAATCAAGATAAAAAAAGGGAAAATACAACTCACTTACTGACTGACTGACATGTGACAAAATGTGTACTCTTATATAATTATTTATTTAGTATCAAGTTTTGTAATATTACAAGTGAAGTCATATATTTAACAAAAGAAACAAGTCATAGTCTAAGTCAAGCAAAGTAAGTCACGGTCAAGTCCAAGTCATGCCCAAGAAAGCGACGGACACTTTACTAAATGAAGATGAATGAAGTCATGAAGAAGTGACACTCAAGAGAGACGAACAGACTATCACATCGTTAATTTTAGTATGTTATCATTATTTCAGTTGCTGTCTTGCTGTCTGATTCAGAAAGGAAATGACGAGGAGGGCCTATTTGGGTTCATGTACTCGGACATACTTGCCGAGGTGGAACGATGTAAAAAGCATGTGAGTTTGCATGATCATAAAAATGAAGCTCACTGAGAGGCCTATGTTCAGCAGTAAACGTCTTCTGGCTGATCATGACAACACCTGATAAAGTTATCATACCATGTGATCCTGAATATATGAATAATATAAGAGCAAAAGCTTCAGTAAAAACAAGGACGTACAAATGTCTGTTGCTAGACTTTTGTATGGTTTTTTTTTTTACTGAACAATGATGGAACTAGCAAATTTCTGCATACCGCTGTCAGTTTTGAGGCAAAATCAAGAATCAAATGAGGACAATTTGATTCCCATGGTAAAGAGAGATATTTGAAACCTTAAGTATATTCAGGCACACAATTATTTTCTACAAGTAACCGAGTGAATTGTATCTACCATTTAATGACTAATGCCAATATTTTGTTTAGAAATGTTCTTACTGTGGGCGTAGCGGCGCCAACCTCGGTTGCAGCGTGGGCGCGTGCCGGAAGCAGTTCCATGTGCCGTGCGGCCGAAACAAGAATGCTGTGTCGCTTTATTACGGATCCTACAAGTAGGCTACAGAATACATTCTACCTGCTACAGAAGACTTGCTATAGAAAATATTCCGCCTGCTACAAAACATACTCAACTTGCTAACAAACACATTAATTTTGCTACAAACGCCTTTCACTTGCTACCAAACACATTCCGCTTGTTATAAAATACATTCCACTTGCTACAGAACACATTCCACTTCCTACAGAACACAATCCACTTACTACAGAATAAATTTCACTTCCTACAGAATACATTTCACTTTCTACAGCATACAAGTCACTTGCTACAGAACACATGTCTCTTGCCACATAACACATTGCACTTGCCACTTGACACATTCAAATTGCTACAGAACACATTCCACTTGCTACAGAATAAATTTCACTTGCTACAGAACACATTGCACTTGCCATAATTATAGCACATTCCACTTGCTACCGAACACATTCCGATTGCTATTAATGTGGCTCCTACAAGGAACTGTACTTGATTTAGTTTCTTTATACAATTGAGTGATAATACAAGCAATGTTATGTGATGGTAAGTTCCTCCATGCCTGTTACATTTAAATGCCACCCAACATTTAGAACTTAAATAAATATGTCAGTCTACATTTGGTGCCATTTTACATTATTTTGTTAATCTTTACCAATTTCTTTATTTTTGCAGGTCGTTTTGCCAGCAGCATGCTCCGAAGCAGAAAATTCCAGAGCATATCATGGCGAAAGCTCGGCTACGGATGAAAGTCGACAGAATTAAGCGCAAACATGTCATCGCAGCAAACATGAAACAAGATTATGGTAATCTATGTATATAAAAATGAACCCCTATTTTTCATGGTCACGATATAACTTGAGAAAGGCTGGACCAATTTTGATGATTTCTTTTTTGTTGTTTAGTAATTGTGAGGACAAGGTTGTTAAGAATAGTTGAGCGAGGCCGGAGGCCTAGCTTCGCGGGTATCAAGTAGTCTATATATATATATATATATATAAAAGAACACGCTCTTTTCTAGCAATCAACGCACAGACCAAACCGACACCGTTTAGGTGAACAATAAGAACGGATTTTGCGATTTTCCACCTCTAAGGGGGTAAAATGGACCCCCAAAGTTTGTATGGAAATAAAAAATAATTCTTGCTAAGCCAATGAAACTTCGTTTATGTACTAATCATAAAAAATTAAGACAGGAATGTCTAAAGGATTTTTCGAAAATAAACCCCTGAAGGGGTGAAATGGGGTTTTGAAATTACTGTAGCCTAAGCGAGTGAAGCCATGCGGGCAAGCTATTAATAAATAAAAACTTGTCCATAAAATTTAGAACAAGATATTATTATAAGGGGTATTGTGTGTTTCAGAGTGTGACGTTAGAGAAGAAATGGTGTGCCTGATATGCTACGAGGCCGTGGAAGGATTCCCCACCGTGAACACGTTCTGGCCACCGTGCTGCGGGAAGGACGCCTGGTTCCACCGGACCTGCCTGCAGGTACTTTTGAACCTTTTTTACCCGACTACCAAAAAAACAAAAGTTCTCACATAGATAGTTTAAAAAAAAAATGCTTGTCACCTCAGAACTCGTCATTTATAAACCGATTTGGAACCTTTTTGTATTTGAAAGGAGATTGGTCCCATTTATATCAAAATTCAGTTCTGATAATGGGTTCCACGACAAATCTTTGTTGACATAAATACTATATCAAAATTAGGTAAAATCATTGTATCATAATACTCAACGCTGTTCACAATATGTCTCGTCACATACAAATATAATGCTGTGCTTGATTCCAGCGGATGGCGCTAAGTGCGGGCATGCATTACTTGAAGTGTCCGCTGTGTAATGACAAGGAGAGGTTCTACGATGCTGTCGTCGACCAAGGATACTACGTACCCGACAGGTTAGTACGAGATTGCATCACACTAATATTGTAAATGAGAAAGTTTGCGTGTCAATGTGTAAGTATGTAAGTGTGTTTGTTCCCGTTCAACACTGAACGGGAACACGACTGAACGCTACTTTTTATCCCGGAAAAATATTCGGTTTCTGTAGAATAGCGCGTGAAACCGCGGGGCGCAGCTAGTCTACTTATATAAAAGAACGAGCCCTTTTCTAGGAACAACGCACAGACCAAAGAGCTTATGATAGAGACGTGAAATTTGAACCCAATACTCCTCAAAAATGGTCTAGGTTTGAACGGATTTTGCGAAAATCCACCTCTTAAAGTGGTGAAATGGACCCTCAAAGTTTGAATGAAAATAATAAAATAAAAAACAGTCTAAGCCAATTAAATTGGAAGACCACGAACTGGAAGACGCAACGTAGGCAGGCCTCCCACTAGGTGGACCGACGACACTGTGAAAGTCGCGGGCAACCGGTGGATGCAAGTGGCCCGTAGTCGGTCGGTGTGGCGCTCTAAGGGGGAGGCCTATGTTCAGCAGTGGACGTCTTCTGGCTGATGATTGTTAAATATGTTCGATACTGATTGGTAAAGAAAATTACTACTTAAAAAGTTACCCTGTATCCTAACTAATATTATAATTCCGAGGAATATAGCCGCATCAGAACCAATAAAGCTTCGAGGTATGAAAATGAATAGGTTCGTCTCGAGGGAAAAACTTCGCTTGCGAGATTCAGAACTTAATTGACTGACTGACAATACAACTGTCTGTCCATACAAAACGTCAAAAAATGGATCAACGCCATCTAGCGAAATAATAGGAAATAACTTTGTCTCTCTGTCTGCATGTTTGTTGCGTTATCACGGCTGAACGGATCTTGATAAAATTTGAAGAAGAGTTACTGTATATCGCAAAGACGGACATATGATACTTTTTTTATGTCCATCCGAACGAAGCCGAGGGTAATAACTAGTATTGTTTATTTGCAGAGACGCGGCATGGGAGCTAGAACAGAATGCCTTCGCGGAGATATACGAGCGACCCGCGACTTGCTCCGCGGAGCCCTGCCTGTGCCCGCTGGGGAGGTCACACGACGCCGAGAATGGGTAAGAAATTATACAGGGTTATAAGGAAACGGTATGCTAAGCCGAAAGGGGCTCATAGTACTGATTGATATGATTGTGAACAACTTTTAGTATGGACCAACACTGAAATCAAGAAAAAAAGCAGCTGTTCCAAACGTTTTGTCGAGTGTCATTGACATTTTTCTATGGAACAGCTGGTTTTTTTATATCGATTTCAGAGTTGGTCCCATAGTAAAAGTTGTTCATAACGATGAGTACTATGAGCCCTTTTCGGCTTAGCATACCATTTCCTGATAACCCTGTATAGGGCTGTATCTACAACAAATTTCTAGTGTTGGTATATCACGTCTAGTACAATATGTATATACTTATCCCTAGAGTAACGGTCTCTTTTTTAAGGGTTCCGTACTTCAAAACGAAAAAAGGAATTGTATCGAAGACTTTTGGATCACTTCGTTGTCCGTCTGTCTGTCGAGACCCTTATTTATCTATATATATAAAAAAAAGACCCAAGCCTTTTTCTATGAATCAAACCGCTTATGATAGAGACGTGAAATTTGAACCCAATACTCCTCAAACGGTCTAGGTGAATAATAAGAACGAATTTTGCGAAATTCCACCTTTAAAGGGGTGAAATGGACCCCAAAGTTTGTATGTTTTTTTTTTTTTTTTTTCATATTAAGCCAATGAAACTCGGTTTGTGTACTAATCATAAAAAATGAAGAAAGTCATGTCTCAGGATTTTTCGAAACTCCAACTCTAAAGAGGTGAAATGGGGTGTTTTATTCCCTGTAGTTTTGGCGAGCGAAGCCGTACGCGCAAGCTATTATTAACACATACATTCGGCGACAGATTTTCAACATAAACTAGCTAGCAAATTCTTGTTTTCTTTTTCAGTAAATGGGACATTAAACTGTGCTTGCTTTGCGGCAGCGCAGGCGCACATGCACATTGCATCACCGACCTATCACAGCCTTCGAAACGAGACGCGCTCTCCCTCGACCAATCAGAGAAGATCACAGAAATAACTACGTTGACTGACCAATTGCCGTCGAAAGAATTGAGGAATTTGTCAACTGAAGCCATTGAATCAACAAACGAAGACACTTTGTCAATGGACCAGTTAAACACAACTCCTATTCAAACAAATATATCTCCTGATCAGTCAAACACAGATCGATCCAACACATGTTTTGGTCCATCACACACATCTGACCAATCAAACACATATCCAGCTCAGTCAAACACACATTCTGATCAGTCAAACACAGATCGATCCAACACATGTTTTGATCAATCAAACACATCTGATCAATCAAACACATATCCTGCTCAGTCAAACACATCTCCTGATAAATCAAACACGTCGGTTCGATTTGTGTGTCGGTCGTGCCTCCCGGCTGCCCCCGAGGATTTAAACGCACTCGCTTCGAGTATTGAAGCTAGTAAGTATAATTTTTTTCGATTCAATCACACTAATATTATAAATGCGAAAGTTTGTGTATAAGTATGTAAATGTGTTTTTCCCAGTCAACTCCCCAACAGCTGAACGGATTTGCATGAAATTTGGTATGGAGGTAGCTTATACCCTGGATTAACACAGGCTAGGCATTTTTATTTCGGAAAAATATTCGGTTTCTGTAGAATAGCGGGTGAAACCGCAGGGAGCTGCTAGTATACAATAATTAAACAATATGCGTATCCTTAACAGACTCAAATTTTACATTTTGCAATATCGTATCTATTTGCGCTATGTTAGAGTCTATTTCAGATGACGACCGTAAGCACGGCAGTGAATCGTCGGCGACGATAATGTATTATGGCTCAAGTATCAATGCTTTTTCTATGTTCCGTACCTCCAAACTGTTTAATTTAATTGACTGAGCGAAGCGAAGGTCTCAGAGTTTACTGGGACAAATCGGCATTTGTATGTTTGTGTGCATATTTGTCCGATGATAACTTGTGAACCGTTGATCCGATCTTCATGAAATTTTGTAGGCAAGTAGTTCATTTCAATACAATTTGTAAGTTCGAATATGAGCTGAATCGGTCCAGGGGTTGTGAAGATATATGGATCGCGATGTCTCAGTTGGCCGCGAACTACTAGTTTAATATTGATTCTACGTCCGCAAATTATATCAAACACATTATATTTATGTTATGAACTATGTCCGGGTTCTCAATACTCAAGGCCTCGCTACATGGCCTGACCTGACATCGTTTGAGAGAGATGGGTATATACATTTCTGGGGGAACGAAAGGGAGAAGCTGTAACCTTAATAGTTTGTTTCTTTTGCTCCCGTGAAATTCAAATCTAGCTGTCCCTTTCACACGATGTAAGGTCAGACCTTGTGTAGACACCCTAAGTCCCGTACTAAGTAAACCAACAACAAAAAAGAAAAAAACAATTGGGACAATAAACAAATGATCAATTCACGATACTGTTTTGACAGATTGTGTGTCTTTTTTTTTTTTTTCGCATTGTTTTCGTTGTTATAGGCAATTAAAGTGACAAATGTTTTGCGTCGAAAATACGACGAAGAAAAGTAGTTGTTGTTAGAATACCATTTTTTTTTTGAAAAAACAAAACGTAGCGTCGTAAATTATGGTTTATCCAAGCTATTGACACCAAAAACAAAAGACTTGGTTAATATTTAGGTTAATAACAGACTAACCGAAACGGTAATTTCATCAAAAAGTTTACTAACCCTCCCTATCGCACTCACGAGAAACAGAGCGACAGCTATACAATGCCCCAAAACCTCGCGGAAGGACTATCCTCTTAAGGGGACACTTAGGAATAAAAGGACCGGATCAATTCGTTAAATAGATGTTTTATTTTGTGCAGTAATTCAGCAAGAACAAATGCAGAGTACGACCGAGGCCCGGCGGCCGGTCATGCCGAGCCGGATGTCCATCCGCCGGACAAAAGGACGCCGGGCTGTTATTGACCGGTGAGATACTCCCATACAATATTTTTTTAGTGGCAGGGCTGTTTTGCCGTCCACCTGGGGAAGTACCACACCTTTGCCTGCTATTCAACCGCCAAGCAGTAGTGTGCAAACGTTACTATGTTCCGGATTGAACGTCAATGTTTCCAGCGTCAATACTGAGCTTAAAGAGATTTAATATCTCAGAGTGAAGAGCGCAATGCATTGCTGCGTAGTGTTTTGAACTGTTGACGTTCGAAATTCTGAGTGGCGTTGAATTGTTATGGGCAAGCGTGACGCTTACCATCGGGCGAGCGACGTCTCGTCAATCAGTTTCATCATCGAGAAATTATAGTTAGTGTGCTAATGTCCTTAGAAAGATGCATGACTCGATTGTAGTACTGATAAGTACGTAAGATGTCGCTAGTGCTCCAATGCGACATGATCGTCACAATTTCTGCTTGACTTGAAATAGAAACCCGAGCTAACTCATTCGGAATGGTACGGAGAAAAAAACGCTACTTGTTATGAACACTTTTGCATTAATAATATCAGTAAAATTATTTATTTTATATTTTATTTGCTAAACTCGCTAGGTTCTCAAGAGATGGCGTTGAAAACATTATTTTTGGAAACATATTTTTTACGTCGTATATTGCAATCTAATTTGAACTGAACCTTAAATATCGGACTTATACTAATACTATGTTTCTATATTTACCATATTTTCATCAGCTTTTATATCGGTTTGGACATTATCTGACTAAGTACGTAAGCGCCATCTAGTTTTAAGATTTTTCGGGGGTACACTTTTTTGTATGAGACTGTTATCCTTTTAGTGTAGATTTTCTATCGTATTATCTATCGATTTTCGTTTCATTAAAAAAAAAAATTTTTTTTTTCAGGCCCTCCTCTTCAATATCTAATTATAGGACAAAGGCTGACAAAGTATCTTCAGGTAAGGGTGTCATATGTAATAAAAACAAATTATATAGATAATTATTTTATAAATTAATTAAATTATATAGATACCACATTACGAAATCGTTGTTCCGACAGCCCGTAGCCCAAACGGCTGGACTAATTTTGACAATCTAGATGTCGTTGGATTCGTCTTTATGTCCGGAGTGTTATAGGCTACATGACGCAGTCGGGTTTTTCCTTTTTAATAACAATACTTGCCATATTCCAGAGTCCCCGAACGTAGTCTCGAGTCGTTTGGAGTTGAACCTGAAGCCCCCGCGGCGGCTCCACACCGACCCCGTCGTTAGGGACGGTAACGTTGAAAGCAAGCTGCTGCTGTCGCCGCTCAAGCTGCTGGAGCAGAGCTTCAGGGAAAAGGTATACGTTTTTCTTAAACTACTCGAATATTTACATGCAGACTCTAGTGGTATCTTTCTCTCGAATTAGCCCCATAACCCATCACCTACGGATAGGGAACATCAAGACTGTTCAGAAAACTAAAATTTGTATTCAGGAAAAGTTATTGAACATTTTCTAAATCAATTAAATTTGTATGTACTTAAAATTAACAAAAACTCAAGTTTTCAGTTTTTTTTTTTTTTCTTGATTGTCAAAGTGTTTCCCATCCGCAGGTAAAGGGTTTTTTTGTGACTCGATGACGAGACGAGCAAGTCGCTCACCTGATGTTAAGCGTCACGCTTGCCCATAACAGTTCAGTGCCACCCAGAATTTTGAACTTCAACAGTTCAAAACTATGCGCGGCAATGCACTGCGCTCGTCACCCTGAGATTTATTTATTTATTTATTAATAAATGCCTGTCACAATTACAGCAACGCCAAGGCGTATGACAAGCCAGCAACATTTCAGTCAAGCTAAATTAATTAAAATTACTACAAATACAAAATTCTTCATAATATAGATAAATAGATTTTACACGTCAAATATAAAAAAATTGGTCCAAAATATTAATTAATTGAAAATTATAACTACAAAATAAATGTCAACTTAAAAATCTAATACACACATTCACAAACATACATAAACACATGTTAGATGTTAAATGTCTGTATGCCCAGTAATTACGCTGGAAACATTGCCCTTCAATCCGGAACAGTAATGTATAGTAGTGTTACTGGTTGGCGGTTGAATAACTGGCAAAGGTGTGGTACTTCCCCAGGCGCACTCTGCAAGAGAGCCCTACCGCTACAACTATTCATCTGTGTTATAATGAATACCCAGATGGTGTGCGCGGGCGTGAGAGACGCGGTGCTGGACGACGCCGTCGTCGACATCCTGAGGAGGAAGTTCAGGAAACCGAGGCCCATGTGCGAAAGGAAACGTATGGTCAAGTGAGTTCTCTCGTTTATAACGAGTAATAAACTAAATACCTAATATCACCCCTTTAGGGATTGATTTTAGAAAAATATTTATTTATTTAATAGACACCAACATAATGTACGTCATTGTAACAAACAAGGAGGCAAGCAGTGGAAACAGGCTAAACGTCACCACAATTATAGGTGCAGACTACATGATATTAAGAAGCGAGTTTTACTTAAATAGTAACAGTCAACGACTTAAAAATAAATCTATATAATTATACATAGTAAAGTGTGAATAAAGAAAGTCACACAAAAATTACTCTTTGCCAATACTAAACAATACACTGCAAATCGATAATTTAAACTACCCTGCGCCGCCAGAAAACAGGTCAATGTCTTTATCATGGGAGAAAACATTAATCTCGTTGACGAGTCTGTTAATAGGAGCATTTTTACTGAGACATTCTGAATTGTTACACTGGTTTTATGTTATTTTTTGTACTATGTATGTAATTTCTGGTGTGAACAATAAAGAGTTTTATATATATATATCATTAATTAAGCTATTACACACCGGGTTTTATTGGCTTAGCGTGAAAAAAGATTTTATTTCCATGCAAAGTTTGGGGGTCATTTTTACCCCTTTAGGAGTGGGATTTGGCAAAACCCGTTCATATTGTTCACCTAGACCATTTGAGGAGTATTGGGTTCAAAATTCACGTCTCTATCATAGGCTCTTTGGTCTGTGCGTTGTTTCCTAGAAAATGACTTGTTTTATATACATACTAGTTGTTACTCGCGACTTTCGCGTGGACGTAAAAAAGTACGTCTTTCCGTCTTTGTTATATACAGTAACTCCTTATTAAATTTTATCAAGATCCGTTCGTTGAGTCGTGATAACGCTAGAAACATCCAGACAGAGAGAAAGCTACTTCCAACAATTCGCTAGATGGCGTTGATCCATTTTTGTGTAATTTTTTGACGTTTTGTGTGGGCTAAACGTTGTAATGGAAGAGTTTTTAATCGCGCAAGCGATGTTTTTTCTTTGGGACATGAAGAGGTATGAAAATTAATACGTTCGTATTAATTTTCATACCTCGAAGCTTTATTGGCATTATTGGTTTTACGACTGTGGCTATGTTCCTCTGAATTATAATATTAGTTCGGATATATATTGTACCTATATTTTATTGTGATATTGAAATTTTCAGCGACATCCTCGACGGCGTTTTCGACGATCTCTTGAAAGGCTCGAAACAAAAGGACCAAGTTAAAGAATGGTGTTCGCCAAAAAAATGCTTCAACCCCATAGAAGATTCCAAAGTAAGAGCCGTATTTCTGTCTGGACAAATTTAATGATTGTTATCGGGGCTTAACCGCGCTAAAACTAGGTCACACCCTCATTTCACAGAGAGACGACCCGCATTCTGCAGTCAGCTCGTGACTGCGGCCATTGAAACTTTGCCGAAACGTCGATGTATATAAATAAACTAGTTTTAGCGTGGTTAATTAAGTCCTGATAACAAACATTAAATTAAAATTAAAATCGCGAAAGTTTAAAAGTTATAAATATCAGAATTTAATATAAGAATTTATATCAGTTTTCTCTGGGATATTTATTTTTGTTGCCTTTAGTTTTTTTAAGTTAAGTGTTGATAAAAAATGTTAAGTTTGACAAAAGGCACGCACACCGGAGTCCGTGGAGCTAAGCAAACAATTAAAAAAAAAACTACTAAAAAGTAACATTATAATATCAACCATTTAAGAGACCAGGCACAGAAGATTCTAATATAAAGATTGCTACGAACTAGTTAAATTGTGTGTTTAAAACTGTGAGAGCAATTTTCAAATGTTAATTATAAACTTATTTCATTGGCATATATTTTTTTTAATTAAATTAGTGAATGAATATGGATTTTATCTTATTACAGGAACTACAATATGAATTCAGCGACACAACAAAAGAAGACAAAGGCCAAGAGAAGGAAAACGACTCGAATATATCTAATACACCCTCGAAGGATCCTAGGAATAATAAAGTAGAAGGTGTCATATCAAATCTTATGAATACAGACGAAAATGTTAAAAGTGTAAAACATCAAAATAAACTTGATAATTTTATAAATAGTGACGTAAAACAAAACGAGATTAAAATTGAAGAAAGTTTAGTTAATAATACGACGGAACACTGTAATTTATACAAAAATGATACGAACACTCAATGTGATACCGAAATCGAAGAAAATTCTAGAAAAAACAGTGAAGATAATTGTAAAAAGGAAAGCAATTCCATTTCTGAGGCAGATATTAAAAATATTAGTGAAAATTTTACTGAAAACAACACAAATACAATAGAATCATCAACAAAAAATTCTAGCGAAAGTTGTAGGAAAATAAGGAATTCCACAAAAATTTTACAAAATAGTGGTGATAGTAATGAAGGAAACAATAATGATATAAATAGTAACACAATAGAAGCTGAAAGTAAAATTAACGAGACTCCAAAGAATGAAGTAAGCTGTAGAATGTTAAATAAATCCATTTCCGAATCTTTCGTTACTGAAAACAGCAAAGATATTGTTGAAACAGACGATTCAAAAACAAAAACGCAAAAAGATGATTCAGAAAAAGAACAAATCAACGTAGAAAACAAAAAAGGCAAACTTAATAAAAAACCGTCATCCCGAAAAAGAAAACGTTCAAGAAGAGGCAATAGAAAACTCAAAGGCGTTCAAAAACCAAAACATTTTGCAATTAAAAACGAACCTTTCAAAGATAAACCAAAAGTTCGATCAAAATCTGAGTCTTCGACTGATATTCATATTTTAAAACGGCTCTTGACAGAGAAAGATCTGTGTTCTCAACTGCTATTAGAATTAACGACAGGAAAAGCTAACCGAAAAAAATTTGCGAATTCAAATTTGACCGACACAAAAATTAATGACGTTCAATATAACACAACTGAAACCCCAAAATTGATAAACGACACTTCAAAGTATTTACACGAGATTCCAAAAGAAAGTATGACTTCAAAAAGTAATACCCAAAAACGTAGTATCACAAAAAACTCCGAAACTCCAAAAGCATCACGGAAGACACCAAAAAACTTGGCGGCTAATGGCTTAAAAACGACAAAAAACTCAGTTAAGAGTTCAAATACCTTAGAAAGGACTCGGACAGAGTTAAATGAGAGAAACTCAGCTCCAAGAAACTCAGATAAGAATATACATTTAAACAAAACTAGAAAAGACTCAGATTATAGTCCGAAATCCGTAAAAAAGATTCAGAACGATATAAATCAGAGAAACTCGACTCCGAAAGACACGAATAAGACAACGATTTCAAATAAAACTACAAAGGACTCCAATAAAAACCCTAAATCTCAAGGGAGTCCAAAAAGCTCCGATCAAACCCAAAGCTTAACTAAATATCCGATAAACTTAGACGATTTAAACAACTTGATAGATACTCCCAAACATAAAATAATAGATATACAACAAGATTCAAGTCTAGAAATTTCCGAAAACAATCAACATGTTAACATAGACGTTATAAAAATCGAGGACAGTCCTACGACTGGCGATTCTTACAAAAATTTAAAAATTATACAACCAAAACAATTGAAAACTTGCTTTAAGTTCAGCCCCACAAAAGATACTTTAGATAAAAACGATATAGACATAGATTTGGAGAGTTTCAAGAAGGAGTATTTAAATGAAGTGGATAGAGAATTCAAGTGTAGTTTTAAACATAAGCACGTCGAAAAAGCGTCAGATGAACGAAGGTTTCGTTCGCCGATAGATTTTGCTATAGATGCGGCAATTAAAAAAGAAATCGACCCAACAATTAATAATAAAAAAAGGAAATTATCTGAAAGCGGAGTCAAGTTGCTTTTCGATAACAGCTTTGTTAAGCGGAGAAAAATATCAGAAAGCTGCTTGAAGCTTGGTTATCTCAATGAGATACCAGAAAAATGTGAAGATATAGACAAAACATCAACTGATAATAAGGAAAGAAGGAAGACGGACAAAGAGAAACGGAGGAAGAAGGAAACGAAAGAGAGGCGTAAAGCAAAGAAAAACAAAAGAAAATCATCCAGCGACAAAAATATAGAAGTGACGATAGACTCTTCCGAAAAGAGAAGCGTGAAAAACAAAAAAATAAAGAAAAAAATCAAAACCAAATTCGCAATTCAAAACGAGAATATTCAAGTCAAAATCAAATGGAAGAAGAAACAATTCAGCTTGAACATCGAATCGAAGAAACAAGCTACAAAGGAGAAAAAAATTAAACACGATTGTTCTAAATTCAAACAGTACGTTTTGCAATTTCCCGAAGGTACTTCGAAGGAGGTTTTGGTAAAGCCCGAAAAAAGAGTTTGTCCTTTAAAAAGAAAATATATTAAAAACGAAAAAAGTCCCGATAACATGAAGCAATTGTCCATACAAAGCTTCTTCAAAGTAAAATCTGAAAGATAATTTTAATTTCTATTTGATGCAAGTTGAAAAGAAGTAAGTTTTGAAATTCAAGACTGAATTTGATAATTTATTTATGTACTGGTGCTGAGAAATAAAACTACACATTTTAAAATACCTGTATCTGTCATAGACTAGCTATGTAATTATTGGTTGAAATATCTATTCACATTTTTTAAATAGCTTGATTGTCACTGTAAAATCCGAAAGGATAATTTACATTTCAGTCAAATTATTATTATTACTAACTGTATTTTATACTGAATTTTGTACATAATTATTTGAATATTGTGTACTGAGCTCAGATTGGTGGTTTATCGATGACGCATGCCTAAAGCCATATAGCAAGAAAAAATCTACCATTCTAGTAGTTTGTATATATTTTTTTTTAATTATAAGCAATTTTTAATTTGGCTCCGTTTCTGTAGTATTTTAAGTTTTATTCATTATTATTTTATGTTTTTTTCGTCTTCTTAATATAAATATATTAAGTACGCAGCTAATATTGTTGTTTAATCACATGTATGTTATGTTCGTATGTAAGTTTTACACATAAAATAAAAGTTAAAAACTTTTTTTTTTTTTTTTTGCTTAACCTTTAATCCTTAAATTAAACATTCCTTTGCATACACACGGTTTTCAATTTCGTATTAATGTACTTGCTATAATAATATTTGACGAAGGACCTGTCTTAGTAAACAAGAATGGACATAAACGCCTCTTATGGGCCGGTTTCCCTGATTCTCGTTATAATCTCATGTTATATAGATATTTTTTATTTTGACGAAGAAAAAAAGGTTTTTTTCCTATTATGTTTTATTGGCTCCTGTAGGCGTAACCTTGAGATAAGCCAATGAGAACGCTTGGTCTCAGTCCCGCAACCCGCCCCTTAATCCAACTTTGGTGATATTTTTTTCGTAAGTCGGAACAATGATATCGTGCGGTATCTATAATATTATAATCTGTGACTAATAGAAAATAACGCAGTTACTAAATGACTCGCTACATCACCTGACCTGACATCGTGCCAAAGGGACAGCTAGTCTTGAATTTCACGGGAGCAAAATAAACAAACTACTAAGGTTATAGCTTCTCCCTTTCGCTCCCTAGAAACTCATAGATAGCCATATTTTTTATGCTAGGTCAGGTAATGTATAGCCACTTGATTGCGTATATAAACTTGGGCTAGGGGTTCTTAAACATGGTAGGATTTTTTGGTAAGCATTTTTGTCCTACTGTGGCAACATCGTTCCATTGTTTACAACGCCAAACCAAACGAACGAAACAAAAACAAGTACCTACTGACAGACAGTCCGAGTCCGACCGAGAGTCAGTTATTTTTATCCTTTGTTTGATTGAGTGCGTGATAACTAAAATAATAATCTGAAAATTCTAATTAAGAATAAGTCACATTTAGTAATAGATTAAGCTATAGCTTCTTGTCGAAGTTTTAGAAATTACAATCTTTTTTTACAACCGAGTTCTTTGTTTGAAAGTGTAAGAATTTGTGCGACGTTGCCACTCCTCTACCCCAGATTTCTTATATGGTTTTTTGCCCGTTAAGGATTTTTAGAACGAAGTTCTATTATTCCAAAGATTCTTGAACACATTTTGAGTGAAAATAATCCTAAAGGAATGGTCCAGTGTTTTGAAATGTGTGACTTTGAACGCTCCTTAATTTCTGACGCAATATTACCGATCTGGCAACAGCGCGCGGTGTTGGAGTGAGGACATTCTGATGTATTAGACAAAACCCATCGGATTTTCTCCGATTTCACACACCATCTCTCGTTTATGAGGTAAGTTTATTTCCCAACATATTTCTTATTATGTTTAAGTTAATAAATTAAAGATTTTGCCAAAAATAAGTGTAACGGACTTTTGAAAATTCCCGCCGAATGACGTAATTCGGCGCGATCCGCCATCTTTTTCGGGAACAATCAGTCATCTGTCAAGCTCATTGGAATTTGTTCGTGCGCAGTGAAAAATAAAAAAATCTCACACATAGGGTGGTTTTTCTCACAATCATCACCACGGAAGCATCCGGGTAAGTGTTTTCTATAATTTTACATGAAAATTGGCGTCCGTTACGCTTCTTTTTAAAGTGTCATTTGTATTTGTCGAACATAACCTCACATCGGTCGGTTGCTACGCTGAGGTCCGAGTTTTTAGGTCAACCAGTGTCTTCTTCATGGCGAAATTGCGTATTTATTTGCATAATCATCAAGCGGGCCTTATATGCCAGTGAAATCGTTGGGCTTACGACGTGGGCTTGTCAATTGACTTGTAGATTCAGTCAGTACCTACTTACCTACCTACCTTCTATCAATGACAAACTGACAAAGTAGATAGCAAAGGCAAAGCTTTTTAATAGCTTTATAAGTTCCGTAAACGATATAATTTAGATACAGATAGGACTGTCCTGAATCAAGTTTCACACTCATATGTTTCATAAAATAATCAATCCACCTGCAAAGGTCCCAAGGTACCTTGTCTACCTTCTTTACCTCCATTCAAAAACGTGTACCTTTATTAGCTGCCTGATCAATGGATCTTGAAGTTTACTTATGTTCAATTAGTTTTCTTTGCTTTTCTAGAGATTTCTCAATAATTGAGTCTACAACTTGTTGAAACGTGCAAACATATGTTTCGCAATTTTTCTGCAATAATTATTATACCTACTTGGAATGTATCCAAATTTCTGTTATCATAGATGACTTGGATAGAGTTCATTTTCACTAAGGTTTGAGTGTAGTTCGGACTGAGTTAGTAAATTAGAATATACAATGAACTCCTTTAATTTTAGTACCAGTGTTCCATGTAACTGTACAAGCTAGTATTCTAGAGCAGCGGCTCCCAAACTTTTTTGGCGATGGAACCCTTTTGGAAAGTAAAATATTTGATATCCCTATAATCCTATCAAATCAAAAGCTGGTTTTATGCATATTCTTTATGTTGTACTATCTTAGTACACATTCCACTACTACTCTTTTAGTTTAGTCTGCTTCCTCATACTTAGTAAGTGCCCTTTTAGTATCTTTTTTTTCAATGTATTTTTGCGGAGCGTCCACAAAGGCTTTGGGGTGCCCTGAATTTACAAATTAGGTTGTTGGCATCTCTCTCTCTTCCAGCTTTTCATAACAAGACTTAGTTTTGTACTGCTAGTTTTTAAATGTGAAGTTGACGATTCAATGATATATATATCTATCTTAGTATGCCTTAATTTTTTTCGCTTTTGGGTATCACGAGTGCGGAGTGTGACACCAAACAGCAAAAGACCTGTTTTGTACCCCCTAAACAGCCACGGCACGCAACCTGGCTAGACGCCCTAGATCAGGGCCTGCTGGCATTGAGCTATGGGCAAGTGTGGTGCTACCATCAGTCAAGCGTCATTATATGTCGATTAATAACAAAACAAATCTCAAATTATCCACTACAATAATAATTCATCTATTACAATAAAGATGAAAGGAAGCTATATTTTTGTTTATGGCTAGGTTAAAACTAATAGTTACTCACAATCCCTCGACGGATTTTTGCTTATATTCAAACTTAAAAATTACATTGAAATAGACTACTTGCCTAGTAAAATTCATGAAGGATTGAAAGATGTACTTCCACAAAGTAATCTCTGATTCAGTTACCTAGTTATTTCATGTCTTTCACGAGCCGTACCGAGAACTCAACCCCATGCCTTTACAACACGTGTACTGATTCTTCTCATATTTTTACTTAAAAATTGCACTGAAATGAACTACTTGCCTGCAAAATTTCATGAAGATCAGATCAACGGTTTGTAAGTTATCACTAAACGAATATATATACATACAATACAACAGATCCACTTTGCTCGGTCAATTCGACAGTTTACTACTGCTTTAGCCTTTTTACCTGACTGCCCTAGAAGAAGGGTAATGTTTTGGGGGTGTATATAAGTGTGTTCCTATATTACCTCCTGTAGCTGTAATTTCACAAGTGAGGCATCGTTGGATTCGTCTTTACGTCCTGAGTGGCGTAGACTAAATCTTGCAGTCGGGTAGTTTTTTTTTTTTCAATAATATTACATGTAACATCCCAATGCTGGGATATTGGCTTACCCTCAAAGGGTGACTGGAATGAGTTCTTAGAATGTACGTACGTATATACCACTGGCTTTTTGGTAAAGGCACAAATCACATTAGATACCGCATTACGAGATTCGTTGTTCCTAGAAAAAGTTACCAAAGTTTAAAAGACGCGAGTCGCGGGGAGTGCGACCAAGCGTTCTCAACGGTTACGCCTACTCGCGCCTAACAATCACCCAATAGGAGTAATTTTGTATAAGTGTATTTAGACTGATGCGTGGTGCGCTTCGAGCGTCCTGAATACAGAATCTAGAGTGTGACCTATGGGTAAAGGTAAACATCGTAAGGAAACCTGCATATTTCCAGAGAAGAAATTCGATGGTATTAGTATTCCATAGTAATTGTCATGTTATTGTGCAATATTCCTAGTTAATACTGGGACAATCCATATGGTTGAAATGGTTATGCAACAAACTAGTTATTGAGTCAGTCAACTGCAGCAATACTGATGTGTAGTTTTTTTTTTTACTGGGTAACTGTGACGGCACGATCAAGTCGCTCGCCTGATGGTAACCGCCACGCTTGCCCATAAAAGTTCAAAGCCACAAAGAATTTTGAACTTCAGCAGTTAAAAATACTGTGTGACAATGCACTGTTTTTAATTTTTGCCGAAGGAGAAGGAATCTATTGTTTTTTCGTTCTCCGTCGCCAAAATTAGAAATAATTGTTTCGAAATTCAATTGTAAGTTCGTACAATTTGGGATTTGATATATCAATGTACATCAGTGCTACAGATTTTAGTAGTTTTAAAAAAAAATTGCTTCTCGAGTGGGGCCGCGCCCTAAAGTAGCGAACAGCTGTGCTTAGTAGGGCGACGATAAGAAATTAGGTTATCACCACTACATCACGTTTTCAACCTCAATGTGGTTGCTTAGTGTCAGCACAGAATAAATAGTAAAGTATATTTGACCGAGCGAAGCGAGGTTCTCACAGTCTATGGGAACTAGTCGACGTTTATACGTATGTTTGCTTGTATGTTTGTGTGTATATTTGTCCGACGATAACTTGCGAACTTTTGATCTGCCCCCTTATTATGGATCTTCCTGATAGTGATCGTGCGCGTGCGGGAGCGCACATCGTACGAGTAAGTTGGTAAGAGCGGGTCCGATTGACGTCATAGTAGGAATCACGAACGTAAATAATAAGGATGCCGATCTTCATAACATTTTAAATGCAAGTAGTTGATTGCAATACAATTTTTTAAGTTAGTAATATATTAGTAATATCCATCCAGGGGTTATGAATATTTTGTGCCACGTCTCGTTCTTATTTTTCGGAATAAAATTGTGTTGTAGATAGATGGATATAATTTATTGTATTTATTCCAGATCAAGAGAACTCTTGTCCATTGTCTGATCTGATGAAATATAATCCCGATCTCGAGAAATAAAAGATAATAAACTTGTAAATAAAAATACTATTTTCGTTCGTAAATTCGACATTCGTATCGGATTAAAAGTATTTTATTATATTATATAACATTGCTCCAAGAATAAATGCCTTTGCTCCAAAATTATCTGAACAGGTGTGCAAGTCGAGGAACTAAAGTATTCCGATCTGAGGCTATCAGTTTCGTTCAGAAAAGACGATAGTGTCTCCCCCACTGATTACAATGTGGGGGAGACACCACAGTATTTTCTGAACAAAACCGGTAGCCTCACATCCAAATTCTACAACAAGTAACAAGCAAGTAAGTATATTTGGGTAAAAACTAGTATATTTGGAAACAAATGTACGTAAATAAATGTATGAGGACAGCTTGTGTACCAAGATAATAATATTAAGAGTGTGTGAATCGTTCAAAATGGCTCAAAACCGTAGAATTTGGTCAAATTTATTTATTTATTTAATAGACACCAACATGATGTACGTCGTTGTAACAAAGAAGGAAGCAAGCAGTGGAAACAGGCTAAACGTCACCACAATTATAGGTGCAGACTACATGATATTAAGAAGCGAGTTTAACAGTCTACGACTTAAAAATAAATTTTTAAATCGTGGCGTAAAATAGGCGTGGCGTAAGGCGTAAAATTTTCTTTTTATGGCGCGAATGTAAGTAAATTGCTTGCAGATGTTTTTTCGCGTCGAGTTGGTCGGTTCCCAAATAAGTAATTTTGGTCCTCCGAGCAGGACTTTCAGTTGTATTTTTTATTACACGTCATTATAAATATATCTATACAAAATGGGTTACACATGTCACACATTATTATAAAATCTATTAAAAAATGGGTTACACGCGTTGTTTAGTACCCGACTGCCCAAGAAGGAGGGTAATGATTTTGGGGTGTATGTAAGTATGTTTGTGTGTTCCTATAGTAACTCCTGTAACCTAATCGGCTTGACCGATTTTGATGAGTGAGGTGTCGTTGGATTCCTATTTACGTCCGGAGTCACATAAGCTACATTTTGCAGTCGGTATTTTGTTTTTCTTTTAATAATAATACTCGTTGTTTTATTACTCGACAATAATAATTAATGTACTATACTCTGGGTGGCCTTGATAGATATAATTTCCGTGACGTCAAAAACATACGTCACCAGAATAAAAGACCAGCTGTTCTCGCAGAATGCCTTCAATGTGACCAGCAATTAGTTATAATGACGTTTAACGTGTTTTCAACTTTCCCGTTGACGGAATAATGATGTATTTTGCAAATATTGTTTTCGAATAATGTATGAAAAGGCAATAAACATGTATTCGTTATATAAGGTAATTCATATTTCTAGAAACGTTTGTCACATCAAATTAGATCACATTTTTTTCGAGACGAGATTTGAAGATCAGCTTTTGAGAATAGAGGTCCAGCTCGCTCTCATAATATTGTATTCTCATCGGAACTTGACAGGCATGCAAAATTTTAACTCAATTGAACAAGGGGAACTAACTGGTCTTAAATTCAGTTGCAAGATTTGACCTTAACGTATATACATACATATATACATACATGTACACATATATACACTTAACATATATACATACATGTATATATGTTAAGGTCAAAAGAAGCCATGTCTCAGGATTTTTTGAAAATCAACCCCCCTAAAGAGGTGAAATGGGGTGTTCCATTTACTGTAGCCTAGGCGAGCGAAGCCGTGCGGGCTAGCTAGTCATCAAACTATGAGTCCAAACATCGAACCTAGACGTGACAATAAGCGATAACATTTGTAATGTTGTGAAAAATAACGATGACGCAAATAACATTGAATTCTAAATAAATAGACCGTGATTCTAAGGCCACATACTCGACGAGTGTCGAGGGAAGCAAGCAGAGACTTAGTATGACCACGTAACTGCCGCTCGTCATGCTCCCCGGCTTGCACAATTTGCACATAGCTCACGATTTTGTCGGGTTTTTTTTCGAGCGCGAGTCAAAGGACCGGCGAGTTACATAGAAGACAGCGAGGCGAGGCGCGAGTAGAGCAGCGCGAGGAGCGTAGTGTGGCCGCTGGGTAAAAGATAGGTACATCGAGTCGAGACAAAATAAAACTATACTTATTAACACCTAGCGAACTATAGGAAGTAACTTTGTCTCTCTCTCTGTCTGGATGTTTGTCGCGATATCACGGCAGAACGGATCATGATAAAATTTGATAAGGACGGAGATAGGATATTATTTTTAGGTCCACGCAAACGAAGTCGCGGGTAACAACTGGTACTTATATACAACCTAAAAACATTAGCCTTCTTTTTCGACAGTCGGGTAAAAAGTAGCCTATTACATTCCGGAAATAAAGAGGAATCTAACGACTCCTTATTTGTCGAAATCGGTCAAGCCATTTAGGCTATAGGAAGTAATATAGGAACATGCTTATATACTCCCCAAAAACATTACCTTCCCGCTTGGGCAGTCGGGTATAAAGATTTCAGTTCTGAATTTCTCCCTCACATGTACGTCTCTGGGCGAGTTATTATTTGTATTGTTGACCGAGCGAAGCGAAGGTCTCACAGTTTACTGGGACAAATCAGCATTTGTATGTATGTTTGTGTGTATATTTGTCCGATGATAACTTGCGAACCTTTGATCCGATCTTCATGAAATTTTGTAGGCAAGTAGTTCATTTCAATACAATTTTCGAATATGAGCTGAATCGGTCCAGGGGTTGTAAAGATATATGGGTTGCGAGGTCTCAGTTCGGCGCGAACTACTAGTAACTTACTAGTTGAAAAGTTCTTGTGAGAAGTACGAATAGAGGGCAATATGTTTTGGTAACTGGTAGACGAAAAGTCATCTCTACGCTGTCTTATCGTTTGGACTTTTATCGGGAGATAATAGTATTTGCGTATTTATAAAAAATATCGATATAAAAAGTAGATAACAATTCTAGTGACTGACAGACAAAGTATAGCCTAAACCGGCGGGTAGAACGCAGATTTTATGTATAGATTACAACTTCGACCAAAGTAAAATGAATGGGCGGGCCCAAGTAAGAGACACTAATCTTTGAAGACTTTAAATAAGACACCTTGCTTCAGTATCGCGTTCACTCGGCTTGCAGAATAGACCAGCAGAAAATAAACCTATATTTTACCCTGTTTACGCAGGTGTACTTAATTTGCTGCGCAGTAAACGCGTAACTGCGTCTCAAATAAGCTAAAACGAGTTTGCGCCGAACTGAGACCTCGCGTCCCTATAACTCCACAACCACCAGACCGATTCAGCTCATATTCGAACTAAACAATTGAATTATAATGAACTACATGCCTACAATATTTCACCAAAATCGGATCTATGCTTTGCAAGTTATCGTCGGGCAAACATACATACAAACTCAGACTTGTGGACTCCTTCGCTCGGTCAAGTATAGTGACGAGATGACTTTTAGGATTCCTTTTGCTCACTATGCTGTGTTGGGGCTATACATTTAGTCCTTTTTACACCATATTTGTTTGTCTGTTTCTCAGCAGTTATAATAAAGAGTATGCTAGCTCATAATTTGTATGAGCAAATTTTACTATGACCGAAATCGAGACAAAAAAAGAATATAACGGCTTGACCTATTTTGACGGGCGACTTTGTGTCGTTGGATTCGTCTTTATGCCCGGAGTGACATAGGCTACGTAACGCAGTCGGATTTTATCTTTTTCTTTTGATTATAATACTGGCTAAGGTTTTTTTTTCTCATTCTTCCTAAGAGGATTTTGGCGTCGCACGTCTTATGCATTTGCCAGTGTCAAAGTTTTGTTAGATATTATCAAACAAGTCATAGTCCCGGTCAAAGGCGAGCAAAGCAAGTCACGGCCAAGTCCAAGTCATGCCCGAGCAAAGTGGTGAAAACTTTACTAGAGCCTTCTATGGAGTTTTGGAAACGACACGAAAATTCACGTTTCGCGACATTATACCATTCACCAACACTCGTGCATGTTCACGAACACTTAACGGGTAAAAATTCACCGTCTTTACACATTAACACTCGAAATAACACAAGTTTTGGAAAATAATGAAATGACGCGACATGAATTCTTCACGTTCCCGCCAAAAACTCTACTGGCTAAGTTTAAATATGAGCAAAATTGGTCAAGAGGTTGTGAAGGCGTAGGAGTGGTAAGATCACAGTTCGGGGCGAACTTCTGGCATAAAATTAATAATCGATGTTTAGTCTAGAAATTGTCTTGCGCATCCATATTTCCGGCGACATTTTTGTGTTTTTTCAACAAACTGCACAGACCTTGACTTGGACCTGTTTGACGTGGTGCTATATAAAAATAGAACATTTCTCAATCATCGGCAACTGTGAGTCGGTTAGCATGTTTTTGAGGGCGTTCGTTTGTTTGTAAATAAGTATTTTTGTTTGAAGACGACCTGCGACTTTTTTTTTTACTGTCATTGCTGACCTTTTAATTAATTACGTATATCTAGATAAAGTTCAATTTTGATTGCTCTCCTCTCTTTTGGGTCCATATGTAACTTTGTACTACGACAATTTAGGTTTTTTACCGCCTTGAAAGCCTTAAATTAATCTGAATCCGATTCGCCAAGAAGGAATGTAATGTTTTTGGGGTGTTTGTCACTATGTTTGTATGTTCCTTTATTACCTCCTGTAGCCTAAACGGCTTGACAGATTTTGACGAATGATGTGTCGTCGGTTTCTTTTTTACATCCGGATTGTCACAGCTATGCTATATGCTATATGACTCAGGCTGTATTTTTCAGTCGGGTATTTTGCTTTTATTTTAATAATAAGACTTGTTTATGTGTCTGTTACTAGATAAATATATAATAAATAAATAAATATCTGGGACATTTTTGCACACACGGTCATCTGACCCCAAACTAAGCAAAGCTTGTAATATGGCTGCCAGAGACTGATATACGTACATAGATATTTTTAAATACATACTTATATAGATATTAACACCCAGACATAGAACAAACACAAATTTTCATCACATAAATGTTTGTCCTAGATGGGAATCGAACCCACGCCCCCAAACTCAGAAGGTAGGTTCACTACCAACTGAGCCACCGGGGCAGTCATATGACACTGATATAAACTGTTAGACGCATAAAGCCAAAAACGCAAAATGTCAAATGTAAGCATAACACCATCTTCGCTGATGCCATTTGACGTCATTAAAACTAAAGCGCCTCATCTGTTCGATAAAAACATAAAAACGTTTTAGTAAAAGGCCTAAGTCGAGCAAAAGATAGCGCTATACTTTCCGCGTTCAGATGAAAAGAGATGGAAAGTAAAAAAATAATAATATCTAATAACATCTAAACCAGGAAATCAATAAAAATTCTGTTGTATGCTATCCTAGATATTATTATTACCTCACTATTAGTGTAATTATCACTTGAATATATAAAATGGTATCCGCAACCTAGCGAAAAAAAAATTGATTTTGATTTTGGATTTTTTTTAATGAATTTTTGAGAATTTAATGTTATCGTTTTTTATAATTTAGCTATAGTACTAAAATATCGAAAAAAATATGTCTTCAAATTACATAATATCTAAAATTATATCTCGTAATCTACATAATTAATGAGTTACACAGATTAGAAAAACAACATTTATTTCGGTTTAGCTCCTTAAGCTTTAACAGTTTATCACTTCAAGGCTATTTGCAATTGAATTCAAGACCTCTCAGGCCTCTTTCATCATCGCCAAGTAAAGTCCCATGTAAACTACTCGCCAGTTAAACTGGCAAGTAAATGTAGTATCTGCTAGTTTAAAAATGTCGGATTATCGCTAACCGTCATTGAACAAAAAGTAATATTATTAAAAAAATATATACTCGACTACAAAATGTGGCCTATGTATTGTCACTTCAGGCATAAAGAGGAATTTAACGACAACCGTCAAAATCGCCGCTTAGGCTATAGGAACATAATTACAAATTTACCAAAAATATACTCCTTGGGCAGTCTGGTAAAAACAAAAGCAACTCGGGACTTTTACTTGCCAAATAGTACTAATTGAAACACTTAATCAGCTAATCTACTGCCTGTATCTAGTTGATCTAATCAGCTAACTGGCAGCTGGCACTTTAGTTTGAGATGATGAAACAGGCCCTAAGAGCATGGAGCAAGTCCACACACTGGTACTCCAAGGTAAAGATAAGTAAACGGAAAAACTTGCCTACCTTGGGACTTTTTGTGCCGATAGACAGTGTTCCCGTGGTGTGATAAGTTTTTATATCAACAGAAAAAGTTTGACGTTTTGACAGTCTGAATACGGACGTTATTTCTAAAGACTCGGCCATATCAAATCCAGTTGCGGTACCGTGGATATTGGCCTACCCTCGAAGGTTGATTAGGCCATATTCGCTGGCTCAGTGCGGGGTTGCCGGATTCACATATGCCATTGAATTTCTTCTCCGGAAATATGTAGGTTTCCTCACGATGTTTCTCTTCACTGAAAAGCCAGTGGTATATCCGTACCGTACGTAAGGTCCAAAGAACTCTTTGGTACGGGCCCACGAATAAGAGGCGAGCGAGCGTCCCATTCTGTTACTACGACTTATACCGCGGGGGCGGTACATGTTTCCTAGATATATACAGAACTAGTTGTAACCGGCTACTTCGTTCGCGTGGGCATAAAAAAGTATCCTATATCCGTCTTTGTGATATAGAAGTAACTCCTTATCAAATTTGATCAAGATCCGTTTAGCCGTGATAACGCGACAAACATCCAGACAGAGACAAAGTTACTTCCACTTCCTATAGTTCGCTAGATGGCGTTGATCCACATTTTTTGATGTTTTGTTTGGACTGACAGGTTGTAATGTTGGGAGTTCAGAATAGCGCAAATGAAGTTTTCATACCTCGAAGCTTTATTGGTCCTGATATTACTGCAGCTATATTGCTCTGAATTATACTATTAGTTAGGATTAGGAATAGTTAGGATTCTATGAAAGACGTCATATGTAATACCTTACGCGTGCTGTCGTCGTGCACCTCACTTCATGCAGTGTAACACCTTGCATATAATTTTATTGTTTTACTTCACCCGCAACGGTGCGTAGGTAGGCCTCCTACTACGACATTTTGAAGGTCGCTGGTAACCGGTGGATAGTGCAAATTGTCGTTCAGTCGGTCTAAGTGGGAGGTCTTAGTTCAGCAGCGGACGTCTTAAGGCAGTCGATGACGATGATGGTGATGGACTGCAAGTGGATTTGGTGTGGCCGAGCTTTAAGACTCTAAATCTGCTCCATTGAGGGCCGGCTTCCCTGAATCTCGCGATACATAGAGGAAATCAAAAAAAAAACATTATGATGAAGTTGGTTTTTTTTATTTAAAATTATTTCCCTACCTTTTCTGGCCCTTAACGATTGTAACAAGTTCCAGCACACAACTTTTCGCCCTCATAGTACTAAGCATGGCTTCCAAGTGTGGAAACCTTAACAAAACAAGTTTTAAACTCATTTATATTCTAACAACTAGCGCCTCAATTGGCGATACCATTAAATTAAAATATTCTGTGATCGTACATTGTATAGTAAGATCCAATTTATGGTGGCTGTGAAAATAGAGCGAGGCTGCGCCTGCGCAACATCAAACAAGTAATATTATTAAAAGAAAAACAAAATAACCAATTGTAAAATATAGCCTATATCACTCCGGACGTAAAGAGAAATCCAACGACACCTCACTCGTCAAAATCGGTCAAGCCGCTTAGGCTACAGGTATTACAGGAACACACAAACATAGTAACATACTTATTATACTTACGTACTTACATACACCCCAAAAACATTACCCTCCTTCTTGGACAGTCGGGTAAAAATATCGGATGCCCGTCAGCATGCTAACACTAGTCTTGCCAAATTTCATAAAAATGTTTTGTCTTATAAAAAGAAGCAAATAAACAAATAAATAGTCAGATTCCGAGTTGTTATTTGAATCGGAACTCTATCAGCATTGACAAAGAAAATAATGTAAACTTTAACTTCTAAATGATGATTTTTTTAAACTTTATTTCAATGCTAGTAAAGTTTTGATACCGATAGCTTCTACGTCTGCGGTCCACCAGCCAGCTTAAGATCATACAAGGGCTTGCATCAGATAACTTCAACTTCGGTCCTAATATTGAAATTTGAACCTAATATCGTGCCATATTCAGCAGAATTCCAATTAATACCCCACACACCGTCCTGGCCCTTCAGGTATCTATATTGAAATTTAAGCTTAAATTCATGACGGGTACGGCAGAATTTCAAATGACAAACTATTGCTTCCATAGTCAACACACAGATTACATATCAGAGTGTATGTGCGTCACGTACGCGCTGCGTGCTAGTGGCCTTGTTTGGAGGCTGCGCGTGCGCTTCATATGGGCCTCGTTTTTATCGAACAAAGACTCACCACTCATTTGATTCTTACTCTGCAGCCATACTATGCTCCTCGCGTTATTCAACCCTTGAACGACTTGGGCCTTGCCATCGCGTCTTATGACTCGCGCTAAAAAAAACGACAACATCGTGATGAGGAGCATGACGAGCGGCAGGACGAGGAACGTGGCCACACTAATTCTCTGCCTTCTTCCCTCGACACTTGTCGAGTATTTAGCTAAAGTCCCCCTAGCTCATCTCGGTGGAAACGCACCCTAAAGAATAATGGATTGCAGTATTTGACGAAGTTTCACAAAATTTTGTAATTCTGTATAGAATTTCGTAAACGTTACATAGCCTTCTCATCGTTTGGCGCGGCCATGGAATCAGAAAGGCGTGCGGGGTACGCACTTAATGGAAGGTACCTTACTCTATCGCTTAGCTACTCTGCTGACGATTCTTTATCTTTTGAGGTTTTGGAAAAAAGTTTGTGCTCGCGAGGTTATACTGTTCGTAGAAGTGCAAGTACTATACAAAGACGTCAGTGAGCTGAGGTCATAGGCACTGCTTTAAATATCGCCTTACCTTGACCAGAACACAAAAAATGGGCAAACGGCCATGGCTTTGAAACGGCTTTTGACGAAATTATCATTACGCTCTTTACGTGGCGTGGGTTGAATGAATTTCACCTACACCAGCCTGAAACGCTCAAAACTGACGTAACGTCACAGAGAATGAGCCGTTTTTTTAAAGGACTCTTACATTATATAGCAGGGCAGCTTATATTATATAGCATAGGAAAAAGAAATAAGGAAAGATACCCTTTCCTTATATCCCTGTATAATCTTGTTTTGATTTTTTCATTCTATTTTGGAGCCATATTGAAACCGGCCATGTGCTGACGTCATTTATATTTAAGGCTTGTTCGAGAAGTCGAGAACTTCAATAAAGTTTTAATTACATGTAGTTATATGTAGCTCAAAAAATAATATAATTTATTGACTAGGGTTCCCTTCCTACATAACGAGTGTTGTCTTCCGTGATTTTAAAACTGACAAGTTCGCCTCGACTTGTCATTGTGACCTCAGTTCTGGTATCAATGCCAATAACTTTGACCTCGGGGTTTAACTCTCGACATCTGTCTTTGCTCATTGGACCCACTCGACATCAACCTGGCAATAAGCAAAATATTGAAGTATAAACCCTTTAATTTTTTACTCTAAAGGGTGGTAATGTTTTTGGGATTTATGTAACTAACCCCCGAATACTGAAATTTTTGTTAACTTTGACAACAGATTAATTCTAATGCTGCCTTTGTCTGGCACTAAGCAAATGACAAAGGCAGCAACATAATTTATCTATCGTCAAATTGTCAAAGACAACAGATTATTCTAATGCTGCCTTTGTCTGGCACTAAGCAAATGACAAAAGCAGCAACAGAATTTATCTGTCGTCAAAGTTAACAAACGCTTCAGTATTCGGGGGTATGTATGTTTTTCTATATTACCTTCTGTAGCCTTAACGGCTTGACCGATTTTGATGAGTGAGGTGTAGTTGGATTCCTCTTTACGTCCGGAGTGACACTTTCATAATAATACTTATTTCTTAGTTAGTCGACTCGGGCGTTACTTTGCGAAAGTTCATTTTCAAACTGACTTTAATAACCAATCTATTATAGTGCGGAAATTTATAAAAATACTGTTCTGAAATTTGGCAAAGGCGATTGTTGCGCAATTCCTTGAATCTTTTAACGACTATTATCGTATCCGTCGAAACCTCTAGAACCCAAGACTGATGATAATTCGCTCGGTTAAAATGTTTTATTTCAGTCAAGGTGACACGGTACCGTTTATTTTTAACTGGCAACACTTTGAACTTGATATTCGGGCTGCTCGTAATTGTCGCGCGCTTTTTTAGTCGTAGTTAGGCCTCGCTGTTTAGGTGGACCGATTACATTGTTAGACTGTCTGTAGCTGGGATGCTCTATGGGGGAGGTCCTGGTTCAGACGTCTTCTGGCTGATGATAATGAAATCCAATTAACTAGTAGTTCGCGGCGAACTGACACCTCGCGACCTTATATCTTCACAACCCCTGGACCGATTCAGCTCATATAAAAAAGTTATCATCGGACAAATATACACACAAACATATATACAAATGCCGATTTGTCCCAGTAAACTCTGAGACCTTCGCTTCGCTCGGTCAATTATTTCGTGTTTGGTTACTGCGCATGTCTTTATCAAAATATTGTAATTTATTGCGCAGTACGACCTCAAAACAAAGTGGGACGATTCGAGAACTCGATGCGATAAACAAAATTTATAATTTCGATTAAATACATGTGTGCTATTTGAAAATAAATGAAGACAAATAAATGTTGAAAGAGGTTTTAAATGAGCTACTACTAGTAGGTCGCACCGAACTGAAACCTCGCGATCTATAATTTCAAAACCAGTCTGACCACGAAGAATGGTAATGTTTTGGGGGTAAATGTAATTATGTATGTTTGTGTGTTCCTATATTACCTCCTGTAGCCTAAACAGCTTGACCGATTTTGACGAGTATGTTGTCGTTGGATTCTTCTTTACGTCCTGAGTGACATAGACTACACATTGCAGTCGGGTATTTTGTTTTCTTTCAATTATATTACTTCGAATAACCCGGTAAACTATTTCATACAAACGTATTCTCCTGTTTCCTCCCTGAATAATGACACTTCTAGTTTGTATGGACATTTGTATTAAATACAGTCTATTTCATACAAATGCAATGAATGAATTGCGGCTCTATGCAATAGACGGTTGCACAGAGCCGTCTCCACTAATTCATCTATCTCGTTCGCACTTTTTGGAAATTGAATTGAAAGAAAAAAACAGGAATAATTGGTTTTTTCCTTCTCCTTCGCCAAAATAAAAACTAATAACATGATAATTCCTACAAAACATTTGCAATTCTATTGTGAAAATATTAAATGATCAATATTTTTTAATTTCCTTTCTGTTATTTTTATAATTAAAACGTTGAAAAGGTGCGAACGAGATAGCGAGAGCCAGAGGAACACCGTTATCGCTCCGCTTTCCCGCCAGAAATAGACTTATGAAATTAGAACATTGATAGACCTGACGCTGACGCCATCTTTGTTTATGGTTTTGTAACGGTGTTGTTTTGTACCAGCGCGTATGGTAAAGTTGAGAAACGGTTTTTTTTATTGTTCTGTCACTAAAATAATGATCTTTATTATTATTTTTTTACTTTCTTGGTGTGGTTTGAGATAGGAGATTTTTTGGAAACAACTTTATGTCCATATTTTAGACCTTTTCATTTTACGACAATGTTACTTACAAGTAGATTATTAAAAGAATAGCAAAGAACCTGACTGCGTCATGTAGCCTATGACACTCCGGACGAAAATAGTGATCCAATGACACCACACTCGTCAAAATCGGTCAAGCCGTTTAGGCTACAGGAGGTAATATAAAAAAAATATTATTACTTCCTACACTTCAAAAACATTATTCTCATTACTGGGCAGTCGGGTAAAAATAAATGAAAACTTGTCAGACGTGTTACAAAATCGCAGCTTATTTACTTAACCGTTAATTTTAATTGGCCGTGTGAAAATGTTAATTTAAATTAAACAATGCCAGGTTTCAAAACTATTGTTAAATTGTATTAGTTGCGAGTCGTGATTTCACCCGTTCTTTTAACCGACTGCCTAAAAGAGATGGTAATTTTACACACACATTACACATTTTGTTTTAATAAAACGGGAATACTCACGTTAAATTGAGTTGGAAACGCGTGCGTGTCACGCTTCTAGCATTCCTTGATAAAGGTCACCGACTGTGATCGAAACTACGGTCGGAATAACCGATTCAATTTAACGTGAATATTCCCGTTTTATAAAAACAAAAATAGTGTAATGTTTTTGGGGTATGTATTTGTGTGTATTCCTATATTGCCTTCTGTGGCCTAAACGGCTTAACAGATTTTGACGACTGACGTGTCGTTCGAATACTCGTACGTCCGGAGTGACATAGGCTACATATTGCAGTCGGATATTTGTTTTGTTTTCATTACTCGACTGCCCTAGAAAGATGGTAATGTTTTAGGGTGTATGTAAGTATGTATGTTTGTACCTCCTGTAGCCTAAAAGACTTGACCGATTGTGAAGAGTGAGGTGTCGTTGCATTCCTCATTATGTCCGGAGAGTCATACATGACGCAGTCGGGTTTTCAGTTTTTCTTTAAATAATAATACTTGTATTATAGCTGTGGCAAGACTTAATAGAAAACAATTTAGTAATTTTCTCGCACTGTTGCGTCCAGTGAAAGTATAATGTTCGTGCGTTCATTGTGTGTGTTGCCAGTGACGACATAAATATAAAACTGAAACGTGGTCCTTGACTGCTGGCCTTTTTGAGAAACTCATGGAGAGAGCAGCTATGCTCGGAGCTACTTTGCGCGATAAAATGCGGAACGAGGATTTTCGCTGAAGAACCAAAGCCACCCACGTAGCTTTAAGAGTTTGCAAGTTGAGAGAACTGATAACCGATGGGGAAGAAATGTTATGTAGATTAGAAATCTAATGTTGAGATATGTTTTTCGATTCTATTTTCTAGTATAGCTAAGAGGGAAAATATGATTACTCTAGCTGTTACCTGCGACTTCGTTCGCGTGGACCAACAAAAAAAAAAGTGGCCTATGTCCGTTTCCGACCCTTAAGCTATATCTGTGCAAAAATTCAGCTGGATTCGTGCAGCCGTTTTTTTTTTTTTTTTGTTTAAGTATACATTGCCACATAATTGTTTAGCCGTGATAACGCGACAAATACCCAGACAGATAGAGAGAGACAGAGTTACATTCGAATTTATAATATTAGTTAGGATTAGGATGACATTTACTCGATAAAAATAATGAATGAAAAGACCTCGATTTACAGAAATTTTTCGCTAGATCTCCGAACCCCTAGTGTATATTCAAGTCATTATTACACTAATAGCGAGGTAATAATAATATCTAAGATAGCATACAACAGAATTTTGATTGATTTCCTGGTTCAGTTGTAATTAGCAATTATCTGATTATTTTACTAAGTAGCGCTGAAGCCATCTCTTTTCATCTGCTCGCGAAAGTGTATAGCGATATCCCTTTTCACAAGCAACTGATATAAAATGTAAATCACGTAAAAAAACAAGTGTTTATCCCCAACTATCCAACGTGCTGTGAGATAATAATAATCTCAGAATAACTTTGTTGCATAAATACTAGAGGTTGTTGACTGTGGCATCGCGAAAACAAAATTCTTTGGCGAAAATACGAATTTTCGTAACAGGCTGAAGACGTGCTATTGCTGAACAAGGTCTCTCTCTCTCCCTTTGACCGCCACATTGAACGACAATTTGGAATTTGCATGCATCGGTTGCCCGCGATTTTTATAATGTAGTGAGTCCACCTCGTGAGAGTGTGTTTTCCATCTCGTGGTTGCCACTAAGAATCTTGCTTCCTCCATCTGTTATCGGTTCTTCGAGCGATGTCCTGCCCAATACCACTTTGGCTCCGGATTTTATAGCGCAAAGAAACTCCGAGCATAGCTCTGTCTTTATTGCCCGCTGTATGAAAAGGCCAGCTGTTAAGGACCACGTCTTTGTTCCTTGACCACGTTCTGTTCACAGAATGGTTGAAGAACCATGTCACGCCATATCTTGTTATGTAGTGACATACTCAACAAAAGATGGCGCCACATTATATGTGATAAAGTGCGCTCACTCAATGGTACACTAGATGTGTACGGGGTAGCGATAACCCCCCCCGCACATGATCTCGCTTTGCTTTGATGAAAAACATCGTTATGGCATCTCTGTGGTCCTACCACTGCTCTGTTGCCAGTTGCTACCCTACTGTAACTCCAAACGAGAAAGCCACGTTTCTGGTTTATTAACACGGTTATATTTTCCACTTTCTATGTTTCTACTACACATGCAAAATTATGGTTTCGTTGGATAACGTCTGTCATGGTGGGATGCTCTTACGTACCTTTTTTTTAAAGGTAATGATAATAATAAGTTATGATGTAACGCAATTTTTATGATGCGCTACTACGTGACAGACAATCTTTTGTATTCGACGTATGTTTGTGTGTAAGTACGAATATGTAGTCGTGGTAAATTCTAATGTCAGATCATAATGCATTCCTTATCTGTAAATACCTCCTTTGATAAAATGTATACAAAAAAAAAACCTAAATAAATACCCCTTAAAATTAATTCAGTAAGTTAGCGCTAATTTGGCCGGTTTTGCTCAAATTTAACTAAAAAATATATATATTTTGATTGAACTACAAAGTTTCATAAACCAGATCACGGTTGGTAAGTTAGCACCGGACAAATATAAGTACAAACACCGACTTGCTCCCGTAGACTCTTAAGACTTTCGCTACGCTCGGTCATTAATATCAATCAGTTCCTAATTGATTGTAGAATTTTTAGAAGAAAATTTTTGCCCGACGTTTATTTATAAAAATTAAATTGCCAGCCTCTTCTTTTTAAATATTAAAGTCGGTTAAAATGTTACAGACTTTAGCAGCCAAAACTGTTATTAAAAATAAAGCATTGCTATATTTCCGTACAACTAAAATTTGCATGTATTATTTAGTCAAACGTTCCTCATTGTTTTTAAAACCTTGAGTATAACAAGGTCGCTTAGTGAACAACAGCTATCCGCATTTTACGCGCAAGCAACAACATGGAAGTATTAAAAGGAAAAATGGAAGTATACGAAATGTATCGAAATAATAATTTTAACGCAATATGTATCCGAGATAGGCCTCTATCGAACTAGAAATAAACTAAGTAGTTGTCGCGCTTAACTGAGACCTCGCAAGCCCTATAAGCTTGCAATCCCTAGAACGGTTATGCTCATATTCGAAATTGACAATTGTATTGAAATTAACTACTTGCTTACACAATTTAATGAAGATCGGATCATCGGTTCGCAAGTTGTCTTCGGACAAAGATACGTACAAACATACAAACAAAACCCGATTTGTTCCCTTAGACTCTGAGAGACGTCTTCATCGCTCGTTCAATAAGTTTTCAAGAAATTTCTAAATACTTGTACGATTAATTTCGAATTACATTTACTAACAGTAAGTTCGTTACTGGAAAAAAAAGATCAAACTTTCTTACCTCTAGTTGTTTACTTCCTCGATAGAAGTGATAAGACCGATAGTGATATAGATAGAGATAAGACCGATAGCCAATAGCTAAGATTGCAATATTATGACTATGACTAAAACAATAAATCAATTACCTGACTTGCTATGCAAATATAGTTACGCAATTAAATATTGACGCTTATAGATTGTAATGACGGAAATTGATATGAATATGATATGATTATGACCTCTATCTTTACAAACGATTTTAGTTATTATGACATTTATAGAGAAATTACAAAGGTCTATTTTTGCTTAAATGTAAAATTTGAAATAGATAAATAGAAACGTAGGTACATACGCATTTGAATTAGGTACACTGGTTGACCTTAATGATTAATTAAATAGACTAGTGTTTGTATTGTTCGCCATATTCAATGTAACAATTTTACAGGTATTGTATACAATTGTACGAATTTTCTTTGTCAAAACCCTGTCAAGAGACCCTCTCGCTTTGCTGCGAAGAACCTTCGACGGTTCCCATAAAAATAGTATCAAGGGTGCAAACCCGGTGTGTACTAAGGGTCAAGGGATCAGACCGGTGCTAAAACTAGTAGCTGACACAAAGTTGTGTGTTAGCTAAGTTCGGAACTTTTCTCCAAAGTTTTGCCGTCACTGTGGCTCGTAGAGTACAGTGGACTTGGCCTACAGTTAGTGCTCAACCACTTCTGTACGTATCTGACTTTTGCAACACCGAGGCGCTTAAAGGCGGCTGGGCAATTGTTTTTCAACAAGACGTTGTACCCGGTAACCTTTGTGATAACATCCTCAATCCTAACCTTAGATCTGACAAAAACTTATGTCAAATTCCCATTTCCATAGCTAAGTACTTATTTCCTTTGGAATTATCTTTATATCTCATACGAAAAAAGATATCTAAAGTCAATCATATATATCAATCAGTCTTACCAAGACTGTTTTCTCGTTTGTCACAAATCTAATTCACAAGTATATAGACGACTTACTTATAGTTTCTTACACGATTGCAATACATTGCACCGAATTTTACAATCAAAAATAAACTTGAGTTCTCCATTTTACCTCTGTTTTAGTTAGATCTTGATAATTTTCGCTATTCCTCCACATTTAGACCTAATATCCATTAAGATCCCCAATTTTCCTCCCCTTACTCCTTCCCCCAATCTGCTAAGTACAAACGCTCCGTGGCTTCTCCCGAAGCTGCAGTGCGTTGAAAGCGCTCTCGTGTGGTCAGGTACTAGGGCCTTCGCGCCCGGTCGCTACAACCGTCGGGATCGAGCCTTGGGGGGATCGGCGCGAGCATCAACAACGACATCTAGCCGCTGCCTGCTCTTGCGCACGCATAGGTAAGCCCGTATTTAAACATTACATAATGAAAACCTGGTATATTTGGTAGCGCATCCGCCCTCGTAGCAGGAAGACCCGGGTTCGATTTCCCGGCCAGACAAACATTTGAATTATGAATGTGTTCTATTTGCTTAAATTTGAGCTTTGTGGATGCTTAGTTCTTATGGTAATGTTATACAGCGTTATTTTTAATTAACCATAAACCTCTCGCAGCGGCTTCCCTACATAATACTTAACCACTTTTGTTCCATGATTTTTAACAAAAACATTTACCTAAAAATGAAGTTACTTAGTATGTTTTTTTTGTCCTTGTAATTTTTTAATGCAAATGTGAGCCCCTAATTTAAAATGTTTGTTTTTTGTAGACAAAAAGAAGAATTATTAAAAATGATTGATTTATTATTTTAAAGTGGTTAGGTATGATATCAGGTAACTGTCCACATGTTTTTGGTGAAATAAAAATATTCCTTCCCTTGATTAGTGGTTGTTGATACCTAGATCTTAACCCTTTTGCTCCCCTTCATCTTTTCAAACTGCGACTAGAACCACCGAAGGACGGACAGCAGCGTCCTCTTAGTAAACGGTGAGCTTTCTACGATCCACATGCCGCCTGCGTGGGGATTATGGCAACGGGGGTGTTGAGGGTGAGGCCTTTGTTCGGCAGTGGACGTCTTCCGGCTGATGACGATTATCCCTAGATTAGTGAATCCTGATTCTCAGATATGAGACGTGCAAAACACGATGAAACAATCATTATCAGGTAAACAACTTTTTTTTTTTTTTTAAATAACGATGACATTCGCAATTCTTCACGTGTTATTCAACCCTAACTCTATAGGTATACATTCATTTTAAACCGTTACGATTAAGGTTTTATCTTTCTCGTTTTGTTTAGTACATGCAGATAAGAAACTGAAAACAAACTTTAAAACCAACGTCATCGTTAACTGTTTTTTTTTGAATTTTAATCAAATGACAGAATTAAATATTTAAATTAAAAGTTTACCTAATTGTATATCCGTTTGAGTGAATATTGATATCTTACATCACGTTGTTCATTACGAGGAACTTTTACTTACCTCGAAATCAAGAAAAAAAAACTGCTGATTTGTTTTTGTCATGTTTTATTTTTCGCAACTTCAGGGGTTTATCCCATTGTAAACAATATTATCCTATAGTAAAGGCATCATCATCTGAGTCGCCTAGGAATAAACGTCTCCCTAAGACCGTTAAGTGCGAGCGAGAAAGACTGATATACCACTCCATAATACCTGTAAGTGCGAGCGAGATAGACAGATAAAATGATTTACGACCCGGGTGATAATGCGTTTATTAAAGGATTATATTCGCCTTCTAACCGAAAAAACAGTAATATTATTGTATTTGTTAGACGCTTACATTTCATGGCATTCATGTATCATGGGGTCAAAATACGGTTAAATAATAAGCCGTTTCTCCTGTAGGTGCCGATTCACCCTCTGCCCGAAAAGCCCGATCATGTTGAGAGCGGGCGCGAGGCACCCGGATGCTGACGCGAGCACGTCTGCGTCGACGTCACCGGCTGACCACGGCGCACTGTACGCCGCGCTCAACGAGTACCTACTGCTGGAGCCCAAGTTCCAGCCGAGACTGTGTTTGCCCAATGAATCCGAGGTGAGTAGTATCCGATAGTTGCAATTGAAGCATCGAATCGTTTTGGAATCCAAGTCCAAACGGAGTCTGCTCGACCAACGAATCCGTGGTTACAAACATTGTGTCCGAATCATTAGCATTTAAAAGCACCGTGTCTTATAATTGTTCTGGAATCCAAGTTTAAACGGAGACTGCTTGCCCAATGAATCCGAGGTGAGCAACATTGTATCTGAATCGTAGCAATTGAAGCTTTCGATTGTTATAATTATTGTTCGGGAGTCTACTACAAACTGAGATTGCTCGTCCGATGAATACCAGCTTCGAAGTTTTTTCTTCTCTCAATTAAAGAGACGTGCCCCGACGGTTCGTTTCCCACTCGGTCAGATGTTTGAATGATGAACTATCTGGTCTGCTAGTTGCGCTTATCCCTGTGTGTGTTCTATCCATGGCATAACCGACAAGCGCGGATCCATTGTTGTGGGCACGATGGGCACGCCCACAACCCTAATAGACTTGTGACGTCACACTTTCACGTTTAGAGTCTAAATTTGACAGTGTGATATGCAAACAAAAACTCTTTTATAATTTTCGTGAGCGAACAAACTAACATTTTACAGGTTTATTAATTTACTAGTATTCGCCCGACGGCTTTGCCCAAGCACGTGGAACTACACAGTACAAATTCTTGGTCAGGGAGTCATATATTTTGTAATCATTTCCTTTGTAGGAATGCACTATATTGATCATGAGCGAGTTCATACTCCGACTCGCACTTGGCCGATCTTCGGGTTCGGGCTGTGACCACAGTCTTTTTTGAGGGCTTGTTCCGCGCCTGATCACCGACACTAAAACCTGGAGTGAATGAGAGTATAATGTAGTTTTTATTGTCCCCAGACAGGCGAGGTGACGACGGGCGCCCGCGATGGCGCCGCGCACGTGATGCGCTGCCTCAAAGTGTGGTACGACCTTCCGGTTGAGATCCTCATCAACGCGATCAACCTTTTCGACCGGTGAGAGCACAATTTAGAATCGGTATCGTTAGAATTCTTTAACTATCCCTCGTAACACAGGCTAGTCTTATTTAAAAAAAATGCATATGATGAGTGACCCAAAATGAAATAAGACCCAATATTTTTGTCCAAACAAGAAACTAATAACATGTATTATTCCTCTTAGGTTCCTTACAAAGATGAAAGTCCGTCCGTCCCACCTGCCCTGCATCACGGTGTCGTGTGTAAACATCGCCATAGAAGAATTCGCAGCCGAAAACAACGTGAAACGGAACGTGTCCATCGAAGAACTGGGTAAGGAGCTTAGAAAAAGTGTAGGTATATAACGTCGTTAGCGTGGACGCACATGACACCAAAAAGCATACGATAGAAACTCGTGTCCATGTATATTGAAAATTTAAGAGGATATTGAATTCTAATATCTCAGAGTGACATGCGCAGTGCGCTGCCGCGTATGGTTTTGAACTGTTATGTACAAAATTCCAAGGGGCGCTGAACTACTACGGTCAAGTGTGACGTTTACCATCAGGCCGCGACATTCGCACCTGGTGACGCAATTATCAAAAAAAAAAGCCAAGATTTTCTCCATAACAGTTTCTCGGCGGTCAATTTTGTGAAGAAAATGCGATAGTGGCGTCTTACACTGAAGATAAAATTTGAATAGGAAACACACAACATTTCTTGACATAAGTTTTTCCATTCCAGTGTCGATCTCCCAATCGGCTTGCACGGCGGGCGACGTGTCTCGGATGTCGCGCATCGTCGTCGACAAGCTGTGCCTGACGCCGGGCGTGAGGCGCGTCACGCCGCTGCACTGGCTGCGGCTCCTCCGTCAGCTGCTGGCCACGGGCGAGAATGAGGAAATACCGCTGCCGACCTGCTGCCAGGTGAGATGTCACCAGTCTCTTGTCAAGCCATCGAAATTTATAATTTACTAGCTGTTTCATCCGCTGTCCTAAAGGAACTGTTAATTTTTTGGGGTTAAAATTAGCCTATGTGTTAATCCAGTGTTTAAGCTACCTCCGTACCGAATTTAATTCAAATCCGTTCAGCCGTTACCGAGTTGAACGGGAACAAACACACTTACATACTTATACAGTTACACACAAACTTTCTTCGCATTTATAATATTAGTGTGATTTATAATTTATTTTTCAAGCTTAATAAGGTAAGTAAAAATTTTTTTGGCTTTTGCCAAAAGTCTTCGGCAAGTTTTTTTTTGTCTTGAATTGTCAAGCACTGTCGGTTTTTGTTCAAGCATCGTAAGTTTCGTCATACTTTCTTAGTTTTTCGTCAAGCATTGCCAGTTTATCATCAAGAATCGACAGTTTTTTTATCAAAATATCGTCGTTTGTCTACAAATGAATTCCTCTTTTAATCGTAATTTTTTTTTTGTTTTTTTAGTAATAAAAATTGTTGTTGTTGTCGACAGGAGAGCGAGCTGGAGAAGCTGCTTGAGGTCGTGGCGTGCGACGCGCAGTGTGCTAACGCCAGAACTAGCGAGTTGGCTCTGGTACTGTTGTACCATAAACTCGGTAAGTTTCGTCACAATAAGCTTACATTTGTCTACGTTTAAAAATGACATTTTTTAGGCGACACCGAGATGGAAGGTTGTTTTTCGAGTGTTTGTATGTTCCTATACCTAACTAGGTATAATTTTTTTAGTTTTTAATTTTTAAACTCAATGCTTTAATGTTTTTTTTTGGGATCACGTGTCCGCACCAAAGAGTTATTATTATTATGTTACGTTCTGTAGCCGAAATGGCTTGACTGATTTTGACGAACGAGGTGTCCTTAGATTCCATTAGGCGGCTGATTACCTAACCTATTATTACCTATTACTATAATTTTTATTTTCCTATTACCAAGGAAAATCAACATGAGAAGAATAACAAATTCATACAAAAAAGTGTACACCCGAAGAATCTGCTTAAGACTAGATGACGCTTACGTATTTAGTCAGTTATAACAGACCGCTATAAAAGTAAATGAAAATATCACACTAATATTATAAATGCGAAAGTTTGTGTGTAAGTGTAAGGCAGTATGTTTGTTCCCGTTCAACTCTAACGGCTGAACGGATTAGAATGAAATATAGTATTAGTATATGTCCGCTATTTAAGGTTTAGTTCAAATTAGATTGCAATATACGACGTAAAAAAAATATGTTTCCAAAAAGCATGCTTTCAAAGCTATAAAAGAGTTTTGCAAATAAAATACAAAATTAATAAATTTATGCAAAAATATTCATAACAAGTCGCATTCTTTCTCCGTACCATTACGAATGAGTCAGCTCGGGTTTCTATATCAAGTCAAGCAGAAATTGTGACGAACATGTTGCAGATTAAACCACTAGCGACATCTTACGTCCTTATCAGTACTACTATCGAGCTACGCATCTTTCTAAGGACATTATAAAATTCTTAGTAAAATGTATCTATGCCGTAATCAGACTAATATTGTAAATGCGAAAGTTTGTGGGTAAGTGTGTTTGTTTCCGTTCAACTCTGTAACGGCTAAGCGGATTTGAATGAAATTTGGGATGGAGTTATCTTATTCCCTGGATTAACACAGACAACTTTTTATCCCGAAAAATTTAACCGTTCCTGTAGAATAGCGGATGAAACCGCGGGGCGCAGCTAGTAACTAATAAATGTGGAATTTTTCCAGAACAACAGCTAGTGGAGTGGTCGCGGTCGGAGAATGTCCCTGAGCACGCGTACTACATCTATGAGTTTGCGAGACAACTCCAGCTTCACTGTCACGTACGTACAAGTAGAACTTTGTCGTTATACAACTGTACTGGTGATTCCGAATAAATACCTTTTTTAATAAATACCGACTGCCCGAGAAGAAGGGGAATGTTTTTGGAGCGTATGTCAATTACATACACCCCACCAGACCACACTAAGATATTTTTTTTATGGGTCTTGGTGACGAGACTAGCAAGTCGCTTTACCTGATGTTAAGTTTCACGCCTGCCCATAACAATTCAGTGCCACCCAGAATTTTGATCTTCAACGGTTCAAAACCACGAGCGGAAATGCACTGCCCTCGTCACCATTTAGATGAGTGATATTAGATGTTAAATCTGTTTATGCCCAGTAATTACGCTGGAAACATTGCCCTTCATTCCGGAACACAGAAATGTTTGAATATGGCGGTTGAATAACTGGCAAAGGTGGTGGTACTTCCCCAGGCGAACCCTGCAGAAGAGTCCTACCACCACAGGTAAAAACCGCATACCGCATCCGTATTCGTACCGCATTCGTAGATACCGCATTACGAGATTCGTTGTTCCTACAAAAAGTCACCCAAGTGTGAGGTGCGGCGCGGGTCCCGGGAGTGCGACCGAGCGTTCTCATTGGCTATCTCAAGGTTAAGTCTACTCGCGCCTAACAGTCAACCAATCAGAGTAATTTTTTTTATACGTGGTGCGCTTCGAGCGTCCGGAATGCAGAATCTAGGGTGTGATCTGTGGTCTAACACGACTTCAAATGTTGAATAAGTTATGTTTATCTGCAGATGTCGGACGCGTCTCTCGTGACGGTGAGGAACCGAGTGCGTCACGTCCTGTCTCAGTACGAGGCGCGCTCGGCGCAGCCCCAGAGGCAGCGCCTCGTCTGGAGGCTCTCCGAACGTACTCTCAAGGTAAATACCGTAGACAGAGAAAGCAATAGACGGCTGGATACATGTCCCTTTCCCGCAGAAAAAAAGAATGGAAAATTAAGTATTACTCATGAAGAAGAAGGACATAGTTATAATATTTCTGTCCCGAAGCGTGTGTTCAGTTTTTTCAAGGGCACGTTATTTTATTACTGCATCCTGATTGGTCGAAAATTGGTTATGGTAATCGTGATTGGTTGATATCTAAGAAGTTTGGTCACATGTGTAGCCATGCTAACCGACGTTCTACCTATACTTTTCCCAAGTTAAAAACACTTTTTTCAAGCTTTTATTTAACTTGCATGTTTATATGTATGTATGTAAGTATGTATGAGATTGTCATTCTCCTCGTCTAAAATTTTTATGCCCGGTGTTATAACAGGGCTATAAGGAAAGGTATGCTAAGCCGAAAAGGGCCCATAGTACTCATGATTGTTGAAAACTTTTACTGTGAGACCGACAATGAAATCGAGAAAAAAAACAGCTGTTCCATAGAAAAATGTCAATGACATTCGACAAAATGTATGGAGCAGCTGTTTTTTTTTCTCCATTTCAGGGTTGGTCTCACAGTAAAAGTTCATAATAACTTTCCTTATAACCCTGGATAACAGGAATTTGTTAGACCTGGTATATAATCTGTGACGTCAAACCGTCAAGTTTAGGAACGTTCCTCGTGTGTTCAGGTGCTGCGTCCGACGGACCGGCTGACGTCACTCCTCCCTACCATCGAGGAGCAACACTTCGCCGACGCGGCCGTCTCCACGCCCAACAGAAACAGGTAACAACAACTACTGCCGACCGCCGTCTAACTAGTTTGACTAGCCTTGTGGCTCAATGGGAGGATTCCCGCCTGATAAGCTGTGGTTGTGGGTTCGATTCCCACCCTGAACAGGATGTACGACCATTTTTCAGAAATCAACCCCGAAAGAGGTGAAATGGGGCGTTTCGTTTACTTTCGACCGACCTAGACGACCGAAGCCGTGCGGGCAAGCTAGTATACTGTACTTACCTAGTTTCCCTACGCGTACATAATTACTAACTATGAAATGTAAACAGTGAGATAGATAGACAAATGTTTATTGTTCACACCAGAAATGATATAGATATATAAAAAATACTTTAAACTAGTATGAAAACTGGCCTTATCGCTTAAAGCGATCTCTTCCAACCAACATTATAAGAGAGAGAGAGAGAGAGAGAATGAAAAATGAGAGTTGGCGCCTGACAATAAACTGCTATGCAGTTTGGCAGAATTGTTAAAAAATACTGTGTATTTCGTTATGAACATATAAAAAAAATGCTTTTCCCCAACAGATCAGGCAGCGAGTCCAGCGAGAGCGAAGAGACTTGCGATTGGCCGCGGAGCCCCGTCCTGCCCGTCTACTGCGACAACTAGCAACATCTACCGTCTTCCCGTCTCGGCTGAATGCACCACCCGACATAAGCCTTAAAAAGTTATCACAAAATGCCTCAGGCTGAATGAAGACCCGATAGACGCCAAAACTTACACGGAAGAGAAAAAAGACGTCACCCATCATATGCCTTAAGCTTTAAAAGCATACACGAGTCGCACGTAAGGTGATCTGAAAATACAATTGAAAACCTCTTTTTTTGAAGTCGGTTAATAAGTAAGAAACTATTCTGTAACAGGTTGTAATTTTTGAAATTTTGGCTGAATGATAAAAGTTTCTTTGCCAGAAATATTGTAGTTAAATAATAAAAGTGCAAAGGTTCTTTGAGCCTATAAATTTCTAAAATTTCCAACGAAACAAAAAAAATACTGTTTGGGTTGTAGTTTCAAAACTGGCCACTAAAAATGAGATGATATCGGCGCCACTGAGACATTAACAACTTAAAAATCTTGAAAAAGAAACAGAAAAAGCCAACAAATAGGCAGCTATTTAGACGTGGATAGGAAGACAGTAAAAACAGTTTTAAAAAAAACGTGATCCCACTTTTGAAACAGTCAAAACACAGTGATCAAAACCCATCTGAGGGTTCCATATAACTTATTTTTTTTCTTAACGGAAACAAGGATTCTCTGAGCCAGTGGCGTGCACATTTAGCTTTTAAGTTATTTTAATTTACAAAAAAAAAAAAAACGACTACGAGGTAAAAAGATTTGAATAGGTATTTAAAAGTTTGAAAATAGTGTTCATTTTTTTCAGTTTAAAAAAAATATTGAAGATCTTCGTTCAAAATAATTGAAGAATTTTTGTACAAAACAGTTGAACAATTTTCCTTCTAAACAAATTAATAATTTTGTTTGAAATAGTTATTTTCTAATTCATTAATAAATCGGTTTAAAATATATTTATTAAATATTGAACACTATTATCAAATTATCCTGTATTTGGTATGCATTTCTGACATTTCGTGACATGTATAAATAATAATTCGAAAATATACATCTTTGGAACGATTTTTCATTTTTTTATTTTTCGAAAAGTCAGTCGGCGGTTTTGGTCCATCAAAATTTGTGTTGCTGGACTGATGATTATTATCACCCTTTTATACTTCGTAGTCGGTTAAAAAGTGCAAATGCCGAAATGGATAATTAGGTTTTTTTTTTCAAAGTATTAAATATGAGGATGCGCACTTATAAACTTTTACCTTTTTATTAAGTCTAAAAAGTAAAAACAGCATTTTTTTCCCCGTAAATACTTGCATTTTAGTCGATGAAAAACGTCAATTATGACATTTAGTATCGATAAATACATGGAATTTAGTCGATGAAAGACGTCAAATGTAACATTTATAATCGATAAACAATGCATTTTAGTCGATGAAAAACGTCAAATATATCATTTAGAATTGTCGATCGGTAAAATACTAAAGTTAATTATTTCATTTTTTTTCTTAACTTTTGTACTGCCACTTTTTTTTTTTCATTAAAAAATAAAGAACGCATCCTCATAGAAGCGATATTTGCCCCTTTGGAAGCGTTATTCTATCAACAGAGAGCTTTAAATTTTCGTATCTTAAGTTGTTTAATATTTAATTTTTAATATATATTTTTTAAGAGGAAGGGGCAAACTTCGCCCCAAAAGTTCGATTAGCTTTCATACTGTGATTATTTTTTTAAGAGGAGGCGTGACTATTCCATATTTTAGTTTTTAAGTTTCTTTACAATGTAAATACTTATAATCTGTTGTTTATTAGAAGCCCTAAATAAATGCTGCCTTTCGTTAGCTAAAAAGCAGTGAACTGCATATGATACTTAAACTTATCAGTTGACTGATTTAAAGCCGCTATTACAATTATACACAGCTATAGATGCCGAACTCGATCGAAGCGCACCATGCATAGGTCAAAATTCACAATATATTATAAAAAAATTGATTGATTGTTAGGTGCGTTTAGACGTAACATTGAGATAGCCAATGGGCAGGCTTGGTCTCAGTCCCTGCAACCCGCGCTTTCCTACAATTTTGGTAATGCGGTATCTATAGAAGGTAATCTGTGTTTCAAGGATGGCAAAGCGCCGGTTTTTTTTGTAAAATAATATCCCAGTAACGAGCGCAAGTGCATTACCGCGCAGGCTTTTGGACCGTTCAAGTTTAACATTCTGGCGACGAAACTGTTACGGGCAAGCTTGGCGCTCACGATCAGGCGAGCGACTTGCTCCTCTCGTCACTCAGTCGCAAATAAAAAAATGTATGTAAGGTTTCTAATAAAAATCAGACATTTTTGATTGGAGTACGAGCATGTAAAAATATTGAAAAAAAAAAGTTAAAAAAATCCACCGAAATGTTTTTGCTATTTAGTTTGACTGTTGGTAAATAAACATTTTGTAAAACATAAAAAAAAAAAAGTGTTAAAATATATAGTTTTTTGCTAGCCACATAGTTTGCGGTTACTGAATTTGGGCTTATAGCCTTTCTTTAGCTAAAAAGCAGTCAGCCAATATGCATCACTTAATAAACAGTTTATAATACTAACTATGCATTATATTAAGCGAAAATAGTTCAAAAACTATACTCAATACTTATTTTAAGCAAAATAAATAAATAAAAACGTGTAGTTCCTCAAATTTTCACCGCCAACTTATACTGGTCGGAGTGTGCTCCGTCTGCGTCATTTACGCTGAGTATGACAGAGACAGATAGTTTAGATTTTTCATATTCTTTCCGTGCTGGTGTATTGGTGCTTATTATAAGTAACTGCTTTTTAGCTAGTGAATATCATCTTATCCTACATACGAGTCTAGTAATTCAGATTGTGTTTTTTTTTTGTTTTTGTTCTGTTGCACTACGAAACTAAACTAATATGATTGGACTAAAAATTAGCTGCGTTCATTTTCATTTTCGTATGTGATAATTGGACGGTAACAATTTAAGTGCTATCTAATTTAGTTTAGTTAATGGTACAAAAGAATTGACACCGCTTTTAATTTAATAATTTATCAATCCTCGAAATCTTATTGAAAATATATTTTAAAAAATTGTAAAAAAAAAATATTTTATACTGTGTCATAAAATAATTTGTTTATTTGCTAATAAGTAATAGTGTAATGTAAAATTGTAGGTATTAAAATAATGTATAAATTAATATATTTGAAATTGCTGTATGACTAACTCGGATTGAGTTTAAAAAAAAACTACAAACAAAAAATTGGCATACTGAAAACAACTTAGGTTAATTTTTAATTAATTGATACTTATTTCTTTGTAGCGTATAAAGAGTAAATGACAAAAAAAAATACAAATAATTTGAAAAAAAAATAATAAAAAATCCTATTTCGGGTTATCTATTATTAGTTTTTACGCCATCATATTTAAAAAAAAACTTAATATTTTAGCGATTTTTCTAATTGTAAGTTAGGAATGAGCACAAGTCAGTAAAGAATAATTAAAAATTGAAGAATGACGTCGATTCTGCTATTGCCGAAGCACATTTATCAAAAGTATACATACGCGTTCAATATATATTAAAAGTTTATCTTAAAAAATATACGCGGGCAATATTGCTCGTTATTCTGAGCCTTATGAGATGTCAAATTAACTTTGCATTTTTTTTTTTACATTTTTAATTATCTTTTAATTAAACTTCTACAGTACTTGTGCTCGTTTGTTTAGTTATAATATCGAATGTGTGTGTGCTATGTTCTTATCATGAAACTGTATAAACCTTTTTTAATTAAGGCTCTTGGAACATTATAAACCTATTTCAGTGGCGTCCGTAGTTGTCCCGCTCGCGCATTATTACATTATTGAAGATAGAAAATCGCTAAGTGTCAATTTATTATTAATTGTTTTTATTGTTGGGTCTTTGTATGAGAGGATAACATTTTTTTAAAGAAACTTTCGTTTTTATATAATTAAATTTGACAGTAATCGAAACTTACGAAAAAATCAGTTTCGATCTTTTTGTAATTGAAAGATATCATTTTTTTTTAAATTATATCTTATCGAATGATGTACAGATACAATGTACAGTTTTTCGTTTTTATGTCATTTGATTAATCAAAAAATACGTAAAAAAGTCAATTTCTATCTCTTTAAAATTGAGAGATGTGAAAACGATTTTTTTTTAACTTTAGTTCTGTTGTTAACATATTATTATAAATATATTTAGAAATTCACACTATCTGCAATTACTTTCAAATGCGCGAGCGAGATGGCAGCACGACTAATACTTGTTAGTGTCGTTCAGCGTATGAGATGAGAAGTCGCGCGTAAAAGAATCAACCGCTCTTTGGCTATTTAAGGTTTATAAGACGTTTCAGACATGATTAAGGAGAATAAATGTAAAACAGCTGTACTGTGATAACATCTTCAAAAAAAAAACATCATTACTCGTAAATATATTTTTAAATCTATTTTGTACCTGCCATAACATTTTGTTATTTTGTCTATGGAATTAGAAAATTGAGAGCATTGGTTTACAATTTTAGAGTTCCGTGTCTCGTAATCGAAAAATCTGGATTGTTTGAGTTTTAAGGTCGCGCTTGCAGAAAACTTGAATCTAGTGAAGTAAAATAAAAGTATCTTGAACACATTTAAAAAAAAAAGTTTAAAAATCATAAAGTAAAAAAAAAAAAAAAAAGGTTTTCTTTAGAATAACATTGCCAAAACTATTTGACAATATTTTTTTTAAGACCCTTGTGATAGAAAAAAATACTAGTTTTTTTTTTTCATTAATCCGTTATTTGTCATATTTTCTTGACTTCCCTTCACAGTACTTAAAAAAAATTCATGCAATTTCAAAATGTGATAAATCAACAATTGTGTTATTTATTATTTTTAGTCGTGTTTATTATTTGTATGTAGAAATTATATAGAAAAAGATGATTTTTGTGCTATTATGTAGTACAAATAATTGTAACGTGCTATTTTTGTTATTCTATGATGTTGATTCTGTTGTATCGATTTTGTAAAGATATTAGGGTGACGAGCGCAGTGAATAGCCGCGCAGGGTTTTGAACTGTTGAAGTTCAAAATTCGGGGTGGCGCTGAACTGGTATGAACAATCGTGTCGCTTACCGTCAGGTTCAGAGAGATTAGCTAGTCTCGATGATAAAAAAAATTGTCAGTCAATTAATTTGTCAGTTGCAAAAGAGCTTTAGAAAAAATCTTATATATTATCCATTAAATTTTAATTTATGAATTTCTTTAAAACTAAACCAAATTTGACAGGTCCCATGCCGTTTAACATTTTGAAATTAAAGGGGACAGATTATTTTTGTCCTGTCAAATTAGTTGATTCTAAAGAATGGACGACAGAATCGATGTCAATCGAACACTATATTTTTAGTTTTATTAAATTTTATTAACATTTGCCATGAAAATTGACATCAAAATTCAATACATTTACATATCTTTACCCATATTGTATGAAAGTAATATTATAAATAATGTATTTATTATCCATTTTGAATATACATATTGTATTAGGAAAATATATAGTAGAAATATTCATGGGAGAATATGTATCGGTTCTCATCTACCGTCTGAACTAAACTTGGCAGCTGTACAATGTTGTCGTCTCTTTTCATTCATTGAAATTAAAAGAGACGCGGAATGTTTTAAATCTCCCAGTGTAATTTCGTTTAGAAGGGTGTACACAATCGAAACATCGTTATTAAAAATTGCACTCTATTTTACTCTACTCTGAGTTTTCAATAACTAGCGCTTTCCATTTTGCGAATGTCCTGCTCGGCCCGATTAAATAATACTTGCCGTCGCGAATAATAACAGAGTGATTTAAAATATAGTGTAGATATTTTAATTGAATCGATTTTATATTTCTTATAAAATAATAATTATAATAATCATAAAATTGTTGATTTGTCAATTCAGCTGTATTTAAAATAAATTCAAACAAAACTCGAAAATGTGGTAGTATGTGTATTAGTATGTACAGAGCCCGGCAAATATCTTGAGCAAGTGTCATTTTAGGGGAATACTTGCCGCATCTATGTCGAGCTAATAACACCTAAAAATAGACTGTTGCGGAGATGACGTCATTTTCAAGATATTTGCCGGCTCTTGTGCGATGTATCGTTTTTTAAAACTGTAACATACTGTATAAATCTGCATGTTTGTGGTAAAAAACAAATGAAAGTCTCGAATCGAAGAGAATAAACAATTGTCTCTTTACATTTTGTTTTATTTTTTGCCCGACTGCCCAAGAAGGAGGGTAATGTTTTTGGAGTGTGTGGTGTATTATGACTCATGTGAATCCGCCAACCCGCACTGGGTCAGCGTAGTGAATATGGCCCCATCTTTCGAGGGTAAGCCGATAAAATCACCCAGCAGTGGGATTTAAAAAAAGGCTGATGCTCGTACTAGGTAGGTATTCTAGGTATTCTCGAACAATTAAAAATTGAAAATAAAAACTAAGGGTCTGTGTAAAAGAAACGTGTTTTTTCATCAACCACCATCAAACTGCTTTACATCCCACTGTTGGGCATATCGGCCTACCCTCCAAGGTGAATTAGGCCTATCCACCACGCTGGCCCATTGTTGGCCAAGATTCAGACGCCATGAAATTTCTGAGTGACACGAGTATGCTACAATTTGCGGTCTGGTTCTTTTTTTTTTAACTACTTAGGTACACGCTTAGATTTGTCGTTTGTCGATTGATTAGGTTTAAACTACAAGCATGTGCATAGCATTATACAATTTGTTCATTTGTAATAATTAATTACAATTAATCCACTATTTTCAGAATAATTTGTTGCGTATTTTTTATACGGTTTTTTTTTACCGACTCTTGTCCTAAAACGGAGCACCGGACTAGAACCACCGGAGGATGGGCAGCACCTTCCTCTTAGTAGACGGTGTGCGTTCTGCGATTCCCAACCCGCCAGACAAGCGTGGGGATTATGGCAACCCACAGATGAATAGAACTAGATACCTAGTCTAGGACGAGCCTAGCGCGCAACACATAAGTTTTATAAGACTTATATAAGACGCCGCCCCAAACATTGAACCTCAGTTCCGACCAAGTGCCAGAGCTGTGCGTGCGTGCGTGCGGCTTACAAAATAAAACGGTTGTTTTATTTTCCTGACAACCAACAGTAAACAAAAATGACTATCTGTGCAGTGAAATTGTGTGGAAAGTCATCCGCGCACTCAAACTACAAAAAAGACGGAATAACTTTTCATCGGTAAGTAAAATAATTCAGTTTTACAAGACATAGCTGAGCTCAGCGTATAATGGACACGTCGTCACTTATCCCTTTTCCTCATTGCGGATATCCCATGCAGTTGTCCCTTTCTGGCGAACGCACGTATAAAGTAGTGTTGTGACTCATTAAACAAAACGCAGACTTGCATTTTCGATGTTCACCATAACGTAAAGGGATTCGAACACTGATGAATTCTAACTAACTAAACTGTACACTCGGGACCTTCTGCTTGGACTAAACTCGACAAGCAACGAAATCACGATAGAATCGACCGGCAGCATCTAGCATGTGCCTGAGACTGTGGTGGGACTAGAGAAAATAACTTGTTAAGAGCATGTCGGGCCATGCTTAGTAGGGTTCCGTAGGTGCGTAGGATGTTTGAAGTTTTTATCCGTTACTAGCTTCTGCCCGCGGCTTCTCCCGCGTTTTGCTGGTAAACAATAATGGCGTTTTTGTCAGTAGACTATAGTATACGTCGTAAGTATTTCAAGGTTATTAGGTGTATGATTCAGTTGTTAATTTCGATTCCCGGCTAAATAGATTTTTGATGATGAATTGAAGTAACTGAGTTGATTCTGGGTAAGCTAACATTATTTTTCGGACCTAACAAAACGCGTGATCCCGAGTAAATGTCATTCTATTTAAACGCGCAAAGAAAACAGGGACCTCGAAAAAAAACATTCGACTTTACAGCTCGATCTCGAAAAATCCGCGAGTGCACGACACTGAGGAAGAATTAGTACTTTAATGGTGTTGTGTAGTAATGTTATGTTAGTGAGTTGAGATTCGAGTGAGTGCGATTACTATGGCAGAGCGGAAGTTTGCTATGTAGGTAAGTACCGATTAATAATGTTGCCCTACTGCCACAGCCTACTGCTTACCCCATCACTACGGAACGTACTAACTCGGTACAGTGGTGGGCGTAACCTTGATGATAGCCAATGGGAATAATTTGTCACGCTCCGCGCACCCCGTGCTTTCCTCAAACTGTGGTGACTTTTGATCGGACCAAAACCCGAGTGACGAGGTATCTGGTTCATCTGTGTGGCAACCCAACTGCCCTTTAAAAGGAAGCTTCTTGGTTCGACAGAGCACTTCTTCTGGCTGATGATGATGATATGTAATTTTTTATTGACGAAACTTCATAATATACCTAGGTACCTATCTGTTGGCACGGATTTGGATGAAATTTGGTAAGGAGATTGCTTATACTCTGGATTAACACATATGCTACTTTTTATCCCGGTAAAATTAACAGTTCCTTTAACATCGCGGGTGAAACCGAGGGCCGCTGCCAGTATAATATATAATAAAACAAGCCCTTTTCTAGGAATCAACCACAGATGAATAGTGGAATCAACGCACTGACCAAACCGCTTATGATAGAGACGTGAAATTTGAACCCAATAAGAAGAACAGATTTTGCGAAATTCCGCCCCTAAAAGGGTAAAATGGAGCCCCAAAGTATGTATGGAAATAAAATCTTCTTTCATACTTCATGCAAGTCAATGAAACTCGGTTTCTATACTAAGCATTAAAAAAAAAAAAGGCAAATTTTTTGAATTTCAATCCTTAAAGAGGTGAAATACTGTGTTTCATTTACTGTGCCTATGCGAGCGAAGCTGTGCGGGCAAGCTAGTAGTCGGGTTTTTTTGTTTTTCTTTTAATAATAAAAACACTAACAGCACTAGCACTACTACTACTAAGTACTTTGTTACTATCAGTTTTCAAATGTCAAAAGTGTTACTTCTGGTAATTTTCTATTCTTTCCGTACATATTAACATAATCATTAATTTCGTAATCACGCTCGACCCAGTAATTAAAATTTAATTTAATTCTTTCCTAATTATTTTCATTGTAACTCAAGATGCGTTTCCATCCACTTGTGCTGCTCCAAGTGTTCGTTTTGTATCGTAAGTCTTGTCGCATAATTTGGCGGATTTACCAGCAGGCGGTAGATTACAGGGGCGGCAATTTAGGGACCGCTTTTTATTTCTAAAATTATTTTTGTAGCAACTCAGACAACATACAAATCAAGAAGTCTGTATCTCTGTTTATCTTTTTGTGGGATTATACCGACCCCGATTGCCTGCCTTGGTGCTTGATGGAGAGCCACATGATCGCCAAGGGAAGAAGCAATTCACACTCAGATATTTTTCCAGAAGAGAAAAAAAACTTAAAGAAATTATTTTTTTGTTCTCCTTCACCAAATTAAAAAATAATAACATGGAACTTGCTATAAAGCATTGGCAATGGTATTCTAATTTAAGAAAGAGATAAAACATACAGTACTCTAGGGATATCATAAACTTTGTTATTGAAAACGTAACGAAGATTTTATGGATAGTGTTGGTGCTAGGGGTAAATATTAACGTTTATTTTTTAGACGTCGTCATCAATGCAAAAAAGCAGAGCAAACCGAAACCGTACGAGCATAACCCGTAAGTAAACACATGTACACTATCCAAAAATCGCCAAACATTTTAATATACCTTGTGATTAGGGTTGTAACGCCAAATGTCGTATATATGTATTCTGAAAATAGATCACTACACCTTGCCCGTTAGTGCACTTACGTCATCATGTAATTCAACAAGGGATTTGATATAGCGGAAGGGGCGTTTTTTTTTTGGATAACGGAGCTGTTTGTCTCTAACGGCCTCTACTGACAGCTATAACCGGACTTTGCGGACGGGGCGCTCTGAGACAAAAAATATATGGAGCTCTATGGAACGGCCATTCCCACGGACGTAGTACGTCCATGTTGTAGTTTGTTGTACTTACAAGTCAAGTTCGTTAGTTGCATCTACAATTACTGTTGTCGCTAGTGTTTTTTTTTACAATTAACATTTTTTTTTAATTTACTATTAACACTTACCTCGGGTTTCTGAAGCGTTTGTTAACTTTGACAATTATATTAATTCTAATGCTGTTGCTGCCTTTCTCTGACTCTAAACAAATGACAAAGACAACATAGATTTAATCTATTGTCAAAGTTAACAAACGTTTCAGAAACCCGAGGCCTTAACGTAATAAACCTTATTTCAGGCCGGCAGCAAAGCATGACAATCCCAATTTCATTAAGGATCGTTCCAAAAGTAAGGAATTATAAACACTAGTAGTTTGCACCGAACGGAGGTCCTCTCGACCCGTATAACTCCACAACACGGACCGTTTTGATTAAGATATGTATTGAAATGAGCTACTTGCCCACAAAGATTCGTGACAAATGTTATCGTCCGACCAATACACCGATGCAATATCAAGTGTCTGTGGCCTGCATTAAATCCATTTTTTCGATAAAAAACAGAATGACGGAATTAACAGACGTCAATTTGAACTTGACGTTAGCGCACACCGTGCACTACCTCATTTTTGTCAGCAACGCGAGCACGCTAAAATGACGTTACTCGTGACATCATGCGCATCACGCCAATAAATGCGCATCATAAACCAACTGTTTGCACGCCTACAGTGCAATGGTAACTATAACCGTACTCAAAGTGTACGCAGCGCAGTACGACTTGTGCCTACATTCACAGAACTCAAAAAGATTTGCACGTTCTAAAATTAAGAAGTATTTGACAAAAAACCCAAGAAAATCTGTATTTGGTGCGCTGAGCGAAACATTGCTCCTTACCATTTCAGGCGAGCTGTCGCCGCCCATTTTATTTATAAAAAATACACGTTCAAATATAAATTTTAACGCCGAGACCTTCGCTTCGATCGGCCAATAATAGCTCGAATGATTTTAGACAGTGACATGTCGAAGCCACAGATGCCGGAAGCTTGGAACAACCGGAACCAGCAGCCGTTCCACCCCGCCTGGATGGACTACTGTTCCAAGTATCACTGCGATGACTACCATAGGGTAATTACCTACAGTCGAGGGGTCGGGTGGGGATGATCATAATAGTAGGGATGCTTGTCTTCAAACCACAGAGTTCATCTGTGCTTCAAACGTAAACATAGATACCGTAACTCACCTTTGAATAAAAGAACCAGCCTTTTTCTGTAGGAATCAACGCACAGACTAAACCGCTTATGATAGACTTATTTTTATTTTATTTTTTTTATTTTATAGAATATGGATCCCCAACAGAAGTTACACATTACATTCACATTATGAAACATAGGCATCAAGCAGGGTGCACCCCCAATTACAGGAGACCACGTCGTGCTCATGGAGGTTCGACTAGACTAAACTAAAATGAAAATATTTTTGCTGCCTGCAGAGTACAAAATAGTTTAAATTAAATTTAGGTTACATTGGAAGTGGAAAAATTTACTAGCGAGTCTTGATTATACAATGAGAAAATGTAGCAATATATGAAACGAGTTAAAACTAGGAAACATCAATATAATTATATTTAAATTTGGCAAATATTAGCCGACCAACGAAATTTTGAGAAAAAAAGAGGGAATGTTACTTATATAATGAGATCTATGTAAATAAGTTACTAAATACTTACATTATTAATGAGATCAATGGATTTCTTAAATTTAGATAGAGAAACGCTTATGTCTAAATTATGATTTTTAGCAAGACTGTTGTAGTGCCTACAGCGCCTAGGCAAGCCAGAATAGAATCCTAAGTTACTTCTGCAGTATGGTATGTTAAATAAATTATCAGTTTTGTTTCTTGGAAGGCGAGATGGTGCATTGAATCGTAACTCATTCAGCAAGTGTGTACAATCGATATTACCATTAAAGAGCTTATGAAGGAAGCGTAGATCGCAGGCCTTATGCTAAGCCAATGGTTTATCAACTCGGTTTATGTGCATCCTAATCCTAACTAATATTATAAATTAATCTGTCTTTCTGTCTATTTGTCTATCTGTCTCTTTGCCTGGGTGTTTGTCGTGTAATCACGGCTGAAAGGATCAAGCTGATTTTTTGTTTTAAGCTGTTTATTTTTTGCTATTTCTTATAGCTTAAGGGCCGGAGATGGACATAGACATAAAGAAAGGAATTTATCAGGACTTTTCCAAAATCAATGGGGTTTCATTTACTAGGTGAGCGAAGCCGTGCGGGCAGGCTCTATCGATATTTCTGCTGGCCCATGTCTAGTGTCGACATTACCTTATGCATCCCTAATGCTTGTTGGGTGATATGATCTTCCCCCCGACAGGTGACATAGAGACTTTCAGATTGTGAATGAATTTATCTAAATGTTTTGATGAAATTAGCGTTTTAGCGGAATCTGTTATCACGCCCTAAGTCTTATCAAAATCTTTTGTTTGCACCCGACTGCCCAAGAAGGAGGGTAATGTTTTTGGGGTGTATGTAAGTCCTTTATTCAGCAGTGGACGTCTTATAATAATGTAAGTTTATATAAATATCTGGGACATTTTTTGCACACACGGTCATCTGATCCCAAACTAAGCAAAGCTTGTAATATGGCTGCCAGATACTGATATACGTACATAGATATTTTTAAATACATACTTATATAGATATTAACACCCAGATATAGAACAAACACAATATTCATCACATGAATGTTTGTCCTAGATGGGAATCGAACCCATGCCCCCAAACACAGAAGGTAGGTTCACTACCAACTGAGCCACCGGGGCAGTCAATGTATGGTAAAGGGCGTCACACACCGGACAGATACTATAATATTTTGTTCTGATTTCAATAATCTGATCTGATTCATTAAATTCCAGCCTGCGTGCGGGTTGAATCGTAACAGCATGCGTTTCAAGTGGTTCCAGAGCCAATGTCACATAATTTTGAACAACCAGTGCGCCTACTTCAGAGGACTGCTCAGTGAGTTCGGACATTTTGTTTGTTTGTTGTTGTTGTTTATTTTTTTCAAAATCAACGTATGATCATCATCGATAACAAACGTAAGTTGGTATAGGCCGAGTGGCTAGTCCTAATGTTATAGCTTAGATTTAGCGTTTGTTGTTATATCACAAAAACCCCAGTTATTTTAAATAATTAAAGATATAAAATGTGTGCTCACACATTTTATATCTTTAATTATAGAAGTGTGACAACGAAAATCTGTTTCTGCCTCAGTCTCCTCAGAGTGATTTCGTTTGTTGTTTGTTACAGAATACGACATAGTGGACGTGAAGTTTTGCTACATATACGTAATGCAGGTCCGGACTGGGTGCCCCCCGCATTGCGAGGAGGAGGTGGCCCCGGTCTGTGCCCTGGACGACGGCGACCGTCCGGTGCTCTTCAAGAACCACTGTGCGCTAGAAATGTCCAACTGTAACAATCTTATTGAGAGTAAGCACAGTAAGATATGATAAGATAATTTGCCAGAGAACGTCAGTTACAAACTTTATCGTATATCGTATAAATATGATTAGGCAGTAAGCCCCAAACTAAGCACTAGGCTTGAGTATACCCTTTCCTTATAACCCTGTATACATAATACAAACTCACAAACATTCTTCAGAATATAAACACTGACCAGAATAGAAAAAAAAAAATTAAAAAAAATGCTGTTCACGTAGAATTGACCTTGGATTCGCTCGGTCAATAAGGTAAGATGTCCATCCAACCAAAATGCTGCTATCTTATAAATATAATTTTCTTGATTATTATTTTTCAGAATTCGAGGAAGTGTCCATGAGCATTTGTGATCATTTCTGGCGCAAGACATAGATTTAAAACATACTATAATAAAATTATACACATACTTACTTAGCACTTTTTTTCTCTTATATTTTGGCTCATGGAGACAAGTCAAATTCTATATATAGCCAGTGTCCAATATGGTTATATTTCAAGTGAATCAATTGTTTCAATGAAAACAAGTTTCACCGTATTCTAACTCAAGCAAAGTAAGCCACGGTCAAGTCCATTAAGTCAAGTTCTTTTTCTTTCTTTTTGTGTTTAACAAAATAAAAATAAAAAGTAAAACAAAAAGCAAAAAAAAAATAGAAGCAAATTAAAATTGCCCTTTAAAATTTAATAGTGCCCCACGGCACCGCCCCGAATACGCCACTGATTGCTCTCCTTCAACTTGTTGAAAAATGGTTAAGAAATTTTAATCAAAGGGTTTAAGTATTCTATGCTTCTAGTACCTAAAGTACTTGTAGGTAAGTTTATCATCAAGTAAATTTCAATATTTTTATTGCATCGCTATGAAGATATTTTCGATTTTCGTTATTTTTGTGACTGGTAAGTGATATTTTGTTAAGGTTTCTGTCGCGCTTGACCTGGGACCCTATTCCTGTGCGCTCGAGATTATCTCGGTCACTCTCACTCCCATTAAATTCTAAATTAGAGAGACAGTGACCGAGATAATCTCGAGCGCACAGAAATAGGGTGCCAGAGCTCTTTGTTTTACACATTTTTGGCACTTTTGAAGTTAAAAAAAAAACTTGAACTTGATAACCTCCTCCTTTTTTTTGGAAAGTCGGTTAAAAAGAATGAGTGGAACAAAGTTGGGTGGTCTCTGGAGTGGATGTATAAAAAATAAATAGTCATCGAAGACCTCTTGACCAAAATACTGGCCTCTACCTTGCTCAAAGGATTGCAATCGCAATTCAGCCAGCATTTTGGGCACGATGCCTGTTGGTAACTTTTCATTTGTTTTATATTTCCTTCTATTACCTTAGTCAATAAATATCATGTTTTAAGAGCAATGTTTCCAGCGAAATTACTGAGCATAAACAGGTTGTAAACATAACATCTAAATTCATCTAATCTCAGGGTAACAAGCGCAGTGCAGCGTATGCATTGCCGCGCATCGTTTTATATGGTTATAGTTCAAAATTATGGGTGACACTAGACTGTTATGGGCAAGTGGTACGCTTACCATCAGCCGAGCGACTCGCTCGTCTCTCTCAGTTGCATAAAAAAAACCTTTAGTAGTACAGAAAAATTGAACCAGAACACTCTCTGACAGTTACTCAAAGAAGTGAAACGAATAAGGATACCACCTTGCCCCTACGCGAGCGACTGGCTTTACTCAAACACCAAATCGCTCAAGACATCAATAAAAATGGAGACGAAGAAAGGCGATACCAGAGCGATGTCAGCGCTAGCTTAGAAAGGCTAGAATACGTAGACATAGAAAATCAACCAATAACACCAATCAACGAAAACGACGAACGCAAAAAGCACGGAAGATTCCATTTACGACAACTCAAAACAACAGAAACTCAACGGACGCGACCTCGAACAAAAAAGACAAAAAGAAAAACAACAGAAGCCGTTCAAAAAGAAGAGATGGAAACAGATATAGTTGCTGACGATCAAGAATCATCTAGCGACGAACACATACCTCGTCTGCTAGGCATCGACGGAGCGTTGGATCTGAAGGCAAAATCATTGCGCGACGAAAGATTGCTCCCTGTGGACCAAGCGGAGCAACTCCCCAGCAATATATTTTATAGAAGAATATTTTACGGTGATAATTTAAAGACAAGCTCGAAGCAAACTGTGCACTGCACGGACTTGATAACCCCAATACTGACAGGGCAAAAGCTTAATATAACAAATAAGAGAGTCCTGACATATAATGATCAAGAAGTTATGAGGTGAGTAAAACTTTTAAAAGGGGACAATTTGGTGGTGTTCCCGTTGCCCACCATCTATTAATGTACACTGAGAAATCAGAGATTGCACGTCAATGGTTGCCGACTATCGAACTTAAAGGCCTCGCTACATGGCCTGACCTGACATCGTGCGAAAGGGACAGCTAGACTTGAATTTCACGGGAGTAAAAGAACCAAACTATTAAGGATAACCTTAATAGTTTGGTTCTTAGTAGAAGATAGTAGAAGATATAAATCTACTTTCGCTCCCCCAGTAACTTATATGTAGCCTTCTCTTTCCCACGATGTCAGGTCAGGTCACGAGCAAATGTTAGTCTTATCAATTGGGTTACGCAATTACGCATATTTCTATGGCTATTGGCACTCTTCTGTATATAACTTCTTTATGCCGACTGTGATTTGAATTATTATATGAAACTAGCTATTACCCGCGACTTCGTTCACGTATGGACCTACAAAAAAATATATACAATTTCCCGAGAAAAAAGTAGCCTGTATCCGTCTCCGAACCTTAAGCTATAATTATGCAACAAATCAGGTCGATCTGTTCAGCCGTTTAGCCGTGATAACGCGTCAAACACCCAGACAGAGGGACATTATAGCCAGAGAGACAGAGTTACATTCGCATTTATAATATTAGTTAGGATAGTTAGGATTTTGACATATTTTTTTTCAAGATTGCTTCAACTGTTGAGTGAAGACACGTCAGATTTAACAAAAGAAGAGATATACTCCAGTCTGTACCAAATCAGCAACCTGCAGATAAGGCTGTTCCAGTGGAACATTGCGTCCTTGAAATTGCTCTTCAATGTTGTCACTAAAGGTTAGTTGGAAACTGTATGAAAAACGTTTACCAATGAGTTAAGAGGGTTAGCGGTTTACACTGCTGATTAAAGTAAGTCGCAGAGCTCGAAGCGTACGTTGTTTAAAGTTGGTAAGTCTTATCATCTTTGGCAGAACTCGAAACGCGCGTTATTCGAAGTTGATAAGGTTATGAAATGCGTGACCTTCTTGTATCTGCTAAAATGCCGAAGAAGATGCCGCCAATTGACCTTAGGGGCCAAAATTTTGGGCGCAGCTCTCTCGCTCACGCATTTGAAGTTTTTTAAGATATCATAATATGATGCAATGAATTTAAAAAAAAAACGTTCCTCCACCACTTCGGAAGATTGAAATTCTTGAAAATTCAGAACATTTTTTTTGTTTGATATTTTTTTATAATGACTAAAATAAATGGGAAAACAGGTTTTCAAATTTTTATAGATACCCATTATGAACAAATATCAAATTGAAAACTTGTTCCAAATATTTTGGAATATTCCTATCAGCTCTTAGACATCTACTGCTGGACGAAGCTTCCCCCATACTAGGGCAGCTTGGCAGGCGGCCTGGGGATCGCACAACACTCACCGTATACTAAGAGAAAGCTGCTGCCCTTCCTCTAGTGATTCTAGTCGCACTTTTAGAATACTAAGCTCGTAAAATTACCGAAGCACTTTTTTCAAAAATGCTTTATAATTTTAATAGAGAACATTGCTTCAACTACCAATTTGTAAAGTTGCTATTCCACCTCAGAACCGACAAAGCGGCACACGTGGAAGTCGCTCAAAAGCGGCTTGAAGCGGATGCTTGCCCGCTGGCACCTGGACTTTTCGAATGTGACCAACCTCCTGCTCCAGGCGAGGATATTTCGCCCGCCCTGCATCGCTAGCAACAGCGCGGGTATCTATTCCAATAATCAATCATTTATTGCAACCCTGATAAGCAGGTTTTAAATAACTTGTTTTGGATTTAGTATTTTGTATGTAAATATTTTGCACGTCAGAAATGACCGAATGTAATGGAACATTTCAAACGCTAACACCCTGCTTACCTGCATTCTAACAAATAAAACTCATTTCATTTCAGTCCAGTACAGTACAGTCATTTGTATGTCGTAGAAATCCATTTCCTTCGCCAAAATAAAAAATAATAACAAAAATTACTTTAAAACATTGACATTGTTATTCTTAGTAGGCTGAGTTGGTATTTATATTTTTTCATTTCCACTCGGTAATTTTATATTTAAAAAAAAAAACGTTGAAAAACTTCGAAGGAGAATCAGGGAAAATTGGCCTTAAAATATCTATACGGTCTTCACGTCTTTACGGCCAGAGCTATATACTTTTCCAGATTGAACTTCGGTTGAATGAGTATATGCCTATTATTGGAATCGAATATGGAACGATTTGTGTTACTTACACATTGTTTTTCTCTTTCCTCCTAAGAGGATTTTGGCGTCGCACGTCTTATGCATTTGCCAATGTCAAGCATACATATATATTTATTTACAAGTTTTGTTAAATATTATTAAACAAGTCATAGTCACTGTCAAAAGCGAGCAAAGCAAGTCACGATCAAGTCCAAGTCATGCCCCAGTAAAGTGGTGAAAACTTTACTAGAGCCTTCTATGGAGTTTTGGAAGCAACACGAAAATTCACGTTTCACGACATTATACCATTCACCAACACTCGTGCATGTTCACGAACACTTAACAGGTAAAAGTTCACCGTTTTTACACATTATAACACTCGAAATAACTATAACACAAGTTACAGAAAATAATAGAATGACGCGACATGACTTCTTCACGTTCCCGCCAAAACTCCTTTTTATTCTCTTTTTGTATAAAATTTCACAATCACAACTAGTCACCAACGCATTTGATCAAAGCACGTCGTGACCAAAATACTGGCCTCTTTGCTCAAAGGACAACGCCACAGCCAGCATTTTGGCCACAATGCCTGCTGGCTGGGATGTTTATTAGATTAGTTTTAATTGGTTTTCTATTTCCTTGTACATTTAATATCTGTTTTGTTATAGGTTCGACTAAATCTTCTAAAACATTCCGCTACACGAAGAAAATAAAGCCGAAATGTGAAGAAACGGAAAATGGCGGTTCGTGTGAATCAGGATAAGGATATTGCTTTGGCATTGTGTGAAAATATTTAAAAATAAACGATTTAACTGTTATTTTTCTGGTGGATCTGTGAGAGGACTGATTGTATCAATTAGAAATCGTCCTCCCATGGATCCGTGAAATAGATTCCGTGGTTTATAGAAACTTCTGTTCTTTATTTTTGAATATTGTTGTGAATAAAAAAATAAAAAAACTTATTTTTCTGTGTAGGCTTAAGTAGTGTAAGTAGTGGTTGTTTGTGTGTTTTGCTTAGTTAATAAAAACACTTTAAAGAAATACATTTCTAATTTTTAATATTTAGAACAAACAAAGAATCAACAAAGTAATCGCGTAACAAACATACAGTCGAACTGAGAACTTTCTTTTTTTAAGTCGGTTAAAAGTTTAATATAGACAATGGTGTTTATTCTGTTGTACCGCTCGTGACCTTGTAATCTTGTAACCTAAACCAATATGACAGGACTAAAATTATCTGTGTCTCTTTTCATTACAATGCGTGAGAAGAAGATAGCAAAAATTATAGAACTGCCAAATTTAGAGTTTAGTTTAGAAAAGCCGATATTAATTTGTGGAAAAAAATATACTAAGTATATAATATAATATATTGTACCTAGTACACGAAAACAAAAAGTTGGTAATATTTTACGAATTTACACAACATTGTTTTTCGCTACAGACCGGTTCCAACTTATCATAAGAGCCAGACTCCACCAAAGCGGAGACGAGACGAGAAGAGAGATGTGTTAGATTACGCATCTCGTCCCCGCTCAGCTTCGGTGGAGACGAATGAGCAGAGAGATGTCTCATGTTTGTTTAGCGCGAACAAAACAAACGTGAACTGTGCTTCGAAAACTGGCGACGGCACGCAGCGGAGACGAGAGGAGTCTGTGACCGGCGTGCGGCGACCGTACGGGCCAGCGGCTCCGCTAGTTGCCCCGGGACGCACAACCTTCCCGCGTCGCACTACCCGACCGCCGCGCCGGCGCCACTCAACTCTCGCTAGTACAACGCCGCACACAGCTCAGCTCCGCTCTAGCCATTACACATCTCCGATCTCGCTCGTACCAACTTAGTCGCACTATGCGCGGTCCCGCTCGCGCAACTCTCGCTATCGCTTTCAGAGTTACGGGATAAGCCCACTGGCTAGCCACTACGCATCTCCGCACGGCTTCTGTGGAGACACCCTATCTGTTAAACATCTCTTCTCGCCTCCGCTTCGCACATCTTCGCCGAAACGGAGGTGCGTTTCGGTGAAGTCTGGGCCTAATACTTATATTATGTCCGTCGTCTATCCGCACACTCTATATACTTCTGAATTGTACCATTATACCATTCGTTTCCGTCCAGAATATGCATTGAATTTTCCACTGTAAAACATCCCGCTATTTTTTTTCTCCTCAGTCAACCATATAACTTTGCCGTCTCTCATGGTATATTTTCTAGGGATCTCTGTATATTTCATCAAATTGTATATAGATAATGGTTCCAAACCCTTCTGCGTGTGGATATATTGACTTACAGGTGCAGATGGATCCACGTGCATTGGTATTTTTATAATTAAAGGCAAAGACGCCGCAGCGACTTGCACGAAAAACAAGATGGCGTACGACGTCGCCATTTTGAAATTATTTCACTTTGAAATGATTTTCAGTGACGGTTTTTGTTATCACAGAACTAAGTAATTTCCATTTGAATAACAATAAAATGTAATAGGTACCTAGATACTTATTGTTTAGTATGTCTAACTTTGTGGTGGTACTTTGCAACTTTGTCCGCTTTACCGTGGCTGTACCGTCCCATTGAGCAACACAGGCCTCCGGCCTGGGACCCTATTCCTGTGCGCTCGAGATTATCTCGGTCACTGTCTCTCTAATTTAGAATTTAATGGGAGTGAGAGTGACCGAGATAATCTCGAGCGCACAGGAATAGAGTCCCTGGAACGTTCGGGCCGGTACCGTGTTGCTCAATGGCGTGCTACCTGATTAATGCGAGTATAAACAGTAATCTTTGGATTAATGCGCATTTCTTCCTAGTGTTGTATGATTTTTCCAATGTCTTACCAACTAAGTTCATGTTTTTGGTAAATCTAAACGCTATTTGTAAGAAATTACCCTATTACCTAAAACTGTATAAAACAGGCCCCTTAGATTTACATATACTATCTATTTATTGAAAACTTCTTCAGAAAAAATATATTAAGAAATAGCAAATGCTGTTTTTGCCATGTCCTCCTCCATTACATTATCGAATGTAATGTTCATTATCAAATAATTTTGTAACTCACACGAACAGATTGTAACTCAAAGGAAGGATGAGAAATGAATCAAATCATCATGAAACGAGATTTTTATGTTTATTACTTTGTTAAGGCGTTTCATGTTAGATAGGTACATTATTTCGTTAAAATAATGGTCACTTTTTAGTTACAGAGGGATCAGACGAGTACGTACATATGTCAGTGAAGTAACTCAGAGGAGTTACCATGGATCTTGTATCACTCTTCGTCTAAGGGAGTTACTGAAGTATTTTTTGATGCTCTTGTATTTTTATCTAAGTTTTGTAACATTTTTTTCCATAAAGTTCCGTGTTTTTTAAAGCGATATTGTTTATACTACTTAAAATAGAATAGACCTTTAATTGGCTGTTTTATATAATGTATCTGTTCTTTATTTTGTATTATTGTGCTGTTGGTCTTAAATAAATAAATAATTCAAAATTCAAATTTATTAAGCCTGTGGGCCTGGGTTATAATCCAGGTTATAACTTTATAAAGTTAGTATGGTAAAAAACAGTTTAGAATCTCCTGATCCCGCTTTATCAGCGTACAAGCGAATCCTTGAAATTATAAATATTAAAACATTAGTGACAGTTAATTACATGGAAATGATGTCAAACTATCTTATAATTATTATGTCAAAATTTTTGTACGAATCGTAAGTAAAATTAAAAACTACATGATTTGATAAGCATTTCTCAATCCTTTAGAATACATTATAAAATGCCATGCTTCTAAGTTATAATATTTCCACATCAACATTAGGTACAAAAGAAACAGAGTAGAGGTAGTTACGCATTCCGGTACAGCGAATAACACAATACAAGTAGCAGCGTAGACTGCTGACTAAGCGTCTGGGCCCCTCTTGCACCGGAATGCACAACGAGATAAGAGAGTTCTCGAGTAGAATTAAATAATTTTTAAGAGCATTAATTAAGTTACTCTCAAGTGTATCGGACACAAATAAAAATTGTATTTTTTAAAAAGTATTTTTCTGGTTCTTCGATTTTGACTGGCGCAGCCGGTAGGATTTTCGCGCGCGATAAGGCTACGTCTTTAACGTTAATATCACGTAATCGTGGCTGTCGCTGTGCCGCTTCGCACTGGCGCGGAAATCCAGCAAACCAAATAAATAAGTCAACGGAGTCTCAACTACGGCCTGACCCCAACGGAAGGATGAGAGCGGCGACTATGTGAGTAAACCTTTTCGCATTTTCCTGCCCATTCCTTATCTATTTCCGTTTGTCAGCATTTTAGGTATTTAGTTATTTGATTTTCCTTAATTTTTATTATTGTGTGAATTTTATTGTGTTATTAGTGTATTACTTGTGAAACTTTTTAGGTAAAATAGTATTTAAGAAGTTAGATTTACAATAATAAATAATTTAAAAATGGAGCAAATAAGAACGATACCAAAAGATTTACTATGTATTATCCCGAAATTTGAAGGTGAAGAGGGCTTATTAAACTTATTTATAAAAAAGGCCCAATATATATACAACGCCTTTTCACCCCCGACAACAACTTCTCTCGCACAGAAAACTTATGTTTTTCACGCAATTTCAAGTCGAGTCACAGGTAGAGCAGCAATTCTCCTAAGTGAAAGAGAGGACGTGAATTCTTGGGAGAAATTACAGGAAATATTAATTCAACATTTTGGCGATCCAAGATCTGAGGAATGTATTGCGATAGAACTAGAACAACTAAAAATTAAGCCCGTCGAATCCTACATCGACTTTTGCCACCGAATCCAACACACGCGCAGTAGCTTATTCGCGAAGGTCAACTTACTTTCGGATGAAGGTGTGAAAGCTGCTAAAATGATAGTATACAACAATTTGGCATTAAATGTATTCCTGTATAACTTAACAGAGGATTTGATCCGCATCGTACGCCTCAAGGGGTGTACAACCTTGGAAGCCGCTTTATGTATAGTCACCGAGGAAGTCAATTTTATGAATCAATACAACGCAAGAAACAAAATGCGCACAAATTCCGCCCCTCAGGCATTCAAACCGCTAGTAGCAGCAGCACCAACCCCGAACTTCAGATTTGGTATTCCGCATGGTATTTCCCAATTCGGTCAAAACAGAGTCCCGACGCCTAATCAAAATCTGAGACCGAGCGTTCCACAACAACAACCTCAAGGTTATAGGTTCGTCCCACAAAATCAGCCCACTGGATTTAGATTTAACCCAGCACCCCAACAAAACTTTAGATTTGGCATCCCGAGACAACAGCCAAATTTCAACTATGGCACTCCTCAGCAAGGCTATAGGCCACCATTCAATAACGGCATCCCTCAGCAAGGCTACAGGCCACCATTCAATAACTTTAATAGACCACCACCGCCTCAAGCAAATGTACCCCAACACAATTTCAAATTTGGAATCCCCAATTCCCAGACACAGGCCCCGAAACCGCAAGAAAACACAGACGTCTCCATGCGCACGGCGCGCCCATTTAGACAAAATATGCTAACAGGCACTTCACCAAACGCTGTGGAAAATGACGACCCCTTCTACAGCACCGAACAAATTGATTCACCCCCCGATCAGTATAGCGACCCCAACTTTGACTATTGCAACGAAAATTATTCGTACAATTTAGAATTGCCAGAAATTCAGCCTTACGACGAAAATTACGAAGCATGTACAGAACAAAGCAGCGCAGAAAATTTTTATGTTCTGGCCTCGAGCCTCCATCCCAAATAATACAAATAAATTGTGATTCTCTGTTAAAGCTCCCACACATTAAAATACCAGAAATAAAAGCCCGATTTATGATCGATACAGGCAGCACCCGGTCATTTATTAGCCCCGCAAAAGTCAAAGAATATTTCCAAAATTACCAGTACTACGAGCCATTTGAAGTAGTCAGCACTCATGCCCGTAGTCAACACAACGAAGCTATTTACATCCCAATGCTGAAAACCTTCAAAAATTTAGGACACCACAAATTCTATGTATACGATGTAGACAGTCGATATGACGGCTTGATTGGCTCTGACCTTCTAAAACAACTCGAAGCAAAAATTGATATGAAAAATCAGGTCCTACAAACACCTACCGCAAATATACCTATAATCTACAACCCGCCGTATGAAATAACAATAGAACCAAGGACAGAGACACGAGTTAAAGTACCAACTGATCTACAAAATGGCGAGGCCATTATCGACTATGTTGATTTTGGCCAAGACGTAAGAATGCCATGTGCTTTAGTATCGTGCAAAGATTCATTCGCGTATACCATCATACAAAATGCTTCTGAAGATAGGGTAACCATGACTTTTTCGAAACCACTGAAAGTGAGTAAGTATGTAAGAGAAGAATGTACAGTGAATGTGACGATGAATGAATGTGAGATTGACGAATTGCTGAAACAAAATTTGCGAAAACTACGTTTAGAACACACCAATCAGGAAGAAAAACAGTGCATAGAAAAGCTATGCTACGAATACAGAGACATTTTCTACAGTGAAGATATACCGCTTTCCTTTACTAACGGGGTTAAACACGAAATAAGAACAAAAAATGAAGACCCCATATACATTAGACCATACCGACACCCTCCGACTTATACCGCGGAAATACAAAACCAAGTAGAAAAGTTACTCAAAAATGACGTAATTCAAGAGTCACACTCCCCATGGAGCGCACCAGTACATCTAGTTCCCAAAAAGACCGACGCCTCCGGAGAAATTAAATTCAGAATGGTTATCGACTACCGACGTTTGAATGAAATTACCACCGACGACAAATATCCACTTCCCAACATTTCAGATTTATTCGATAAATTAGGCAAATCTGTATACTTTAGTACAATCGATTTAGCAAGCGGTTACCATCAAATTGAAGTTAAGGAAGAGGACAGGCAAAAAACTGCATTTTCTACACAATCCGGACATTATGAGTTTACCCGAATGCCGTTTGGTCTTAAGACGGCTCCCGCCACATTTCAGCGAGCTATGGATAACGTCCTGAGAGGTCTACAGGGCTTGCATTGCCTTGTTTATCTCGACGATATAATTGTCTACTCAGCAAGCTTACAAGAGCATATAGAAAAACTACGTATGGTTTTTGACAGACTTAGAACCACCAATTTGAAAGTAACCTTAGATAAATGTGAGTTCTTCCGCAAAGAAGTTCTTTACCTTGGCCATATGATAACGAAAGACGGCCTTAAGCCAAATAACGACAAAATTCAGGCAGTACTAAACTTCCCCATTCCGAGAACCACAACGGAAATTAAAAGTTTCCTGGGATTAGTCGGCTATTATCGAAAATTCATACAAGACTTTGCCAAAATAACTCGCCCGCTAACAAATTGTTTAAAAAAACGAAATAAGATTGAACTGACAGATGAATATGTAGCAGCATTTGAGATGTGCAAAGAACTACTAGTAAACGCCCCAATTTTGCAATTCCCGGATTTTGAAAAACCATTCATTCTCACCACAGATGCTTCCGATTACGCAATAGGCGCGGTAATATCTCAAGGCCCTTTAGGCAACGATAAACCAATAGCATATGCCAGCAGGACCTTAAACGACGCCGAATCGCGGTACAGTACCGTGGAAAAGGAATTACTTGCAATAGTGTGGGCGGTCAAACATTTTAGACCCTACCTATATGGTAGACGTTTCACTATATATACAGACCATCGACCCCTAGCCTGGCTAAACAGCATGAAAGAGCACAATAGTAAATTGACACGCTGGAAACTCAGACTATCAGAATTTGATTATGACATTGAGTACAAAAACGGAAAACAAAATGTTGTCGCCGATGCCCTGTCCCGAATTAAAGTAAACGCCGTAGACAGCGACGACATATCCATGAAGGTCAATGTTGATGAAGATAAATTACAAAAAGAAATAGATGAAGTAATGAAAGAAATTGAAATATTGCAGAGGTTGCAGCAAAAACCAAACGAGGAAAATAACAGCACCATAATCTTATCATCAGACTCGGAGAAAACTGTGTCAGTAATACCTCCCCATGACACAAGATCACCCTTCTCTATACCATCCCCAACTAATAGCACCGTCTCGGCACAACTAAGTTCCCAAACGGAACATTCAGTTTTTGACACAGACACCACAGGAATTCCTATTTTACATGAAGCCATAGATACTAAGCCCAATCAAATATTAGTACATACTTGGTTTAGAAATGAACTTGCCGTAAAAGATATATCCAGACCTAAACAAAAAATTTTAGAGGCCCATCTACCATTGAATAAGCCACATTTAGTCAAACAATTTCTGAAAGAATATATTAAACCGAAAACTAAATATTTCATATATTTCGAAGATAAAATTCACCGGAAACAATTCGCAGAAGCTACGATAGCTCTTTTCAAAAAGAATACAGTAAAAATTTTGGAATGCACAGAAAGAGTAGTTTACGTGGAAAATGAAGACGAGCAGAAAGAAATAGTAAAGAAGTATCATGTAGGAAAAACTTGCCACCGAGGTATTAAGGAGACACTGATCCACATCAAACGAACATATTACTGGACTAATATGGAACTCACCGTAGCAACAATAATAAACTCTTGCGATAGCTGTAAAATAATGAAGTACGACAGGAAGCCCTTAAAACCGGAACTACAATTAACCAAAACTCAGACGAAACCATTTCAAGAACTCTTCATAGATGTATTCGGAATTGATGGAAAAACCTACCTAACAATAGTAGATGCTTTTAGTAAACTAGGACAGGCAATGGAAATAAACAATAAAACCACACCAGAAGTAATAAGAGCCCTTCTCAAGTACTTTTCCATATATGGAGTTCCACATAGAATAAGTGCAGACTCAGGCGCGGAATTCAATAACGATCTGCTGAAGGAAACCTTAAGTTTCTATAAAATAGACCTACACATTGGCACCCCGCACAACCCCAATTCTATGGGGATTGTTGAACGGTTCCACTCGACCATAATAGAGATTTACCGATTGGCAAACTATGAACACAAATTTACTGACGCGGCATCAGTAATGACATATGCACTTTTATCCTATAATCAGACTATACATAGTACAACTGGTTTAACCCCCTTTGAAGTTGTCTTCGGTCACACCGAAGCTATGAGCCCTTTTAACGTAGAATTCAATAAAGACTATACCCAAAAACTAGTCCAGGATCATAAAAAACGCACAAAATACTTATATGAGTACTTAACTAATAAGGCGATAGAAAAGAAAGAGAAAATCAAGGAAAAGCATGGAGGTGAAAAACATTTTAATGTACACGATGGAGATAAAGTGTATGTGAAAGGCGTAAATGACAGAAGGAGCAAAGACAAACCACGTTACAAAAAAGCGGAAGTAACAGGAGAAATAGTTAGGAATATAGTACCAGTTAATATTAAGGGCCGTGAAACTAAAGCACCTATAAAGGATATAAAACGTCCTTCACAGGTTCGTCCTGATCCTGATGCAGACATCAGCAGGCCTGGCCCTTCTTCTTCAGCGGATTGACCGCAACCCTGGGATTCTCCCAATAAAGGAAGGCCAGGCACTCATTAGTAATGATAAGTGGACTTTAATTAAGATTTTAGACCTAAGCTTAATTCGCGAAGACTTAGAATTTAATGTGAACGGATATGCGATCCTAAACAAGCACGTTTCCAATCATTTCGAAAAGAAATACATTTTCCCGGAAATCAGTGACGTTAAAACTCAGACTGATTATGTTAGAAATTTGACAGTGGAAAAACTCAATCAACTTTTGCCACCAAAGAAAACCAAACGCGGTATTCTAAATCCTCTCGGTTCTATAATAAAGCTAATTTCAGGAAATCTAGATAACGACGATGCCATAAGGTATGAGACGCTAATTAACAACGTAAAAGTAAAACAGAATGAAAATAATAAGAAGGTCACAGTGATCGCTGAAGTGTTGAAGACATTAGTAGATATTACCAATAGCACTAAATACAATTTCATCCAATTAGACAAAGCAATCTGGGACATTAGAAAACAATTAAATGATACAAACCAAAATGTGCTAAGACTATATAATGTTTATAATTTATTTTTGCATAACTTCCAAACGCTTTATGCCAAACTGGATGAGATTGAAACAACAGTTGCATTTAGTAAATTAGGAATGCTGCATCAAGCAGTTATTGATACAAATGAATTACTTGTAATGCTCCAAAATATTGAAAAACAAAATCGGCTTATTTTTCCTGTTAAGGCCGAAAATATATTAAAATTAGAACAATGTATTGACTTAAAAGTTTACATAAAGGAAAATCAAATAACGTTCATTTTAGACATACCCTTAGTTGATACTGATGTGTATATATATTACAAAATCCTTCCCTTGCCTATAACCAATGTTCTCAATCAAACTTGCCTCATCCTACCCAAGTTCCCTTACCTCTTAGCGAAAGGGTTGAAAACTGTGTCGCTCCACCGCCCTTGCAGAGAAATAGATGACTTCCTGTTCCTGTGTGAAGAAGACTTCACATCATCCCTCGTGAAAGACGAGTGCGTCACCGATCTGATAACTTTTGCTGATAATACGACGCAATGTATTCCGATTCCAGTAAACATAGAAAACGTCAAGGTTGAAAGGATACAACCTGATAGATGGATGATTTACACAAAGTCAAGCCTCATACTAACCCAGATCTGTAAAGAAGAAAACACGTATCGCCACATCTATGGAACATATATCCTGACTATCGATGACGACTGTGAAACCGAAATAAAAGGAATAAAATTAAGAAAACGCCAAGGCAGTACACAAAAGATTCACTTATCTGTCCTGCCAATTATCAACCTGCCTGAGATACCCATGCCTGTAAGGACATCTTCCCTGGAAATTGGTCCTGTCAACTTGGACGACGTAGAACTGTCAAATCTGCAACATCTGACTGAAGTTTTAACAAAAAGTGAAAGTGTAAGTGAAAATTTTAGTGAAAATCGAGGCATTATTAACGCGAACGATATGAGTATCGGTACATTAATTTTATATGTAATCCTAGTTTTAGTCATTGTATTTTATGTTAAGAAAATGATTGTAAATCGAAATTCTCGGATTCACTCATGTTCACCCGATAATTTCGAAATGAGGGAGGGAGAAGTTACGCATTCCGGTACAGCGAATAACACAATACAAGTAGCAGCGTAGACTGCTGACTAAGCGTCTGGGCCCCTCTTGCACCGGAATGCACAACGAGATAAGAGAGTTCTCGAGTAGAATTAAATAATTTTTAAGAGCATTAATTAAGTTACTCTCAAGTGTATCGGACACAAATAAAAATTGTATTTTTTAAAAAGTATTTTTCTGGTTCTTCGATTTTGACTAGGTAGTACATAAGAAAATATAAATTGAAAACTATTTTTCAAATTGCTTATATTTTATTCTGTACAACTTAAAAAACAGACAATTAAAGAAAACTTGAAAATACTAACTAAAAACTAAAACCTACAATAACTATCAAAATTAAACTAAACTAAAAGACCATTAGTGGAGGGAAAGGTCCCCAGAATGCTGGCGGTGAATGGCAATGCTCAATTTCTGTGCGAAATAAAATAATTTTTTCAAATATATTTATTAAAAAACCTTAAACTTTTATATTTTAACTTTCTTATTAATCATTGCTGAGGGATTCCCTATGTACTTAATTACTTCTGGCTCTCTATCTTTTTCTGGAATTGGCTCGTCAAAGTTATATTTTTCAGCCACGGCCGGCAACTTTGCGAAATAATTTGGGCTACTTATTTTGATATGCGCTTTTGTAGGAAACATCGTTCGTAAGCGTTTCTTCGTAGTTTTTTTATTAGCATTTTCCTTTATTTTCTTTGCGGAATCATCATAGTTTTCAATATTGGGATCTTTAAACCCAGTGCTAGCAGTTTCAGCTCTAATAAATCCAGGATTTGGTGTTCTGGCACTCACTTTTCGTGGGGGTTTGATTACTTCGTCATTTATATGATCTGCTGCCTTAAACGGTTCAGCGAAAGCTTTAGGTCTGCTGTTTTGTAATTTCAAATCCGTAGTTTTAGATGCAAATTTCTGTACGCCTAATATAGGTTTGATAGATTGCCGTGTAGTAACTTCGGCGCTATCGAATATATTATCCCGTTTCGGAGTAACATAGTCTTCATAGCTGTCGTTTGTAGATTTCAGCATGTCTACTTCTTTGAAGATGTCTCCTACATCACCTGCTAGATCTATTTGTGCTTCATTTGCGTTATCTTCATAATACTCAGGCACTTCTTCTATTTTTGTATCTGTAACTTTTTGGCCATTCATTTCTTTTGTATTATAGATGTCACTTAGAACTTTTGGTCGTTCAGGTTTGTCTTCGTAATACTCTGGGACGTTTGTATCGACTTTTTTGATGTTTTTACTAACTTCTTTTACAATTATATTGCCATATTCATCGAATTTTCTTACTTCTTGTCCATTATTACCATCTCTTACAATTTCTTTTAGGTTTGCTACATGCTTACTTTGTTGTTTTACAGTTACTGGACTGTAGTCCGTGTTTTCGTTGGGGTATTCTTGAATATATTCGGTCTTTTCTGTATTCTCTTCGGCGTATTCTGAATCATCTTTCGTCTCTTTGTTATTATAATCAATGTTTACTCCGTCATACTGTTGCATAGACTCGATTTGTTTTCGCTCTGTAGTAAATGCGGGCCTTAACGAACTTTTCTCTATTTCTTCATATTCCGTATTCTTGTCGAAATTGCCATTCATGTTATCGTCTTTGTAGTAATAATCTTCCAGTTTCAACTGTTTTCTAGTTGTTTGGGGAAACGTCAGTTCTGGGCTGGACTCGTCTGGGTTGGGCTCATTATTTGCTTTGTTATCATTGTAAAGTTTCTCTTTTACTCTCTTCACCAGTTCGTCCAAATCTAAATTCTCATTCTGTAATAAGTACTTTTTCTTGGAAGATTTCGCTTTATCTTTTATCAGAGGGTTTGATGTCTTATAAAAGGAATCAGAATAGTTGCTTCCTTCAGTGCTGTCATCACTACTACCATAATCAGAGTCGCTTACAGGTTCGTTTATGTCGTGTCGATAGTTCAAGTTGTCTCGTTTAACAGCCATGTTGGCGAGTTGATCTGCTAGTTTGTCAGGGACGACTTTGTTAGCTATACTTCTGAAATCTTCAATATTTGCGGCGAAAAGGACGTAGCTGTCAACGTCTGAAATTGGCAAGATCAGGCAACCTGCAATGTAGGCTTTACTATAACTTTAAAAAAAAGCTGTCACAGTCAAAGAGCATGTAATCACTAAGCTTTAGTCACACTGTGACACAACTTTAGAGAAACGTGGTAAAAGAACTAAAATCGGTCTTAAAACTGTAAAAGTCGTAGTTAACCTAGTGTACTTAAATCTTAGGGTGACGCGCAGTGCATTGCCGCACAGGGTTTTGAACAGTTGAAGTTAAAAATTTTAGTTGGCACTCATTATAATCTGTTACCTACGGCAAGCGTGACGCTAACCATCAGGTCAGCGACTTACTCGTATCGTCATTAAGTTGTATAAAAAAAGACTATGCCTAGCTTCAGCCACGTATGGTCAGCGCCCGTCCCGAGAGCCGGATGCGACCCGCCATTGCATTTGATTCGACCCGCGGAATAATTGGCGGTGGTATTAAAATGTGTACAAGAACTATTGCACTTTAGCTAAATGCACTGTCCATGTCGAGAAAAACATTGTCCACAGTAGAAATTGTACAGCCTGCAACCAGCAAAGCTGTTCTACGTTATCTGTTGTTTTGACATCATCATAAATCTCATCTCCCTACGGCCCGCAACTTCATGAATGTTGTAAAGTTTAGCCGCCACTTTCCAAAGGTTGCCATACCTGGATGATTGTCTTTAATAAATCTTATAAAATTGTGATGGGTAGAAATCGGTCTTCTGCCCCTAGTTTTTGACTCAATTCTATACGAAAAGAAACTACAACATCTATCTCGGACAGAGAATATCAGTACTTGTACAATATCAACGTTGCGCGCGCCCCCCTTTATCCCCACCACCTGTCTTGGTCATCGACATAGTTTATTTATGCTCGCGCGGAGATGCCCGCTACAGCGATATAAGCTCTATTTCCGTAACTCACATAGCCTCTGTGCTATGATATTGTACAAAGTACATCAATTTTGTCTTAAATTAAAACGACGTTCGTTAAATACACGTCAAAAACAGTATCTTACTAACAAAAGTGTGGTTTTTGAAATAACTTACTCGACAGTACAAAAATCAGTTTCAAAATCATTTTATCGACTAAATTTGTAGCTTTATCATGTTTTTCAATTCACTTTTATGGGTTTTTGCTCTGTATAATCTGGTTTTCATGGTTCTATGGAGAATAATGTTGATTAGATTATTGATAGCATACCGCTTCAGTAATTTTAAGTAGGTACCTATTACCTAACTGAACTTGACTGAATAATAAAGAACGAGTCACATCATGCCGAGCACAAAATGGTCATTACAATTGACTATTTACCCCAAAAAGGATTGTTCGTGTTTTTCAGTTTGTATGTATGTATGTTCCTATATTACCTGCGTAGATTAAACGGCTTGACCCATTTTGACGAGTGAGGTGTCGTTGGATTTCTCTTCACGTCCTGAGTGACATAAGCTACACTTTGCAGTTAGGTACCTATTTCGTTTTTTTTTAAATAATATTAGTATTTTTAGAGTTCCATACCATATACCTCAAAAGGAAAAAAGGAACCAAAAATATATTTTGTGCGTCCTAAAGAGAAATTTCTAGGGAGGTATAAATATACACAAATATGTCATAACATTAAATTTTATTTATAAGTATCACATTACCCATTGACTAGAATAAAATATAAAAGTTACTTCGTCCAATATTGTTCATCACAAGTCAGTATTTTTGTAAAAAATATCAATTTTAGTGTTGGGAGTTATCAGTTTTGTTTATGCTTCTGGCAACACGCACGTTTGCTGGGTAGTTATCTGAAAAAACGGGTAATATATTTTATAATAGACCAAAATATATCTGCACAATTAACAGTTAATTTAGCCTCATAATTTAAAGAATAAAAAAAAAATTTAAATGAAATTATATTATTAATATTCATTAAATTTATATTTCTTATTTAATTAAACTTGTAGAACTTTACCAGTAACTAAACCACAGAGCAGTAGTGTGCAAGCAATGTTGTATTCTGCATTGAAAGGGAATGTCAAGTGCAATTACATTACATTACATTATCAGCCAGAAGACGTCCACTGCTGAACATAGGCCTCCTCCTTAGACCGCCACACCGACCGACAATGTGCCACTTGCATCCACCGGTTGCCCGCGACTTTCACAATGTCGTCGGTCCACTTAGTGGGAGTCCTGCCTACGCTTCGTCTTCCGGTTCGTGGTCGCCACTCAAAAACCTTTCTTCCCCAACGGTTATCGATTCTTCGAGTGCTGTGGCCTGCCCATTGCCAAGTGAAATTACTGGCCTTAAATCTCCATGTGATGAGCGCAGTGCATTGCCGCGCAAGGTTTTGAACTGTTTAAGATCAAAATTCTAGGTGGCAATGGAATGTTATGGCCGAGAGCGGTGCTGAGGCGAGCAACATGCTCGTCTCGTCACTCGGTATAAAAAAACTTACCGTATGTGAGTTCCCTGCCGAGTCGTGGCGAGAAGTTCATTGTACGGCCCAGCCGCGGCGAGTAGTACCGAGTGCGAGACCCGATGCGGTCCTCATCTCTGCAATCAGGATAAATACATGAGCAAATAATAAAAGAGGAAGCCAGGATGGAGGATGGCATTACACGCCACGGCCCAGCTCTTTCCCACTCCCAAGCTATGCCCCAGCTTTGTCTCATGCTTTGCCTCAGCTCTGTTCCACGCCACACCCCAGCTCTCACCCACGCTATGTCCCAGCTCTGCCCCACTCTTCGCCGCAGCTCTGTCCTACGCTATATACGTTCCAGCTCTGTCTCACTCTACGTCCTATAGCTCTGTACTCACACGTGTTGCCGTGGGGGCGCGTCGTCGTTCAGCCGTCGGCCCAGGCGCGGCGTGAACTCCACGAGCCCGCGTTCCTCCACGCTACGACCCAGTTTTGGTGTGAAGATCACTTTCTTCGTAACTAGAAAATTAAGGATAATGATAATGTGAATATAAAGAGAAATGAATTGATTTGAACTTTGAACCCAGGCTGGGTTCAAAGTTCAAATCAAACAAAAAGAAGTAACAAAATTATGAGGCTTTTACCTAACCCAATTGATAAGGAAGAATTCTGTGACCTAACCTTTAAATAAATAACATTTCGTGTCTGCTTCGGGCGTATCCCTTAAATCATGACCCATTTAGGGCAGACGGGTAAATTGAATGTGCGAGCAAGAGAGAACAAAAATCGGTTGTCTAAGTTAGTAATTAACATACACGCTTTGTTATCTATGTTCAGTTAAAATCAACACAGCCTCTAACACGTGGGAAACGAAGAACAGTTATGATTTCAGCTAAGTATTTCAAAGCGATTGTAAGCAAAGTTTTGTAAACTGTTCGAGGACATGTTGAAGACTTCGCGTATGTACAAAGTTAGTTGATAGCTTGTCGCTTAAATTGGAAGACTTACTATTTATTGCTTAGAAAAATGATAACGGCGAGTGATATTGTTACAGTTCCTCTGGTATGATAATAATATATGCCGTGGTGTTCGTGTATCTGAGCGATCAGTTTCATTATACTTGCAAATAAGCACTATACTTGTAGCGACTTTTGTTCATTATTGGTTTGTGTGCAGCTTTTATTGAAGTGTGCGCTTGTAGAGATGTGTTGATTTCTTGCATGGTATACGTGTTTGCCTCAAACCCCCCGGACCCCGCCAGAAATGGCATATTCTTTATTTACTGATTAGAGTTTGGTGATTTAAAATGAAGAATGATAAAATAGCTCTCGTTTGCGTCGTCATGTTGGTGGGAGGTAAGTTTGATTTTGATTACTTTTTCCCCGACTGCTCAAGGGAAGGTAATGTTTTTGGGGTGTATGTAAGTATGTATGTTTCTGTGTTCCTATATCACATCCTCCGCTTGACCTCTTTATGTCCGGAGTGTCTTAAGCTACATAACGCAGTCAGGGTTTTCTGTTTTCTTGTCTCCTTAGATTACATACTTCGAGATTGCTCGATAGCGTGCCTGCACCCGAGACAGCTATACTTTCTGAAATGTTGCCACGTTAAAAATATTTCCTCATGTTGAGAGATATTAGAACAAAATCTACTGAATACCTGTACGTAAAATAATAAGTTAGAAAAACGAAAACCCTAACTATATGTGCAGCTTTTTAAAGGAAAAGCGTTGGTAGTGTTAAGTGTTGTCTATCTAGAGGTTTTTAATAAGAGCTTGTTTCTAACACGCTCAAATATTTTTTTCATTACTGTCGTGGTTTTCCCATGAAAATCTTTGGAAAATCTAAAGACTGACTTATCAGCCATATCAAACTAAACCAAACCGATGTTAAAAGTAGTAATGAATTAAATGACGTTTGTGAGCACAAAGTATTTTTGAAAATGTATTCCCTAAGTCCTGTATGATAAAAGTATTTTTTTATAAATTCGACATTTTTAGTCTGGATTTGCGACGGTGCGTCAGCTATATCGATGAGTTATAATTTCTGTTTACTCTTGTAGTGCATATGACAGCGAGCATCGCCTGGGATCGCGTGCAGTGCTCGAAAGATCCGGAGCAGAGCATCCCTCCCGGCTCGGTGGCCAACATCGGACGCTTCCCGTGGCTCGGGGTCGTGCAGCACAGCTTCTGTGAGTACCACTGTGTACTGTGTACCACTGAGTACAACCTGACCCGTGTACCACGCTGTGTGTGTAGCGTTGACATAGAAAACAATAAATGTCTGGGTGCGGTAGACTCCCAAGAAAATTAATCCGCGCAGCAAAGGACTGTGAGTGTATAGAAAGTCAAAAATTGGAATGCAAATAGTTAATTTCAATGCAATTTTAGAGTTTGAATATGAGCAAAATCTGCCCAGAGGTTGTGAAGTTACGGGGGGGGTGTCATGAGGTCCCACTTCGGAACCGCTTGCTAAGCGTGGGGCTGTGATGTGATGAAGATGAAGAGATATTCCATTCCATAGATATCGGTGGGGCGGTTCGGTTCGCCATCACGGCAGCAGTGCTGGTTCATCCCTCGTACGCCATCGCTCCTGCAGAAGACATAGCCAGAATACTACGTGATCAACTGCTGTGAGTTTTTTTGCCTTTTTTGGGTTACCTAGCACCGCAAAAAGAAATACAGGAACCCAGATAGGATCACTTCGTTTTCCATCTGTGAAGACCCCTTTCCGAGGTACACGGTACCTTAAACTTTTAACCAAGCTTCTACGTCACATATTATGCATTCGCAAAGAAAAACTATAACGGCGAGGTTCCCATTGATTTAGAATCAAGAAATTTAGCTTGAAGGAAAAAAACTGAAATTGTTGCTATACCACCAATTCGAATTGAGAACCTAATTTTTTTGGAAGTCGGTTAAAAAATATTTTTTCACTATTACAAAAGTACATTTCATTAGGAGAATTGACCGTGAGGTATATCGATGTAGGAGAGAACATTATTTCAAGTACTAAGTTAAAATTGTACTCATATAGGGGTACCTTTAACTCTTTAACTATGTTTTATTTTTTATTTTATTTATTAATAGACCAACAGCACAAAATCATAATATAAAAATAATCTTAAACAAAAATATAGTACAGCCAATAAAAGGTCTAAACATATAACTTAAGTAGGTAGAAACAAATCGTATTATTATTATGTGTATATATAGGTACTATAAAGAAATAAACTAAATGATGTTTTACAAATAGTATAAGTGTATATATATATTTCGCTAATAGAGGTTCCCACAATACGGGGCTTGAGCCTAGTGTGGGGCCGCAGGATACTGGATTATGTAATCTACTATAACTATCGATAGGCATTTTATGCACACAAACTCTGTATCCAAATAATGTAACGTTTCTACGGCAAATAAACTTTTACTTACTTACTTTACGTGGCAATTCTGAGAATTAGGGCATTTGTAAAGTTGGCCATTTTTGGACTTAAGAATATTGAGAATTGGGCATTCTGAGAATTGGTCCTTTTGAGACTCGGTTGCCATATTGAGGGTTGGGCATTGTTCACCTAAACCCAAGTCCTGCCACTACAGGAGCCACATTCCTACCAACACACTTTCAACCACAGGAACAACACGAAGTTTATTATATGGTACAGTCAGAGTGTAAAGTATGCTATCAACGTGAACGACTACATTCTGCACCCCGAGTATGAAGAGAAGAAGACCCTGGCCACCATAGCCTTGCTGGAGCTTGAAACTCATGGAGAGACCACCTTCGGAGAGAATAAAGGTACTATTCCGAACCGAGCTGCCAACTGCTACTACCGCTGCACGTGCAGCGACTGCATGCAGTTGTCCGCTGCTCGCCTGCTTTAAGTATGTATTTCTATGAAATGACTTCCGAGCGCCGCGGTAGCAGCACGTATTACATGCAGTGGCTGCACGTGCTAGGGGACCTAGTGGGTAGCCATGAGTGTGACGTGTTAACTTTATATAACAGCAGTTATTGTGCAGTCATGTTGATTCGTGTAGTCGAGTGATTCGTGCAGTCATGGTGATTCGTGCAGTCATAGTGATTCATACAGTCACGGTGGTGACGATCACGCAAACTAAGGAAAGCATCGGAGTTTTGGCGGGAACGTGAAGAACTCATGTCGCGTCATTTTATTATTTTCCAAAACTTGTGTTATTTCGAGTGTTAATGTGTAAAAACGGTGAATTTCTACCCGTTAAGTGTTCGTGTACATGCACGAGTGTTGGTGAATGGTATAATGTCGTAAAACGTGAATTTTCGTGTTGTTTCCAAACCCCATAGAAGGCTCTAGTAAAGTTTTCACCACTTTACTGGGGCATGACTTGGACTTGACCGTGACTTGCTTTGCTTGACTTTGACCGTGACTGACTTATTTGATAATATCTAACAAAACTTGAGAATATATATGTATACTTGACACTGGCAAATGCATAAGACGTGCGACGCCAAAATCCTCTTAGGAGGAAAAAGAAAAAAAAAAAAAAAGGAAAGCATCGGAAGGATAGCGACATAGCGTCACCAGCAGAGTTCTAGAAAATACCACCACCACGCTATGGTTTCCTTACGATATTTTCTTTCACCAGGCTAAAGGTCATTATTGGAATTTGAACCCTTGCCCAATCATCGCTAAAAAATATTTAATATAATAAATTATTATGATTGAAATCGATTGCACTGCTTATTTATATTTATGTACAGCTGCAGTGTTACCAGTCTGCCTCCCCATCTCCGGTGCGGGTACTTTCTCAGACATGTATGCTGTCAAAATGACTGATGGTAAGACTTTATTGGGTATAAACGATACCTTGCCACTTTCTTTAAAAAAAAAATTGAAAATCGCGCGTGCGTGTTCTTGTTTTTGATTTATTTAATCTGAGTCATCTTTTTTATTTTTTTAACCAAGTACTGCGTGAATAATCCCTCAGGAACCGTACTAACATTTTCCCGAAATAAAAAAAGTAGTCTACATCACTCTCCGACCCTTAAACTATATCCAAATCGACCCTTAAACTATATCCAAAACTATATATAGAATGTTTAGGTTCGCGCTAAAGATACCGAATTGAATGAAAAAAATATAACCAAGCGTTCTCATTGGCTATCTCAAGGTTACGCCTACTCACGCTTAACAATCAACCAATCAGATTTATTTCTTATAAGTGTATTTAGACTGATGCGTGGTGCGCTTCGAGCGTCCTGAATGCAGAATCGGGTTTGATCTGTGGTTTGAGGTAAGCAGCGAGCAAACGGTTTTAAACATTTGAATTTGTTTTCTAACAATAGAAAATCTTTCACTCTGCAATAAATTGTCTTCCGAAATCATACGAGCGATTCAAAAACGGAGCCCAAGCGAATTGTTTTGTGTTTGCAGAAAATATTGAGTTGCAGAAAGAAGTCTATAAAATGCAGTACGTCAACGACAAAGACTGTGAGGACTTCTATCTTAAAAATAAGGTACCTATACATTTTCTCTGAGTTTCTCCATAAGGCCTGTGTCGTAGGTAGGCCTCCAACTAGGTGGACCGACGACATTGTTAACGTCTCGGGCAATCGATGAAAATGACAAGTTATGATGATGAATAGCCTAACGGGTTAGATATAATATAACACACTCGCGCGTAGCCTCGTGCAAAGCGTATCATGTAGTGTAAGTATGTATTACTGTGTGTTCCAATATAACCTGCTGTAGCAGAACCAGCTTGACCGATTTTGACGACTGAGGAGTCGTTGGATCGTTGGAGTCTTTATGTCCGGAAAAAATGTTATTCCTAACTAATACTATAAATGCGAATGTAACTCTGTCTCTCTGTTTCTGTCTGGGTGTTTGTCGCGTTATCACGGCTAAACGGATCGACTGAATTTTTGCATAGATAACTAGATATAGCTTAAGGGTAGGAGACGGACATTGGCTACTTTTTTTTTACTGGTCCACGCGAACTAAGTAGCTGGTAACAACTAGTAGGCTATATTTGGCAGCTGAGTTTTTCGTTTTTCTTTTAATGATTATTAATACTTGTTAATAACAACAACCTAATAATTATATTCCTTCAGTTAATGTACCCGAAGATGACCCCGGTGTCAGCGCTGTGCGCCGCCACGGAGCACCCCATGCCGCCTTGCGTGTGGGATGGAGGCACCGCCCTCATCACCAGACAGTCCTGGGGCTTTTGGAAAATCGTAAGTGCCATCAGGGTATCTATATTTTTTTCTCTTGCTCCCTTGTTGCTAGGTTACTGCTCACTGTAACCTAGCAACCAGCTTTGGGTTGCTAGGTTAATATAAAGACAGATTTACGAGGACATTTTGGGGCGCCAAAATAGTTAAATGAAGTAAAATATTATTTGTGGTATGGTTTTGTTCTCAGCTTGGGTTCAGCGTGCGGGGCCCGGGATGCGGCGCGCCGGCGCGGTTCCTCGTTATCCACGACTACCTGCAGTGGATTGACGAAGTCCTCGCGCCGCCCGATATGGACGAGGACGACGAGGAAGGGGAATACGCCATCGGGTTCCGCAGGCTGTCGCCGATCAAGATCGTGATGTACAACGGTTAGTGTACAATAAAATCAAATTTCAAGCAACCGTCACCCTAAAATTACATTTGAGCGGCCCAACGCCGACAGCACGAGAAAGGTAATGTTTTGGGGAGTATATGTGAGTATATGTAAGTATTTAAGTAAGTACATATATGTATGTGTGTTCCCATATTACTTCAAGGCTAAACGGCTTGACCGATTTTGACAAGAGAAGTGTCATTGGATTCCTCTTTATGACTGACATCACACTTCACACTAATATTATAAATGCGAAAGTTTGTGCGTAAGTATGTAAGTGTGTTTGTTCCCGTTTAAATCTGTAACGGATTTGCATGAAATTTGGTATGGAGGTAGCTTATATCCGGGATTAACGCAAAGGCTTTTTATCCCGGAAAATATTCGGTTGCTGTAGAATAGCGAGTGAAACCGCGGGGTGTTGCTAGTAGGCTATATTTTAATTATACCTAGTATATATAATCTTGTTGACCGAGTGAAGCAAAGGTCACATGCGTGGTCCCGAAACAAATTTATATTTGTATGTTGGTGGGTATGTTTGTAAGTATCTAACTTGGTGACGAAACCTGGGACCCTATTCGGAGAAATGACATTTTATCTCGGTCACTCTCACTCCCATTAAATTCTAAATTAGAGAGACAGTGACCGAGATAAAATGTCATTTCTCCGAATAGGGTCCCAGCAAGTCGCTCACCCGATGTTAACGCTTGCACATTATAGTTCTGTGCCAACCAGTTTTTGTCTATTGATCGGACGATATCTTGCTAACCTTTGATCCGATCTTCATGAAATTTTGCAGGCAAGTAAAAAAAAGTATTTATGTATTATATCAGTTATACGTATATGTAGTATATGTATATGTAGTTGTTAGTTAGGGACGCGCTGGATGCGAGCCGCTTCCATCCGCTCTTCGTGGAAATCTAAGAGGGAGGCCTATGTCCAGCAGTGGACGTCCTGTGGCTGAGATGATGATGATGAACAGTTATCTGGTTCCCATTGTACAAGCTTGCTTAGTTTGGGGCTAGATGGCGGTGTGTATGAAAAGAAAAACCATGCTCCAATATTTATTTATTTAAGTAGTTTATTTCAATACGATTTTAAAATTTAAATATGTGCTAATTCGCGAACTACTACAGTCATAAAGAGTATTTTTATGACTCTGTTGTGTTGCAGCCCAGAAAATAATTCCGAAGGAGATGGGCAACTGTGACCGGAAGTTACGAGGCGGCATCCTCTATAAGGATTCCTTCGAGGTAGTCATGACTAAGGACTTCGGACAAGGATTCTTTTACGTAAGCACATCTATATTTATAAAACTGAGTCCTTATTAACCAATCTTTAGCGTCTTTCCGATTCAATATCGTTTTTAGTAGGTATAATTTATACAATAATACAAACACGAGATCTTTCGTTTATTATTAACCGACTTCCCAAAAACAGGAGGAGGTTCTCCAGTTATATATTACCTCAGAACTCCGCCATTTATAAACAGAGTTGTAAAATTATTTTTTTAATTTAACTTTACAAACAGAATCTAAAACGTCTGATCAACACGATTTCATTTTGGCGTAAAAATATCTTTTAACTCATAATGTGGCTAGTAGGCGAGTTCGGAAATTGAGTGTAACCCACCAATTTTAAATCCTTACCTCGGGATTTTAAAACGTTTGTTAAGTTTGACAACAGATTAATTTGCTGTCTTTGTCATTTGCTTAGTGCCAGACAAAGGCAGCATTAGAATTAATCTGTTGTCAAAGTTAACAAGCGTTTCAGAATCTCGAGGTTGGATTTCAAAACTATAACAACCATGGGTTTAGCATCATTTCGTCCAAGATAACAACAAACTATAATTGTGGCAGCTGTCATTCCATTAACACAGAAGCAAAATTCATAATAGATCCATCGAGGAACTACCAATGAATCTACCGAGAAAAAAAGTTCTCGATAAATCGAAACTTTCAAAATAGATCTAAGTAGAAAAAAAACTCTATAGATCCATTATAGGTCTTAGCACTGGATCTAACGGGAATGAGCCTCATAAAGATATAATTTAAAAAAAAAACTGGGACATTTTTGCACACACGTCATCTGACCCCAAACTAAGCAAAGCTTGTAATATGGCTGCCAGAGACTGATATACGTACATAGATATTTTTAAATACATACTTATATAGATATTAACACCCAGACATAGTACAAACACAAATATTCATCACATGAATGTTTGTCCTAGAAAGGAATCGAACCCACGCCCCCAAACACAGAAGGTAGGTTCACTACCAACTGAGCCACCGGGGCAGTCAAATAACATACTAACGCCGATTTGTTCCCATACCCTGACTTCGCCACCACACACCTTCGCTTCGCTCGAACACTAATCTTGTACGTGATGTGTTTTGTAAATATAAATATGTCTGTATGTGCAGGTAAAGAAACGTATTTTATCTATGGTACAGGTAATAGTGTCGCAAATAGCTCAATTCAATTGCGCCATCGTGAACTTCGAAGAAGCGTCATCCAAAAGTAACACCGCGCTATGGATCGAGCACTACTGCCATCGGGAGATCACTGGCATCGCGCACGGACAAGTGAAACCCAGAGAATACAGGAAGTGAGTGCCATAAGAGGATAAAAAAAGAGAAAAAAAAAGTAAGAAAGAAAGAAGAAAAAATCTTTCGAGAGAAAAAATCTTTCGAGAGAAAGATAGCACTATAACATTGTCGCACGCAGATTAAAAGATGGCTTTAGCGTGCGCTAGTCAAAAAACCAGATAATTGATTATTACATCTAAACCAGGAAATCAATCGAAATTCTCTTCGATGTTGTCCTAGATATTATTATTACCTCATTATATATAATAATGAATTGAATATAACTATACACTAGGGGTTCCGAGCGCAAGCAAAAAATGTGAGTTAATCGAGGTCTTTTCAATGTTTTTTTTTAACGAGTATATGTCATGTAATCGTGTTTTTCCGCCATGCAATACCAGATGACAGAACCAAAAAAAAACATAACTATACCCCAAAATAAGATGTTTAATCTACATAACTAATGAGGGGCACTGTATAGAAAAATCACATTTTTATCAAAGTTATTTTGACCTTTAAGTTATTTTGACAGAATTCGGTGAACATCTAATCGGTCTGGTGAGAGGTCTCATGGGGCGCAACGCCTTACTGTCTCTTCTCTGTCCGACATTGATGTTGGAGTTTCTTTTCGTCATAGAATTCATTTCAAAAACCAACGGTAGAAGCCCGACTTCTGCCCCCGCACATTTTGTAGGTATAAAAACCATGTGCGGCAATGCACTGCGCACGTCACCCTGAGATATTAAAAGTTAAGCCTTTTTATGCCAAGTAATTGCGCTGGAAACATTGCTTTTCAATCCGGATCACAGCCCATTAATTTTGCACACAATTGCTTGGCGGTTGAAAAACTGGCAAAGGTGTGGTAGGTACTTCCCCAGGTGGACTCTGCAGAAGAGCCCTACTTGTACTAACACTTGACACTTGTTATGTTACAATTAGCAATTACCGGATTTTTTTGACAACTTTTCATCTGGACGCGAAATATCTTTTACTCGAATTAGCAGCTCAACAAGATCCCTTGTTCCAGGCAGGAGTGTTTCTTGTACTTCAAATCAGCTGCGTTCGTGAAGTTCCGATTCTACTTCTCCTTCAAGGCGATGATAGAGATGTCCCTATTCGGCACGGACGACGTCCCGAGGATCATCCCCAATCCGTTTAAAACAGATCAAGTTACAGAGCCTTGGTACCCCACAGCGGCCAGGAGCAGGATTAAATGGGACTCCTTTGCACCATATAATTTGTGGTATTGGTACCTGTAGCCTTCATCATTATCAGACAGACTAGACTGGACTGTACCTACTCTGTACCAAGCTGTATTTTTTTTTCTTTTTTCTAGCTGATCCCTGTAACTTCGTATGCGATGAAACTCGGCCTTCGGCCTCGCCCAACTCTTCATGTAAAAACCTTATCCTGACAATTACGAACACAGCAAAAAAGAAATCATCATATTCGGTCAAGCCGTTTTAGAGTTTTAGCGAGACTAACGAACGGTGATTCACTTATGACACTTAAGTAAAATTATTAGATTAGGGCTAGTTTTAAGTTGTATATATATTTATGATTTATTTTTACTTAGGGTTTATTTCAATTTATTTACTATTTAATGCTATTTAAGTTACTATAATAAATAAAAATTTATGTCACAAAATTATTATAATCATATATAAAAATAAAAAAAGTATGTGGCAAAATTATCTTGGCCAATAAATACTTTGATTTGATTTGAACTTTCGCCATAATTCCCACGCTTTTTGGATTGTAGGCCGCTTGGGATATATAGTTTTACCATACCACAAATAAACAATGGCTATAGTTTATTTTATATGAACTTTAGTTTTTATATTATTCTCTAAAAAACATAAACAGTTTTGAGATAATAATATGCATAGTTTTGTTTTTCTTGCGGCTTGCAGTTTCAATAAAATATAAAATTTTATGAAATTTGGCACTGGCTTAATTCTACGCATGTAGCCAAAATAGAAGAGATAAAATTGAAATAAATAATAGTAATGCTGCGGCCAGATACTCGAAGAGTGTCGAGGCAAGTAGACAGTGTAGTATGGCCTCGTTACTCTCCTTGCCCATAACTCACGATATTGTCGAATTTTTGAGCGCGAGTCAAAAGACCGGCGAGATAGGGATAAAGCGATGACAAGGCCAAAGTCGTATAAGGGATGAGTAGAGCGAGGAGAGAGCGAGTAGAGTAGTGTTTTGCCGGCTCTCGTGTATTCGCGGCAACGCGAGGAGCATAGTGTGGCTGTAGAGTACATTATTGTCGGGACCCGACTTACCCCTGGTGTCAGGCTCGCTTCTCTCCAGCAGCGACACGGGCAGCTGATTGTAGTAATACTGCATGGCGTCGGCCGCTTCCATCATTCGCAAATACAGATCCCTGCGGGAAAGGCATCTATTATCTGACTGCCCATGAACGAGGGGTATGTTCTACGAGTATGTATGTTTCAGATATGTAGACCTACGTGTCTTTGGTGTGTGGTTCGCCATACTCGTAGCACACACATCAGTGTAAGTGTAAGTGTAAGTATATACAACGTCCTACGACGTAGCACATAATATATACTAATTATAGGCAAAAACGTACGTCGTAGCAGACATTGAGCTACGACGTAGCACATAATAGATAATAGTGTGAGTGATAACGAGCTACAGCTGATACATCGAACTACTTGGCTACGCCGTAGCATAGAGAAAACGCGCGTAGAGGCGCGTAGCAGTTTCGTTACAAGCTGGAGAAACGGTTTCAGGTTTCGGTTATAAGCTAGCGTAACGTAAAATTCTATACAGTTTATGTGATAACAGAAACAGCAGATGCAGCAGTTTGCAAAAACGCAACGATATATTTTAGATATTTTACTGCATTATATCGGCTACTGAATATAAAGACGAAGTTACTTTATACAAACACCGATTAGTTCCCGGAGACTCTGAAAGCCTTCGCTGCGCTCGGTCTATTAACTATTTATTTTACATCAATTAGCACGTATTTATTTACAAACAAAATCAACAAAACAAATGTCAAATAAAAATTAAATTAAATGAAATCAGGTCTGCCCAATGACGTTTATGACTGACCTGTTGTCGTCTTCAGAGAAAGAACGCTTGCCGAGGCGGGGTCCGAACCACAACCCCTGCCGGTCGCTGTTAGCCTCGCGCTCACCTTCCTCCTGGCAAATGTAACAAGAAAATATCAGCATTACTTTGCAGTGGTAGCTCAGTGGGTGCATGCTCGCCTCACATTCGTGAGATCCCGGGACCGAACCCGGGCGGGACCGTACCAATAAGTCCTATGTAACTTACGTACGGGTATACCACCATTTTTGGTGAAGGAAAACATCGTGAGGAAACCTGCACATTTCCGGAGGAGAAATTCGATGGCGTATGTGAATGCACTGGCCCAGTGTGGGTTGGCGGATTCACATATGCCACACTCTCCGAGGGTAGGCCGATATCGCAGAAGTGGGTAGTTTAAAGGCTGATGCAATTTCACATAATGCTGCGGCCACATCATCGACGAGTGTCGAGAGAAGTAGGCGGAGACGTATTGTGGCCACGTCACCCGTCCTACCGCGAGTCATGCACCTCGCCTTGCACATAGCTCATGATATTGACTATTCTTTGAGCGCGACTCTAAGGAACGGCCAGATAGATAGACATAGAGCGACGGCAAGACCAAAGACTTAAAAGGGATGAATAGAGGCACGAGCAGAACAGTGTGTGGTGGCAGCCACACACTGCTCAAGTAGGTCTAAGGTAGCGATTATAGTTGATCTTGCGAAGTACTAGGTACTGTAAGCTTCCTAGGCAAGCGCGCTATATCTTCGCCCACATCTTGACTTCCCGATTTTCTATCAGGAGAGATTATGGACAAATTATATCTATTACGATATGCGCCCCGCGGTTTCACTCGCTATTCTACAGAAACCGAATATTGTTCCGGGATAAAAAGTTGCCTGTGTTAATCCAGCGTATAAGCTACCTCCCAACCAAATTTCATTCAAATCCGTTCAGCCGTTATAGACTTGAACGGGAACAAACACACTTACATACTTACATACTTACACACAAACTTTCGCATTTATAATATTAGTGTGCTTAAATAAATAAATAAAAAAAACGTTACGCCTAACATCAGGTGAGCAACTTGCTCGTAACGTCAAAAAAAACATAAAAAGTAATAAACTTACTTTGACGTCATTTCCAGCAGTCAAAACGAAGCTAACGGAAATCAATACAAAAACTTTTTCCACGCTTAAAAGCATTTTGTTTATTTGAATTGTTATGTAAGTATTGTTTTCAACACGAGCTGTGATTGTGTACTGATAGTCAGGAAATTCTATCTCCTTTTATATAATGGGAAAGACGGGGGCAGCATGATAATAAGGGGAGAGTCGGCTAAAACTGGCAACAGACAAATGTCGCTAAATTCTGGAGTAAACTTTTCAAATAAGGCTTTACCTACGAGATTCGGTTATGTAAGATTTAAAATGATTTAAACCTATTTTGCCCCAATGCCCAAGAAGGAGGGTAATGTTTTTGTATTGGTTTTGAATTTCAGCACACTAATAACAATAACAAAAAACATGACAACCACCGCCACTTATCAAAATCGATCAAGCCGTTTAGGCTACAAAGGTAATTTTGGAACACACAAATATACATACTTCCACACTGACACACACCTCAAAAACATTATCCTCGTGCTTGAGCAGCCGGGTAAAAAGGAAAACAGGTCAACAACGAGTACACGGTAATACCCAAACATCCCCTTGTCTTTCTATATTAGTAACAAATTGAAACAAATGTCTGAGGCGTCGACGATTTACAATCTGTCGATCTGTCTGTCACTTCAGTCGATATATTAGTTTGGCTTAGATAATATCCATGTATTTTTATCTATGTTTGGTGTATTCATTAATTAACCGAAAAAAAATGGTTTATCTATCTCCTTAAGTAGCTTAGAGATCTTATGTCTACAATGTCGCCCATCGGCAAGTGACCTCCAGAAAAGGGCTTATAGTTCTCATAATTATGATCAACTTTTACTATGGGACCAACCCTAAAATCGAGAAAAAAACCTGCTGTTCCATACATTTTTCTATGGAACAGCAGATTTTTTTTCTCGGTTACAGGGTTGGTCCCATAGTAAAAGTTGTTCATAATGATGGGTACTATAAGCCCTTTTCGGGCGGTCACTTGCCGATGAGCGACATTGTATATGTTTTTTTTTTTTGTTTAATCGTCTAGTATATTATCCCTCTATACAGACGGAAAATAAGATTCCATAAAACCTTCACGATAAAAAAAAAAACATTGAAAAACCTCGACTCACACACAATACATTCACATTTAGAAACATAGGCACTGAGCTGGGTGCACCCCCGATTACAGGAGACCGTGTCATGTACTTGGAAATTTGACTAGACTAAGTACATTATAAATTTACGCTGTTAATTTTTTTTTCTTAAATTATGTTTAAGCTTTTTTTTTTTAGTATTTTAAACAATATAAAAGAGTGTACTCTTTGTGTGAACCGATAACCAATAGGGTAGAAAGGTTCTTAAGTGGCGACCACGAACCGGAAAACGCAGCGTAAGCAAGCCTCCCACTGCGTGGACCGACGACATTATAAAAGTCGCGGACAACCGGTGCATGAAAGTGGCAGGTTCTCGGTCGGTGTGGAGCTCTGAGGGGGAGGCCTATGTTCAGCAGTGGACGTCTTCCGGCTGATGGTGATGATGAAATCAAAATCATAGAATGAGGTACACATTATGAAGCGAGTTAAAGCTAGGAAACATTAAAAATATTTATTTTCGCAAACATTCGCCAACCAACGAATTATATGTAAAATTACCATCCTTGGATAGACGGGTAAATATTTTACCAAATAAAAATAACAAGTCCCTAATTCGGTAAGTAGGTTTTGCGTGTTTTGTTGGGTACAGAAATAACCAAGATTCTGTAATGAATCTGCGTGTAATGAAATCCCAAGATTGATTGTAGGACGACGGTAAATATATCTAATTGAAATATATCACCCAAGGAGTGATTGACACAAATGCACAAAAACAAAATTGTATTTTTACCCGACTGCCCACGAAAGAGGGTAAAGTTTTTGGGTTGCATGCGATAATGTTATATGCATGAACGTACTATCCAAAGTAGTACGTCCATGGTTGTATGTATGTTTGTGTGTTTAACCTCCTTTAGTCTAAACGGCTTGACCGATTTCGACAAGTGTGGTGTAGCTAATACATACTCGCACTTACATACACTTCAAAAACATTACCTCTTGGGCAGTCGGGTAAAAATTAAGTAGCCTATAAGTTCGTCCTCGCGATTCAGACTATTATAGGCATAGAGACAAAGTTACTTTCTATAGTATGACTAGTCTATGACTAGCCTTGTGGCTAAGTAGGTGGGTTTCCACCTTCTGAGCTGTAGGCTGTGGGTTCGATTCCCACCCAGGTCACACCGACGACAAAAAATCTATGAAATTCATATATTTAGTATGTGTATGATGAAATTGTAGAACCTATATGTATAACTGTATACCAATCAGTGTCGTAAAGATTGGTTGAAAAATAAGACTTGTACGCGAGTACCACCATACGGACAGATGAAAATGCCAGTTGAAGCAGAGACTTCGTTCGCTTCGCTTACTCGGTATATTAATATTAGCGTCAAAACATTTTAAAGTAGCTGTTCCCGATCTGAGACCTCGCGACTTCTGCATCATCACAACCCTTGGACCGATTTAACTACATGCCTATAAAATTTTATGAAAATCGGAACAACGGTTGCAAGTTATAGTCGGACAAATATACACACAAACACACAAATATATAAAAAACACACAAACGCCGACTCGTCCAAAATCATCGCTTCGCTGGTTCAATTGTTCACTGAAAAAAAATATATAAAAAAAAAAAACGCCGCATTACGACACCGTTTTCCGAAAAACTCGCTGCATCAGCCTTCAAAGGATTATTTGTCGGTTTCTTTGTTTCATTCTTTATTTGTCGGAAAACGATTATTCGGAAGCGTTCTCGTTGGCTATCTCAAGGCCAATCAACCAATGAGAGTACATTTTTACAGGTGTATTTTGAGCGATGCGTGGCTTCGATCGTCCTGAGTGAGGAATCTAGGGGTGACCTGCGCCTTTAAATAAAAACTAGAATATTTTGAACCTACATTTATTATAATTAATTTCATAATTTGTATTCCAGGCGCCTAATGTTACATCATCTCAAAGTAAAGTGTTGGTTACTTTCCGATTAGTGCTAATGGGCCGTTTTCCTTTTCGTGTCATTTCTATCAGTTTTATTCATCCATAATTTAAAAAAATAAAAAAACTGACTCCAACAAAATAATTTGAAAAACAATACATCGAGATTATCTTGGCGCCGCCCGTGAAATTCTTATCATTGTGGAATTCCGGTGGTCTTCTACGGCCTTCTTCATGATTTCCACTTCAACAAATACTTTCTGAATGGAAATGCTTGTCTTTTTGACGAAAATATCAAAATATACAAAATACCGCTTTACAGGATTATAAGGAAAGCCGAAAAGGGCTCATAGTACTCATCATTATGGGCACCGACCCTAAGAGCCCCAAGTAAGTTTAGTTTTTCTTCAGGTCATGTGACGATTAGCGCTACTCCGACATTCTGAAACTAGTATTAGTTACTTTCCGCTTTAACCGACGAATAGCTTACTTGGGACTTTACCTGCAGACGATGAAAGATGCATCATCTCCAAGTAATTTACTTATGTTATAGACAATTACATAAGTTAATAATTATTACATAAGTAATTATATTTTACGAGTCCCACGAGTTTCATCAATAACTCTACTTTTTCAGTAGTCAGGTAAAACTTGGATCCAACGACTGTCACAAGTAAATTTAAATAAGAAAACCCAAGTGCGAGTCAGACTCGCGCGACAAGGGTTCCGTACTACAGTTACCAGAAAAATCGTTAACTTTAATTCAGTTCGGGATCCTTAGCATGAGCCCGACACACACTTGTTTATTATCACAGATCACACCCTAGATTCTGCATTCAGGACGCTTGAAGCGCACCACAGATCAGTCAAAACAAATTTATAAGAAATGACTGATTGGTTGACTGTTAGGCGCGAGTAGACTTAACCTTGAGATAGCCAATGAGAACGCTCGGTCGCACTCCCCGCGCCCCGCGCCGCGCCTCACACTGACGTGACTTTTTGTAGGAACAACGAATCTCGTAATGCGGTATCTAAGTCTGATCTGTGTTTATTATCAATATTTATTGTTAGACTCCAACAAAATAGGTAGTTTGTATGGTACATAATTGTATTTTGTAAGAACTGTTTTCACCTATAAATATTGAACAAAAAATAAAATATATTTTAATAAAACGGGATTACTGACGTTAAATTGAGTCGGTTATTCCGACTACAGTTTCGATCACATTCGGTGACCTTTGTCAAGAATGCTAAAGGCGTGACGTGCGCTCGACCTAGTTCCCTTAATTTTGTCTTTTTTATAATTTGTCTGGAAAAGCGCCATAATAACAACAAGATTGAGTCTTTTAAACATGGTACGGACAGACGGCATAGGGTTAGTAATAGCAAAGAAAATCTAAACGAGAAGAATAACAATCTCAAACAAAAAAACAAAATCTTCTGTTCTCTCGTTTGTCCGCTGCCCGTGGTTATCAGGTCTGTTAGCTTCGTAACCATGTAACAACTTGGTTAAATTTCCCCCGACCATCGTCTAACAAACGGGAGAGAATGAAATAGAAATATATTATCATCTTTTCTCTCGTTTGTCCGCGATTCTTGGTTGTAAAGTTTGTTAGCTTCGTAATCATGTAACAACTTAGTTAAATTGGTCCCGAGCTTTGTCTAACAAACGAGAGAGAATGAGATAGAACTATATTTTCCTCTTCTTTTCTCTCGTTGGTCTGCGGTTATTTGTTAGTTTTCAATCCGATTCCGATTCGTCTTTGTTATAAGTAATTTTATTAGATCTAGTTGTGTGTATGAGTTTGATGAGATCGGAGTCGGGCGTTAGGGCTCCCTTGGCGACCCAGGCCTTCAGAGTCGTGGCGACGTTCTCGCTCTTGAGGTGAAGTGTCAGGGCTATGGTCTTGTTGAGGCTCGCCGGATTGAAGAAGCCGCAGGAGGTCTTGATGGTCAGCTCAGTCAACAGCGGGGGGTCCGGACCTGACAAGAACATTTTAATAAATATATGTAATACTAGCTGCGTCCCGCGGTTTCACTCGCTAATATACAGAAACCGGATATTTTTCAATTTTGAACGGGAACAAATACACTTACATACTTACACACAAACTTTCGCATTTATAATATTAGTGTGATATATTTTAGTACTGTGTCGATCACGACCGACCGAGTCAAAACGACCGGGTCGCGACCCATGCGTGACCGAGTCGCTCACCGCTCTACGAAAGACTCGATCAATTTTGACCGACGGGTCCCGTCACTGCCGGGCTAAAAAAGACTTCGATCATAGATTTACGGTAGTAGGTAAACGTAACTGCATTGTATTATGCAATGTGTTTCTTGCGTTCTTTCGATACTGACAAAAAAATATTAGTAGGGTCTTTTTGCCTTAGTCACCACACTAATATTATAAATAATGTGTGTAAGTATGTAAGTGTGTATGTTCCCGTTCAACTCTGTAACGGCTGAACGGATTTGAATGATATTTGGTATTTCATCAGTTTAGCGGAGCGTATTCTCTAGATTAACACATAGGCTACTTTTGATCCCGGAAAAAGATTCGGTTTCTGTAAAATAACGGGTGAAACCGCGAGGCGCATCTAGTAAGGATATTTTTTTTGGCTTGTACAAAGTTAAATGAATGATGGAGACCAGTAGGAAGTTAGGAAGAAGCCAATTCGTGGAAGCCGGCTCGCGGGTCGCTCGCGAACCGCGAATCGCACGGGATCCAGTCGGTCTTTGATTGATGACATGTAGCGAGTCACTTGGGTTATCGGTTACGATCGACCCGGGTCGCGGGAAATGACCGACCGACACAGGTCTAGTTAGTTAGAGACAGCAAATGTATGCTACAGTTATAGCGCACTACATCAATAATTTATGCCTCGAAACTTTGATTGGTCCTGTTGCGATTTGTTATTATTATAATTATGGACATTGGAGAGAGCTGCGCTCGGAGTTGCTTTTACGAATAACATCCCATCGACTATCGATAACACTCTATCGACTTTCGATAAAATCCCATCGACTATCGATAAAACTCCATCGACTTTCGATAAAATCCCATCGACTATCGATAAAACTCCATCGACCATTTATAAAAACCCACAAACTATCGAGAAAACTCCACCGACTATAGCTACAATCCCATCGACTATCGATGAAACTCCATCGACTATTCGATGAAAGCCCATCGACTATCGATAAAAGCTATTGAAATCACTTTCCTGAGGAAGCAATCCAATTGACAAAAATGTATCGATTAATTATCAGTAAAAAGTTATCGATACTTCTTCTCTATATACTTACCAAATACAGTGTCCACGTACTGCTGATCGTACCCCGCGTGCGTGTAGTCGATGCCGTTGCGTGTGTGCGTGGGGACGGGCTCGTAGGGCGCCGCGGGGCCGGGGGCGGCGCCCCACGCCCCGCCCGCCACGCGGAGCAGCGAGGGGATGTGCGGGCCCTGGAGATCGGCCCGCGTGTACGACGAGTAGCCCAGACCTGTAGGAATAACAATTACAATTATAAAAGTAACAAACAATGAAAATCTACATGAGAAGAATAACAGTCTCATACAAAGAAGTGTACTCCCGAAAAATCTGCTTAAACTAGACGACGCTTACGTATTTGTAATGTTCAAACCGATATAAAAGCCGAGGAAAATATGGTTAATATAGAAACAAGTATTAGTATATTCTGTCCGATATTTAAGAATTTGTTGAAATTAGTTTGAATATAAGACTAATACGACGTAAAAATAATGTTTTCAACGCCGACTCTTAAGAACCCAGCGTGTTTTGCAAATCACACTAATATTATAAATGCGAAAGTTTGTGTTTAAGTATATAAGTATGTAGTTGGCTTATACCCTAGATAGGTTATTCTGTAGAATAGCGGGTGAAACCGCGGGGCGCACGTAGTAAAACATAAAATTAATAATTTTACTGATATTATTATTGCAATCATATTCACAACAAGTAGCGCAGTTTAAAGCACTAGCGACACCTTACGTCCTTATCAGTACTACAATCAAGTTACGAATAATTCTATTCTTTCCATCTTTCCGAACGTGTAAATAATCTATATTGAACTTTATTCACAAGCGCACAAGAGTATTGCTTGCTATGCATTCTTAGCTCTGTGCCCCTCACGCGATTCGTACAGGATGGCGCACGCGCGGCGCAATTTTGCCGCGATATCGACCAATAACAGAGCAAGATTTTAGCGCGCGTAGCACTCTACTCTGCCATTGGTAGATCGAAGTTTCCCGCTCTACTATTTGTCTACTGCACAGGTACATCGGGAAGAATAATTTGTTGTGTAAAACTGTAATTTTTCCTTTAATAAATACTTCTTATTCTTATTCGAGATGGGGGCGATGAGTCCTGCACTGACGTCCCGCGTATTGTGCATTTCCCCCTGCCAGCGTCTACCCGAGCCAACCCAGCTCCTTGAAAAAACGGAGCGAGGCTCTGGGCCGCTGGCATAGCTGCTCCAGTGATTTAGATGGTGTTAACGATGATGATGAGACCAAGTCAAGCTGTCGGGATGACACGGGTGATGTTGAAGCTGCCTCAAGCAACCTAGTGGCGTTTCTAGCTTCTTCTGTGGCTGTACAATGCCACAGCACATGGCTGTACAGTGCCATGTAATAATAATACTTATCAGTGTGCGAGTTATGTTCAGATCTATGTTCAGAAGTCGACGTGTTCCAACTGATGATGATGATAATATGTGATGTTATGTGATATGTAAGTATGTATTTAAAAAATATCTATGTACGTATATCAGTCTCTGGCAGCCATATTACAAGCTTTGCTTAGTTTGGGGTCAGGTGACGATGTGTGCAAAAATGTCCCAGATATATTTTTTTTTTTTTTTTTTTTTTAATATTAACCTTTTACGCATGCCTTGAGGACTCTATCTCCGGCGAGGGAGGATATTTGCGCCACGGGCTGTCCGGGCGGTGTTGCTATGTACAGCACTCCGCTCTCCTTTACATCCGACACGAACTGCACGGACAGATAGAGCAGATCGCCCGACATTACCGAGTGAACCTGTAAAATAATTTGTAATCTATTTATATAAAATATTTAAAAAAAAACGCCCTTTTCTGGGAAACAAGCACAGACCATACTGCTTATGATAGAAATGTGTGAACCAAATACACCTCACATGGTCTATTTAAACAATAAGAAAAGATCTCGTGAAGTTCCGTCTCTAAAAGGGTAAAATGGACCCCCAAAGTTTGTATGGAAATTAAATATTTTTTTCATGCTATGCCAATGAAACTCGGTTAGTGTAGTAGGCATAAAAAAATAAAGGCATGTACCTATATAACGATATAATATCTATGGGATTTTTCGAAAATCAACCCCGAAAGAGGTGAACTTTAGTGGTTCATGTACTGTAGCCTATGCGTGCGAAGCCATGTGGGCAAGCTAGTTTTTTTTTTAAATATTTGTTGTACGAGCAAGAGTGTGTATTAAGTAAATGCGTCCCTAACTAAATGTCTCACCTCAGGCCTCATTGAACCCTTGCTGCTATGTTGCAATGCAGAGAGAACTCTCCGGGGCAGCGTCTGTAGGAGCTCGGCTACTGGCTCATCATCGGTGGGCTCGTGGAGGTGCAGCACGTGCCATGTGCGAGGCTGGATCGATACCACTGAAATTATATTACACTTACAAATATTCCATTAATTTAAGAATTCATACACATACTCACATCCTTATGACGGCACTTCACATAGCTATTTGGTGTTTGAGTTTTTTATTGGTTTTTATTCGGCTACATGTATACGAATAGAACGTATAGAAGTCCGAATAACTAGAGCATACCATCCTGGCGCTCTAAGAGGGAGGCCTATGTTCAGCAGTGGACGTCATATAGCTGATGATGATGATCGTCCATGTGTGTATGTATTTTCGTATTCGTCTAATTTGTGACAAATAGGCAAATATAAATAAAAATATTAACAGGTGAGTATAGTAACTTCAAATCGTCGTATTTGAACAAATAAGACGAATACGCGAACACAAGCAGAGATGTGAAGTATAAACTATACCCCATAAACATATCCCCCCTTTGTGCACACTGGTAAAGAAATCTAGCTCATTCAGCATTTTACCCGACTGCCCAAGGAGGTGAGTAATGTTTTCGTGGTATATGTTAGTACGAGTTTATGTATGTTTATGTGTTACCTTCTGTAGCCTAAACGGATTGACCGATTATGACAAGTGAGGTGTCCTTCGATTTCTCTTTACGCCCAGAGTGACAGCCTACATTTTGCAGTTGGGTATTTTTTTTCTCTTACTAATGTTACTTGTTACAACATTATTGGAGCTGCCAGAATGTTTCTTATAGAGCTTAGGTATATATTTTTTTGGTATAATTATGATATAAACATTACATTTGAGTCTCAAACGAGCCAAGGCGTCATGGAGCTCATCCTGGGGCAGAGATTTGGCGAGATACTGGCATAGCACCCGTGCCACACTCCTCGACTGCATCGGCAGCCGGCAGTTCCTTACTGCACGAGACACCTGGAATAACCATAGATCAATTAGCATAGTTACTGTACAGATTTAACATCTTATGCACCAAATCCCCAGCAAAAGAGTCTTTCACAATTGGAACAGGTTACCTGAGTATGTGGTCTCATCAAAATGTATCTGCATCAGCCTTTTTAACATCCCACTGCTGGGATAACGGCCTACCCTTGAAGGGTGATTTGGCAAAACATCCACCACGCTAGCCCTGTGTCGGTTGGCGGATTCACATACGCCATCGAATTTATTCTCCGAATATATGCAGGTTTCCTCACAATGTTTTCCTTCGCCGAAAAGCCAGTAGTGGTTAACCAGATCGTGGCAAAAAAGTCGCAGTTTTAGGGCATACCCCGGTCCCGAAATAAAATGCTTTGTCACAATACTTAATACTTAGCTACTCAATGAAAAATACGCACCTCTTTCCATCGCAGCCCAAATTCAGGCAAAACCATAGAACAGCACACAGTTAAAGGCATCTTGGTCATAATTCCCTGGAGGTCCAGTAGCTCTGGAATACGTACCAAATAACAATAAGTAATACAAATATTTACTGGTATTAAATAGGAGAATTAAACAAATCTACGCAAAATACTTACTGTCTCTTGATTTTTTATCGGTCTGCATTTTACTAATCTCTTACACTATCTCTATAATAACAAAACGAGAGTAGATTCATTAAACTTCCACAAGTATAGAGAGTTGAATCAAATCAAAACATACAACAAAAATAGAAAAATTCAAAATTTCAAATCAACGAGATATGAACGAATTTAATCGAAAGAAATGTCAATGTCATGCATTTCATTTCTTTTTTTTTCTCTAAAGAGTACGGTTTAAAATGCGCTCACAGTGCAAGCATCATACACGCTGCTTACGATCGGTTTAAATTGTTAGTACGCTAATAGCGCGCCAACAATTTAAACCGTTCATGAGCGTGCTTATGTCAGATAGTTTCATTTTTCAAGTCATCGGCCTCAGTGTCTCATAATTTGATGGTCACAGTTTCATTTCTGTCTTCACAGAAGACTGTGGCCTGCATTAAATCCATTTTTTCTATAAAAAACAGAGAATATCGAAATTCACAGATGACAATTTGAATTTGACATTAGCGCACACAGTGCACTACCTCATTCTTGTGAGCACCGTGAGCACGCTGAAATGACGTCACTCATGACGTCACGTGTCTGACAGGAGCCTTTATATGCGCATCTTAAACCGACTGTTTGCACGCTGACAGTGCAAATGGTAACTATGTGCACATTTTAAACCGCACTCTATGTGGCTCATAGTGTATTTAGCCAGTGAGAAGTTTTGTAATTTTCAAGTGAAAGATTTTGGCGGGAACTCGCAGAAGTTATGTCGCGTCATTGTATAATTTTTCTAAACTTGTGTTGTTATAGCGTGTTAATTTGTAAAAACGGTGGATTTTTATCTGTTAAGCGCTTGTGATCGAGCATAAGTCTTGGTGAATAGAATAATTTCATAAAACTTGACCTTTAGATTCGAGCACACTCGGCCGGGCCGCAGCGAGGCTGCGGACCGCATCGCGTCGCAAAATGCTTTCATAGCACATTAGTGACGTAGCGCTTTTTTAGTACAGTATGCTGGCAGACGTTGTGACTGCGCGTCATATATTTCACCTCTTTATGGGTTGTTTTCCAGAGACAGAGACACAAACTGAGTTTCAATAGCATTGCATGAAAAAAATCTTTATTTTCAATCAAACTTTGTAGGTCCATTTAACCCGTTAGGAGTGGAATTTCGCAAAATCCCCCTAGAGCCTAGAATCTTTTACACGAGTATTGGGTTCAAATTTCACAGGTTTGATCTGTGCGTTGATTCCCAGAAAAGGGCTTGCTCTTTATTTAAAGTTATTGATTTGTGTTAGCATCATAATACAATTGTATTAAATTCATACCCTTAGGGTGTCTATACATGGCCTGACCCGACATCTTATGAAAGGGACAGCTAGATTTAAATTTCACGGGAGCAAAAGAAGCAAACTATTGTTATAGGTTCTCCCTTTCGCTCCCCCAGAAGTAAGATAGCCATCTCTTTCAAACGATGTCAGGTCAGGCCATGTAGCGAGGCCTCAAGTCTAGCTGTCCCTTTCACACGATGTAAGGTCAGGCCACATATAGCCACTCTCACCCTAGTTCAGTTCCAGTACCAGTACCAGTTCAGGGCCATACTAAGGACTAAGGACTAAAAGGGGGAAAACAGCAAAAGAACAAAATTATTTTCTACTATTTATTACAAACTCAAGTACCCTAATACAAACAAAAAAAAACAATGCTTACACAGCTAACTTACATAAACATTATTTATGTACAATTAATTAATTAAAAGTTAAAACAATACAATATAGTTTAAAAGAGGCTTGGGTGTTTTTTTTGACGGTAGAGACGCTTTTTGCACAAAGCGCAGACAGACAGTAAACCATAAACAATAATAGAAAATAAATATTTGAGAGATGTCAAAATGTAATCTCCAGGCTAGTGTTGCCAGTTCTTATATTTCATGAACGAATTCGCACTTTTTCCGGGCTGTCGATAATAGACTATCGAGCGGCAACTACTACTACCGCAGACCGCCCTCGCCGTCACGCGCGTAAAGAATTAGCAGGGGTGAGATTTCGACTACTCGCAAGTGTCAAAATCAACTTGGACAACTTTTTAAATTCAATTTTACTTCCAAAAAATCTTACTGGTCTTTTCATAAACATAAATACAGTAAGAGAAACCTTTACCTAGCGGTGACAATCATGGGTAAAATAATTATACAAACTAAGTTATATTAAAAAATATAAATGAATACAAGTGGACACAAGTCAACAACCATAGGTATCAACATTGCTATATCTCTATATCATATCTATATCAACAGGGTAAAAAAAATCATCTGTTCATTTTGTTCAACCAAAAGAAGCTTTTTCTTGAATATAAAGTCCATAAAACTTGTTTGTCGAACCAAATTAGATCTTAAGAATAAGAATATTGCAGTCATTTTCTTGCTCTACGACTTCATATTCAACATCTTCCAATTTCATGTCTTTCAAAGATGTAGATTTTACTGGCGTTTTTTTCTTCTTTTTACTAGCAACATTTTCAGATTCAACCTGCGCCTGAAATGTGTAAGCTTTTTTGGGACTCGGAGTGAACTGGCCTATTTTGGTCTTCACTATTTCTTTTTTGGGTTTTTTAACACTTGTTTTTTCTGTTTCTACTTTTGGAGATGTGCTGTCAATAAATTGCTTGTATGTATCATTGAAGGAAGGAGACTGGCTAAATGGTGATGAAATATTTGGTTTTGGAGACTCGAATCTTTCATTACAAACCAAATCAATTTGTGAATTGTTTTCTTTTAAGCCTGTGTTCAATTCACTTTTTTTAGGTACTTTCTTCTTGGACTCTGGGGCAGGCGAGGATTCACTCTTCCTTTTTAAACGAGTCGAAGCCCGTGTCCCTTCTAAAGCTTTTACAATCTGATCATCAGTCATAACTTTCTTGGGTTTCAATTCTTCATTTTCAAGCTCTCCGCGATTGTCATTATCACTTCCGTTACCTGTTTTTACGAGATCACTTGAAATACTATCCGTTTTTAACTGTGGTTCATCTTCAAGTCCATCTTTAAGACTGTTTAGATACGTCTGCATTTCTAACGCGGATATGTATAACGGTTTCAGTTTTGTTTTCTTTACTGTTGAAGCTCTCTGTGCTATACTTTTCATGAGATCCTTTAACTTCGTGTAAACATCTACACCACTCTTAGCTAAATTTTCAAATACTTCGTTATTATCCAGTTTTGTGTCTGTATTATCATTTGGTTCATTGTTTGTATCACATGAATGTTCGTGATGATCCTTGTGGTAGCGTACATGTATGCCCTTTGAAAATTCTCTTACAATAATAACAGAAGGACATAAATGGGTGACGTGAACAGAGTTCCGCGGTGAAACATAGTTGCATTGGTAATATTGTTTCTGCGTTGTGTTGCTCAGTGTTAGATATTTCACCCGTTGTTTTGTCTCTAGGTTACTCTTCCAATCAGCAAATTCTGAAATTTGAAATATGCATGACTAGCTTGCCTGCACCGCTTCTCTCGCATAGGCTACAGTAAATGAAACACTCTATTTCACCTCTTTAGGGGTAGATCTTCGAAAAATCCTGAGATATGTTTTCTTTTTTGAAAAATGAGACACATGATAATGTATGCTGTAAGATATTTGTGTTACATCACAGAACATATAATAATATTGTTACGTGGCACACCTTTTGGCCCTGAATGCGGTGTGTTGACTTTTAGTGCACTCGCATTGAAATGTAGGTCAATAATAAATGTGGAGTGTACAAAATTTGTAGTGTTGGTGCGTGGTGGTACTCGTTCAAAGAAATAACAGATAAAAAATCTGATCGGAAGAAAACATTCCTACAGCCGATGGGCTATAGACTCTGCATGGTGAAAAGACTATCAATACAGAAGTGTCAAGTACTGTAAAACAAGTTGCCGGAGAGTATCAAAGTCACTACTAGTAATACAGTTTACAAAAAATATTACAAGAACTTCTTTTAGAGAAAACTCTGTACAGCATTAAAGAGTACATGCATAATTTTTACGACTCATTGGACTCTAAGATCTAAACCTTTTATGGCGTTCTGTACCTACCTATAGCACAATAATTATTTTTAACATACTTATTTTTACATACTCTTTTATAATTTGGAATTTGTTTATAATTTGGAATTTGTTTATAATACAATTGCCCCGTTACAGCAAAGCATTATTTTTAGTAAATAATGTGAATGGTATTTAGTAATTATGATACAATAATGATTGTACCTAATTTTGATATTGTGTTTCTGTATGTTAATAAAAAAATCGGATTCTGGTGCCCCTTGGTGTGATTTGTGTAATTTTCTTTATCATAGGTATCAGTGTAAATTCTAATAATCTGTAAGTGTAAAGTATGCTTACCAATCATATTTCCCAAGATGACAACACTGACACACTCATTGTGGTTTTCCTCAACATGCTCATCAAAGGATGCTACACTTTTGAAAACTTGTTTACACGCAAGACAGCTATACATGCTGCTATCAGTTCCTTTATCGGATGAGTCGCCACACCGTTGGTTGCCGTGGTACAGCTTGTCACATAACGTGCAGATTTCTTTACGTATAGGCTTTATCAAATCTGAAGAGTCAGGTGATCTGGGGATAGAATAATGATTACATAAAATAAAGTAGATATGACATGTGTTCTACCTACTCTCAGTTACGGACCAGGCCCTTACGGCTAGACTTGAATTTAAAATAGGGTAATAGGGTAGCGGTGGTTACAGGTAGAGTGGAAGTAAAATTGTTAATATGGGGTAGGACTGTCCTCGGGGGGGGGGGGAAGATTTACAGGTTGGTCCAAACAATGACGTCAATCCGAAAAATAGGTTTCACAAACCAAGGATTGCACAAAAATACCTATGTTATGATATGTTCTACGATTTTAAGTAGTTCAGGATTTTTAGTTTAGGAGTTATAATTTTTATTTTATTTTATCCAGGATTTTCCATATCAGCAGATTAAAAAATTCAAACTTTTTTGGGTGGATTTTTCGATGATGTTTTTCCCTGATTGAAAAATCCACCCAAAAAAAGTTTGGTTTTTTTCAGTTATCCGAAAACTGTTGCGATTTTACCACATAATTTAATGCTATTGTAATATGGCTGAAATGTTGAGGTAAAAAAATTAAAATAATTTTTAGCGTAGTTAAGTCCTGTCAACAAGCAGTCACAGCATACATGATAACCTATTCCAATGGATTGAGAACTATTTTTTTATTTAGAACTATTTACAGGCAGATTTGTTCAAGTCCGAGTTGGGAAATGCTACCACAGTTATGATGGTCCAGTGGTGTCCCCCAAGGTGCAGTGGCAGGTCCAGAGCTATTTGGAATCTACATAACTGACCTGTTAGACCTTATTGAATGCTGATCCGCCTTTTTCGCTGATGATATAGTACTTTGCTAATCCATTCATTACAGTTAGATAGGTCTAGGGAGTCGGACCAGAGATTAGCTTATCAAAAGCAACAATTTGATTCGCAACAATCACCAATTTTGGAACAACTTGGCACCCTAACTACTCTCCAGACAGACCGATTTGATTGATTGGACCATAGCCAATTCCTCTAGGGTTGGTTAATACATAAAAAGCGATGTATGTCCCCTAAAGACTCCAAAACAGCTGGACCGATTTTGACGAAATTTTCAGGGAATCTTCAGATTAGCCTAGCATGTGATCCTATGAAGTTTGGTACCAATGCAAAGCCGGGGCGGAGCGGTAGTACATTATAATACCATACATTCAGTCAGCTGGAAAGAATCACACCATGAAGGGGGGGGCTATCTCTGACAAGAGATTGATAAGGGCCGAAATCATGATGACGTCTGGACTTAAATACCCTGAAATATTAATAAGGTTATCATTAGATGAATACAGTAGACGTATCAAAAAAATGTGGGGGAAAAAACAATTTTTCAACAGTTGCCCCTGCCTTCAGTGCATCTCTGTCTTACAATGAAAGTTAAACTTACACTGATTTCCCATCTTTGTCCTCACAGTGTCGGTTTTGTATATGTCTGTGTGCAGGGAAAAAGACCCCGAATTCTTTCAAACATTTAGGGCACTGGAAAATAGTCTTGCGATTGCTCTGAATTGTATCTTCTTGGTCTGTCGACTTTTTCTGCTGCAATCTTTTGCTTATACGCGATGTTGGCGGCACAAACGCAGTCTTTTTTTCGTCTTTGGTCTCAGCTTCACTGCTCAGCATCTGTTTGTATTTCTCCGGATGCTTAGCCATCGTATGAGACTTGAGTGCAGCGAGAGTAAGGAAATCCCTCTCACATTCGTCGCATCTTAACGCGGAGCGTTTCTCATTAGAGTCCTTAGCGTTGGCTTGGGTTTTCGCGCCCATTGTGTAAGTTTCATTGGGTTTTATTTTATTTTCAGAAGTAGGTAATTTTTACAAAACGAAGTCACTTTGCATCCGCGTCATTTATGAAATTGTTTTTTTTTTTAATTTCTTGTAAGCCATAGACTGTGGGCCAGTTTATGGTCGATCGTAGGCTAAGAAAATAATAGACATCATGATATGGTAGTCGCTTTTTCAGTAGTTTGCACACCTTTGCTAGATCAATAGTCGCTATACATGACCTGACCTGACATCGTGTGCAAGAGATGGCTACATATAAGTTTCTGGGGAGCGAAAGAACTATTAAGGTTATAGCTTGTCCCTTTCGCTCTCCAGAAACTCATATATAGCCATCTCTTGCACACGATGTCAGGTCAGGTCATGTATAGCCATTCCTCCAAGTATAGCCACCTTAATGTTTTGGCTCCACACGTTGTGTATTTAGCCAGTGTCAAGTATTGTAATAATTCAGGTGATCATAGTCTAAATCAAGCAAATTAAGTCACGGTCAAGTCCACGTCATGCCCCGGTAAAGTGGCGGAGACTTTACTAGAAGTTTGTTTAGATGAGTTAATGAATATAATTATTTTTTTTATCCCTTTTTGACAACTAGTCAAACTAGATAGTAAATCTAGTCCTTTTTAGGGTGTCTATGCATGGCCTGACCTGACATCGTGTGAAAGGGACAGCTAGATTTGAATTTCACGAGAGCAAAAGAAACAAACTATTAAGTTATAGCTTCTCCCTTTCGCTCCCCCAGAAACTTATATATATCCATGTCTTTTAAACGATGTCAGATCAGCGGGGTTATCCTCTAACTTTGAAACGTTCGTGATTCTGATTGCGAGAGCATGCCATCTCGCTCGTACCAACTTAGTCGCACTATGCGCGGTCCCGCTCGCGCAACTCTCGCTATCGCTTTCAGAGTTACGGGATGAGCCCACAGGCCATGTAGCGAGGCCCTCAACTTCGTGTATTATATAGTATAGCCCTTCTTCGGAAATTAAGGTGGCAGCACTGCGTACATTAGAAATTGTGCTGTTTGTGTTTTTATCAAGGAAAATATATCTAACCTACACAAACTTAACTAGAGGTTTTTATTCTGAGAAATAATTGGACACCCGTTGACATAGTATTTGTATCACACACAGAATTCTCGAATTTCTTTCTCTAAGATTTGTATTCTCTTTGACCCGTTGTTTCCTTTGATTATATCTTACTGTTCCAATCGATTCGAATTCGTTAAAATCTCAAATCATGACTGACCTAACTAATATAGCCACAATAAACTGCAAGCAACAAGTCGTCCGCGCAGTCAGATTTAACGTCGACGGATCCTACTGTCTCACTTGCGGCGCCGATAAGAAAATCAAACTCTGGAACCCACAGCGACAACTTCTGCTCAAAACATACGGCGGACACGCTAACGAGGTGTTGGACGCAGCCGGTTCGTGTGAAAACAGCCATATAGTGTCCTGCAGCAGTGATAAATCAGTGATTTTGTGGGACGTGACTACAGGACAACCTCTAAGACGATACCGAGGCCACGCAAGCTCAGTCACTTGCATAAAGTTCAATGAAGAGTCTACTATGGCCGTATCAGGATCTGTAGATAACACAGTCGCATTCTGGGACATCAACAGCCGACGGCAAGAGCCTGTTCAAGTGTTAAAAGACGCCAAAGATACAATAACTTCTATACAAGTAACTAATCACGAAATTTTGACCTCCTCGGTTGACTGCCACGTTAGACTTTATGATATAAGAGTAGGAGCAATGATTTCCGATTACATAGGTCATATAGTTACCTATGGAAGCCTAACTCACGACGGGCAATGCTACGTCCTCAGTTGCAATGATGGAACTGTTAAACTTTTTGACAAAGATACGGGAGAGTTGCTGAACACTTTTTCTGGGCATGTTTGTGATGATTATATGTTTGAGAATACAGTGAATGATAAAGACAGTCATATAATATCGGGGTCTGCGAATGGAGAGGTTATTTACTGGGATTTGATAAGTGGTAGAATAACACAAAAACTCATACATAGTATGAGTAAACCAGTTGTGTCTATAAGTCACCACCCGATGGATGCTGCGCTACTGACGGCTTGTGAAGACGAGATCAAACTGTGGGGAATAAAGACTGAGGAAGAATGATATTTATTTTTCTTTTGTCTATTTCTTATAACTATTTGAGCTACTTTAGAAAAATACACAATCAGAGATGGAAATTACGAGGACCCTGAAGATGAAACCTAAGTGCTGCCCCATACTAGGCCAACGATGGTGGTCAGAGATAAGCTACTTTGTATGTTATCAACACAAATTGAGTGTTCAACTTGCCTCTTCCGAGTAACTCGCTACTTGTGGCGATGTTTTGTCGCCCACCACCGCCTCACACTCAAGTCGCCGGCTTCAGTCGGCCCGCCCCCCAGGCTCGCTGTGCTATGAACACGCAATGTAGTGGCTCAATAGTGGCGGTTCGCGATATCTTATATGAGCCATCATTTTGGTCAAATTTACATCAGCAGATAGGGAATCGGAATAGTTCTTGCGCGCGCTTTGCTCACCCTTGTCTTAGTGCAGGGTCGGACATCTTTCAGTTTCATACAAACATGAATAAAATACTTTATCTAAATCTGACAAGTACTTTAAAAAAAATGTAACGAAAATAGAATGTTTGTATGAAAATTACCCGATATCCAGAGCATCCTCTATGAGAACAACAGTTGCCAAACAACTTGATTGGTATGTCAAAAATTCTATTTTGTATAAATTAATTATTATAATGATAATAGGGAGGCCTATGTTCAGCAGTGGATGTCTTCTGGCTGATAATTATAATAATAAAAACTACATACATTGGGGTTTGCTGCTCCAACAACTACTTCCATAATCATGCCTCCTTAAAATAGCGACGGAGTAACTTTATGAAGGAAAAAACCTTAAGTGCATAGTACATCAGACTCCTTTTAGTGATAAATGTTTTTTTTTTTAAATAAGCAATCTATGACTCGTAGGTTGTCTATGGCAAATATATTTCAAATAAAACATGAGATTCAAGTCCCAAACCAGTCTTCAAACGCATTGCACCATGCGCGCCTTTCTCTAAATGCGTATAATATAAATACTAAATAGAACAGGTACAGGTGTGTCTCCTTGTGCTAAGCCTAGCATGGTTTCATTTTTAATTTCGCTCTCTTTAGCTGTACAGTGGGTTTGGTCTTCCAAGCGCCATTCTTTTTAACACTGTTGAAACATTGGTGTTTGGCGTAGTGTTGCATAGCTTCGTCATGCGTGTGATATCGCTTGTTGCACCGCACACATTCATATCTGAAATTAATTAATGTAATTAAAAAATGAAAGGAAAAATATATATACATATAATATCGCCCGCGGCATCTCCCAAATCCTGCCTAAGTTTAGGAGACAGGTGGGATTCGAAACACAAATATTGTTTTAATTGTATTCAAGTATTTAACTGTATTCATGAGACGAATTAAAATCCTTAACATGTATCCTGCGATCTATGGGTACCAACAAAAAAAAAAAAATACAAATACGCATTTTTTTTATACAACTGTGCGATGAGAATTGCTAATCGCTCGCCTGATGGTAAGGTCGCCACGTCCGTTCATAATAGTTTAGTGCCGCTGGAATAATAGTTAAAACTTTCAAAGGCACTGATGTTATAGTTCGGTGCGATCTAGTGTTTAGAACAGCGCTGCGCTTGTCAGTGTTATTAGCTAGGCATTAGCCCAGTAAATTCACTGGAAACAATTATTATGAACACATATGTAATGCACGCACACAGTAATGTTTGCACAAATGTAACTTGCATACATAAACGATAATAAATTTTGCACAAAGTTGGAGCTACAGATAGTCCTCTATTCCGAGGCTGGCTGCGGGAAAACGAGACCGAGCATGTGCTACTGCACTGCAAGACCACAGACGACATTCAAATAAGGTCGGGGCTCCTTCAAGAAACTCAACAAGTCTCCAATACTATAACATCTGACGAAACAGGAGCGGAACAGTTATGCCAGCGACCCAAGGCCGTGCTCCGTTATTAAGGAGCTCGGCTTATTTGGGTAGGCTGGTAGCAGGGGAAATGCACAAAACACCCCAAGCGGGACGTCAGTGCAGGTCTTATCACCCCCCAGTTAGAATTAGAAATGAAAATGACCATAACCAAAAACATATTTTCATACTATAACTACTACTATACATTTTTCATCATCATTCATGGTTTTAAATACTAACCTGGTGTAATGCCTATAGTTGTGCTCCGTGACGCTGCCCGCGTTAGGTATCAGTTGCGAGCATATGTCGCATATCACGCCGTCTCCCTCTCTCACCCCATGTTTCCTGTTGATATGGTCTTCTAAGTTTTCCTTATAGTTGAAACCGACTATACAAGTTTCACATCTGAAAATAATTTGTCAAACATGCTCGGTGTCATAACTGGCTTTTACTGGCTGACGAGAGGAGCAGATTACTCGCTTATGGTAAGCATCACGTTTGCTCACAACACTCGGAGATATTATATGTTAAATCTCTGTATACCCGGTACTCTCGCTGGAAACATAGCCTTTCAATCTCGATCACTAATGTTCGCAACCTACTGCTTGGCGGTTGAATAACTGGCAAAGATATGACAATTGGCATTTGACAATTAAACCGATTCTCAAAATGCCTTTACAGGGTAAATAAATAAATATTGGTGGACGTTTTTAACACACAGCGCTATCTAGCCCCAAACTAAGCAAGCTTATACTATGGGAACCAGATAACTGATAGAATACATAAATCCTTTTTTTTTGTAAATACATACATGGAATACATAGAAACACCCAGACAAACAACATACATCCAGGTACACCAGTCCAGCCAGTTGTTACACTACTTTTTAAGCCTCTTTAAATTTATGTACAATTTTGTGTGAACAATAGAGTTAATCTATCTATCTATCATCCATGTTCATCACACAAATGTTTGTCCTGGGTGGGAATCCAACCCACAACAGCTCAGAAGGTGGAAATTCTCCCACTAAGCCACAAGGCTAGCCAGAGTGACAGAATATGTTTTGTTCACAACACGAGTGAAGCCGCGGGCAAAAGCTAGTAATTTATAATAGTTTACCTGAACTTGTATCTAAGGTATACTTCGGACTGGGCCTGCATTACCCTTTCTCTGTCTAGTTCTTCATGAGTTATCTTTATTCTTCTAATAATTTGTGCGAGCGAGTCTGGTTTTTGTGCTTTTCTTTCTGTAACACATAAATTGTTAATAAAATAATAAACTACAAACAATAATCACATAAAATAGTGAAATCCTTTGAAGATAGTTACTAATATACGAGAAAAAACAAAATAAGCAAAAAAAACAGGTTCGACTGATCTTGATTTGGTTCCATACTTGGAATGCTAAATCCATGGTTCCATAGGTCTCAGTACCGGGCCGGTACCAGGGTAGATAGGAAAAAAATCGTCTCGGCCCTGTTTCAGTACGCGTAGTGCAAGTTTTTCCAATTGAGTTTACCTATTCGATTCGCAGTATCATCTAGATGGCGCTGCGATTATTTCAAACAAATCCTAGTTAACGTTGACGCGATCGAATAGGTACAATCAGAAAAACTCTCACTCGGCACTGAGGACGATGCTGTTTTTATGCAAAAACGAGACGGCACCGGAAATAAATCTGATCCGTAAGTGTTACCGAAGCCCCATATCTGTTACCGAAGCCGATGAAACACAACCACCGGGGCTGATGGATATTAGATCTTGTAACTTTTTTCCCATCTCCCCCGATACCGAACACCGGGGCAGATGGGACCAACCCCTTTAGATCGTTGCTTCTAGGTTGTTGTCGAAATTTTCCCAATATCTTGCCAAGGTGACATAATATTGAAGTAAGTGATAAGTCGATGCGATGAAGATTATGCGCAAATCGGTAAAATTTTCAGAATCTGTTCTTTTTTATTGTATACTAGTTGCGTTCCAAGGTTTCCCCGCAATTCTACAGAAACCAAATATTTTTCAGGGATAAAAAGAAGCCCCAGGGTGCAAGCTACCTCCATACCAAATTTAATTCAAATCCTTTCAGCCGTTACAGAGTTGAACGGGAACAAACACACTTATCCACACAAACTTTCGCATTTACAATATTAGTGTGATAATCCAAATACACTATTTGGATTATATACAAAAAATATTAATACAATAAGTCAATAATTATTTCTATATTAAAACCAGATAATTACACAACACAACATTAAAATTAATTATTAAAAATACATGTCAATATACAAAACGAACACAAATAACAAGAAAAACACAGTCATTAATCACAGTTTGGTATATTCAGTCGCCTAGTCCCCTGGGTCCAAATGTCCCCAACACGCTCGCGGAGCTGCCACGCTGTATGGCCAAGGAAATTTGCTGGATGGAACCACCCTGACCGAGGATCCCTTCCTCTTTCCCTCATACGGCGTCCCAGATCCAGGACAAATTTCCTGGCCTCACAAAAAAAAAAACCAGGAAATTAAAGTATTACACAAAAGACTTACTTTTGAAGTTTTGATAAATTTTGCCACGGAAATTCGACTATGTATTAACTTGAAGTAAAATACCACATCGAAAATTTAAAACAATTTTCTTTTGAAAATTCTCTGCAGTGCTCTGCCGTGATAAGAATAAAGTAAATGTGTAAATGTACATGTGTAGTTAAATGGAGCTATCCCTCGAATTTCATCCAAATATTATGGTCACCAGCTTTAGATCCAATTTGCAGAATAGCTACTAGCAATAACTTACCCCTTTTAAGCTTTGTTGCAGTGGATTTTGTCTTTGGTTGAATTTCTTTTTGGGTTTCAGTATGAACTGCTATTTCCTCTTTAATCTCCGATATATTTGTCTCTTTTCCCATCAAACCTGGACTCAAATCTAAATTATCATAGAACATTTTCTCTGTACCATCTATTTCTAGAGATTTCGAATTGTTTAACAATACATTTTCCAAGTCTGTACTCAAAATTTTGGCGGGAACTAAAGGTATATCAGATAAGATCTCCTTGCTCAACAAACTAGGTTCTAAAAAAGATAAGTGTTCTCCGTTTAAAAATTGCAACTGGCTGCCGAGAGAGACAAAGCTCTGGTTGTTGCGTTCTAATATTTCTAAAGCAGTTTTTATGTTTTTATTCAGCCTGTTTTGTTCTTGGATTACATTTTCTTCTATGTTCGTGTAAAGTTCCATATTTGAATCATTTTGCACTACATTAGCCATATTGTCAGTGAAATTTTGATCGATATTTGAATCATTTTGTACAACATTAGCCATATTGTGAGTGAAGTTTTGTTCCATATTTGAAACATTTTGTACTACATTAGCCATATTGTGAGTGAAATTTTGTTCCATATTTGAATCATTTTGTACATTGCTGAAGTCTTCTTGATTATTTCCTATGTTTTCAGCAATTAAGTCATCAGGAACTATATCTGGCGGCAAATGTAAGTCATCTACAACTTTCTGAATTATCAGATGGTTCTGTTTTTTGCTGTTAACTGTCATATTGGTGAATTCCTGAAACATTTAATAATAACTAAATTATCTCTTATAACATGACTTATTATCTTCAAATGACCATAAGAATAGCTGATGCCTAATTCATTTGAGAACCAAAGAAGGTGCGATCTAGATGCAAGAAGAGAACAGGTCAAAAACAAACAACATTGTGGACAACATTTTAGTGATAAGCTGATGGTTGAGATTATGGTTTTATTTTGTTTTATGACTAGTGCCAGTATACTGAACATTCATGATTCTGATTGTGATAACATGCCATCCCGCTAGTACCAACTTACTCGCACTACCCACGGTCCGCTTGTGCCACAGATCGCAACCTAGATTCTGCATTCAGGACGCTCGAAGCGCACCACGCATCAGTCTAAATACATTTATAAAAAATTATTCTGATTGGTTGATTGTTAGGCGCGAGTAGGCGTAACCGTAAAATAGCCAATGAGAACGCTCGGTCGCACTCCCCGCGACCCGCGCCTTCCTCAAACTTTGGTGACGTTTTGTAGGAACAACGAATCTCGTAATGCGGTATCTAGTGTGATCTGTGGCTTGTGCACAATCATTTATTTATTTATTTATAGTCGAGCAGCATAGGCTTATGTGTCTATATCACACAGTATCTTCTCCTTTAACCCGACGCGCGTGCTAGGCCTGCTACCAGCCCCGTTACTATGGATGTTCCTGATCGTGATAGTGATTGATTCTAAAATCTTCCTGACATACACAGGCTTGTACACGCTAAATGACTGTGCAAGAGACTGCAGACGCCACAAGACCCTGCCACTTCTCAACAACAGCCTGCACCATCTCAAACCAACACTGCATACCACATCAACTCAGCAACACAATTGCAGCAGGTTGCCTGAGGCAGTGGTCTCAGCAAAATCTATAAATACTTTTAAAAACAAGCTAGATACTTGGATATTAATCGCATCAGTTGATCAACCGCCAAGGAGCAGTGTGCAACATTGCTATGTTCCGGATTCTGGGAAATGTTTCCAGCGTAATTACATATGGGTATAAAGTAATTAAACATCTAATATTGACGACGGATATCGGTGACGAGTGCAATGCATTGCCTCTCATGGTTTTGAATAGTTGAAGTTCAAAACTCTAGGTGGCGTGGTGGCACTGAACTGTTATGGGTAAGGGTGACGCTTAACATCAGGTGAGCTACTTGCTCATCCCATCATCAAAACTTCAGTTATCCGACCCTGGAATTATCTTTTACCGTTTCGTCCGTCCACTTCCAGAAATTGTTCTATTAGTCGGATGTGGAGGCACTTTCTACCAAATGAGCTAAAGGGTTCAGAATACTTACACCCGATAGTAGAATGCTGTAGCTCTGAATAACTTGTGCTTTGAAATACTTGATTTTCTTCAATATACTGTGACACTGGAGGCATACAAGCTGGTTGAATTGTTTCAGCTGAAATAAAAAGTAATTTATAAAATGCTGGAATGACACCTTGGGCCCCTGTAACTTTACAACCGCCGATTGTGGGCATATTTGACCTTAAAAAATATTAACTTATTGCCTACAAAATTTCATAAAGTATGGATCAAAGGTTTGTAAGTTATCGTCAGACAAATATATATACACACAAATTTCTACCAAAGTAAAATGAATGGACGGGCCCTAACCACACAGCTTCCTAAAAAATAACAAGTCAAAACAATTGAATGTAGGCTTCATTCAATTAAAAGTATGTATAGTACATTTGTCACAAGATACATAGTGAATATAATATCAAGGCATATTTTTGCAGATATTTGGATCAATAGTATTGACGAACGTACGTCTCACACTTTTCACAGACTGACAGCGACTGAAGCGGTCTATAAATACGTCCAAGAAATCTTAAATATAATTGATAGCAAAAAATACGCAGTGGGAATTTTATTAGACATGACTAAAGCCTACGATAAAGTTCAATATAATATACTTTTAGAGAAATTATATGACTTAGGAATACGGGGAAATGCACATGAATGGTTCAAATCATACTTCAGTAACCGTAACCAGTATGTGGATGTTGAAAACTTTGATTACGATTCCAATATAATAGAAATAATAAGATCGACACCTATTCAAATGAACAATTCGATCCCTCAAGGAAGTGTCGTTGGGTGTATCCTATTTTTGTTTTATATAAATGAACTCCCTCAAATTATTAAAGACTCTTGTGTTCTCTTCGCCGATGACATTTCAATTTTGACATCTTGCAATAATAATTTAAACCTAAATAATAATTTAACTGACATTTTTAATAATATAATTAATTGGATGACGGACCATAACCTTGAATTGAACTTCGCAAAAACTAAAATAATTCAATTTAGGCCCTATCAAAAACCCCCTATTGACATTGCTTTTTCCTACAATAATAATAAAGTAGAATGCGTTGACGCGGCAACACTATTAGGCTTAGAACTTGATAAGCACATAAATTGGAAAGCCCATATACTTAAAATAAAAGCTAAAATGAGTAGTTTCGCTTATGCACTAAGAGAACTAAGACTAGCTGCCGACCTGAACACAGCTATAACTGCTTATTATGCATATGCCTTCTCGTGGCTCAGATACGGCATCATACTCTGGGGAAACAGTGTAAACGTAGAAGATCTCTTTACCACTCAGAAGAAATGTATTCGTATCCTAGCCAATATAAAATCCCCTGACATTTCAATACCAAATTTCCACAAACCTTATTTTATTAAATTAAAAATTTTATCGTTAGTGTGTATTTACATATTTGAAATCGCTAAATTTGTTAAAAAGTACCCTCATTTCTTTCATAAAGTAACAGATCAAGCACGTAAAACTAGATACCAATATAGGCATAAACTCGTTGAACCGAAGTCAAATCTAGAAATGCACAGCTCTGGACCTAACTCAATGGCTGTAAAGATATATAATAAATTGCCGAACAAACTAAAAGATTTAGAAAACTACGATTGTTTTATTAAGAATCTAAAGTGCATCCTGGAATCCAAATGCTATTACACTATTGAAGAGTTTTTTAATGATAATTTTGACAATATACAAATGGACCGCTCCGCACCAATTGCCATACCCTAATAGGGTCATATGTGTCACTAAACCCAAATCATGTTATTTAAGACCTACATATATGTCGCAATAAATCATTGAGTATTGAGTATTGAGTATTGAAGCAAGGTGAGTGCCAGCACTCACTTTAAAGTCTTCAAAATTCTCTTACCTGTCCATTCATTTTACTCTGATTGAAGCATACAACCTATGATTTACTCCCTAAGCTCTGAGACATTTGCTTCACTCATTCAACTATATTCCATTAGCTATCTAATATTTGCTGACAACTGCAGTTAATAATTGGCTAAATGAGAAAGAAATCCAGTTTTCATTCAATTCAATTCTTGTTTAATGGCATTTGCGAGTGTTTTACCATTTCACCAAAGTTTATGAGACAGACCATCAAAGGTAGGAAATGGAATAGGAAGGATATAGGAATATTCATAGAAATTTGTATGGTGTTCAATTGTACTGATCTGTGGTTATTTGTTTTTATTTCCTTGTTAGTTTTTATATTTAACATAAAGTGATTAGTTGGATAAAATATATAAAAAGAATTGCTACACCTGCGACTTCGTTTGGGTGGACCAAAGACATAAATTATAAGGAGATTTCTGTGACGTGGAAATACAAAAAAAAAATGACCTATATTCGTCTCCGATCCTCAAGCTATATATATATGCAAAAATTGAGTTCGATCCGTTCAGCAGTTATAACGTGACAAACACCCAGACCACAGATTCATTCAGATCAGGCAGAGAGACGAGAGTTACATTCGCATTTATAATTTTAGAGTTGTTATTAATCAGAGTTTTGGAATTTGCATCAGTGAGCGATGATCCGATAGTAAATAGATTTTTGGTTGCCAAAGGCCTCTGAAATTGCATATATTAGTGAAGAGTGAAGCTAATTGTAATAAAATCTAACCTCCGGTCTAACAAAAGCTTCCAAGTAATCGCTATGCTTGCAGTTTCTCAAATCAAACATTGGTCCATTTCTGTCGAGGCAGCAAATGCAGAATGCATTGAAAGGCTGTATAGTTTTTGTTATATCTTGCTTCAGACTGAAATCTTCAAAATTCACCAATAGAAAGCGAGACATGTCTAGCGAGTTTCAAGGAAAAATTAAAACAACAAATCGATAAACAAAACGGGAGACAATAATGTGCAATAATGTACGAGCTTGAACGAAACATCATCGAGCCTATAATTGACGACCCAATAATGTACAGCCAGTAATCTACGGCATTATAATTGTTGTACCGGTACATGGAATATCAGGCTGTACATTCCTGGTCGTGCTTTATTGGCTTATAATGCTTACGAACGGCCGAGAACGTACAGCCTAATAAAAGACAAGCCATCTGTCATTGGCTGAGATCCTCTGTATCTATGACACCTATCGATTTCATGTTTCGTTTGAACGCGATAGTACAAATAAGACAGATTAAGAATATAAGGATTACAGTTAGTACGTTAAGGTTTTTTTTTTAAATGATAACTATGAAATCTTTGTGGTAAGCTAAGCACGACCAGCGGGCTTATCCCGTAACTCTGAAAGCGATCTGAAAGCGATAGTGATAGTGCGCGAGCGGGACCGCGCATAGTGCGACTAAGTTGGTACGTTTCGAAGTTAGAGGATAAGCCCGCAGGAATGTACAACCCGATAAGACATGTCATTTTCTCAGGTACGTGGATTATTACATTATTGACTGTTGGCTGTACGTTCCTGGTCGTGCTTTATTGGCACGTGTTGACTTTATTTTCATTTGAAGTAATTGCTGGCAGCCACATGCGCGGTCCCGCTCGCGCACTATCACTATCGCTTTCAGAGTTACGGGATAAGCCCACTGATAATCAGAACCTAGTACACCAATTACCGGTCGTACATTCTAGGCCGTACATTATTGGGCTGTACATTATAGACACCCTTCATTATCATATCGCGTCGAAAAACTTTTATTTTTACTTTTCGCTAAATTAATTTTACGTAAATATCCAGTTAATTTGCATTATAATGTGTTGCAACGTTTAATTTAGTGCTTAAACTGGTTATCTACCAAAACTTGTGAGTGCTGCTGTGTTAACCTTTGTGTTCAAACAAAAAAATCTTGCAAACTAATTTGGTATAACAAAAACATCATTGTACGGTATTGATATGCTCGTGACTTGATTACATTAAAGCGCGAAGACACCTGTGTAAAGTGTAAACAGCGTCATCGGTGATATCGTAAGCTATTCCCGTACTGCATAATTGGTTCCAAGGTCTTTTCAATTTAGGTTCTTCTTCTTTGGCATTTTAGGACCTGCAGGCTGTTCCTCTCTCTCATTATGCAGAGTACCAGCATAATATCAGTTTTTTTATTATGCTGTTAAAATCATTTATTAACCTAAATTTTAACCTAATTTAATAGTAATATTTTTTGCAGCATAATGCACAAAACACATTTCGTCAATGCAGGTCTTATCACTCCCATGTAGAATTATGCTGTTTAAAAGTTGTAGGATGTCTTAAAACACAAACATATGGCTTGCTCCAGAAATCCCCTTAGACCATGCTCTGCAAAGGGGATTTTTGTTCAAAAATCCCCTTACCATCAGAGCATGAGGTGAAGGAAATTATTGGCCAAAAAAAAAACAGAAATCCCCTGAGTGATTTATTTTATTTTGCGGAAGGGGGTTATTAGTTATTAGACAAAAAGTCTAGAAATCCCCTTAACTATTTATTTTGTTTAGTTATTAGACAAAAAGTCTAGAAATCCCCTTAACAATTTATTTTGTTTAGTTATTAGACAAAAAGTCTAGAAATCCCCTTAACTATTTATTTTGTTTCTGCAGAAGGGAATTATTGTACAAAAATCCTGAAATCCCTTTAAATAATAAATATAAATAATATATTAATAGTGGATACACACAAAAAATATTCTAAAAAGTCATCATATTATGTTTATGCAGATTTTTTAAATTTACTGCAGCTGTCAGTTACCATGCAATTATTAATTATTATTTATTTATTTATTTGTAGGTGAGCAGCATACGCTGATGTGCCTATATCACACAATGTTGAAACTTAATAACTGTAACTCAACATTATCTTATCCTTAATTATCCTTGCTTGTTTGATTTGCAATGATTACTAATTATACATAGGCAATTGGTCGCACTACTAATTTGTAATGTTTATTACAGATTCACCGCTACAAAATTAAAATAAAAAGTACAAAATGGAGGTAGTACAAACTAGAAGGACAGATGATATGAACAACGACGTGTCGTCCACATCTAGTGAAGACCACGACCCGGTCAGCAAGTTTAACAATTTCTACAAGTCGCGGTACGCTGAAAATGCTGCATCGGATAATGAGGTAAATTTTTACACCAGTGCCCAAGAAGGAGGGTAATGTTTTTGGGTTCTATGTAAGAATGTAAGTTATAAGTATGTATGTTTGTGTTTGTATATTACCTCCTGTAGCCTAAACAGTTTGACCGATTTTGACGAGTGAGGTGTCGTTGGGTTACTCTTAACATCCTAGTGACATAGGCTACATTTTGCAGTTGTGTATTTCGTTTTTCTTTAAATTATATTACTTGTCATACTTTTAAAATAACATATGTTTTGGAAAATAATGCAGTGGCGTCGATTCAACTAAAACTCACTAAACGACACAAGATGCTATTTCAGTCTTATACTAATAGATAGCATGCATTTTAGTGCTGTCAAACGAGTTTACAGAACTAAACCGCGAAAAAAAACCTACACTAGCGACACTTTAAACTTGTTTCTAGTTAGCACGCGCTCCGGTCTTGTGTAACTTGTATGGGGAACTAAGATCTGACTTATTTGACAGCACTGAAATGCATGCTTTCTATCTTATGTTTCTATTAGTAAATAGTAATAATAGTAGCAATAGCACTAACTTTCGGTTAGCGAGTTTATGTGAAATCGGAGCCAAAACGCGGCTTAACCTGTTCACATTCCCGCCAAAAACTTCACATTCCCGCCAAAAACTTCACATTCCCGTCAAAAACTTCACATTCCCGCCATAAACTTCACATTCCCGCCAAAAACTTCACATTCCCGCCAAAAACTTCACATTCCCGCCAAAAACTCCTTTGTTTATTATTGGCTCTCTCACATCCCGGTGGTCAACCTAAATTTCTATAAGAATTATCTTTTAGGTATTAGAACCGAGACGGTCCATCCAATCACGAAGCCACTACAAGAGCATGGGCAACATAAACGAAGCGTACAAAAACAGTCGAATACAAAACAGCATTAGCAACGTGGATATCAGTTTACATCGGCATGAGATAAAGAAATACGATACGCTGCAGATACCTATAGTAGGGTATGAGGTGATGGAGGAGCGGGCCAGGTAAGATTGGAAACTAAGGCATGATAATACTCAGGTTCGAAGCGATAATTTTCAAGATACATATAGGTAGATAAAAATAGCTGATAAAAAAAAAACGAGCGTTTGCATTCGGAAAGTATCATTTGGTGATGTGGAACTGATGAAGAAGACCACAAATGGCCACCGGAACTCCACAACAAGCGTGCATGTTTTTTCAGAGGTTTTTTTTTTGTTAATTTTTTTTTTATGTCATTCGACTTGAGAACATCCTCCTTTCCTGGGCCCGTACCGTGAGGTGGTTATTGCGATGATTGTTAGGTTCAGACAGTAACGCTGCGCGATCATACACCTTATCCCGCGGCGTTACGGTTCGTGGTCGCGCAGCGTCGTCGGCTGAACCTAACAATCATCGCAATAACCACCTCACGGTACGGGCCCTGGAAGTCTGTTAAAAATAGAGAAAACTAAAAGAAGCTGTTAATTTCAGGTTCACAATATACAAACTCAAAGTCGAGGATGACAAACGCGACCAGTCCTGGCTTGTATTTCGGAGGTACACGGACTTCGTGCGATTGTACACACGTATAAAATCGGAACAGCCGAACATTATTCTCCCTTTGCCGGGCAAAAGGTGGTTCCGGGATAATTTCGAGCCTGCGTTCTTGGAGGACAGAGTCAGGGGTCTCCAGATATTTGTGAATGCTATATTGAAGAAGTTGCCTAATCATCCAGTGGTCAGGGAGTTTTTCTGTCTGGATGAACCTCCTCAAGTTTTTAGCTATCAGCCGGAGGTATGCATTTCTGACTTTACTCTTTTTTCTTTCGTTAGTTTAATGTTACTATTCTACTATTAGTTTGGCGATGCTATAGTGATTTCAAGACCCCATTTCATATCTTTAGAAGTTGATTTTCCAAAATTCCTGAGACATGCCTTTATTTATTTTTAATAAGCTTTTTTTAAATTGCAATTTTTGTATGTATGTATGTAAGTATGTATGTTCTGGTCATGTCTTGCAACTGAATTTTAGTTCCCCTTGTTCAATTGAGTTGAAATTTTGCATGCGTGTCAAGTTCCGATGACAATACAATATTATGAGAGCGAGATGATCTGATGATGGAGACGGAATGTGGAAAAAGGAACTCCTCAGTAACTAACAGTAGATTGATATAGTTTTAACTCATTTTGATCAGCTTACAGTACCAATAACGGATTTTTTGTAAGCTTGTCTGGAAAAATATATTTTTTCCATAAAAACTATAAAATAGTTAATAATCTTTTCTTTTATAATTCGCTCTATATTATTGCATGCTGTCTTCACCTGTAATTATTTTGATATTTAGTTGTATTTTATTTGCGTAAATTTTTGATATTTAACAACTGTGTAGGTGAACATAAATATATAAATAAAACTTCAATAAAAATTTTGTTTTATGGCTTTTGCAAGAGTGTTTCACAATTTTGACCATACATTATGCTTACTACACATACCGTCGAGGCGGCATAGACACAGGCATTGGAGTCGCTTCCACGGAAACACGCTAAACGAAACTTAGTGCTATTGCTATCTTTTACTAATAGAAACACAAGCAAGAGATAGCATGCATTTCAGTGCTGTCAAATAAGTCAGATCTTAGTTCTTCATACAAGCTTATGTGTCGCTATTGTACGTTTTTCTTCGCGGCTTAAATCGGTAAAATTTTGACAGCACTAAAATGCATGCTATATTTTTCTTGTGTTTCTATTAGTAAAAGACAGCAATATCACTAAGTTTCATTTAGCGATCATCATAGTCCTTCCACCTTCTTAGCCTCGGAGATTTCTCCCCTTTGCAAAATTGGGCGCCAGAGGCAATGACCCCTGGGGAACTTGTTTCGCCGCGAGTAGCGCTGCCTATGCAGGTGGCCTCTCAGCGGCTTTTCAGATAATGAAGCGTTTACGCCTTATGACGACAGTTTGCGCGGTTATCATTTCCCTCGTCATCAGCCTCATCATTTTTCGAGTCGATCTCTCGAGGAAGCGCGCGCCTCGACTTGACGTCCTGTGGACGCGCGTGTAGTAATTTACCTAGACGCCATCGTTGAGCTATAGCGTCAGCTGATATTTTATTTGTATTATATAGCGGACTTTAAAGTGGCTATATATGACCTGACCTGACATCGTGTGAAACAGATAGCTATATATAAGTTTCTGTGGGAGCGAAAGAGAAAAGCTATAGCCTTGATAATTTGTTTCTTTTGCTCCCGTGAAATTCAAGTCTAGCTGTCCCTTTTGCACGACGTCAGAACAGCGGGTCTAAAACGGCCACATTATCCGAATCATAATATGATCCTATTGTGATTCATTTCGTAATTCGTAAAATGGCCATATACCGTTAATTCATAATATGCTCTGCGTATGATTCATATTCCGCAATTCATCCGTTTGACAGTTTCCTATGGATTTTCGTAAAATGGCCGACTAAAGAGGAATTGCTCAGGCGTACATTAGCAGCATTGTTAGAAGTTACTCGAGACCAACTTCTTACAATTCATTTCACGTATTTAAATGAAAAAAAAACTTAATAATGAGATTTAGGCGTCCACAAAATCATTTTTAAATACATAGGTACCTACCTAAATTGTTTAGAAAGACATTATTTTGCGTTTGAAATTTTGACTTTGTTACGTTAGTGCAGGGGAGGAATGAATATCTATATAGTATATATTATAGTAAGTAAAATAATTATGTTTTACATCCGAATTCAAGTTACCAAAAAAAAAGTTATTAATGTGATTGCAACTGATAAACAAATATGCAACTGAGTTCATCATCACTATTTCCTAGAACTTTTCTTATATTCCCTAAGGCAGTTTGCACTTACTTTCAACACAGAAGCAGAAAATTAAACAGGTTTTGAAGTAAAATTATGTGATTTATTTTTTAATAATTCTAAAACTAGTTTACAGTATTATACTTGAAGCTAAAAACACCTAAAAAAGGTTACTGAAATAATTTAATTATTAATTAGTTTTATTTTCAAGTATTCAGGCTTAAATGCAACTCTGAGATGAGAGCCAATGATGATAGAGCCAGCCATGATTCATCTGTGTGTATCCAGCATTTGCTCAACTTCTATGAGAATCTCCACCGACTGAAAGTGAAACAGTTATATTAGATTGGGATTTTAGCATTTTTTGGGTTAAAAATAAGTTATTTATTTGATTTGAGTATCAATACAACAATACATTGATACAAGTCAGCTAATAATTCTCAGCTTAGTATAAATAAAATTTAAAAAATAATAATCATGTAATTACCTCTAATATTGTTATTTATATTATCCAACACAATAAAACATCTCCGCATTGCATTGGCAAGTTTACCAAGAGTGCGTTCAACTAGGAGAAGAACTCGAGCGCATGCAGCATAAAGCACATTGCTTCTCCACCCGTGTGACTAAATCTTCCAGCCTTTGTCTATTGGTGCTAGTACATCCAAGCATCCAAAAGAATTCATCAGACAATCTGAAACAATATATTATCACTTTAATAAATTGCACACTGACGTGCAGTGTTTCCAAACGATATGTTTGATTCATTGAAGCAATATTTAACTCCTGTCAGAAGTACATAATATGTAGGAAATAAACAAAAGTAACAAAATATGTTCATTCTATAGTCACAAACATTAGTTGCCGGAGCCAGTAAAAGGGGGCCTATTGTTCTCGCTCGGTACATAAAGGTAGATAACATTGGTTCAGCAAATCGACTCTAAATGTATTTAATTTATAGCAGTAGAACAACACGAACGAGATTCAAAAGTTATAAAATACTTACTTGTAATTCCAAGTTTAGAGTCGCACGATGTATGTATGTACACAAACTAGCGATTGTTACAACATAAATGCACCATCACTCTCAAAAACGAATAATGCACCACTATTTTTGTAATATAATATAATTTCGTAATTTTATCAATAATGTTGTTGAAAATATGAATTGCAATGTTTTTTTTTTTCATATGCTGATTTTTGTTGCCAGTCGACACAACCAATGTGTAATAATTTTTCAAATATGTTATTTGAGATACTTATACTGTTACAGTTCTTAAAATCGCAACCTTATAATAAAGAAAACATTTTCAGTAAACAAATTTTTCATATTTTGCCCTCGAAATACTAAAAATAATGAAAGTAAACTTTACCGGAAAATTGCGGTTTTATTTTTTTCGTCTGGCAATGGTAGCACATAAGATGAATCTGCTAATGAAATGAATTGAGTATGATTCATTAGATTAATTGACCATTTTACGTAAAATAGCAGAATTGCTAATGATCTGCAAGGAATTCATAGCATGAATCGCTTTTTGATGAATTGGTCAAAGTGGCCGTTTTAGACCCCCAGGTCATGTATAACTGTATTTTTTTTTTTTTTTGTGTTATCGTAACTAACAGTAACTACAATTAATATCATCAGTTTTTGTTATCTGGAGCGTTTATCTTACTCCCAGTAAGAAATTTAATTAATTATTTTAAGGTGCAAGCTGTGTACGGTGCATTGGAGGACAGCATAACGACATTAAAAATGCAGTTAAAACAAAAAGACGCGACAATTTCGCATCTTCAGAAAAGATTAGCCCAACTAGAAACGGAGAAAAAAATAAACAACTGTCCGAATTGCAGTACAAATGGCAATTTATAGACGTAAGTACAATAAAACAGTGATATTATTTTATACATTTTATTTGTAATATTTGCATTTCGTTAAAACTCTAATAATTAGTTAATTCTATTATTATTATTAATTCATTTGAAAGAGCCGTTTCCAGGGTCAGTTCTGTAGAACTTTGCTAGATGGCGTTGTTCATTCAAGTATAATATATATTTTTTAACTGGCCATAAGGCTATGTTCTTTTGTTCTGTTTCAATTATAACTTGACTGTCTAGGACTTGTTTTGGTCTATATTTACTTTAAATTGAAATATTTGGTCGATTAGCGACATCTATCGAATTCTATGGAACTATTTTTTTAAATCGTCCATAGGAAAGGCCTTATTAGTATAAAAATATATAATCGTGTTCACTCGACCAAAAAAGCAATGTCGTTTATTCGATTCAAATTAATTTTCATTGCATTTTTTGAATATCCAAAGTATAATCGAATAATTACAATATCTATTCGATTGCAATCAAACATGCGATTGTTTTAAATCGTTGTTGTTGGCCTTAAAATAATATATAGTATTCAGTCTACCGTCCAAACGTGTTCTGTATGCAATACCTTATATATATATATTTATTTTAAAAATAATACTTAATGAAGGGTTACATAGAACGGCGGTATTGAGCCGAAAGGAGCCCACTGTAGTCATTATTATAAAAAACTTTTACTATGGGACCAAACTTAAGCTGTTTTTGAGAATTCATAGTTGATTACAAATAATGAATAAAAATACAACTAAACGTAATACAACACTAAAACACCACAACGAAATAACAAACCAAAACAACGACAACAAGACCAAAAAACCAACAACAAAATCAACCAAACATACAAAAGTATAGCTATCTTTTTTACTCTCTTACTTTTCGCATCTTCTTTCGCACTTTTTGGCGACTTTTGGTTGCTAGGTTACAATGAGCTGTAAACAGAATTCAGCGCAGCCGAATTCAGAGCGCCATTTTAAAGGTACTAACCTATCTTAAGTAAAATATTGCCGCACTAAACGAACATTCGAGTACGATGATTCCGTTTGGGCTTAGTGCACCCGTTCCGTGTATCCCTGTATATACATAATTTTATGCAATTCTGCTACAGTTTGATAATAGTTTTGTACCACATTATTATTTATTAATAATAATTAGCATTACCATGTAAATTTACAATTTGGTAAATTATTGTGCGTCTTGTTTATGCAGCATTATGTCATGGCAAAATTGAACTAGTAGCTCGCCCCGTACTGAGGCATTTTGTATCTTTACAACAACTTACCTCACCTTTACCAGTTATTCAACTCAAATTTTACATTTTGTAAAATCGTCTCTATTTACGCTATGTTAGAGTCTATTTCAGGTGACAATCGCAAGCGCGGCAGTGAGTCGTCGCTCGTCGGCGACGATAATGTATTATGGCTTAAGCATAAATACTTTTTCTATGTTCCGTACGTCCACACTGTATCATCATTTAATATAAAATTCATTTTACGTCAGCACATTATACCAAACAAAATTTTATATTTATGTTATGAATTTAGTGCGGGTCCTCCATACTAAGGGCATACCGGGCTATAAGCTTCACCCGGGCCCCCGCGTTCCTTCTCATTTGAAGCCGCGTTATGTTATTGTCAGTTGGAGCCCTAATTAAAAAAAAAGTTTTTATTTTGAGTGAAAAAAATAGCCATGAAACACAAGTTGTTAGGTATGATGTAGGGTATTCCTACGAGAGGTTTTCGGATAGCTACCAATAATCCTGTATAATACTGCATAGAAATGATGCCAATGTAATACAGGGTGTAACAAATTTCATTGTTCAGTGTAACAGTGGTGTTTTTTTTCTTTTTCAAATCCATTATTTTTTATCCTTGTTACATCATATATCAATTTATATTTTACAATATTTTTTTATAAATTTTCTCCACCTGACTTGTACAAAATATGTTTTGATCAGCATTTATGTACTCATTTATATTTGTAAGAAAAAAAAACAGATTATTCCCTATAGATTCCGCACTCGGGATGATCTAAGCGCGTGCATCGGTAGCAAAATACCTTCTGTAAAAATCACTCTTATTGGTTCATGGCTGGGTGCGAGTAGACTTAACCTTGGGATAGCCAATGGGAACGTTTTCTCTCAGTACCCGCAATCCGCGCTTTCCTCCAACGTTGGTGCGTTTGTGTCGACACTACAGTTTCGCAATGCCTTATATAATATATAGGGGGTAATCTGTGTAAAAATGCAATAATATAAAAGGTTATATAAGAAATATTTTTTGGTAAACTCATATTATTTTAAGTTATAATTGTAAATTATATTTTTTATAATACGACCAAAAATGTATTGTTATGTAGCAACTAAAGTAGAAAAAGATTTTGAATCGTTTTGATAAAATTTTAACAAGTAAATAGACACTGAATGAATCAGTTAAAATGCATCTAAGAAATGTTATTTTAAAATAATTATTTGGTGCAAAAACAAACACTGTCGTGGGAATCGAAGCTACCCTCTGCTTACTATACTGTCGGTCCTACGACCGCTTAGTAGGAATATTTAAGAATGTTTTGTTCTTTGGACTGCTTTGTCAAAAATTCTAAAAAAGTCTATCCCCAAAGCCATTCTATATAATTGGAATGGCAGGCAAAACAGTACCACAAAATAAACTAGTAATTCGCCCCGAACTGTGACGTCGAAACCCATATTTATCTTAGCACTCATCAGACCGATTTTGCTTCAACTTAAAAGATTTTTAAGAGAACTTTAAAATCTGTATGAACTCTTGCTTACGAAATACAGTTTTACGCAAACTTTCAGCGATCATCCGACGGATCATCTCCGCCTTTTCAAATATTTACAAACAACGAAAACCACTTACCATAAGGTGGACTGCCTGCTTGTTCTATAAAAAATATTGTTCAGAATCTACCAAGGTGCTAAGATTGATTGCTTGAATGTGCATTTAGATAGTATATCATACGTGATCAGTTCTATCTTCAGTTCGTCCTGCATTACTGAGCTTCTTGTCGATATTTTCTCTAGTCGACTAATGTGACGACCAGGGACCCTGTGCTCTCGAGATTATCTCGATCACTGTCTCCCTAATTAAGAATTTAATGGGAGTGAGAGTGACCAGGGCCCCTATTCGGAGATATAACGGATTGATGTCGATTTCGAGATTCCAATCTCGACTGTCTCTTGTCTCGATTGCCTCCGACCACTCGATGTATCTCGCACGCTAGCCATCGTGAGTATCTCAAAATATAGCGTTGAGAACACAGATCACAGCAGATACCGCATTACGAGAATCGTTGTTCCTAGAAAGGACGAAAAATACCTTTACGTTTATTATACGAAAAGGGAAAATCAGACTGATGCGTGGTGCGCTTCAAGCGTCCTGAATGAGAATCTAGGGTGTGATCTGTGGTTGAGAATAAAATATCACGACGTTCGACATATTTTTCGAGACGAGATTGAATCTCAGCTTTTGAGAAATTAGAAGTGGTCCTGGCTGGGCCCGTGCCGTGGGTTCTTTAGCGCGAAGATTGATATGGTGCGGTCACATACTCGACGAGTAGCGAGGGAAGTAGACAGAGACGTTGTGTGGCCAAGTTACTCGTCCTGCCGCGAGTTATGCTCGCCTTGCACACAGCCACAGATATCGTACGAGCGATTCAAAAATAGAGTCCCTGGCCCAGCGGGCTTATCCTCTAACTTTGAAACGTTCGTGATTCTGATTGCGAGAGCATGCCATCTTGCTCGTACCAAGTTAGTCGCACTATGCGCGGTCCCGCTCGCGCAACTCTCGCTATCGCTTTCAGAGTTACGGGATGAGCCCACTGGTCTGGATATTGTGGCATCAAAGTGGCACAGACGGTGCCCTTTGAAGCTGCTGAAAAGAACTGATCGTGTATGCCCGCATTTGGTAAGGCCAACCGGAGGAAGGCTTGTCTGTTCAGTTAGGTCTCTACGCCTTTAGGTTGGTATAATATATATACTGTAGTATAATTATAGTTTAATGTCAACTACTCATGACAAATAATAAGTTAGAGAAGCAATTGTAAAACTTAAAATTGGTGGCTTTTTAGCTATTTATAAAAACTGAAAACGTGTTATAAACCCTCAGTTTTTTTTTGGGCATTGTTACAGTTTTCCTTCTGCCAATGTTCCATCGTATCCAGGTGCAAATATACAGTGGGGATAGTTTTTTTTTATAGCCTCTGGTTTTTATGTTATATTCTAAAAATATAGACAATTTTGAGATACTAATTTGAATAACTTTGTTTTTGTTGCGGCATATATGATAGATCCCCATTCCCTTAAGGTCTTCTGGCTGATGATGGTCATGATGTATTTAAAAAAAAACTAAATATATATAATTGTCACTGCAAAAGTAGTTAAAAAAATTGTTACTTTCAAAGTAATTTTTTCCTTTGCAGTTTTTTTTTTTTATAAAGCAAGTTATGGAGAATTCTGTGAATGCAAGGACTGGTTTCGATAAAACTCAAATAAAAAAAATAAAAAAAAAGATGGTCAAATACATTTATTAAAAAATATCCATCAGTAGCCTTTATCTTTCAACAAAAACTGATGTAATGTGTGTGATCGGGGATCTGGGAGACTATTCCTATGATTGGTTTTGTAATTACAATGCAAAGAAAAACAAATGAACTATCCCCATTGGATAGCGGCTTTGATTCTTCTGTTGGTGCATTATTCATATTGGTTCTTTGCGTGCAGCTTTTATAGTAGTGTGTAATACGTATTTACCTCAACCACGCACAGCAGTGGCGGTCAAAGGCAGTTATTATTTTTTGTACTAATTCCAGTTTATGTCATATCCCTACCAAAATAATCAAATCACAAACTGACAAACTTTTATCCGAAAAACATGACCATTCTGTGCAGTCGGGTAAAAAAAATCATCAATTCGTATCGTTTTAAATTTTATGAATATGAAAATATTTAGGTGATTAGTTAATTATATGATAATTAAAATTTCTGTGGTATTTACTAACTGTATTAAATATAATTAAAATGAATGAATGTACAAGCAATTTTAATGTGCCTTGAGTATACTAAGGTGTGTGCGTACTTCTAGCGGAAATGTCTCGAATATTATGATTTGAGCTTAGTAGATATCTAAGTAAGTATATCTAAGTTTCAAATTTGTGCGTCCAGCCATTTTCGAGATATTTGCGAAAAACACTTTCCGACAGGGGAACGTTCACCCAGCGGAACTTTTTTTTCAAAAATGACAAACACCTAAATACATTATGCCAATATTTAAAGCAGAATAGAAGTCAATGAAAGCATAGAGGTCAATGATGATTTGTGTCATAAGACTCGGAAGTTTCCGCTGCGGCAACGTTTGGCAGTCGGCTGGATGTCCTAAACGATAAGGCACACAGTTATGTTTTTTCTACACATTTTGCTATCAACTTGTGTGTAATATTTGTGAAAACAAAATTCGAGAAGTTCAGAAGAAAAAAATCATCAAATCAAATGATGAAATTCGACACTTTTTCGCTAGGACTACGCACACAAATAAGGTAGCATTTTATTATGACTAAGAAATAAAATGAATAATGTATGAAGAAAGTTTTTAATTAAAATACCTGAAGCCTGTGACCGTGAAAGATAAAAGTGAGAATGGTAATAAATCTGAGATTCATTGCGACACGGGGCTTTATTATGCATGTCTTTTTGCTTGACTGCCCATGAAGGAGGGTAGTGTTTCAGGAGTGTATGTAAATATATTATTATGTATGTTTGTGTGTTCCAATATTACCTGTAACCTAAACGGCTTGACCGATTTTGACGAGTGTGGTGTAGTTGGAGTCATCTTTACGTCCGGAGTGACCGCTACATTTTGCAGTCTGGTATCTTTAATATTATTGTAGATGTAAGATTCTTCTGCAGTCCGCCTGGGGCCCCACCTTTGCCAGTTATTGAACCGCCAAGCAGTAGTGTGCAACATTACCGTGTTGCGGATTGAAGGGTATGGTTTCCAGCGGAATTACTGAGTATAAAGACTGCTTTTAATTGCTATAGTTCAAAATTAAGATGGCATTGAACTGTTATGGGCAAGCGTGACGATTACCTTATTATTGTCAACATCATCATCATCAGCCATAAGACGTCCACTGCTGATTATAGGCCTCCCACTTAGAGCACTACACCGAACGACAACGTGCCACTTGCATCCACCGGTTGCCCGCGACTTTCATAATGTCGTCGGTCCACCTAGTGGGAGACCTGCCTACGCTGCTTCTTCCGGTTCGTGGTCGCCACTCAAGAAACAAAAGTAGTACGTAGTAGTATTGTATTTAAATACATATAATACACCCCAAAAACATTCTTATTTGGCAGTCGGGTAAAAACGGAACCCTAAAAATGAAACCACTATTAAAATTGAAAATATAAATATTATTTTAATTATAATTATTGCACACTTAAATATTAACGTACATTAATAAATGCTTTACAGTCTATACAATTTCTGATTATAGTTATTTTTAATACATACACTTATCTATATAAAAAAAAGAGCAAGCCCTTTTCTATGAATCAATGCACAGACCAACACACTTCTAATAGAGACGTGAAATTTTTACCCGATACTCCTCAAATGGTGTAGGTGAAAAATAAGAACGAATTTTGCGAAATTCCACCTCTAAAAGGGTAAAATGGACCGACAAAGTTTGTATGGAAATAAAATACTTCAGTGAAACTCGCTTTGTGCACTAATCCTAGCTAATATTATAAATGCCAAAGTTTCTAGCTGTCTCTCTGTTTGGGTGTTTGTCGCGTTATTACGGCTAAACGGATCGACCTAAATTTTTGCATAGATATAGCGAAACGAAGTCGCCCGCGACTTTGTTCGCGTGGACCTAGCTAGTACAAAATAAAGACAGGCATGTCCCAGGATTTATTCCAAAATCAATCCCTAAAGAGGTGAAACGAGGTTTCATTTAATGTAGCTTAAGTTAAGCAAGCGAAGCCGCGGAGGCAAGTTAGTAATTAAATAGATTAGGTTTTGAAATTTTGAAGTTGAAAATCTGCATTAATCGGCGCAACTCAGAATTTTCAACTAGTTTAGCAAGCGTTTACAAAACCTTTACATAGCAAATTCAAGATCTACAGGATAGTCAATCTGTATGTCTGTCGGTTCTATTGTCATTTGTAGTTGTTCTTTTCTCTTAGCCGCTGGATATCGTTTGGATTTCATGTTTAGATGTACCTGAAAAAGCAAAAAGTATTATTATGAAAAAACAAAAAAAACTTACTTTTTCTAGTTGCACGACTGTTGCAGCGTCAGCCTGGGGAGATACCACACTTTTGCCAGTTATTCAACCACCAAGCAGTAGCTACAGCACGATGGAAAATTCCACCGTGTACAGGTGGCGGTATGTGCGTTCATGAGGAATGTCCACATTGTCCACCATGTAGGGGTGGCAATATGTGCGCACGTGGGGAATGTCGACCATGTACGGGTGGCGTTCTGTGCGTACATGAGGAATGTCGACCGTGTCCGGGTGGCGATATGTGCGTACATCAGGTATGTCGATCAACTACGGGTGGCGATATGTGCGTACATGGGAATGTCTATCATGTATAGGTGGCGATATGCGCGTACGTGGGGATGTTCATCATGTACGGGTGGCGATATGTGCGTACATGGGGAATGTCGACCATGTACGGGTGGCGATATGTGCATACATGGGGAATGTCGAACATGTACGGGTGGCGATATGTGCATACATGGGGAATGTCAAACATGTACGGGTGGCGATAAGTGCGTACATGGGAAATGGCGACCATGTACGGGTGGCGATATGTGCGTACATGGCGAATGTCCATCATGTACGGGTGGCGATATGTGCGTACGTGGGGAGTTTCCACCACCGAGGAGCTTGGATTACCTGTCGATTGTGTTTGTACAAGTTGGAATGTTGTGAGAACGTTGTTGGGCAAAACTCGCAAATGAACGGCCTCTCCCCAGTGTGCGTGCGGATGTGAGACTCCAGCTGGGCTTTGGTCTGGAACAAAACAGGACGAAACTTCAAACAAAATCCCTTTTATAAGTAGTATATAAACCTTTTATAAATTACCCTCGCGACCTAACTTCACAACGTCCTAAAACTGCGATCAGAACAACCGGAGGACATCAGCATCAGCATCTGAGCAGCATCTGGTTAGTAAACTGCGACCGCTACCACCGGAGGACGGGCAGCAGCGTTCTCTTAGTAAACGATAAACCTACGGTAAAACTATACGGTCTATATTCTTAGAACCAGATAGCATTTCTAGCTCGTTTTAGCTACGTATATAGCCGATTTCAGAAAGTAAGATGGCAACACTGGACCGTAAGCCTCAGTATTTGATACTTATTTCAACTTGATACCTCCACGCGTTCCTGAGAAAAAACATCTTGACAGACAGAACGAGTCTAAGGGTTATAAGGGTTATTTTATTCCTTTTGAGGTACGGAACCCTATAAAATGGGATAAAGAAACCTTAAAGTACTCACGGGGAACCCTTTACCGCAGTGATGGCACATCTTGTTGTTAGGTCTCCCTTTGTGAACGTTACGTATGTGCTGATCCAAGTTCACGCGGTTCATAAAAGTCTGGGAAAAGTAACCCGACATTGAATCCATTAATTACCCTATACAGGGCTATAAGGAAAGGGTATGCTGAGCCGCAATGGGGTCATAGTACTCATCATTATGAACAACTTTTCCCATGGAACGAACCGTCATAGAAAAATTCAATGACACTCGAATACTCGAAATGTATGGAACACCATATTTCTTCACAAAAAATGTGTGAAGAACATAGTTGTACATATATCGTGTGTAAACACGATATATGAACAATACTAGCTCACCCGCTATTCAACAGAAACCGTTTTTTTTTTTGTACCTTGTTTGTTAATCCTGGGTGTAATCTACCTCCATGCAAAATTTCATTCGAATCCGTTACAGAGTTGAACGGGCACAAACACACTTACATACTTACACACAAACTATCGCATTTATAATATTAGTGTGATGTCAATACAATATGTCTTACTGCACACAAATGTGTTTTTAGTGTGTGCTGCGCCGTCGACTGTGCAAGAATCCTACCCATACTAAATACGTACCTTTAGACATATTTTACACTGATATGTTCTGTGTAGATGCTTCTCTTCGATATGATCACGGAGCTTGGTTTTATCGGCGAAACGACGGTTGCAGTGGTCGCATATAAATCTGTAAAATAAAAAAAACCAACCGACTGCATCAGAACCATTTATTTTTAAATTTGCGTCGTCATAGTCGCTTAACTATCATAATCAAGATTATGTTGGCGCCACTCGTGAAATATGTATCATTGTGGAGTTCCGGTGTCCATCTGTGGTGTTCTTTATCAGTTCCACTTCACCAAATGATACTTTCTGAATGAAAATGCTCGATATTGATGAAAATATCAAAATCGCTTTATGTATGCCTATAATATTTGAGGAGTTCCCTCAATTCCTCATAGATCCCATTATCAGAACTGGATTTTGATTAAAATGGGACCAATCTGGAAGCATCTTATTTCATGTACAAATAGATTTTTCCAAATTGATTTATAAGTGACGGAGTTCTGAGGTAACAAATAATATAACCCATTTTTTTAAACTTTTTCACGTTAAAATAAAAGGAAAATTTGATAAAATTCAATAGTATTTCCGTGAACGTGAAGAACTCATGTCGGGTCATTTTATTATTTTCTAAAACTTGTGTTATTTCGAGTGTTAATGTGTAAAAACGGTGAATTTTTACTCGTTAAGTGTTCGTGAAAATGCACGAGTGTTGGTGAATGGTATAATGTCGTGAAACGTGAATTTTCGTGTTGTTTCCAAAACTCCATAGAAGGCTCTAGTAAAGTTTTCACCACTTTACTGGGGCATGACTTGGACTTGACCGTGACTTGCTTTGCTCGCCTTTCACTGTGACTAGTTTGATATTATTTAACAAAACTTGAAAATATATAAGTATACTTGACACTGAGAATGAAGCGATGTAGGTAACTATACGTATCGTAGGTGTTCGTAGTACAATCACGTATAGATTAAGACTACAGCTCTTGCTGTAGAACTGTAGATACTTTCCTTTGAAGTCATTTCGATAATTTTCTACCAAGGTATGTAAAACCAAAAAATACGTATCTTTTATTTATCAACAATCTTTAAGTACACAAAAATTGCGTACTACTTAAAAAGTTACCCCTAATATATATGTGGTATTTACCTCAAGTGTTCCTTGGTGACATGTCGCAGACTGTTCTTCATGTGTCGCTTGTACGAGCCCAACGACGCAAAACTGACGCGGCAGAGGCAGCACTGCCACAACGACTCGGGCTTCTCCTACAGACAACGATCATGCAACTGGGTTATTCGGTTCTCCGCCTCAGTCTTTTAACATCCCACTACTGGGATTTCGGCCTACTCCCGAAGGGTGATTGTGCCATATCCCCCACGCTGGCCCAGTGTGGATTGACGGATGCACATACGGTATCGAATTTCTTCTCCGGAAATATGCTGGTTTCATCACGATGTTTTCCTTCACCGAAAACCCAGTGGTATATCCGTACGTAAGTTCATGGGAATTCATTGGTACGGGCCCGCCCGGGTTCGAACTCGCTACCCCACGAATGTGAGGCGAGGGTGCTCCCAATGAACTACCACGACTTAACAATCACGCAACCGGGTTATTCGACAACTAGTATTATGAAAAGAAAAGCAAAATACAACATGCCATTTTCTTTTTTTTTAATATTATAGACTGAGATACGAAAAGAGCAAGTCGCTCGCCTGATGGTGAGCATCACGCTTGTCCATAACAGTCAATGCCACTAGAGATTGCAAACCGGGCACGGGCAGGCCCGGTGCCCTTTTAGGCATCCACCGGGCCCGGCCATTCTTCTTATTTAAATACTATGTTTTCAAATAGACACCATAAGGAGTGACGAGAAAGACCAGGGGCCTCATCCCGTAACTCTGGTGGCAATGGTCATCGCGTGCCGTCCCACTCGCGCCAACTTATTCGCACCATGCGAGCGAGCAGGATAGCAAACGAAGACCATCGCCACCAGAGTTACGGGATAAGGCCCCTGCTTGCGTAAACTTATACAAATGAATAATTACTAATACTAATGTTACTTTTCCGTCCATAAGTACAAGTAATAAATTCTGTATTAAGTGTGATTTTGAGACTGGTTATTATGATAATTGTTCATAAGCCAGTAAATAAAAGTTAAATAAATATTAACCTTGAATCATTGTCTTTTTCCATTCATATATAGAAAATTTTCATAAAAAACTTTAAACGTTTCATCGCTAACACACAACCCGGCCTGCCCGGCCTACCCGGCCGGGTTGGCGACGATTGCACCGGGCCCGGCCGGGTTGAGAAACATACCGGGTTGCAATCTCTAAATGCCACCCATAATTTGGAACTATAGCAGTTTAAAACACTGCGTGAAATTGTCCTGCGCTCGTCATTCTGATGTATTAAATGTTAAATCTCTTTATGCTCAGTATTGACACGGGAAACATTGCCCTCAAATACGAAACACAGTATAGTTAGCACACTACCAGCAGGCTGACTCAGTAGCCAAAGGGCATATTTTAGGGGCGACAAATTCAGGGAGCGTTTTTGTTTAATGCCCTTTAGAAACTCATCACTAACATCAAAAAGATCTCTATTACGATGGATTTCTGATGTCTTGCAGAAACTGGTCTTCAAGACATCTTCCATTCCTTTAGTATGTGCATTCAACTGTACTGTATATTAAAGAAGTAAACAAAAAAAAGTTTGTGCAATTTTTTTTTTTTTTTTGGCGTTTATTAGTCTGCGTTTCACTAGCAACAGGCGAGTTGGTACTCGCCTGTTGCTAAGCGACGATGTGGCCGAAGATGAAACACGCAGACTTAGATGATACCTATTCACTCTGGCCTTGTAAAGCTCTTGAAATACGCGATTTGTAGGGCGGCAGAATTTTTACAGCCTACGCTTGGAAAATGTGTAAATCCGCCGCTGCGCACTACTACCTGGCTGTTGAATGACTGGCAAAGGTGTGGTGCTACTAATACCTTGTCGTCGTGGATGGGTAGATGTCTCTTGAGGCTGTTCTTCCATCGGAAAACCTTCCCGCAGTGCTGGCAGGGAAATTTATTGCGCGCTTCGTGCACTGTACTACAATATTTATGTATTAGTTAATTAAGGGCGGACCAATTGGCGTCCAACATTTAAAAGCCCGCTTCCTAAATCAGATATCTCGTTCGCACTCTTTCATTAAAAAGTAAGTTGATAAAATAAGGAGCGGTTTTTTTTTTTGATTCCAACGCAACTACTACTTTGTTAAAAATTACACTAATTTTATTTTTTAATTGTGTTTGTTCCCGTTCAACTCTGTAACAGCTGAACGGATTTAAATGAAATTTGGTATGGTGGTAGTTTATTCCCTGGATTAACACATGCGCAACTTACTTTTTATCCCGGAAAAATATTCGGTTTCTTTAGAATAGCGGATGAATCCGCGGGGCGCAGCTAGTAATAACATAAAATCAGCTTTATAGCATGAGTGTCTAACATATCATCAAAAAACTGAGTGTTTCTTTTTTATTTCCACTCAGTAATTTTTATATTTAAAAAAAGTGCGAATGAGATAGCGATAATCAGGGAAGCCGGGCCTTAAGATAAGCCTTAAGGTCGCGCCATTACCATTCAGATATTCAATTTATTATTATTATTATTTATTAAATTATCTATACTGCAGCCTAGCGTAGTGTAGTAGTGGGTAGGTACTTTACTAAATTAAATGTAAAATATAATAATAAGCGTAGTTGATATGATCATTGAACAACGCGCTTCGAGCTCTGCATAACAATCACGCGACCTTATTGAATCATTATACTTAGATTACATAGAAATACATTTTCACGGCAGAACGACTGTCCCGATTTTGATGAAAATTTTAATGGCTATAGACTGAATCATGAGGCCGGACATAGGCTATTTTTTTTATAATGAAAAAAACACTACTGTGTAAACTGACATGGTTTTGTCACATTTTATTTTAATAAAACGTGAATACTCACGTTAAAATCAATCGGTTATTCCGACTATAGTTTCGATCACATTCGGTGATCGTGTGTAGTTTGGGGCTAGATGGCGCTGTGTGTAAACAAGTCCACCAATATCCACCAATAGTACTATTCGTGACTTACAGTTACTGACGTCTCTAGCAAAATAGAAATAAGTCCTCACAGTTTATGGTTGAGAAGGCCCCCTCGATGCCGGAAGGTTTTGTCGCAGTCCGGACACTGGAGACGAGACTTGTGTGTGTCAGTGTGATATCTGTGCGAGTCCACCGAGCTGGGGACAACAGTATTGTGATACAAATCGAATCAAATTTATTTGGGCATTACAAAAATTACAACTAAATTGTTGATCCCAGAGTTTCCCGAACTAGTCATGGACTGTGTGCTGGGAGCCAGTGGCCTCTCCTATTTACTACATAAGTATGCCAAAACAAAATAAAGTCAAATTTAAGGTAAGTAAACTGTACGATATCTAACCCTATCTTCCTATAGGTAGCAGCAGGTGCGTGGTGAGAAAATGAAATAGCAGTTAGGTGCAACGATACGTTTATGCAATAATATGAATGGTAGGTACAATGAGAACTTATGAATGAAAATGATATAAAATAATGATAAATAGGTCAAAAGAGTGACGCGCTCCGGCTGCGCAGCCGCCTATATAGCCTCTCCCACCAGTACCACCTATGAGGTGGCGTGATGGCGGGAGATTCGCAAGCGTGTGCGTGCACACATATGTCGCCGTCCGCGTCAACATAAACATTAATTTAGAATTTACATTATTACTATGCCAATAAATAGCCAAAGAAATGCTACTGCCATAGAAAAATCATATAAAGAAGCGCGTCAATGGCCATATAAAGATAAGTAACCCGATATGTAGTAACTGATAAGGACGTAAGATGTCGCTAGTATACGTGCATTTGTCACTAAACCCAAAAACCGAGATGAAAATCAGCTTATAGAGATTTGTAGCTAAATTAATGCATTTCTTGATACAACGTATTTATTAGCGCAAAATTGGCTTCAATAAATCGACGATGAGTAATTGAGCTGTAATTGACAAACAGTGCAAGAAAATCTGTTTTGGCGCGCTGAGCGAAACTTTGCACCGAATAGAGTATACCGCCATCTTGTCCACACAAAAAGCGTAGTCTGATACCCACCCCTAAATGTTATCTGATTTCGATGTTTTTTTTTTAATGTTATCTACACCGTGGAAAACTATGCTTGTATGTTTTTTTTAAATTTCGCAATGTTTTCGTTGTTATTAGACACTTAAGGTCCAACGTTTCGCTCATCGCGTGAAATTCAAATTTTCTTGCGTTTTTTGTCAATTACAGCTTAATTACTCGTCGTGGATTTATTGAAACCAATTTTGCGCCAATAAATAAGTTGTTTCAAGAAATTATGGGTAAAATGATGACCTAAATAACATTGGTTTAGCTACAAATTTCAATAAGCTGATTTTCATCTTGGTTTTTGGTTTAGTGGGAAATGTACTTATACTAGCTTTCATCTTGAATTTTTGGATGGTGTAATTTCTTGAAGCAATCTATTTATTGTCGCAAAATTAGTTTTCATGAACCTACGATGAGTAATTACGCTGTAACTGACAAAAAACGCAAAAAAATGTGAATTTCGCGCCCTGAGCGAAACGTTGCACCTTAAAGTGACAATTTTTTTGCGTCGATAATACGACGAAGAAGAGTAGTTGTTATTAGAATACAACATATTTTTTTTAAACAAAACAGCGGCGTACATTATGGTTTATCCAAGCCAATGACACCAAAAACAAAAGATTTAGGGGTGATAACAGACTACACCCGGAACGCTAATTTCATCAATAAACTAGGAAAATTCACTAACTCTCTCTATAGCACGCGCGAGAAACAGAGCGACAGCACAATTTTTAATATCGAATGCGCCAAAACCTCTCGTAAACTATCCCCATAATGCTCTTACTTCGAAATCTTGCCGCAGTCCGCGCATTTGTACTGCTTCAAAGATATCTCATGCGTGGAGTAGTAATGTTGCTGCATAGACTTTAAGTCCATAGTCCGTTTCTGGCATATACTGCACTCGTATCTAAAAACAAGTCATATTATTAAACCCGACTGCAAAATGTAGCCTATGTCACTCCGGACGTAAGGAGGAATCCAACGACACCTCACTCGTCAAAATCGGCCAAGCCGTTTAGGCTGCAGGGGATAAATATATGACAGACTAGCTACTCCCCGCGGTTTCACCCGCTATTCTACAGAAACCGAATATTTTTCCGCGATAAAAAGTAGACTATGTGTTAATCCAGCGTATAAGCTACCTCCATACCAAATTTCATCCAAATCGGTTCAGCCGTTACAGAATTGAACGGGAACTTACACACAAACTTTCGCATTTATAGCATTAGTGTGATGAATAGCTAGATCTAGCGAACTATAGGAAGTAACTTTGTCTCTCTGTCTGGATGTTAGTCGCGTTAACACAGCTGAACGGATCTTGATAAAATTTAATAAGATGCCACTGTACATCACAAAGACGGACATAGGATACTTTATTTAAGTCCACGCGAACGAAGTCGCGGGCAACAACTAGTAATAAATAAAAACCCTAATTTACACACATTTTTCACCAATATCCGAACTCTTATTATGTGAGGCTCTTGAAATTAGGGCGACACGTTTCGTCCGCTCGCCAGCGCGGGTCGCCTTCGACTGAGACAGTTATGGTGCGCACTTGTACACACCATGGAGTAAGTACCATTTGAAATGTTCTTTCGCCCTGTCCTTACTAATTGTTCTTTTAGTACAATCATTGTACACTTTCTTAACAAGAAATAAAGTTAATTTTAAATTAAAAGAATATGCATATATAATTATAATTAGGTATATATTTATTTTGCAACAACATTAACATTGATATAATATATGTATAGGAAAAAATAATTATAAAGCTAAATTATAATCTAAACTTAAATATACAAACTAAAACTAGATACAAAAATAAAATAAATACTTATATTAGGTATATATGTTTCCTACCTTTTCATATGTCTTTTATAATGCGTAGAAAATGATTCCACTGTAGTTAAAACAGTTTTGCATATTGGACACGTGTACTTGCCAATACTCTGAAATGATTAAACACAACGCCATAATTCACGGTCCATAAAAATAAAATAAAAACAGGCAATCTAGAAAGGTAAGCCCATTGTGCTTTATCCAAATTCAGGGTTTGAAAAAATCCGATTTTTATAATAAATATCAAAAATCCGATTTTTTGAAATCAGTAATCAGAAATATTTATTCGCCATAAATAACATTGAATATTACAGGCAAGTCACTTTTACAAATTAAACTATGTTTAGATTAGAGTTAAATTAGGCAACTAATCAATAATTTAAATAATTGAATAATAATATGACAGGTAGGTATTTATTATGCTTTACTTTATTTGTTCATTACACAAAAATGAGGATTCCGAGAATTTCATTGATATATATTCACTTAATTTGTAGAACGGATTATTTTCAAAGAAATGCTTAAGAATCTGTTTAAGTTTGTTATTTAGATCGATGCTTGATTGATGATTGCTATGATTTATAATTTGATACATATCCGGTATATATCCAGGCTAAGAAAAAGAAGCAAATTTTCCCTAGAAAGTGAAAATTATTAACGCTAGGAGCACCAGGGAATCCCCATTTTTGATTACCTCGTAAAATAAATCTTATATGATATGAAATGAAGGTTTGAATTACAATAAAAAGCTTGCCGTACTGGTAAGTTAAGGTAATGGATTTCCCCAACTTTAAATGAGGTTGCCATTTTGGGAAACAATCTAAATTATTCTGAATTGTAGTTCTTCGCTACGTGCTGCCAGGGTAAACATTAATCTCCAAAACTTTTAGTTCAGAAGACAGGAAAAAATCAATTGATATATATCAAGATAAAAATCAATTGATATATATCTTGTTATATATCAAATATATCCAAATTTGAGGCCAACTTAGAAGTAAACCATCATCTGTTTTATAAATTTTGTGGAATGACCTCTCCTTTCGTTCGTTCTTGCGTGGGGAAAGCTTTGGGGGCTAAGCAACTCGATGCAATGTGCATGGGACTAACCCTGAAATCTTGAAAACTAGCTATGCCATATATTCTGTTATGTCAATAATAGTATATAAGTATGTATGTGTGTTCCTATGTTAGCCGATTGCAAAATGTAGCCTATCTCACTGCGGACGTAAAGGAAACCAATGACACCTCACTCGTCAAAATCGGTCAAGTCTCAAAGAAGACCGATTTTGACGAGTGAGGTGACGATTTTGACCGACAAAGGAACACACAAACATACTTGCATACAACCCAAACACATTACCCTCCTTGGGCAGTCGTGTAAAAAGTAGATACATTTTGTAAAATATTTCGAAGGTAGCTTACCGGTGAATGTCGATCAACTAAATGCTTTTTATATGACTTGCTATAGTTAAATCCCATTATACATGTTTCACATTTAAAATCAGCGTTTATATAGCTCTCTCTGTTGCTCTCTCGCTGTCTCTCATCCAACATTTCTTCGTATGTCATATGTACAGTTACTATGTTTGGTATATCTATTTTCTGAAACCAAAAAGTTTAGATTAGAAATTTGAAAATAACTATCAAGAAGCTAATTTGAAAAGAAAAATGATTTTTCTATTATTATTAGTTTTGATTAAAAATCTTATGTTGAGGTATATGTTTTTTTTAGTCTAGACTCTAGAGGGGAAACATAATTACATGACATTTTCTCGATAAAAAAGTACGCTGAAACGACCTCGATTTACGGGCATTTTTGGCTAGATCTCCGAAAACCTATATTTTTTTTACAGTCAAGAATTTTTCAAAATCATGCGCGTCATTGCCTTGCGCTCGTCTCCCGAGATATAAGATGTTAAATATGTTTTGACCAGTAATTTCACTGGAAATAATTACTTCTGGAACACATTAATGTTTGCACACTACTGCTTGCCGATTGAATAACAGGCAAAGGTGTATTCCCCAGGCAGACTCTGCAAGAGTCCTACCACTACAAAAATATGAGATAACTTAAAGATAAATAAAAAAACACTTTAAAAAAGATAATTGTTACTTATGATTACTTCTTCATTCTTCTTGATTTTCTTCTTGCTTTTAATCTTTCCAATTTTCTTGCTTCTTTTCATTTCTTTTTTATTTTTCTTAATTTTTTCAACAAAATCATTTATTTTCTCGTCGTCTTGTATTATTGAAGTTAATTCTGTGTCAGTATCTGCTAATGTATCCACCTGTTTTAAATCCACCAACGGTGTATCAAAATCTGCATCTGGAAAGTTAAGGTGAAAATACACCATGGCAACTTAAGGGGATATTTTAAATATAGCGCGATATTTTAACTTTAGCGTGCAGATGAAAAGAGATGGCTTTAGCGCGCGTTAGTCAAAAAACCAGATAATTGCTAATTACATCTAAACCAGGAGATCAATCGAAATTCTGTTCTATGTTATTATTATCTCACTATAAGTGTAATAATCACTTGAATATATACTAGGGATTCCGAGCGTCAGCGAAAAATGTGTGTAAATCGTGATTTTTTTCATCAAGAAAATTCATGTTATCATGTTTTCCCGCCAAAATGAGATTTTTATAACTAGCGAGGTGCACTAAGTAGAAAAATCACATATTTACTAAATTAGGCCGAGCGTTGCGTCCTGCTGGGAAGTTTAGGTAAGTATTTGAAAATTGTTCGTTTGCTATCGCGCTCGCTCGCACGGTGAGAGTAAGTTGGCCCGAGTGAAACGGCAACGGATGACCATCGCCATCAGAGTTACATGTTAAGGCCCCTGGTCAGGGGCTCAGGACCTCAGTTTGAAAAAAACACCTGTTTAAACTATATTATATACCTCTGTCACTATCATAGTATTCAATCTTCAATTCCTCTTTGACATAAACTTCTTGTGTGTTTCGGAAGCCCGTTGGCACATCCAAGTGATGTGGAGAAGGACCTGTTATTGTCTCGCTTTGAAAATCACTTATCTGAAAGTAAATTGACCCCAATAGACTTTGATTCACCATTTACTGGGCCCCATCTGGGTCCAAACGGGTACTGGGGTCGGTGTTCCCAAAAAAAAAAGTCTGGAGTATCTAGTATACTTCCAATCTGGAGTAAACAGGCGTATTAATAATTTTCACAACCAAAAAAAACCGACTACAAAAAGATACTCTGAAGGAAAAAGCACTAAAAAGTAAAAAAAAGTGGTCTTCTTCATCAGTTTCACTTCACCAAATGATACTTTCAGAATGGAAATGCTTGAGTTGTTGAAAATAACATGATCGCTATATGTATGCCTATAATATTTGATCCCATTATCAGAACTGGATTTTGATAAAAATGGAACCAAAAATAACAATGGAAGAATATCTAAATGAAAAAAAAAAAACAAATTGGTTTATAAGTCATGGAGATCTGAGGTAACAAACATAAAAAAAACAAAAACAATGAAATTGAAAACATCCTCCTTTTTTTGGAAGTCTGCTACCTCTCCAAGCTGGCAACGCATCGACGACACCAGTGTTGCAAGTGCCCATAGGCCATTTGCTTACCATCAGGCCACTGCCATTAAGAAAAAATATAGATATACAGAGATACAGACAGATTGATTGATATTTTTACCCGACTACGCGAAGCAAAACGGAGGGGTATGATCTTGACCGGTATGTATGTATGTTCATCTGTTCCCTCATAACTTCTAGAATACTTATCGTAACTTAAGAAATGAGGTATCGTTGGAAGCGTCTTCATCGTCCGCTGGTTATACGCTATGTGACGTCACGTTAAATTAAATATGGCGCCCTCTAGAGCACATAGTAAATGACTAAAAAAAAAAGTTTTTATGATGCTGTCTTGGGTATCAAATGAAAGGGAAAGGAATAAAAGCTGCCCGTGGGTTTGCTTGCATGCACCTTAAGAACTAAAGCTCACGTAAGGACGTAGTTGGGATCTAGTTTTTCGCCTTATGTGGAGCCAAATGTCTCTATGTAACACGATTAAGGACTTTTATTTGAATTGTCAAGGCCAAGTTAGGGGGTCCATATCTAACTCATCATCATCATCAGCCGTAAGACGTCCACTGCTGAACATAGGCCTCCCCCTTAGAGCGCCACACCGATCGACAACGGGCCACTTGCATCCACCGGTTGTCCGCGACTTTCACAATGTCGTCGGTCCACCTAGTGGGAGGCCTACCAACGCTGCGTCTTCCGGTTCGTGGTGAAGAATCTTTCTTCCCCACCGGTTATCGGTTCCTCGAGTGATATGGCCTGCCCATTGCCACTTCAGCTTGCAAACTCTGAAAGCCTAACCTAAGAAGCCTAAGAAATACTTGACTCACATCAATATTATCACACGAGCCCTTGCATTTCTTGCGTTTCTTCTGGGTAAATTTGCCAATAACACTGTTGATGTCTGGGAGATCTGGTTCTATGTCCACGGAGAGGTTATTCTGTATCTTCAGTCGGGGTGGCCGCGACACATCTGACAGTAAGCACTCGTTCAAATTCTGCAATGATTATAATTGCTATTAAAAAATACAGAAATGTCTCGCCAAAACTATATTAAACTAACTTGCATAGGCTGCAGTCACAGATCCCACTAGATACCGCATTACGAGATTCGTTGTTCCTACAAAAAGTCACCAAAGTTATAGGCGCGGCGCGGGTCGCGGGGAGTGCGACCGAGCGTTCTCATTGGCTATCTCAAGGTTATGCATACTCGCGCCTAACAATCAACCAATCAGAGTAATTCTTATAAGTGTATTTAGACTGATCTGTGGTGCGCTTCGAGCGTCCTGAATGCAGAATCTAGGGTGTGATCTGTGGCTGCAGTAAATAAAACATCACATTACAACTCTTTATGGGTTGTAATGTGTTGTGATTGTCCTGATACATGATTTTCTTTATTTTTTGTGTTGATTACACAAACCGAGTTTCATTGGCTTAGCATGAAAAAAGTATTTTATTTCCATACAAGCTTTGGGAGTCCATTTTACCCATTTAGATGCGGAATTTCGCAAAAGCCGTTCTATTTGAAGAGTATTGGGTTCAAATTTCACATCTCTATCATAAGGGGGATGGTCTGTGCATTCCTAGAAAAGCACTTGGATTTTTATTATTTACTAGCTGCGCCCCGCGATTTCACCCGCTATTCTACAGACCGAATATTTTTCCGGGATAAAAAGTAGTCTGTGTTAACACAGGTTAAACCTGCCTCCATAACACATTTCATTAATATCCGTTCAGCAGTTACAGAGTTGAATAGTAACAAACACACTTACGTACTTACCTACTAACATACTTATACACAAACTTTCGCATTTTATAATTAGTGTGATTTTAGTAAACAGGTTGTCTATTTATTTTAGGCGCCCTGTTTGGCTCAATATTTATTATTATTTATTGATATTGCTCTGTCTGGGTGTTAGTAGTCCTTGTCTTTGTGTGCGTTTATAGGCATCCCCGACACAAGGCATTCTATGAGTGTGAAATTTTATTATAATTTCACCGAAGCATTACTCTTTAATTGAATTAAATAGCTGGCAAGGGGATGTTACAGAAATGTACAAAAAAAATTTTTTTTTTTTAACAGAACTGCAGTCAACATACCTCGCAGGTGTACGTCATAAGTATACGGTAAGAGTCTTTTACTTGTTCTCTGAACTCATACGACCTTCGCAACAACGCTCTGCAGTCTATGCAGATCATCGGTGATATTGCCAGCTTGTTGGAAATCTGAAGCCAAAACAAATGATGAGAAAAGTGTCAGGGTGTTTGGTGTATTCAGTTTCATGGGGTTTTTGTGTATCATATTCATTGACATCTGATATACCAGTACGCTACTAGTTGACCGAGTGAGCGAATCAAACTAAGTCTCTGTTTTAACTAGCAAAATTTGCTTTTATTCTGTCTTGACGAAATTTGGGATACGGGTAATCATATTTTCATCAGCGTCTATTGATAAGAGGGGTAATTCCCCCAAAGAGGAGGGAGGGCGCCAGTTACCGGCCGATTTTGATAATATATAATTTATTTGATTATTTAGAATCAAAGTAATCAAAGTAAGTTTAGTTATCGAGGTAAGTAATAATAAATTTGATTTTATTTTTATGATATCGAGAGCAAGTCGGCCGCCTTATGTTAAGTGTCACGCTTGCATATACCAGTTCAGTGCCACCTAGAATTATGAACTTTTAATAAAGTTATACAATGAAGCAATGAAATTGAATAGTTTAAGACTCTGCACGGCAATGCACTGTGCTAGTCACCCTAAGACATTAGATATTAGATGCTAAATCTCGTTATGTCCAGGAATTTTGCTGGAATCAATACAAAATACAAAAACAAAACAAAACACCTTTTTTTTCAACATTGACCATAAAAAAATCTGTGGGCTTCAGATCTCTGAACTAAGCTTTTTGTGTGGGTGTGTAGTGATTTATGAATGGGTGTAGGGTGTATGTATTTGTGTATCATCTTTGCGATACAAAAGTCGTCGTAAGAGTCAGATAATAATTGGCAGAAACATTTGGTATTTAATTCGGTCAAAAAAATTGAGATTGTGCAAAAACATTTGTGTTCACAAGGTCTACTGTTTGCAGAACTACTAGTAAAATATAAATTAGTGACCCTATTACAGGCTTTTCAGCCTTAGTGCCAGTTATAGGCTACTCCATGGCCTGTAATAAAGCTAAGCAATTGATATGACAAAAACCACAGCCTATTGATGGCTATAAAAATACTTACAGGGATTTCATTTAGGGCAGTGAGGTAGTACAGCTTAAATTTCTCGTCTGTGATCTTGTATAGCGTTCTTCCGATGCACAGGCAAGCATTGCAGAGGATTTGCAATGATATTTCTTCTTTTAAGCTGTCCATTTTCGATGGTTGGCGAAGCGTTGCGTTTTCACACAGAATTCAGGCTTTTGTCAATATTATTAAATCTTCTCAAGACTCGAGGGAACATGAAGCGAACATGATAGAGACTTCACCTAGAATTAGTTGAAACTTTCACCAATATAATTTAAGTTTTTTGTGACAATAAAAATCAATGAATAATCGTCTTGAATTTTAAGTAAGGCTGATCGTTTTCAATGTTATTTCGTTACAAACAACTTTAAATTTACTTGAAATAACGGCCTATTTACATATTGTTTCTTGAAACCAAAATAAATATCAATAAAGACAAAAACGCCATTTTGAAATTTTTGAATTTTGCTGCCAATGCCGATAGATTATTACTTTTTTTTCTCTTGTTGTATCATGGATTTGAATAGTATCTGATACTTTTTTACCATTGACATTTGCCCAATAAATTTTTTACAATAGTAACACCATGTAAAGCAGCCATTTTGTGGTGTCGCAACCGCGTTGAAAATTCCTCCTCAATTTTCGTCTATTTTACATGGGAGTGTTACTTTTTGTTGTGATTTGAAAAGTAATCAAAACAATAATTAAGTTTTGAAATTATTGCGAAAGTTCACTGAAAAAAAAGCAAAAATGGAGCAGGACGTAGAACAAGGATACAGTACCGTATGCTCCACTTGCCTTAGCAGCGATAGGGACTTATTTGCTCTCACGGCAATGCCTCAGATTTATGAAGTATTTCGGTGGATCATGTTCGATTTCGCCGGAGAACAAGTTAGTAAAAATCGTATAACTAAATTCACGACTGAAGACCAAGCAATGCAGTTACGTAAAACAGTCAATGCCCTGAACCTTTGCTCTCGAATAACAATTCTTGTTCGAAGCCCTGATCTAGCTTAAGCTGCTGGACCGTTGCTCTCCCTGGGTAGGGTGCGTAATCCCTACGCTCGGCAGGCGGCCTGGGGTTCGCTTAGGTCGGCTTTATGAAGGGATGCTGCTGCGAGTCCTCCGGTGGGCCTGGTTACAGTTTTAGGACGTACCCAGGTCCATTTAAGAAGCTTAACAGAAAAAAAAAAAAAAACATTTTTCTTTTCCATGCCCATCAATAATTATGTAGATAATATATACAAAAAAAAAGCTTATGTCTGTCTCCGAACCTTAAGCTTTATGTATGCAAAAGTTCAGCTCGATCCATTCAGCCACTTAGCCATGATAACGAGACAAACACTCAGACAGAGAGACAGATCTACTTTCGGATTTACAATATTAGTTGGGATGATGAGATATTTGTTTTTTTTTTTGCTTCTATCCTCTAGTATAGCTAAGAGGGAAAACAAGATTCCATAACATTTTCTAGATAAAAAAAAAAACCTTCTTAAGAACCTCAATTTACATTTTTTAAGATTTCAGAACCCCTAGTGTATATTCAAGTCATTATTGCTTTATTAGTGAGGTAATCATAATATCTAGGTTAGCATCGAACAGAATTTTGATTGATTTCCTGGTGCCATTCTTTTCATATGCTAGTGAAGGTGTATAGCGCTATCTTTTCTCAAATTAGCTTAGTCGAAAATATGTTATTTGAGACCTGCACGCATCTAAGTTCAGATGTCACAATTCATTTCTAAAGTCGCAATAAATGATTGAGTATTGATTAAGAAGGTCATGCCATTTTAATGCAGCTCAGCATAAGAATGGAGTGACCTTGAATCGGCAGCGCTGATAGCCCATATTATGATCTGCCCTTAAGCATGCTTTTAGGCAACTTAAACACCCTATTTCACCTCCTCAGGGATAGATTTTTGAATAATTCTGAGACGTGCCTTTTTTATTTTGATGCTATTACACAAACCGAGTTTCATTGGTTTAGGATGAAAGAGTATTTTATTTCCATACAAAATTAGGTGGTTTATTTCACTCGTTTAGAGGTGGATTTTCGCAAAACCCGTTCTTATTGTTTACCTAGACCATTTGAGGAGTATTGGGTTCAAATGTCATGTCTCTATCATAAGCGGTTTGGTCTGTGCGTTGGTTCCTAGAAAAATACTTGTTCTGTATAATTATAGATTACTGAGGGGAAGCTAAAATTTCTTTTTGAAACATTTTTTAGTTTAATTAAACTTGGTACTTGGGTGCGGAGAAAAATCCATTCACCAAGTACCAAGTTAAATTATTAATTCGATATAAACATATCGCAAACTATAATAACTGAGCAACGGCGAAAACATCTTTGCACAAACATGCATGAGCTTGCATGCTAGCTCATTGCATGAGTCAATTGAGAATTATTCCTATTCGAGATGGGGGCGATAAGTCCTGCACTGACCTCCTGCATGGGGTGTATTGTGCATTAATTGAGAATTAGTATTAGCCACAGATCACACCCTAGATTCTGAATTCAGAACCCTCGAAGCGCACCAAATATCAGTCTAAAAACACATATAAGAAATTACTCTGATTGGTTGATTGCTAGGCGCGACTAGGCGCAACCTTGAGATAGCCAATGAGAACTCTTGGTCGCACTCTCCGCGACCCGCGCCTTTCTTCTACTTTGGTGACTTTTTGTAGGAACAATGAATCTCGTAATGCGGTATCTACTGTGATCTGTGGTATTAGCACATTTTAAATGACTTCAAAAAAAAATGTTACTAAAAGATGTTTCAATATCACACAGTAATTTTATAAAATTAAAAATGTTGATTGAGCGAGCAAGAGGGTGTATAACGTAAACTCAGTCTCAACTGTTCACCTTTTGTGATTTCAGCTCGAATCTTCAAACTTTACGCAATTGATCTGCTGGGAGTGCCTTGCCATGTTTAAGAAGATAATCAAGTTCAAATGGCAAGTTCACAGTGCGCAGGAGCATCTAAAGGTCCTCGCTCTCAGCCAGACACAGGAGGTACTAATTCTGCATCAGCCTTTAAACATCCCACTGCTGGGATATCAGCCTACCATTGAATTGGGCGGGCCTAGTGTGGGTTGCCGGATTAACATATGCCATCGAATTTCTCCTGCTTGACTACGTCATGTAGCCTTTTAATTTTAAGGGCATGAAGAGAAATCCGACAACTCTTATCAAAATCTGTCAAGCCGTTTAGGCTACAGGAGGTAATATAGGAAGATACATACTTGCGAAAAGACTTATATAGGATATATGCAAATACCCCGAAAACACGAACCTCCTTCTTGGGCAATAGGGAAAAAATTATATTGAAATGAACTACTGGCCCACAAAATTTCACTAGCATCAGATGAATCCTGCGAGTAACTCTCTGTATCTCTCTCATCTTTCGTGCTTAGAGTCTAATTAAATGTAACACTGTGATGTGCAAACAAGTACACATTTACTTTTGTAATTTTCTTGAGGAAACAAACTAACATTTACAGGTTTACTAATATACTAGTGTTCACCCCACGGGTTTGCCTATGCACGTGGAACTATACACTGTACAAAATTTTGGTCAGGGCGTCATATATTTTGTAAACATCTTTGTAGTAATATACTATATTCTTAATCTGCGAGTTCATATTCCGACTCGCACTTCGCCGGTTTTGGTGTTTGGGCTGTGACTACAACCTTTTTTGAGGGCTGGATCCGCGCCTGAGGATGGGCGAAGATGGTAAACACTCCGGCATGGAACAGGAACTGGCTCTCAAGTGAGGCTGCCGGAACATGTTCAACTCGTGTTGTAGCATCGCCATTACCACCACGCTTCGGTTTCCTCACGATGTTTTCATCCAACGAAGTACCGCTACAATTTTTTATTTTTTTTTCAGACTATGGACCACACATACATATCCCAGTCCCTGTCTTCCCTCGTGATTGAAACCAAGCATGATTACGACAAGATATTCTTTGACTACTCTCAATATATTGCCATCAGCAATCCGCTTGAAGTGAAACATGAGGAATACGAGCAGAGCGTGCGGGAGGCTATCAGCTTGGACATCGAAGATGATATGCTGGAAGGTATAGTGTTTATTCTTAGTCGAGATGGGGCGATATGCCCTGTTCTGACGTCCCACATGTATTGTGCGTTTCCCCTTGCCAGCGACCCGAGCCAATCAAGTTCCTTGAAATACTCGAGCGAAGATCTGGGACGCTGGCATAGTTGCTCCAGTGGTGCAGATGATAATGCTGACGATGATGATGTGAACCAGTCAAGTTGGTTAAGGACGCATTAACGTAATACACAGTATCTCGCTCGCACATTTTTATTGAGGGTGTTTCTATATTACATCAATTAGCAAGAATAATATGACAGAATATAATATATATAGAAGAATATGCTTAAATATAAATAATAATGAAATTAATTTAATTATTAATTCACCCATTTAACTTATTTCATTATTAATTCACCCATTTAACTAATTTAATTATTAATTCACCCATTTAACTAATTTAATTATTAATTATATTTAAGCATATTCTTCTTACTTAATATAATAATTGAGCAATAGAAAAAAAACATGAGAAATTAGTATAACATATTTATATTTTATCAAGCGCGTGTTTTTCGTTGGTAAGATTGGTAAGAATGATCGTGGTAGCTCAGTGGGAGAACGCTCGCCTCACATTCGTGAGGTAGCGGGTTCGAACCCGGGCGGGCCCGTACCAATGAGTTCTTTGTAACTTACGTACGGATATACCGCTGGCTTTTCGGTGAAGGAAAACATCGTGAGGAAACCTGCATATTTCCGGAGAAGAAATTCGATGGCGTATGTGAATCCGCCAACCCGCAGTGGGCCAGCGTGGTGGATATGGCCTAATCACTCTTCGAGGGTAGGCTGATATCCCAGCAGTGGGATGTTTAAAGGCCGATATAGATAGAATAAAAAATGACGCAGAATGATCAAAAATATTGTCTTTTTAGTGCCAGAGATAGTACTCGAAAATTCGAGTACTGGCGTTCTGTCGCACATCGTGGTGGACACGGGCGCTTACATCAAAAACGAGACCTTGACCAGCGTACCACATCTAACAATCGAGTATGTATATTTCTGACACACACTTTACAAAGGAGACTGGGCAAATTTGTATAGGAAGCGGTCAAAGTTCAAAGTTCTTTATTAGTAAACACGAGTTATACGTCAAAAATAATGTATAGCAAACTATACACAAATGATTAGGTATTTCATACAACTATTGAACAAAAACAATCAAAATTTTAACATCTTACACATACATTTACGTTGCACTTAATTAACATTTGTGCATTTTTATTATACAGGTTTATTATAGTTATATGAATTAATACGGTACGGCGGCGATACGATACGCGTTACAGTTAGGCGATACGGTAATTGTAATTGTTTATGGATACTGCAATTACACCCTCGTTCAATAGAGCGTAACAATCTGACTTGGAAATTTTGAGAAAAATTATAAAATCACTAATACTATAAATGCGAAAGTTTATGTAACTTTGTTCGCGATTCTTCTCAACGGACTTTCATGAAATTTGGTATGGTGCTAGCTTATATACTGGATTAAGACAGGCTTTTTATTCCGGTAAAATTAACACATCCGGGAAAGCGGGTGAAACCGCGGGGCGCTGTTAGTAACGTAAATAAAGTTTCTTTCTTTTAGCTGCCCATTAGGACTCCCTGTGTCAGGGATTCCATGGAACACACAAATACAAGGACAACTAACACCCGGACGTAGAGCAGATGCTTCAATTCATGTTTCAAGTCATTCTTTGGTCAGTCTCCTTTATTTCTACTTACATCTAGTCGAGTTCAGATATTTGATGGGCTTAAATGATTGTGCAGGGTTCTGGTTGTTATTGTCTTTGTGAGTATCAAATTATAAATAACAATATTATAAATGCGAAAGTTTGTGTGTAAGTATGTAAGTGTGTTTGTTCCCGTTCAACTCTGTAATGGCTGAACAGATTTGAATGAAATGTAGTATGGAGGTAGCATATACCCTAGATTAACACAGGCTACTTTTATCCCGGAAAAATATTCGGTTTCTGTAGAATAACGGCGAATTTTTTCAGGCCTCTGAAAGTGACGTCGAAAGCAGATAGAGTAGAACTGACGCCCAAAGTTGAGAAGACGGAGTCCAAGGTCTCCAAGCTGGGATACATCACGGAATACATGACTGAAGCAGAAATGTTAGCAACCAGGTGAGAATACATAAAGAAAGACGTCAGGAATATTATTTTCACGGCCCTTGTTTCGGCCCAATCTAAGACGTAAATTTAATTAGCCTGTTCAATATGTTTATTTTAAATTAAATTCTTAAATTCTGCTTTTAAGTTTAGATCGTGTTGCGTACACAAACTTAAGGGATATAGTCCAGATCGAAACTGTAAATCCTATCCTGTTTTTGTATTTATTTGACTGTATTCTGTTTTGTGTGCCAATAAACTAAATAAATAAATACATAGATTACTTTACAACAAATCTATATCACACTAATATTATAAATGCGAAAGTTTCTGTGTGCGAAAGTATGTAAGTGTGTTTGTTCCCGTTAACAACTCTGTAACGGCTGAACAGATTTGAATGAAATTTGGTATGGAGGTAGCTTACACGCTGGATTAACACACCCGTAATATCTGAAAACAACTTACTTATTGGCGCAAAATTGGTTTCAATAAATCCACGATGAGTAATTTGACAAAAAACGCAAGAAAATTAGAATTTCGCGCGCTAAGCGATACGTTGCACCTTAAATTAAAGCTTGTAAAAATCTGTTTTTCAGAGAAGAGGCGAAGAAGAAAATCCAATACGCCAGCTCTGTGTATAAATGTGAACTCTGCATCATTGGATTTTACACCCAACAGCAAGTCGAGGATCACTTCGAGACCGCGCACCGAGCCGTGAGTGTCTTTGCGTTAATAATTTTTACGCGACAGCACAAAAAAGTAACGTTCTTAGACTGTATATAAATATATGAGTAAGTATTTATACAGGGTTATAAGGAAAGGATATGCTAAGCCGAAAAGTGCTCATAGTACTCATCGTTATGAACAACTTTTAATATGGGACCACCGTGGAAATAGAGAAAAAATAATCAGCTGTTCCATAGATAAATGTCAATGACACTCGACAATATGTATGGAACAGCTGTTTTTTGTTTTTCTCGATTTCAGGGTTGGTCCAATAGTAAAAGTTGTTCACAATCATAGGATGTCAGATCAGGCCATTTATTTATTTATCTATGTATATTAATTAAAATGGTACAAAACACCAATTACATTAATTAATTAAAGGAATAAGTCAATTTATAATTGATTACATTCAAGTCAAAGTTCAATTCAAGTCAACTTATTATTAGACAGTCAAAAAAATAAAAAAGCATGTCAATTGCATTCAAAATATAAAAATGTACATAATAATAAAAATCATGTATAGCCACTCTTAAGTCCCGTAACTTAATTAGGCTATTCGTTTTTTTGTTTCAGAAACCCGGTCTGGAATCGTGCAAAGTGTGTTACCTATACATTGAAGAGTCGAAACTAGCAAATCACACAGACCAACACTACTTACGATATACTTGTAAACTCTGTTCCCGCGTCGAATATAGCATCAAATTAATGCAGTTGCACATCGACAGCCATATGGGGAAAACTGTGCCGGCAGCTGTCATACAAATCGAGGGGACAAAGTCTAAAAAGGTGAGAGAAAAAGTTGTTACCTGTGTGTCAAAAGTTGTTGAATTGTTGTGACAAAAGTTGTTCGTTTTTTGTGACAAAATGTGAAATTGTAATGCTTAAACCTATTGTGTCAAAAGTTGTAAAATTGTTGTGACAATAGTTGTTAGGTTGCTGTGACATTAGGTGAAATTGTTCTGCTAAAAGTTGTAGTATTTTTAGTCATACTTTGTTATATTGTTGTCACAATAGTTGTTAGGTTGCTGTGACATTAGGTGAAATTTTTCTGCTAAAAGTTGTAGTATTTTTAGTCATACTTTGTTATATTGTTGTGACAATAGTTGTTAGGTTGCTGTGACATTAGGTGAAATTTTTCTGCTAAAAGTTGTAGTTTTTTTTGTCATACTATGTTAAAATGTTGTGACAATAGTTGTTAGGTTGCTGTGACATTAGGTGAAATCGTTCTGCTAAAAGTTGTAGTATTTTTGTCATAATTTGTTAAATTGTTGTGACAATAGTTGTTAGGTTGCTGTGACATTAGGTGAAATTTTTCTGCTAAAAGTTGTAGTTTTTTTCGTCATACTTTGTTAAATTGTTGTGACAAAAGTTGGACACATGAACCGTGACGTCTCAGTTCAATATAGCGCTCTCTATCTATAAAGCTATGTACCGAAGGAAAAAAACCTGTTATTAAAGAGTTCCGGGTCGAACGCTAAATTGATTGGCTAGTAATAGGTAAGACGGGTTCATCATTCCTTATTACCGTAGCCTCGGCCTCGGTTTCAAAAGGCCTTTTTTAACAACTGAGTGAGGATACGAGCAGGGCACTCGTCTGATGGTAAGCGCCGCGCTTGCGCACACCGGTTCAGTGCCGCTCACAATAGTTCAAAACCATGCAGAGCAATGCACTGGGCTCGTCACTTTATGATATAAGATGTAGGTAAGGTACTTACCGCTGTATTATCGTCAATCCTGAAAATTATTGGCTAAAAATCAAACCTAGGCGAATGAAGTCGGTTGCAAATTTTTGTATAAAAATAATTTTGTTTTAATAAAACGGGAATACTCACGTTAAATTGAGTCGACTTATTCCGACTATAGTTTCGATCACATTCGGTGACCTTTATCAGGGAATGCTCAGCGAGACACGCGCGCGACCTCGTCTTGCCTTGCAATGCAATGTGATCGAAACTATAGTCGGAATAACCGACTCAATTTAACGTGAGTATTCCCGTTTTATTAAAACAAAATGTATCAAAACCACGTCAGTTTTCATTATAAAAATAATTATCTGAAATTATTTTAGAGCAGCAAAAAGAAGAAACAGACGCCAGCGAACGATCCGCCCAAGCCCGGCGACCTCAGGAAGTTACTCTCCAAAACTACCATCGAGGGATATAAATGCTTAGAATGCGACATGTTCTTCAAGTAAGTTACCTATAAAGTCACTAGTAGTTCGCGACGAACTGCGACCTCGCGACCCCTATATCTTCACAACCCCTGGACCGATTCAGCTCATATTCGAACTTAAAAATTGTATCAAAATTAACTACTTGACTACAAAATTTCATGAAGATCGGATCAACGGTTCGCACGTTATCATCGGACAAGTATATACACGAACATACAAACATACATACAAATGCCGATTTGTCCTAGTAAACTCTGAGACCTTCGCTTCGCTCGGTCAACTACACATTTTTTTCACGAGGGGGTAATCTTCACATGATACCATTGTGCCTAGCGCGAGTTACCTGATCGATCGCGTTAACGTTTTTTTTTTCTTTTATGTTATAGCTCCACACGTGTATTTAGCCAGTGTCAAGTATTGTAATATTTCAAGTGATGTCAAATATTTCACAATTAAAATAAGTCTCAGTCATAGTCTAAGTCAAGCAAATTAGGTCACGGTCAAGTCCACGTCATGCCCCAGTATAGTGGTGGAGACTTTACTAGAGGTTTATAGGGAGTTTTGGAAACAACACGAAGTGTCACGTTTCACAGCATTATACTATTCACCAACACTGGTGCACGTTCACGAACAAAAAATCCACCATTTTTATACATTAACACTCGATTTATCACAAGTTTTGGAAAATAATAGAATGACGCGACATGACTTCTTCATGTTCCCGCCAAAAACTCCGCGTTAACGTCTACTATGATTTGTATAGAGTAAGCGCAGTGCCATCTAGTTGGCAACCCCGCCTATGTGTTAATCCGCGGGTCGCAGCTAGTATTTTATAAATACGAAAGTTTGTGTGTAAGTGTGTACATAGGTAAGTATGTGTGTTTGTTCCCGTTCAACTCTGTAACGGCTGAACGGATTTGAATGAAATTTTGCACGGAGGTAGCTAATACCATGTATTAACACACAGGTTACTTTTTATCCCGGAAAAAATATTCGGTTTCTGTAGAATAGCGGGTGAAACTGCGGGGCGCAGCTTGTAGAGCATGAATCTCTTTATGCACAGTAATTTCGCTGGAAACATTGCCTTTAAATCTGGTACACAGTAATGTTTGCACACTACTGCTTGGTTCATGTGTGGTCTTCCTAAGCGAAATCTGAAAAATATTCCTACCAGATCCAAAATGTAATGTACTATTTAAATGTGTTACCAGAACGTCCCGCGCGCGCAAGAACCATGTGGCTCGGTTTCACCGCGAGGGGTTACAGTGCGACCACTGTAAGAAGAGATTCGTCAACAGAACCACGCTCGCCACACATTTGAGGTAAGTAGGTAATTATAAATAATATAGATATGATATATGCGTACTTTTAACCGACTGCCCAAGAAGGAGGGTAATGTTTTTGGGGTGTATGTAAGTATGTTTGTGTGGTTCTATAGTACCTTCTGCAGCCTAAACGACTTGACCGATTTTGACGAGTACGGTGTCGTTGGATTTCTCTTGACGTCTGAAATGACATAGGCTACATTTTGCCGTCGGGTATTTTGTTTTCTCTCTTAATAATATTCATATTTTATGTGCTCCACCGACCGTATTTTCGATCAAAATTTCTGTATGAATTAAATTAATTAATTTCTGGAAAAGACCGCTTTAGGCGATAAGGCCGCCCGTACAACCGTTTAAAAAAAAACTTTGTTTTTAAGTTTACTTTGTTATGGTGTGTAATAAATGTATATTGTATGTGTTTGCGTGTTGTTGCGCCACCTAGCTGGCAAAAGCAGTACGTATTACAAGACCCTGTTTTTTTTTATTATTATTATTTTTATTTTTTTACATTTTCTAAATGAATCTAAAGAATAATGCAATAGAAAAATACAGCGGTTATGTCCACTTTAATTATATTGGTATGGATTATTCCCAGGTTACATGAAGGCCCGTTGCCCCGCGACGAGTGCCCGATCTGCCACAAAATGGTGCGCACGATACAACTCAAATATCACATACAGCGACACGAGAACAAGAGCCGCTACGAGTGCACAGACTGCAACAAGATATTCTCGCATCTCGCGACGTATCACGCCCATCTGAAGTATTCTAGGGCTCATGCCACGGATCAAGTCTTCAAGTGAGTGTAAATGTACCAAAAAACAGTTATGAACTTGACATGTGACACAACTCTCGAAGCTCGCAACATATTCTCGAATCTTGTGAGCGGATATTCTCGGTTCTCGTGACAAGATATTCTCGCATCTCGCGACGTATCACGCGCATCTGAAGTCTAGGGCTCATACCACAGACCAAGTCTTCAAGTGAGTATAAATATACCAAAAGACAGCTTACAGTGTGTTCTATGCAGCTGAAATACACAGCATTAATTGTCGAAACTCGCGACAAGATATTCTCTAATCTTGTGATATGATTTTCTCGAATCCCGTGACAAGATATTCTCGAATATTGTGACAAGATGTTCTCGAATCTCGTGACAAGATATTCTCGAATCTAGTGACGGATATAAATATACAATACAATCCGGGGTTGTTCAAAAAAAGAGTGAATAGGTACTTCCTAGGCAAGCGTGCTACATCTTCGACCACATCGTCGCTTTCCATCAGGTGAGATTGTGGTCAAACGAATGCCTAGTCCGACGTAAAAAAAAATATTCTCGCATTACGCGCCCGCAAATTTGAAGTACCTGAGAGTAGTTCAAAAGTTTAAATCCAGAATAAACAGATTTTTCTTCTCCATCCTAGACCGCAATATTGATTAACAATAACATCGGACAGGTTGGCCAAACGCAAATTCAAAATTCTACATACACTCATTCATACATACACATTCCTATTTCAGATTTCCATGCCCGATGTGCAATAAAGGCTACCCGACGAAGGAGGCGATGCAGGATCATTTCAACTACCAGCATTTGGGAAAAACTTCGCACAAATGCCCCATATGTAGTAAGGTAAATATTAAAACGATCTCAAGGACAGGCAACACTTAACTCCGGAAAAACAAAGCTCGTGAGAATTTCAAACCACTAAAAGGCTTTTTAAAGGCTTCTAAGAGTTGTGTTAGAATAAAACCTTTAAATGAGCTTTGTCATAGTTTTAATATCTACAAAAGACCATGATCAGCGAATAAAGACCTTAAAAAGGTGTGTCAAATTTTTAACACCTATGTATGTGTTAGTTATATGCCTCTAAAGAACACGTCATCGTCATCAGCCGTAAGACGTCCACTGCTGAACATAGCCCTCCCTTTTAGAGCGACTTCTAAGAGGCCTGCCTGCGCTGCGTCTTCCGGTTCGTGGTCGCCACTCTAGAACCTTACTTCCCATCGGTTATCGGTTGTATTATTTAATTGTTAAAAATTGTATTGAAATGAAAATGACCTACATGCCAACAAAATTTCATGAAGATCGGATCAACGGTTCGCAAGTTATCATCGTACAAATATACATACAAACACACAAACAAATGCCGATTTGTCCCAGTAAACTCTGAGATCTTCGCTTCGCTCGGTCAATTATGTTTCTTTTATTTTGTGTGTTATGTTATTTAATTTGTTACTTTTTATTAGCATGAACAATTTATTGATTTATTTAGATGTATGGTACAATGTGTGAGTGTATAAACTAGCAGTCATCTAATAAATGATTTTCACTAATAATTATTATTTCCCAGCCGATAGCGTCTCGCGCGAATGTGGAGAAGCACGTGGCTCGCGTCCACGGTGAGAAGAAGGAGAAGCCCAGGAACCACGTCTGCCAAACTTGCGGGAAACCATTCACCGTGAGTTTGCTTCTTATTGCTACTAAGTTACGATTCGAGCAAGTCGCTCGCCTGATGGACCGACACGCGTGTCCATGACAGTTCGGCGCCCAAGAAGGGAGGATTATGTTTTTAGGGTGTTTCTATGTGTATTCCTATGTAACGTCCCGTAGCCAAAAATGTGTTAACAGAGATATGTCACCGTTTTAATACCATTAGCCTTTTAACACCCCACTGCTGGGATATCAGCGTACCCTCGAAGGGTGATTAAGCCATATCTGGGCCAGCGCCCAGAGCAGGTTGGCGGATCCATATACGCCATCGAATTTATTTTCTAGAAATATGCAGGTTTCCTTACGATGTTTTGCTTCAATGAAAGGCCAATATCCGTAAAGTTCCAAAGAAGCCTTTGGTACAGTCCGGTTCGAACCCGCGACCCCACGCATATGAGGTGATCGTTCTCCCACTGAGTTGCCACGACTTCTCCCATGTTAACATTAACTGTTAACATTGTTAACTGTCCAGGACAAGAAAGCGCTGACCCAGCACGAGGTGATCCACTCGGGCGCGCGGCCGCTCTCCTGCGACATCTGCCAGCAGACGTTCAAACAGAAGGCCTCCCTCTATACGCACCGGAAACGAGTTCACAAGGTACAATACACAGATCACAACCTAGATTCTGCATTCAGGACGCTTGAGGTACACCACGCATCAGTCAAAATACACTTATAAAAAATTACTCTGATTGGTTGATTGTTAGGCACCAGTAGGCTTAACCTTGGGATAGCCAATGAGAGCGCTCGGTCGCACTCCCCGCGCCCCGCGCCGCGCCTCACACTGACGTGACTTTTTGTAGGAACAACGAATCTCGTGATGCGGTATCTAGTGTGATCTGTGGTAAAATACAACCATAGAGAAATTATACTAACAGTGCTAAAGTCCATAGAAAGATGAGTCCATAGAGATAAGAACGTAAGATGTCGCTAGCGAATTAATCTACGACATGATCGTCACAATTTCCGCTCGACTTGAAATAGAAACCCGAGCTAACTCATGGGGTGTCTATATTGTACAGTCCAATAATGTACGCGAAGTCGCGTGTAACAACTAGTATTCAATAATGTTTGTTTCGTAGGTGTTTCCGACAAAAAAAGAAGTCCGCTACATGAACGAGGCGCCCTCTACGAGCTGAAACGTGTCATCACAAGCTATTTCGAAAAAATAACTCCACTTTGAAAGAAAATGTCGCGAGGGACCATAGCGTGGTGGAGGTACTTCCTAGTACTCGGCTGGCGATGACCACACGAGAGTCGAACATCCGTCGCCAAGCACTCTCTTAAGCAGGCTCACTTGAGAGCCAGTTCCCATTCCACGATAGTTGTGTCTACCATCTTCGACCACACCGTCAACAATCTCTCGTGGAGCACCGAACGCCGATTAGTCCCAGCAACCTCACTTGAGAGCCAGTCCCCATTGCATGCTAGGAGAGTTTACCACCGTCAACAATCTGTCCCAGAGTACATAATGGTGTCCGGCAGCCTCAATTGGAAGCCAGTTCCTATTCCAGGCTAGGTGTGTTTACCATCCTCGATCACACAGTCGACAATCTACCGCTAACCGCCGAGCGGTGTCTGGAAGCCTCGCTTGAGAGCCAGTTCCTATTCTACGCTAGGAGAGTTTACCATACCGTCACCTATGAGCTGTGTAACCCTTTTGGCTTTTTTGGCGCTGCGCTCTTTTGAGTTATGAAAAAAAGGAGTTCGGAAATGAATCAGTCTTATTTTATCAATTTATTTTAATTAAACTGTTATAGACGTTAAATAGTTTAAGATAGGGTTTTTATGTGATAGTCCTCAGGAAAAGTACCGTACAGGCGTACATTAAAAATCATCATCATCAGCCAGAAGATGTCGTTTGATGAACAAAGGCCTCCGCTCAAAGAGGAAGCCCTAATCCCGACGCTAGGCATGCGGCTCGGGGATGGCAGAACGTTCACCCTTACTAAGACTTACTACTTACTAAGAGAACGCTGCTGCCCATCCTCTGGGTTTATCATCTTCCGCCAAAATAAAATAAACTGTTAAAGGGATTTTTACTTTTTTTTTAAATAATCCCCTTCCGCCAAAATAAAATGAACGGTTAAAGGGTTTTCTAGATTTTTTTGTCGAATAATCCCCTTCCGCGACTAACTAACTAACCCTACTAAAGGTATTTTGGGACAAAAAGTTAAAAAATTCTCTTCGCGGTGGTTTTTGGGTCCATGTCTTTGTATGTGTTCTAGTTCTATAGCATCCCTGACACAGATAAACTTATTGGGAAACTATGAGTGTGATAAGCTTTATAAGATAAAGATAAGATTAGAGATTTTATATGTTATAGGATAAGATTTTTTAAGATGTACTGAAAATTCAATTTGTTATTTTTTTTGCTAATCTTTTTGGATTTCTAATTTTTAATAAAGGAATAGAAATTAAAAAGTGAACCGGTGTAAATAAAATGTCTTTTTGGTTTCTAATTTTTAACAAAGGAATAATCGGAAACAAAATGAACCGGTGTAAATAGTGTCTTTTTGGTTTCCAATTTTTAACAAAAGAATAATCGGAAACAAAATGAACCGGTGTAAATAGTGTCTTTTTGGTCTCTAATTTTTAACAAAGGAATAATCGGAAACAAAATGAACCGGTGTAAATAAAATGTCTTTTTGGTTTCCAATTTTTAACAAAGGAATAATCGGAAACAAAATGAACCGGTGTAAATAGTGTCTTTTTGGTCTCTAATTTTTAACAAAGGAATAATCGGAAACAAAATGAACCGGTGTAAATAAAATGTCTTTTTGGTTTCCAATTTTTAACAAAGGAATAATCGGAAACAAAATGAACCGGTGTAAATAGTGTCTTTTTGGTTTCCAATTTTTAACAAAAGAATAATCGGAAACAAAATGAACCGGTGTAAATAGTGTCTTTTTGGTCTCTAATTTTTAACAAAGGAATAATCGGAAACAAAATGAACCGGTGTAAATAAAATGTCTTTTTGGTTTCCAATTTTTAACAAAGGAATAATCGGAAACAAAATGAACCGGAGTAAATAAAGATAGTCTTTTGGGGTTTTAATTTTTAACAAAGGGCTAATCGGAAAATAACAAAACTGTCAGTTTTAAAATGGCTCGACCGATTTCAATATTTTTTTATTTATTTTGACACCCCAATACGTGGGTGGTTTAGGAAAAAAATAAATTTTCACGTGGGTGTAACCGTGAGTCGCAGCTAGTAAATAATAAAACAACAAACGGTACTTTTCGTTAGGACGATAGTATAGGGGTCCATATTTGGACGTCTCAATGCATTGTAAAAATCACAAGCAATAATTTATTATAGGACTGGTTTCAGTTCTCGACCGACTCTCGGTAAACGTGACGTCTTGGCCGATCAATATTAATTATAAAGAATAAAACGATATGTTGCAACAATATTTTCAGTACAAAAAAAAAGAAACGTTATACGGTAATGTAAGGTCAGAGGGAACTAAAAATTCACAGCAAATTCTCAGTATGTTCTGAGCTACCTTCAGAAAGGTCGTACTCAATCATGAACGATAGACGTTCATTGCGAACGACACAGAGTATCGTTCAAAATGAACGTCTAACGTTTATCGAAGACTGCTTTATTGAACGCGTGTTTTGTCGTCGATCGCCCGACGATCTAACTGAACGCAGCCCTGCAATCTTTTCTACACTTTGTCGTGCAAGAATGAGACAAACGTATGCATAAATTGTAAACATGCCCTTTTTACACGACAAAATGAGTAGAGAAGATTTTGTTATCGCATGCTGCGCCCACTGGAGTATTAGTAGACAATAGACAATTTATTATTTATTTGTGAAAAAAAAGTGTATACTCTCAGACAAAAAAGTATGAAAATCGTAATTTGATGTACTAACTTTTTCCAGAATCAGAATCCAAATTTTAGTGTTCACCTGTACATTTTTATTAAAATTATAAAATTGTTGTAAATGATTTAAAATTAAATTGTTAGTTTACGTCGGTCATTAAGCCCTGGACCGTCGTTCGTACACTGTTGCCGGCCTTAGCAATAAATACAACCTTAAGGTGCAACGTTTCGTGAGCGAAATTTGCACCTTAAGGTTGCTCTGAGGAGCACCAAATTCAAATTTTCTTGCGTTTGTTATCAATTACAGCTCAATTACTCGTCCTAGATTTATTGAAACCAATTTTGCGCCAATAAATAGGGTGTGTCAAGAAATTACGGCTAAAATGATCACCTAGATAACACTGGCTTAGCTACGAATCTCAATAAGCTGTCAATAAGTTTTTGGTTTAGTGAAAAGTGTACTTATACAAGCTTTCACCTTATTTTTTTGGTTGGTGTAATTTTTTGATGAAACCTATTTATTGGCGCAAATTACTTTTTATGAACACACGATGAGTAATTGAGCTGTAATAGATTTACTGACAGCCTAATAAACAAAAACTTAGAAAATGACCCAATAGATGTCACTAGTGATAAAAAGCGAGTAGCCAACTGCCACAAAGTCAAGCTTGTCACTGTCACCATCCTCTTTGATTGTCACTTGATGTCTAATTTAGCAAAAAGGTATTGTAAACGTCACTTACGTCAAAAAGATCAGTACCGAATTATTAGTAGGTTAAATTAAATGCTCGAAGGGTCACACTGATTTCATTGTCAACACCATCTATTTCAATAATGTTTCTTTTTTGTTTTTTTTGAGCTGTAAGAAAATCTCCCATTGACAAAAACCGCAACAAAATTTGAATTTGGCGCGCTGAGGAAACTTTGCAGTTTAAAATGAAAGAAATCCTTACTTGTATTATTAGGTATATTTTAATAAGAAATTGACAAATTTTACATATTGTTTTTTTTTTGTTTACGATATCATCTACATACACAATATACAGCATGTTACCGGAAGGTGTGGCAATACTGAAAAGGGCTCATAGTACTCATCATTATGAACAACTTTTACTATGGGACCTATCCTGAAATCGCGAACATATGAGTACATACATACCTTTCGATATTGTTGCACCTTTCAGTAACACCTTGCAAATAGATACCGCATACGTTGTTCCGCTCTAAAGTTGGCGGCTAACGAGGGTTGCGGGGACTGCGACCATTGGCTATTCAGCTATGGACAGCTTAATAGGATCACGGATCAACCCTAGAATCCGCAATCACAACGATCGATGCGCACCGCGCATTGGTCAAAATAGTCCAATAAACAATTACTATCATTAGTTCATTGCGCGAGTAAGCGCGTAACCTTGATAGTAAATGAGAACGCTTTGTCGCTTTCCTCTAACTTTGTCGACTTTCGGATCAACGATCCCGTAATGCGGTATCTAGTGGGATCTGTGTTTCATTATGCTGTATATGTGTTTTATTCCTGTCCCTCCCCCCCATCCACCCCCCCACAGTTAGGCATTGTTATGCATTCTTCTGGTATGCGCGTAGAGGGCAGCTCGCTGTCTAAAGCTCCGTCCACACGAGCGGCACGCGAGCGGCCGCGCGCCCGTGTGCACGCGCTCGTGCTCGATAAGTACTTTTTTGTCCTGAAACATTACAATATAGTATAATAGCGAGCCGTCCCGGCTTCGCACGGGTGTAATTTAGAAAAAAAAAATATATATATAAACCTTCCGAGAAAATTATCTAAATGCCCCCTTATTATGAACGTTCGTGATTCTGATTGCGACAGGATGCCATCCCGCTCGTACCAACTAACTCGCACTATGCGCGGTCCCGCTCACGCACGCTCACTATCACTGTCGGGAGCATTCATAATAAGCGGGCTGATGGTGAAAACCGCATCAAAATCCGTAGCGTGGTTTAGGAGGCGTTTGCGGATATACAGACGGACAGACGCGGAAATTGACTTTATTTTATACTATGTAGAGAAATATATGTTTTTTTGTATAGAACTTTTGTAAAGTCTTAAGTTTTCATATTAAGTTTTAGTTGACAAAAATTGTTAAATTTGACAAATAAAAAAAAAAAAAAATTGAAAGATTTTTTGGCGGGAACGTGAAGAAGTCATGTCGCGTCACTGTATTATTTTCCAAAACTTGTGCTATTTCGAGTGTTAATGTGTAGAAACGGTGAATTTTTATTCATTATGTGATCGTGAACGTAAACGAGTGTTGGTAAATAGTATAATGTGAAAAGTGATTTTTCGTGTTTTATAAATAATAAACCTCTATTAAATTATCCACCACTTTACAGGAGCGCGACTTGGACTTGACCTTGACTTACTTTATTTGACATAGACTATGACTAAAACTTGTTTTAATTGTGAAATAATTCACTTCACTTGAAATATTACAATACTTGACACTGGTTGAATACATCACGTGTAGAGTCAAAATATAAAAAAAAACACATCTATACAAGACACGTACCCTGAAGGCTTTCCCACATTGTTGACAGATCTTGTCCTTAGGGCTCTCCTTGATGCCTTCATGGGCCCTTCGCACGTGTCTTCTAATACACCGCTTCGTCGCCAAACCCTGACATTAAACAAGTATTTAAGAATATTTAATTAAGAATAAGAATTTTGAACTTCAAAATCTCTTTATGCTCAGTAATTACGCTGGAAACATTGCCTTTCAAACCGGAACACAGTAATGTATGCACACTACTATATGGGGTTGAATAACTGCCGAAGATGTGGCGAAGTACTTCCCCAGGCGTACTCTGCAAGTGAGCCCTACCACTACAACACTCCACACTGCACTGCACACTACTACAGTAATGCCATCATACCTTATTACAGATAGGGCACTTGTGTTGCGCCTGTCCGTTGTGTTGGTAGTTGATGTGGTCCCGCAACTCGCCGGGGGAAAGGTACCGCTTCTCGCAAACCTCGCATTTGTGTCTGAGGTCACAACAAAAAAAGCTACATAACAATAAAATTGAGTCATTTTTATATTCAACAGTAAAATTCACTCAAAATTAAAACAGACTTAAAACCGCTGTTAATTCACTTTTCAATTAATCTAAAGTATCAGGACTACGCTAAAAGTAGTTTATTTATTTACCTCGACGTTTCGGCCATGTTTCGAAACGTTCCGAAACGTCGAGGTAAATAAATAAACTAGTTTTAGCGTGGTTAAGTCCTGATACTTTAAATTATGTGTTCAAATCGAGAAAGTTTAAAAGTTACACTTTTCAATTGTTTTATTGGAAACTTTAAGAAACCTAACTAACCTCAGTCTACAATAAACCCATAATTAAAATTTACTCAACAATAAAATCCATCTATCATCAAAATTATCAACATTAAAATCATTAAAATAAACAAACGACACAAAAATTCACCCATTCATCATTAAAACTCACTCAACATCAAATCAACAACTATACGATTTTATTTAAAAAAATAAAACCTACTTCATCAGAACCGTTTATGTAAATTTGCTTCGTCATAGTCGCTTAACTATCATGATCGGGATTATCTTGGCGCCACCCGTGAAATACTTATCATTGAAGAGTTTCAATGGCCATCTGTGGCCTTCTTCACCAGTTGTAGTTCACCAGTTGTTGATGAAAATATCAAAATCGCTGTATGTATGCCTATAATATTTGAGGAGTTCCGTCAATCCCTCATGGATCCCATTATCAGAACAGGATTTTGATAAAAATGGGACCAATCTCGAAGTATCTCCTTTCAAACACAAAAAGTTTTTTTTCAAGTCGGTTTATAAACGACGGAGTTCTGAAGAAACAAACATTTCGAATTGACAACCTCTTTTCTTTGGAAGTCAGTTAAAAATTCCCCGTTACTAAATTTATCTACATTAAAATCTACTCTATAATTAAATCCACTCAACATTACAGCTCACCTGCAAACCTCAACCGTAGCGTGCGCCTGAGCATATTTGAGATGGCTCTCGTAGGTCTCCCGACACACAAAGTGTTTGTCACACTCCACACACGTGTACTTTTGTCTGTCTGTGTGTATTCGAGAATGTACTTTGAGTAGGTCTATGCGTATCATCTTATGACAGATCGGGCATTCTTCGCGGGGCAAAGGGCCTTGGTGTATCCTACAAAAAAAAACCGATATGATATATTTTAAGTTCTGCATCAGCCTTTTTTAAAATATCGCTGCTCCGATATCTGCCTAACCTCGAATGGCAATTGTACCATATCCGCCACGCTGGCCCAGTGCGGGTTGGCGGATTCACATACGCCATCGAAGTTCTTCTCCGGAAATATGCAGTTCGATGTTTTCCTTCACCGAAAAGCCAGTGGTATACGTAAGTTCCGAACTCATTGGTAAGTGCCAATTATACTACCAGCGGGCTTATCCTCTAACTTTGAAACGTTCGTGATTCTGATTGCGAGAGCATGCCATCCCGCTCGTACCAACTTAGTCGCACTATGCGCGGGCCCGCTCGCGCACTATCACTATCGCTTTCAGAGTTACGGGATAAGCCCGCTGATCTTTTATTATTGTTTTATTAAAGTTTATTAATTATTATTTTTTGGTGTGTCATCACCATTGCTAAACAAAGTCATCCCGGTTAGGAGGGTGCATCCGGGGCAATACTCCATACCTTCCCACGCACGCTACTGCTTTAATTATTGAGTGAATCTTATTCGAATATTCGATGATGCGTTTTTAGTGAGTTTTAGTGATGACACTTGAGAACCACCGGAGGATAGGCAGCAGTGTCGTCTTAGTAAACGGTAAGCGTTCCTATCCCAAAACTGCCTGACAAGCTTGAAGATTATGGGAACCTATCCATTATCTAGGGATGGTGGCCGAGCGGTAGCACGTGCGCTTTACAATCTAAAGGCACCCGGTTCGATCCTCGATTTTTTAGTACTTAAAAAAATTATGTTTTTTTTTGCAGTCTTCAGTTTTCGATCCCGTCGCTCAAAAACGATGAATGAAAATGAAACGGGTAAGTCCAAGAACTGAAAAAATTCAGAGACATAATTATACCATTCACCAACACTGGGCCAGGGATTACTGTGCGCTCGAGATTATTTCGCTCACTGTCTCTCTAATTAAGAAAATGGGAGTGAGAGTGACCGAGATAATTTCGAGCGCACAGGAATAGGGTCCCAGTATGGCGGATTAGATCCTATCGCTATATGAGAGATGGCCTGTTTCCCAGCAGTGGGAACATGATAATGATGACCCATTTTCTTAGGGCGGCCTTCTTTAGAGGTGTTCGTGTTCTGGCTGATGCTGATGATGACACATGGCTGTAGTTCATTACCCCAATATTACAATTCGATATCCGACATTACACTGCAGAACTTAGCTCATAATTTATTAGTTTGCCCGCACGTCTTCGCTCGCGTAGGCTACAGTAAATGAAACACCCCATTTCACCTCTTTAGGGGTTGATTTTCGAAAAATCCTGTGACATGACTTTCTTTATTTCTTTGCTTATTACACAAATCGAGTTTCGTGGGTTTAGCATGAAAAAAATATTTTATTTCCATACAAACTTTGGGGGTCCATTTTACCCCTTCGGAAGTGGAATTTCGTAAAATCTGTTCTTACTTTTCACCTAGACCATATGAAGAGTATTCACTTAAAAATTCACGTCTATATAATAAACGGTTTGGTCTGTGCGTTGATTTCTAGAAATGCTTGTACTTTTATATACATATTTATAACCTCAGTTGCGCGATTACTCAGCTTCTGCAAGTTGCGAGCCCTGCATAATTGCATATGGCGCGGCCACAGATCACACCCTAGATTTTGCATGTAGGATGCTAGAAGCGCACCACGCATCAGTCTAGATACACTTATAAGAAATTACTCTGATTGGTTTATAGTTAGGCGCGAGTAAGCGTAACCTTGAGATAGCCAATGAGAACACTTGGTCGTACTCCCCGCGACCCGCGCCTTCCCTAAACTTAGGTGACTTTTTGTAGGAACAACGAATCTCGTAATACGGTATCTAGTGTGATCTATGGGCGCGGCTATTGAATTGGGACAGTGTACCAAATTATCCCCTTGAAGTGCAGAAGCAGATACTAACCTCTCATGCCTTTCCAAATTCTTTTTAAAAGCAAATTTTTTATCGCACGTACTACATTTGAATCCTTCTCTGTGGGCTTTTTGGATGTGCTTCCAACGTAAGTCTTTATTCCTGAAACAATAGCGGGACATCCACTAAAGGACCGGGAGAGCTAGCATGTAATGTAACAATCTGAATTCGATTTGAGCATTTGCCTGTAACGGAATCAATTGTTTTTACAATGTCATACGAAGCGGTCGTGGTTTTGAGCGCGGCAACATTAATGCGATTATGTTATTTACGTTAAAAAAAACACACAGATAAAACAATCACTACTGTAATGTTACAAATTGTATCATTACAGGTTGCACGCTATAATGCTCGGTTCTTCTCACTCATCGATGAAATCCTCGTATCTGAACTGTTACATTACAGGCGCATGCTCCCGCCTAGACCTAGAGGATAGTCCTTCCACGAAGTTTTGGCGCGTTCGATATCTGAAATTGTATAGCTGTCGCTCTGTTTCTCGTGCATACGATAGACAGAGTTAGTGAATGTTCCTAACTTTTTGATGAAATAAGCGTTTCGGGGGTAGTCTGTTATCACCCCTTAAATCTAAACAAAATATTTTGTTTTTGGTGTCAATGGCGTGGATAAACCTTATACTATGCCGCTGTTTTATTTAAAAAAATATATATTAATGGTATTGTAAAGACATCTACTTTTATTCGTCGTATTTTCGACGCAAAAAAATTGCCACTTTAGTTGCCTATAACAGCGAAGATATTGCGAAATTAAAAAAATAAAACAAACATACAAGCAAAGTTTTTCACACTTAGATTTTAGAAATGTTGTTCCTGGACATTTCGCCGTCAGCTGTTTAAATTGTTACATTTCACCCGTTCATTTGTTACCCGTTTCAGAAGAACCTCAGACCAAACTCGGTCAAATAAGCTTACCGGAAATTCAAGTCGCACTCCGGACATGGATATTTTGGTTCTTCTGAGTTGAGTTTTTTGTGTTTTCTTTTTGAACTCTGAAATGCAGATTAAGTACAGTTTGATCTCAAATTAGGCGGCCTAATTATTAAAATAAATATATATATATATTGTTCTACAATAATGACAGCTGCAAAATGTGAACCTTCACTCCAAGAATTATTAAGTTATCCATCCGAAGGGATGTGCGATCCGATGTATTTTATCCGATTTTTAGGATCGTAATGTCCCGTATGTCCGGATCACATATCATCCGATTTTAAGAAAATCGATCCAATAGATCGAATGAAAAAAGAAACAAGTAGTTTTTAATATATTATTTTTAACATTTCACATTACATTACATTATCAGCCAGAAGACGTCCACTGCTGAACATGGGCCTCCCCCTTAGACCGCCACACCGACCGACAATAGATAGATAGATAACTCTTTATTGTTCACACCAGAAATTACATGCATAATACAAAAATCTACTTAAAACTAGTGTAACAATTAGCGGCCTTATCGCTGAAAGCGATCTCTTCCAGGCAACCTTAGCATGGAGAGGAATTACAAAGAAGAGGTAAGGGACGGGGTGTGCCCTTAAAAAGGAATATGTAAATGTGAATATGTACAATGTGCCACTTGCATCCACCGGTTGCCCGCGACTTTCACAATGTCGTCGGTTTTAACATGTAACGATGCAAATCAACCACTCATGCAATTAAACTTACGCAAATTAATACATACTTATAAATATCAATCTAGAAAATTGAATGGCTTTCAAACGATCCGTAAAATCGCTGGATCGTTTGCTGTCGATCTGATTTTCTGAAAGATCGGATCTGATCGCCGCATCCCTAATCCAACGACACTCGTCAAAATGGGTCAAGCCGTTTAGTAGTTCTCGGCGAACTGAGACCTCGCGACCCCTATATCTTTACAACCCCTGGACCGATTCAGCTCATATTCGAACTTAATTTTTTTATTGAAATGAACTACTTGCCTACAAAACTTCATGAAGATCGGATCAATGGTTCGCAAGTTATCGTCGGACAAATATACACACAAACATACATACAAATGCCGATTTGTCCCAGTAAACTCTGAGACCTTCGCTTCACTCGGTCAACTACAGGAGGAAGACAAACATACATATTTACATACACCCCAAAAACATACATACACACAAACAACACAAACACACATACTCACATACACCCCTAAAATATTACCCTCCATGGGCAGTCGGGTAATAACCACATTGGTGTACTACTGTACTTACTTTTCGTTTTTCGCAACAAATTTCAATATGGTCTCTTTTTAAATGCCTGGCGATAGCCGTGTGCGTGTACGCTGTATGTGTGCATAACAGACAGTTGTATAAATAGTAGTGCGACTGCCTATGTGTGGGTAGGTCTTCTATGTAGGCGTGACAGATATCGCATTCACTGTTGTCTTTCTGAAATGAATTAGGAAACATGGATGAAGGAATAAGTAATCTTATTAAAAGATAAACAAAATACCGGACTGCAAAATATCATAGCCTACGTAAAGACGTAAAAGGAATCCAACGACACCTAACTCGTCAAAATCAATCAAGCCGTGCAGGTAATATAGGAACACACAAACATACATACATTACATACATACACCCCAAAAATATGACCATCCTTCTTGGGCAGTCGGGTAAAAGAGATGGACGCCGCCGCGCCCCGAGAATGCTCATACATGCAAGATGTAAAGAGTAATCCAATGACACTTCGCTCATCGAAATCGGTTAAGCCTACAGGAATACAGACTTCGATACACCCCAAAAACATTACCCTCCTTCTTGGGCAGTCGGGTTTTTACTAAGTAAATTAAAATCTCATAGCAAGTCAAGGCAAACTTTTATCAATATGTTAAAAAATCCAGTCAACTTAGAGCCTCCCTTTTTTTTGAAGTCGGTTAACAAATAAAAATCATTTATTGATAACACCGTTGTTACATGACAGAGTAGCATAGTTAATTTTATGTTATTTCATTATTAATAATATACATTTTGTACTTATACTTGACATTCATAAGTGTGTAGTGTGTACCCATATTTGAGAATGAGATATTATATTATTGAGATATATTTATCATTCATATTTGAGATTAATAGTACCACCGTCTAAACTAGAAATGCATAGCTCCGGACCAAACCCAATGGCTGCTAAAATATACAACAAACTACCAGTACAGATAAAAGAGATAGAAGAAGAGTTCAAATTTGCTAAAGCCCTAAAAAGTGTATTACTCGCGAAATCCTACTATACCCTAGACGAGTTCTTGACAGATAAGACAATTATGGAATAGATTGACCCGCTCCGCACGATATTGCCATACCCAATCAGGGTCATTATGATTTACCTATTTAAAATATTCTAGTTAAGATCTGCATGTAATCCACATAATGTTTGCAATAAATGTATTGAGTATTGAGAATAAATGAAATTGAATTATTATTCTATTTTCCAAAAACCCAGGCCGCCTGTCAGGCGTCTTTGTCGCCACTCAAGACGAGGCGTAGGTAGGCATCCTACTAGATAGACTGATTACATTGTAAGTCCCGCGCAACAGGTGGATGCAAATGGTCAGTTGTCATTCAGTGTGGCGCACTAAGGGGGAGGCCTCTGTTCAGCAGTGGACGTCTTATGGCTGATGATGATGAATAATTCTGTACTTACCTGTAAATGTCGTTCCTGGTTATGATCAAAAACTTCATTTTCAGTCTTAAATGACAAAATACAATGCACACACTTGAATGCTGCATCTTTATCTAAATCCATCCTTCTCTTTTCAAAACTTTTGAGCATCTCTTGTTCATTCATAATTGATATAGAAAAATATTTCCTGCATTTAATTTTCGTTCTCTTTTTTGAAGTCATTTGGATTTTGTCACATTTAGATGGTTTCATGTCCGCAATGTCAGGATTCATGTTACTTATGTCAGGATTCATGTTACTGTTGTCAGGATTCATGTTACTGTTGTCAGGATTCATGTTACTGTTGACAGGATTCATGTTACTGTTGACAGGTTTCATGTTACTGTTGTCGGGGTTTAAATTGCTGTCAGGGTGTATTTTATTGTTCCCAGATTCGTCAGAGTCACTGTTATTTTCGTAGTAGTATGCAGACAGGGGTATGTCATCGGAATCGCTTTCATTTTTTATATGTTTAACCGGACCACAATCTATAAAGTTTTCTGTTATCAATTCGGACTGGAATCGATAGTGTGGTGTTTTGTTGTGAACAATTTTTAAGTGGGAAAAAGATTCTAGCTTTACCTGAAAAAAAAATAGGAAAATAATTAGATTCAGCTTTAGGCTTTTCCAGGTAAGGTTAGAGTATATAGGTATCTTGTAAGTCTGCATGCTTCATCTTCAATCTTAAAAAAAATACAATATAACTTTATTATACACCAAAAGACAATTAAACTTAAATATAAACAATAATAGGAAACCGGTAGTATAATGGGAGGCCTTATCGCCTATAGCGATTTCTTCCAGAAAACCTTGTAAAAAAAAAAGTTCCTTACATCATTCTTTCCGTCAGCAATAGCAGTTAAATGCTTCTGAGCAGCGCAGACTTGCGTCTGAAACCTCGTTATTCTGTGGATTACCGAGGTGCACTCCCAGCACACCAACAGGTCTACTGCATCTTTGAAGAACCCTTCCTGAAAAGGTTTAAGCCGATTTTTGTTTTGGTTAGGGCTCATTTGCAATCGCCTGGGGAAGTACCACATCTATGCCTCTTTATGCCCCACTATTACCATTAATATATTATTATGGATTGGTGCTAATCTTGATTACAATTTGAACATAAAGATTATTTTCCCCCCTCTTTTTTATGTTATTTCAGATGTTTGTAATAATTTAATTTCTGTTTGAGAAATTAGGATTTTTTTATTGATATTATAAAAATAATAATTGATATACAATATAAACTTAAATAAAAGAGCTAAAATTACAACCGAAATTATTATAGATAAAAAACAGAGCTCAGGGCCCGTACTGTGAGGTGCTTATTGCGATGATTGTTAGGCTCAGCCGAGAACGCTGCGCGACTATACACCTTATCGCGCCTTGATACGGTTCGTCGTCGTGCAGCGTCGTCGGCTGAACCTGACAATCATCGCAATAAGCACCTCACGGTACAGGCCCAGGTCAGTATCCGTGGGCAGGGTACCCAAAAGGCTGGTGACGTTACCTCGTTGAATAGCAATGCTAATTCTCTGGCCTAGGTAAGCACCAGCCCTTTGGTCGTTTGTTCTTTCTGTTATATACTTTTAATGTTTTTTAATTTTTAGTTTGATTGGTTAGTTAATTACGTTGGGCTGCCGTTGAGGATGCAAAGAAATACCGAAATGGTCTTAATAATTATTTAATTAATAAAAATTATCAAATTAAATTACAAGTGACGATTGTTCGAAGTATGAATCAAAAGTGACTTAATAAAACAATAATAAAATTAATCTTAAAAATATATCGCAACCGATGAGGAATTTCAATGAAGCACAATGGGAAGATTCTCGGTATCGCCCGGTGCTCGAGAGCCTTGCGAAACAGCGCCGGCTTCCCGGAAAGTATTGATATTCGTCATGATGTACCAATCTCTTAACATCTCCCTCCACAAGATCAGCAACTATTTGAAGACTTTCGTCGAGAATAGTGCGGATAGACACGTAGGGTCTCTGGAGCTGCTATCTTTGACTTCTTGCTTGTTCTGTGCTTCATCCACAATATTATTTTGGGACTTGGTTTCATAATTGTTCCTTCGTAGAAGTTTTCGACGAATAAGTATAGCGATGATAATAAGTACTAATACACCAAGTAGCACGTAGACGGGTATAGTAGTGTGGTAGATACTGTCTATGTTGGTGGATCCCAAAGTCATTGGTTCTTGTAAGGCAATCTTAGAGTTTGTTGAGTGTAGATGGCTCAAGTCGATAGTGTTCAATTTCAAGGTCTTCTTCGCAGGTAATATATAAGGATCTTCTTTATTGATTTCTATATTCAAAATGTTCAATATCTGTCCTTTAACTTGGTCATGGTAGTTATTAGTAGTGAATGCTGGGGTGTGTAGAGCGCATCCCTTTGGCGTGATGGCTAGGTAGCTGCCTTGCAACATTTTATATTGGGTTTCAGAGCAGGTCAACTGAACTTTGGTTAATTTGGGAAAGCTCAGTACGTAGTGTCGGTCATCCAACTGTTCCATAGCTTCAGACGACAGGATTACTGAAGTGAATCGGCAGGACTCATGGATGTGCTGCTGAAGTATAAGTTGTTGAATACAATCCGATTGTTCCCCGTAGTGGCGGCTTAAGTTGTCTTCACAAAGGTGACCGTGGTTATACTTCGGACATTCTGTCTCCATGTACAATAGACCTTTCTCGTGAATTGCTACATAAGGATAGGCAGGTATCAGGATTTTATTATCACGATTAGGGGCTAAGGACAATCTGTATAGGATATAGTTAGTAGGGCAGACAACTGGAAACTTAATTACCAAGATTATATCATTACCATTATAATAGTATCCTAGTTTCAATATATCGAAATATTCCCTAAAACTAATATCTAAAATTAACTCTTTATTGTATAAAATCTTTAGTTTATTTAACATAAGCTTAAACGTATCATAGCTAACAGCTGAATGGTGAATACTTCCAGCTCGAATAAATGCCAGTAAGTTTTGTAATTTCCTGAACTCGCTAGACAAATTGTCTATGTCATCTCCAAGTATAGAAAGCAACTGAGCTAAATGAAAATACTTTATCATGTCTGTTTCATAATTAACGTCGCTCACTAGGATTGAATTGATAATTTTTCCAATTTTACTTTGGTTCTCAACAATGTTGTTCGTAACGTTTGAGTTATTCGAGACCCATTGTTTGCTTAAGCTCATTTGATGGTTTAATTCAGTGGCTAAATTGTTTTCATTATGCTTAAGAATTGCAATGGCATTGTCGTACTTTAATGCATCTGTATAGTCTAAATTCCCGGAAATACTTTTTATGACAGAACCAAGACCGTCTATGAGACCTCTTTTTACACGCTTTGATTCGAAAGTGGCTAGTTGTCCTGATATTTCGTCTAGTTTTGTTTCTAAATACTTGACGTGAGGAGCATAGAGTGACGACGTTTTCCTATTCAATTGTGGTATTAGATCATGCAATTGTTCCCTAACATATTCTATTTTAGTTCGTACGTCATCCAAATTTATCGTTTGAACAAAGGAGTGGAAGTGTGAGATAACTCTGGTGGGTCCTAAGTTGAAGGGGAGGATACCTGGTCCATCTTTAAGACTTTCAAGTTTTATCTCGTCTGCTTGGGCCGGCTTCAGGCCTTGGGCCAACATCAGAACGAGCAGTATTTTCAGTGTCCTGCAACAAACGAGCACTATTAGGTACCCGTTTTAAGCGAGACTTGGGTACAAGTCCTCTTTTGTTTTTAGTATAAATGTGAATGGGCAGGTCTGCTAATACTGTGTCGTGCGTATAGCGAGCTGCTAATTTTTGTCTATTGGCCAAAGGATTTTTAATATAGATCTGTTGGTTGGGTGCATGCCCTTGCTCTGGTTCTCGATCTTTATTAATGTTCTCGGTTATTTCAGTACGGCGATGGAGTGCAGTTTCATTAATTATTTCGTAAACCTTTGACATGCGTTTACGATGATCCTGCATATACTCTTGCAGTAGGTGCTCTGCTACGTTCATATCTAAAGGATCTCTGGGATCTAAGTGGCCAGTTATAATATCAATCGGTCGACATTTTGTGAAACTGTGTATTGAGCTATTGTATGCTAGCACAGCGTAAGTCATGAGGTTGGTGACTGATTCATTTCGATGTTCTAGTTTTAAGATACGCAAATGCTCTAATAAGGTAGAATGTAGGCGTTCTATCATTCCGTTTTGGTTAGGCGTGTTGGGGCATGTTTTATGGTGGTGAATTTTATGCAACCTATTGAATTCTAGAAATAGCTGATTTGTAAATTCGGGGCCATTATCCGTGACATATCTCAAAGCCATGCCATGATGTGAAGAGAACTTTAATAAAGCTTGAATTACGCTAACAGCTGTTGCATCTCTCAGGAAATATGCTTGAGCATACTTCGAGAATGCATCGATTATAGTTAGGTATTTGTGAGAATCAACGCTAAGTAGATCTAGATGAACTACTTCGAAAGGCTTTGTCGGCGGTGGTACAATTTCGAATCTCTGTCTTACTGGATTACGGTCGTATTTGGCTTGGCCGCAAATCGTACACTCGTTGATGTACTTTGTAACATGTTCCTTCATTTTAGGCCAGTAGTACTTGCGTGAGAGAGCTAAATAGCATTCATTGATTCCTCTATGATTAGTTTTTCCTTCATGGTAGTTCTTGATGTTTTCCTGCTGCTTTAGATGGTTTTTAACATTTTCAATTTCACACTTGGAAAGAACTAGATTCATAGCTGAATTTTTAAAACTTCTTTGTATGACTGGTATGATAGAATACATTTCTAGCGTGGGATTGATTAATATTCCTGTCTTTACTTTTGGGTTCACGTATTCTTTGATTGCATCTATTACGTCTTGTTCCAAGTTTGATTTGGATATTTGAATGCATGTTCTGGTATGGGACTCGAAAGGCTTAGACACTTTGGGTCTACTTTTAATATCGCCAACAACGTTGAATATTATCTGCTTGCTGAATCTATTGAGTGGATCATCAGTGATAGGTACTTCTAGGATAGGATTTTCAGAATCACTATGAACACTGTCAGTCCTAGAGTTATCGGTTCTTTCGGTATCAGATTTGTCTGAGGTGTTAACTACGATTGAACTAGATTCCTCATTACAAATTTCAATACGCGATAGGGCATCGGCATTGGTATTAATTTTTCCTGGTTTATAAATGACTGTGTAGTCGTATTCACTGAGGCGTAGTCTCCATCGTGTTAAACGGGAATTGGGTTCTTTGATGTTCATTACCCATTGCAAGGGACGGTGGTCTGTTAGAATCTTAAATTTCCTGCCAAATAGATATGGCCGGAAGTATTTTGTTGCCCACACGATAGCTAGTAATTCTTTTTCTATCGTGCTGTAGTTTATCTCACTGGTATTAAGTGTTCTAGAGGCGTATGCTATTGGTTTATCAGATCCGATAGCACCTTGTGAAAGGACAGCTCCGATAGCTAAATTTGAAGCGTCTGTAGTGAGAATAAATTCTCTAGTGAAATCCGGGTATTGAAGGATTGGATCGTTCACTAGCAAAGTTTTGCATTTCTCAAAGCATTGGATATAGTTTTGATCTATGACAATTTTGGAACCTTTCTTTAAGCATTGAGTCATAGGCTTGGTTATTTTAGCAAAATCTGGTATAAACTTCCTATAATAACCAAGTAATCCTAGAAATCGTTTAATTTCTGTCGGAGTTTTTGGTAAGGGGTAGTTTTTAATCGCCTTTATTTTGTCAGGGTTAGGTTTTATACCGTCTTTACCTATAACGTGCCCAAGGTATGCTGTTTCTAACTTTAGAAATTCTGATTTATCCATTTGTATTTTAAAGTTGGAGTCGCGTAGTTTTTGAAAGACTTTTTCAAGATTGATCATGTGTTCTTGAAGCGATGTACTAAATACTATTATATCATCTAGATAAACTAGACAAATGGTATTCTGAAGCTCTCTTAGGACATTATCCATGACTCTCTGAAAAGTAGATGGACTATTCTTGAGACCCATTGGCATACGTAGAAATTCAAAATGACCATGTTCTACGTTAAAGGCGGTCTTCGGGATGTCCTGAGGGTTCATTTCAACTTGATAAAACCCACTAGCGAGGTCTAGAGTTGTAAAGTACTGACAATTACCTAATTTGTCTAGGACATCGGCTATGTTCGGAATTGGGTACTTATCGTCGATGGTTTTTTCGTTGACCTTTCTGAAGTCTACCACTATACGCCATTTTGTTTTTCCTGATGCATCGGGTTTTTTTGCTACGATCCAAATGGGAGAACTCCAGGCGGAAGTTGAAGGTCTAATTATTCCTTGTTCCAACATTTTACCCATCTGTTCTTGTACTTCTTGTCTGTGAATATAAGGGTATCTGTAATTTTTTGTGTAGACTGGGACCTCATCAGTGGTTTTGATCGAATGTTTAATTTTATTTGTGAAAGATAATGGCTCGCTTTCTATATAGAAAACGTCTGAATATTGTGAACAGAGTATTTCTAAGTTCATACGTTCTTCTGCGTTTAAATGGTTTGTGCGGAGCCGTGAGAGTACTTCTTTGACGCGTTGTGGTTGTTTCTCGGGAGGTACACATTCGATGTTATGTACCTCGGCAGTGACTGCTTGATGCATCGAAAATATAACGTCACTTCGACTAGGATTTTTGACTTCAACTAGTCCTCTACTATTCGATACACTAGTCAAACATTCGCCTATGATACAGTTCGAAATGTTTTGTTCTTCTATGAACGCATCTCCGTCATGAACGTTAATCGTAATCCTAAGAAGTTTAGAAGTGTTTGCCGGTATAATATCTTCATACAAATTCGCGTTGCGTGAGTCATAAACCTTGATTGGATTCGAGGCGGTTTTAGTTCTAAGTACTTTATTTCTAAAGTCTATAACTGCCTTCCATTTATCTAACAAGTCCGTACCGATAAGACCATCGAAATAGTCGTGAAACTTGTAGACGTAAAACGTCGAGTCGCCTGTGTCGTTAAATTCGTTAAAGCTAGGCAACGTGATAGAATAGTCGCTTCTAGTTTTAGCGTGCACATTGCAAACTTCGAACGGGTCGTAGTTCACTGGAAAGTCGCTAAAGTATTGTTTGACTGCTGCGGGACTTAAGAACGATTGATTGGCTCCCGTATCTATAAGAAGTTTTAAGGGTGGTGATGAAATTTGAATGTACGGAAGTTGTCGTTGCGTTTGCAGATTAATTTCTATTTTGAGGTGTCGGATGTCGGAGCCTTGGGAAAATCCTGCTCAGTACTGTTGACGTCCGTGACATTGACATGAGATGTCTCTGCGGGATATTCCATATATTCCTGAAGGGAATATTCATCTGGCTGATATTCGGCGTACTCATAGTTGTCATAGCAGGGTTCATAGTACTCGGCGTACTCAGCGTATGTAGGGTCGCTCATGCAATCGTTGTAGTTCATTTCCCTACTCTTGAAGTAGTTCGTAGGAGGTGGATTTCCTGATTTCAGCCAGTTATGACCCATGAGTGCTGGTGGTGTTGGCGGCAATGGCCGTGAAACAAAGTGACTGACGCCACTCATTGGGCGCGCCTGGTTAAGGGCTGGCTGATTAGGACGCGAGGCCATTTGGAACCTATTAAATTGGGGATTATAATTTGATGGCAGCGATCTGAAGATTTGCTGTGTGCGTGTTGGACCAAATTGACGGGGCTGGTAAAGATTTTGTCTCCACTGAGGTGCGGGTTGTGGTGTAAATTGCGGGCGCGAGGGACCTGGCATACCAAAATTAAAAGGTCTAGGCGCGGGCATAGAAAAAGGTTCACTTTTGTAAGGGCTTATGAAGTGGTTTGGGACCTGCATGGAATTTATAAATTTCCTATCAGGCAACCAGTGGTTCCTATTCTGTAAGTACATAGTGTTCGTTTCTTCATGAACGAATTCTAATGCCTTTTCGATTGTTTCGGGACGCATGCAACGTATTCGCGATCCTAGGGGATCGTTTAATCCGCGCACGTAAGCTTGTAGAGTAAGCTTACAATAAAGATCTCGCTTAGCGCTTACTGTAGTCGCGACAGGATCATGGAGGGTTACGTATGTCATAATGGTGCTGAATAAGCGGTCTCATCTCGCTGATCTGAAAAGTTGTTCACTAAAGCACTACGAATGCCATTCCAGTCACTAGGAAGTCCGTTTGAATTAATTAATCGGGCGGCAGAACCCACAACTTTGTTGAGAATTCCATTAATAAGAGCGCATTTGGTCAATTCTGTGCCTCCTTGACCACAAAACTGCTGTACTAGTTGGTCGCAAAGATTTATAAACCTGGTTAATACATTCGGATTCCCATCAAACTCCGGTACCAATCTTAAGGATTTATAAATGGATACTGATAAGCAATAACATGTCAAACCACAAAAAAAAATTTTTTTTTTTTAATGTTACAGAATGCTTCTTTGTCAGCCAAAGAAGCGTTCTGTACCATTACCAAAAAAAAATTTTTTTTGTGGGTTGACATGTTATTGCTTATCAGTATCCAAATTATGTCGAGTTCGGACATGTCTATTATTTCTTCTATGTTATCTAAATTAATATTTCTTTTAATGTCTAAGAATGCTTGTCTATTACTATTAACTATTCTAGGAACCTTAGATTTTCTTAAATGAAAAATCTTGGTAAACTTGTTAGTACGGCTAGGAAAGACTAAGGCTAGGAAATGAGCAACCACTAAAAATAATCTAGAGTACTCACATTAATATATTTCGGTCTCTTTGCTTTATCGATATCCGGATTCCTCTGGTGCAGCACGACGTAGATTCGGATGCTTCTTGTAGTGGCTAGATAAGCCACACGGGCGGCTTGCGTTGCTATACGGAAATCTTCACGAAACCGACCGCGAGCATCCTACCGACTGCGCCAATTACGTTGGGCTGCCGTTGAGGATGCAAAGAAATACCGAAATGGTCTTAATAATTATTTAATTAATAAAAATTATCAAATTAAATTACAAGTGACGATTGTTCGAAGTATGAATCAAAAGTGACTTAATAAAACAATAATAAAATTAATCTTAAAAATATATCGCAACCGATGAGGAATTTCAATGAAGCACAATGGGAAGATTCTCGGTATCGCCCGGTGCTCGAGAGCCTTGCGAAACAGCGCCGGCTTCCCGGAAAGTATTGATATTCGTCATGATGTACCAATCTCTTAACAAGTTTGTAAATAATGTATTGCTATTGTTTTTTGTTATGTTTAATTTTACTTGTGAGATTTAATGTAATTGGCCTGACCGTTTTAGGTCTCAATAAATATATACCAGTTATTCAACCAAGCAGTAGTGTGCAAACATTACTGTATTCCGGATTGAGGGGCAATTATTTCAGTAAAATCTCAGAGTGATGAGCACAGTTCATTGCCACACACTATTACAAAATTCTGAGTGACCATGAACTGTTATGGGCAAAACTGACACTTACCATCAGGCAAGTGACATGCTTGTCTCGTCACTCAGTACGTTATAGTTTGACTTGTGTATGTCAAAAGACTGCGAGCAAAGTCATTAGGGGAGTGGCAACAGCATTCTCTATACAGTGACATTTCTGCAATCCCTATGCCGCCTGCCAAGCGTTGGAATTTGTTCAGTAAGGCCTTTGTTCAGTAGCAGGCATCCTCTGTCTGATAATGATATTATATTAATAATATGCATTCTCTCTCTATAGATCCAGAAGTATAAGTAGTCAATAATTTTCATATAAAAACAATTTGGCCATTTCACGATTAGAAGGTTGAACCAATCATGATAAAACTTATCAATGCAAAAGAGGCATTGTTGAGATGGATATAGTATACCTTTTATCGCGGCAAATGAAGGACAACTGAGATTCGCAGGGTACAGTACAGCACGTAGACAAATAATGTACAGCATGACTAGTGGGTCTGTAGGTTGTTGGCCTTATTTTTATGGAGAATTCTGTAGTTGTTGTGTACTCTACTATCGTAATTATAAATAATAATGTGGGTCCTCACCTTATAAGCTTCAGGATCGTGGGCAAGAAGCATATACAAGACGTTTATTCCATCCAGAATTTTGTATAATTGACTAAGTTTGCGGTCGGCGGACAGGCAAGTGCAGCACACACTTTTTATTGAGATTTCTGACATATTGCCCACTTTTTATGAATTACTTGTAAACTAAGAGCATTGACAGTATTTAACTTGGATTTGTAGGAAGCTTAAAATGTTTTACTGGTCATATTGATAGAATATTTTAATTTTGAGTCGCGTCTTAACTATAAATGTAAACAAAACAAAACAAAACATTTTAATTTTGTTAGGTTGACAGCCTGAATTTTGACTTGTCAAGACATTGACAAGAGACAAGATGGCTATATATAAGTTTCTGGGGGAGCGAAAGGGAGAAGCTATAACCTTAATAGTTTCTTTTGCTCCCGTGAAATTCAAATCTAGCTGTCCCTTTCACACGATGTCAGGTCAGGCCATGTACATGCCAGGAGTCAGGACCTCTATTCTCAAAAGCTGAGATTCAATCTCGTCTCGAAAAAAATGTCGAACTTCGAAATTTCTTATTCTCAAACCTATTTTTTTCGAGATATTCACGAGGGCTAGCGTGCGAGATACATCGAGTGGTCGGAGGCAATCGAGACGAGAGGCAGTCGAGATTGGAATCTTGCAATCGAATTTGATTTGTCATACATATCTCCGAATAGGGGCCCTGTAAGTGAAGCTGCCCAACAGAAATATATTATCTGTGACATGTTTCATTCACTTCTTTTTTTTTCCCCCAAGCTCCTTAAATTAAACCACAGACAAAAAAAACAGACCGAACTGAAATGGCGTTTCATTTGGCATTTTTAATTCATTGTTTTCCATTAAATTTTTTCGTAAATATACACAGTTCTTGCTAGTGGACAGTTATATTTAACTCTGAACTTGTGCGCTGAGTCTGCCTCTCATATTCTAGGACTGTTACGTAACAGATTTAGTCAAAATGAACATAAATATTATGTACGAAGTGACTGGAGTGCCAACAGAGGTGACGGCAGTCCCAGTGCACGAACAGGGACTCTCTCAGCATCACGACGAGCCCCCGGTTATCATCAACATGCAACCAGTCCTTCATGAACCGCAACCGCTACTCGTAGAAATCGAGAAGAAACCAAAAATAGAGAAAAAGAAAAAAGAAGCTATAGAGGGCCAAGCGAAAGAAGTAATTTTCAGAGTAATAAAGTTCTTCGAGAGCGAAAAACAGAATAGAGGATACACTTTTCCCGTCGAGAACGTAGTTAAGCGAGCTTGTGCGGCGACTGGCTTATCAGAAAGCACGATAAAACGCATCAAACGGGACGGTATCAAAGCAGAAGCGACACAAACAAAAATGACTGGCCCAAAGAAGAAACGCATAAGAAAAACTAAAGTTCAACTCGATTACTACCAACTATGCGCTCTGAGAGGAATCGTGAACAGCTATTCAGTACGAAAAGAGGTTCCTACGTTAGGTAAGATATTGACTGCGGCGAGAAACGAATTAAACTATACTGGCGGGAAAGAATCTCTGAGGTTAATACTGTTGAATAAGTTAGGTATTAAATTTAAGAAGTGTGAGAAGAAGAATAAGAAGCCTCCGGAGCAGGCCCAGGTGGCCCCGCCTCCTCAGATACAGCAAATGCAGCAGGTTATGCCGGTCCATCCTCAAATGCAGCAAATGAAACCGCAGGAAAATATGACGTGTGTGTACACCCATATGATGCCGCACGTGCCGCCTGTCTCGTACTAGCAATCACAGCCTGTCACATACTAGAAAACCAATGAACTAAATCTTTATAGATAGTTTAATTTGAAGACGCTTTTCATCTTTACACCTGATTTCTCAAGGCCTTACTTATAAACGCTACTTAAATTGACATCATAAATAAAATTAAGGTTTATGTAGTTCACAGAGTAGCAAAAAACAGAAAAATTTTAGTTGAAGCTGTTTTGACACAATACACATTCTCTCACCCGCGCAATTAACAAACCTTATACCACACGGAAACTATGTTATTCCTTTTTTTAAATGGGGGATAATGCAAATTTTTAATGATGTACAATGTATGAAAATCCATTCTTAATAACCTCAGCGGGCAGAAATAGTAAATCGGAAGCCATTGTTAATGCACTGTTTTTTTTTTATTTTGGGGTTTGTGTCATTATGGTCTGTAATAATGCCAAAACAATAGTGAACAATGTACTATTAATGACATAAAGCTAGACAGTTGGATAATTAAGGAGAAAAAAATCTGGACAGACGGTTATTATGTTTTAACACTGTGTGATGTATCCCCGTTTCTCATATGTTTGTTAAACTCATGTCCACTTAATATACCAAATACTGAATGCCCACTGCTTGCCTGTTGATCATCGGCTGTCTTCAACCAATGAGTCATTAGTATTTGGTGTGTTAAGTTGACTCGAGTTTAACAAACGTACAAGAAACCAGAGGTTGGGCACATCAGCCTATGCTGCTCGCCTATAAATAAATGAATAAATGTATAAAATATCATATACAAAAATGTTTTCCAACATTCTCTTTAATATATTTGACAGATTTGAATTTTATTCCAATTTTAGTTCCAATTTCGATTTAATTTAAGAATATTAGAATAACAATAATAGAGAAAATATTTTGTTGTTCGCTTAAATTAATGAAAACATGTACGCATCATGTAAATTTATGAGATGTTTTTAAAACTTGTCACAACAACTTATTTTTATAAGAAATTATTAATTTCCCAATTATTTTATTTCAATAATATATCATTCAAAAAGCATTGAATGTGCGAGCGAAAGAGCACGAAATAGGTTTCTTGCTCTTAAGACGACCAGTGCATTGCAAGTTATCAGATACAATTGTGAGCTGCGTCTTTCTGCACTGAACTATCTATATATCCTCTATATATATAAACATTTTTATAGCCTTGTAATCTTTACTTTCTTTGAATTGGTTAAGATAAGTATACCCGAGCCACACTAATAAGCGTTCTTATAGCTGCAATTAAATACCTAGTAGAAAATGAACAAAAATACCTTTCCATAACAGATCAGGTTTAAACACTTGCACCAGGTTTTATTTAAATTATGTTTCTGTTTTTGTAGGGTTCAAATGAGATTTGACAAAAAACATCTAAGTTTAACCTAATATTATTATTATTATTTAAATGTCATTTCGTATACATCTTGTCATACTGTATGCAATATTGTTTTATGGATACATTTTTAAAGATGAACTTCCACAAAACTATTTCTGTTTAATATTTAATTTAGTATATCGGCTAGCAGCTATCAGCTGTTCCAATACTAGCAAAAGTGATCACAATTTATCAATATTCAACTTTCACCAATATTATTGTAACTGTCCGAATCCTGATAGTGCGGCTCGGGTGTAACTACTCCAAAGCTATTTTTATGTTTATTAATAAAAGGACCCCTAAGGTGTATTCTTAATATGAAACGTATATTTAGGATTTGATTTGATTGCAACAGATGAGCAACCATAATTTTTATATAAGATATTTTCGTCTTTGATGGTAATTTTTCGACCAACAGACTACTTTAAAAACAGATGAGCAACCATAATTTTTATATAAGATATTTTCGTCTTTGATGGTAATTTTTCGACCAACATACTACTTTAGTTATGGTTTGTTTCTTTTACTCTCGTAAAATGTATGTCTAACCATCCTGTTTACTCAAATCAGATCAGGCTCATGTATAACACTCAGCTTGATTAATATAGTTTCATGTTAAGACACCAAATGTAAAACAGTACATCAAATTTACTTAACAAATCAAAGAAACC